>QUSF01000001.1:52751667-52940331 GCA_003676055.1 Chloebia gouldiae
TATATTTTCAAATATAAAATTAAATTTAGAGAAAAATTAAGATTTCACCCCCTGCAATACACATGTCATAATAAGAGTATTCAATACTCTTTCTTCTAAATATTAGTTAACAAGAACTAGGAATGCTTTCATAGTGTGTAGGATTTTTCTCTTTCTGAGTAAGATTCATCCCTACTCCCTAGCCACTAGTCAAATTCTGTTTCAGTTTCTTCTGTCTACTGGAATGTCTATAAAACTGTTACGCATGAATTTTACTCTAGAGAGCTTGAGATCATATCTTGTTGATTAAAATATTCATCTGGAATATAGAAAGCCAAATCATACCAACAATTCTCTAAAGGTCTGATAAATTTTAGACTCTGAAAGAAGGACTCATCATTAATTGACATTTCTAGGATGTTTTTTCCTCATTGCAAATTCTGTTTGTATCAGATAAATCAACTGCATTTTTTCCCCTACACTTTATAATATTCTGAAACTCTTATTGCCTTAATGCTTCATGTATTCTAAATCTAACCACATTACAAGTATCTGTGGTAAAAACCTCCTTAGGGAGTTTACTAGATGTGGTCCTCTAAATTTAAGTCAGACAATCTGCCCAAAGGAATATGGAAACATGTTCTTGTGGTTTATCTTGACAGAAGATTATCTCTCTCATCAATTCTCAAAAGAAACTTACAGCATTTAAAGGATCATGTCTAAAAATAGACAGGCTGTTGCAGTGCTTTTAGGGAGTTTATGATTTACACACACATGTGAACAGGTCTCTCCATCTACCACCAGATTCCGTTGTGTCTCTGGCAGCTGGACTGGGCACTGCTGTGGTCCCTGTTGTCCAGGTGCCTCATTCCAAGAGACCTACTCACACCCCTGGCTCCCAGGCCATGTCACCTTTTTGCTGAATTGCCTGCCTGATCACAGGCAGTCTGTCCATCTGCAGTCACAGCCTGACTTCTGCACCCACGCTCACTCCAGCTGCTGGCACCTTGGGCACACAACAGGATGGCTCCTCTCCAAGCTCCATAAATGCTCAAGGGCATAGGGGAGAGATATGTCTCAAGAAATTAGTTAAAATGGTGTTTAATTACAAAACAGGACAGACTGCACTAGCCAGGGCAGGGCACAGTCAGACAAACATTCTGTCCAGCACACTGTTTACAGATGGCCAGACCTTTTTTTATCCCCTTGTGCCTTTATTATCCCACATTTGTTCCTTCACATGATTTCTTTATGCCATGGTGAAAGAAATGCAGAAAATAGTTAACTTGCAGAATATTTATTATGACACTTTAATTGTACATAGTATCTAAAATATATATCTCAGGAAGAAATCTAATAGGTTTTCACAAAATAAGAACAAGAAAATGAATACAGCATATTAGTCTTGACTTGCCAGTCTTAACCTCAATATTTTAGCAAAAGAAATAAGAATACATTTGCATGGAATATTGTTTAGAGATGATGGCTGGAGAAAGACTTAAAGATTTGGACATTGCAAGCATTTTCAGTAATGATTGAAAGAGAAATTAGACTGTAACAGTAAATTTCGAGGGTAGGAACTCCATAAATATGTTCTAGTCAGCAATGTACGTAAACTAGAAGGAGGACTCAAGAAACTAATGGCCAGTCAGCCTCCCCTCCAGCCCTGGAAAGGTGATGGAACAGGTCATTCTGGAGGTTATCACAACACATGGAGTAGAAAATAAGGTCATTGGGAGTAGTCAACACAGATTACTCAAGAAGAAATCATGCTTGACCAATTTGATATAATTCTACCTTTTTCCACTAAAAATTATTCATTTCAAATGTTCCTTGGTAATTTTCTATGGAGCAATTATATTTAAAAGACTTTATATATTTCTTGGGTAAGGGGTTTAACCTTTGATTATTTTATGTATTTGTTCATGATGAAAATTCATAGTATATTTACAATGAAAAGCTATGTTCTTGCAAAAATAAATCAAACCCACTGGCAATTCTTTAAAAAGTAGCAACAATGGATATTGTGTATTAAAATGTACAAGGATTCCTAGTGGTTTGGACAAAAGTAAAAATATATTACTCTTAAATATATTGAAAGGAAGGAAGGAAAATATGTTGGGAAAATATGCAGGGATTTTAAGGGACATTTGCTCCTGACTTTTAGGAGCAAGTATAAAACAAGACTGTAAAATTAATGGCAACTCATTCCTAGAGGTTGAAGCTAATTGAACAGAGGAACAAAGAGCTTAGCCTAAGTACAGGGGAGGTAGGTCAGATCAGAAATCTTGGAGAGAGATGGACAGACTTTCAGATCGGTGGTGGCTTGCATATTGTTGTGGGCTGACAAACCTGAAACATGAATCCTTAATTTTTCTTACCAGTAGGAGGTTTTGCATTGCATGGGTGCTGTGCACTTTCTGATTCCTCTTGTGAATCTCCTGACAAGTTCCAGATAATCATAACACTGTGTAAGATCCAATACTATGAATGAGATCACAAATTTCAAAATGTACAGCTATAAAACCACTAGTGGACTTTGAAAACCATCTTCCCTTGCTTATACTGTTTAAATATACAATGAATATTGTGCAAATTAGACAAGAGAGTAAGGCTTTTTATTTTTTTGATTTTTTAAAAACAAGTGCAATGACAGAGATTTATAATCTTTTGAGGAAATGAATGTATCAAATAAAACAAGTTTTACTGAATTAATTAAACACTTTCCACTTATCCTTTTTTTTTGTCATTTTTATGTGTACATGTATTGAAGCTGATTGAGCACACACATATATATAAATGATAATATCATTAATCTAATGTCCTTTGGTTTTTATTGTCTCTTAATTTTTTTTTCCCTGTGAAGTACAAATCAAAGGAAAATTGCAGAATAACAGGTGCAAGTTTTTCTGAAAAGTCTCTTGCCAAGTCATCCTGAAATTTTGTCTGTCAGATAAAGGTCAAGGACAGAAGGAAGCAATAAGTATGTAATATGAAAGCAATCAACCCTTACATTCATTTCAAAGCAGGACACCTTTAAAAAAACATTAATAGTAGCAGTTTGTCACAAAATCAATGGGTCTGATTCTCTTTTCACTAGGCACAAACATAAATTGGGAGTAAATCCAAGTTTATGAATGAAGTTTCATTTACATAAGTGTCAATGTATGATGAGCCTAGAGGACAAAATTATCAACTGGTTTCTGTTTGCATAACTCCAATATCACTCTCTTATGAAAATAAGTGCATGTATATGCTTAAGTATGTTTAAATTCTATGTTCTTTTTTTAATCTGTATCCTAAAATAAATCAGTTTCTGAAAACATGTATTTCACTCATTATATCATTTAAAAATATTAAAATTTTTCATAAGTTTAAATTTTTGTACAAGAATTTCTATATTTAAAATATAAAGGCATATTTTGTCAGGGTTTGGGTATATTCTAGCTCTGCACTTCTTTAATAGCATGCTTATAACAAGGTACCGAATTTACAATCAGTTGTTGAATATAAACCAAAGTCTCACTGAAGAAAAGTGATTTTGCCTTTTAAAACATTGTGCTTTAACCTGGTGCTCCTGCTGTGTGGTAGCCTTTTTTCCATTCCAAGATTAGACTTGTGTAAATAAAGTTGCAAGGGCCATGCTCTCAGTCCATGACAAGAAATGATAGTTTACTGATGCACATCTCATGGATTTCTTTAGACCAGAGACATCCTGCGATAAGTGCCATGCTCAAAAGTCCAAAAACATTGCTCCAGAACTAAATTTTTCTTAGTAGATGCCTCCAGGTCTGCAAAGAGTACTATACTGACAGTCCCAGGGATGTTAGCCGTCTTGCAATTGCTGTCTTAAAAAACCTCAAAATTTGACAAAACAGTCTAATTGACTTTCATGACATCTGTACAGCTCACTGAGTAGGCGTTGGTTTTGGCTTACAGTGAAATTTCTCATGCGAAGCTCAGCCTGAAAAATGAAGCTGCCCACAATGATTTTTTTTCTTTTAAGCATAGAAACCAGCAGATTAATGACAGTACTGAAAGAGAAATTAAAAAAAAAACAACAAAAAACCCAAACCAGCCAACCAACCAAACAAACAAACAAAAGCCCCCTTAAACTTTCCTGGTAGACCTGAACCAAAACTGTTCATATGTATCTTTGTGGTCAAATAATCTGTTGCAAGAAAAAAACCACATCAACAAATAACTTAGTAAATTAAAATTAGTAACAACAAAATGACCCACGTTTTAAAAATTATTTTGCTTATTGTTTAATATATTAAATACAAGATAGACCGACAGTCACTCTCTTTTCTGGAAGAAGCTGCCACTCAGAGATGAGGAAATGCCTTCACACTAGCTAACTTCAGAAGACAAGTGGATCCAGGGAATAAGAACAGACATCACTGTCTGGAGTTGGCATCTCTGCTGACTGTAGAGGGACCTGAAAGAGATGAAAATTTTAAATTATAGATCTCACTTGGAAACCAAAAGTGTTATGCTCAGCATCATTAGCTGTGATGCCACCTCATCATGTTTGGGCAAGATGCACTCACTATACAGAACACATATGATAACATTACATACAAAAGCAGTTATGACTAAGCCAAGGTGCTAAATGCACTAAAATGAAACATGAAAGACAGTGTTACAAATATGGTTATATTTCATAGTAGAGTTCTGTAACACATTAATCTTTTATATGGTCAGGTTTTACAGAAATGACAAAATTTTAATGTGAAAAAATTGTTCCTTTTAAGTTAACTTGAAACATAACACAGCAGTGAGCACAATTTTTAGCTTCTCATCTTGATCCAAAACTAAACATTTTGAAGTGTCAGGTGATTGGGAGTTTATTTATTTTTGGTAAAGTTTTCTTTATTCTTTTTCTTTTTCTTGTGGGAGTGGTAGTGTGAGGCATCAGAATCAGGAATTCAAGACTTTATACTGTTGTAAATAATTTTTATCTTAATTAAATTTTAACTAAATATGTATTTGTATGGCCAGTGTGGTCAGACTAAATATGTAGTAAAACACTAGAGAGTCATTGAATATACATTTCCACACTTCAAAAAAAAAATTATCTTTAGATTATATATTGCAAAAAGTAGAGTTTCTTATAGATGCTCTATTTTCTCTCCTGAACCTCAAGTAAAGTCATGCAAGCTTATAAATATTCTTTGTCCTGTTGAAGTCAGCATTAAAGTTAAGTATATCTGAGTTTCTCTGCAGGAATGATGTTTTGGGAATTATCTTGAAATATCCTTTGTGCTAGTGGTCCATTGCATTGACCTGAAGTGCCACTGGCCTGACTGAGACTCAGGGAGATGCAGAGTTTCAGCTGCACTGAACTCATTACAGAGCTGTAGGGTAGGAACTCCCGTTGCTTTCCAAAAGCTCACATTGCCTTCAGTGGGGCCAGAACATTTTCCCCAAAGTACAGGCTATTCAACTGAAAACAAAGAAGAAAGCAAAGACTCTAAAGCTTAATCTAAGGATATGCTTTACCAACAAAAATATTTTTAAGCAAATCTATATTTTAAACAAGCTACATTGAGATTATAACATTTGTATTCTAATTTTATTAGGTATGGTACATCAGAATATTTTTAAATGGAGAAAAATATCATACACTCAGTATTGCCAGGTTTTGTGTCATTTTACTTAATTGGCAAAGCAACTATGGTTATAGATTACTTCTTGATTTTCTTTTGTGCTTCCACTGCTTTGTAAAATCTGAATTCCAGGTTCCTTTCTTGAGCATACAAGGCATTTTTAATATTAATATAATTCAATGATAATTTATTTTAAAGGTTAAATGTTACTGCTCACTGAGTTTTTGGTAGGCTTCATGGGGTGGAACAAAACCCCGCAGCATAAATTTAAAGAAAGGTGAACTCTTATTTTGGTCTGTATACCATTATTCAATTTAATTCCATTGCATTTAAGAAAACAGCAACACAAATCTTAAGGTGAGACATATGCTCCAACTAAAATTAGAATAATATTGTTCTTGTTCACTTGGTTTTCCTTAGTAGTAATTAAATTACTATTTGAAATTAAATTTGGAGAATTTTCTTGTATAAAATAATATTTTAGGTGCTTTGTAAGAATTTTCTCAATGGATATTATTTCAAACATAGCTTATCTGATCCTGTTTGTGCAAAAAGGTTTTAGATCCTTTTAGCTGCAAATAGTTACTTGTATTTATCTTGCCACAATTATTTTTCTTTTATTTTCTTAGTGAGCAGGAATTTTGGAACGTATTACCATGCTGGTAGTACAAAAGTGAGATCCCACTGCTAAAGTGGTTTTAATCACAGTTGTACTGTCCAATGAATTGTAGCATCCAGACATTAAACTTTACAGTTTTAAATTCACTGGAAGGTGATATACACATAAGCAAAAAAAGCCATCCTTGGTCAGAAGCAATGTGTGCAGTGACAGTTCTCACCTGTGGTGTTGCATGTTCCCATCAAAACTTCTGCTCCATAAAGACCTTTACTTCTTGGTCTTTGTAGAACTTTAATTTGGCTCCCATGTCTTCTGAGCAGCATTTATTTTCAGTTACCTGATATGTCTCACATTTTTCACAAGATTATATGGATAAATAATAAAAAATACATAGTAAAAGTAAGAGAAATACCTCAGAATTATGAAATGCACAGAGCTTCCTCTTGGTGCTGATGAGCAAGAGAGTATCTAATCCTAAGAAAACAAAGTGCAGACTGGGACTGTTGCCAGTTCATTTTGTAGTCATTTTATTGCCAGACAAAAGTATGTATCCATTTTTTTTAATGGAATAATCATATTGTCATAACATCTGACATACAATTGCAGACATTCTTAGTGATTTTGCTTACTACTCCTTCTATTCTTATATGGTCAATTTTGGCCAAAAGATTCCTTCTATCCACCAAAATAGGAAATTACCACTCACTTCCAGGATAGCAGAGTTGCTACTCTGAACTTCAGTAGAGCAAAGTTTAAGCTGTTGCTATTCAGGAATCTAACAGAGTATCCCAGGAGAATGCTTTTGAGGTCTCAGGAGTCCACAAATTCTGGTCAGTCTTTAAGAAGCCCTTTCAGAAGCACAGAAGCAGTCAATTCCATTGTGTCATAAGTCAAACAAGCCGAGCTCAAGACCAGCTTGGCAGGCCAGGAAAGTCCTCTTGAAGCTCAAGGGAAAGAAACTGTATGAACTTGGGAAGTAAGGGATGAAAGGCAAGGCTTTACAGGAAGATCACAGGAAGAGAGTTGTGATTCATTTATGCAGGGAAAAGGCATCAAAGGCCAATCTAAGTGTCAAGACTGACCAGTGTCTGACTTATGCCAGATAGCAAGGGTTTTGTTAAATATGGTATTGGCAAGATGTGGTCTAAAAAAATCTGAGCTATACTTGATATTTTTCTATTATAAGGTCACACTTGGACATAGCAGCGTGTGTAGTTTCTCTGGATTTTAATAAGGCTTTTTAATACTGTCTCTGACAGCATCCTTCTAGTCAGTTATCCAGCTATAGGATGAGCTTGTACGTGGTGCACTCAGTGAAGAAGTAACTGAACAGCAGGGCTTAGGCAGTGCAAGCACCATTGATAAGTTTGCTGATAATACTACGCTGGGAGGTGCTTCTGTCCATCTTGAGATACAAGAGGACTTGAAGAAGGGTCTAGATAGTTTGGAGCACTGGGCTATGATTAATGGAGATGAATTCCATGATATTTGACAGGATGGTGGATTCTGAACGCTGGACTAAAGAATAAACTGGGACATTGACTGGGGAGCAGCCCTGAAGAGAGGGACTTGACAGTGCTGGGTCCAGGGTAGCAGGCTCTACAGAAGTCAGCAGAGTGCCCTGGCAGCCCAGAGGGCAAACTGCATCCTGGAGTGTATCAAACACAGCATGACCAGCCGGGCTAAAGGCGTGCTGCTGCCTCAATTTGAAGTGAACGGGCTTTCCCTAGAAGTGGTCAGTCAAACTTCCAAACTAGTCAGTGATTAAGAGGCATTTGGACAACACTCTTGGTAATAAGCCTTAACTTTTTTTTAATCAATCAGGCAATTGGATTAGATCTTCCAACTGAAAGTACCTTCTAACTGGAAGGTTCTATTCTATTCTATTCTATTCTATTCTATTCTATTCTATTGTAATTTATTCTATTCTATTCTGTATTTTCATGTCCAGTCCAAATATGATCCCGGAAAATTTTATGGAGAGCTGATTAAATTTTTCAAAATATGCAAACTGCTCCTGATTCACAATTTGATTGCACATCTCAGGCCACTCACTTGTGTTGGATCAAACAAGAATGGGTGAGCAAGTCAAGACAGAAGCTTCACTTGATGCTCAGAGTTCCCCTCCAGCTCTGCATACTCTCTGATGCTAAGGTTCTTAATTCAACAGAAAACTAGTTTTAATTTATTACTTTCAAAACAGGCCAGACTTACTTTCCAGATGTCATGCCCTTTAAATTGTTGCAGGGGAGGCGATAAAAATTAGCAAACAGCAGTAGGTAATGTAGCAAATGCCCTTTTCAGCAGCAGATTATACTAAATTGCATATAACTGAACTTTTCTCAAAAGATGTTTTTCAATCTAAAACCAAATTCCTCTGTCAGTCTTGGATTCTAACATTGTACTTGGAATGCTTTATACCTGAGTAAAGTTATCAGTTATCACATCAGTTATCATCAACCATGAAGATACATCTAGAACTTGCCTGAACACATTGCTGTCCTTTTCCAGTCCTTGTGGTGAGCTTCCTCATTTCATTTGTTGAATTCAAAATTCAGTATTATTATTTCAGTCTCATCAGTCTGAAGATATAAGCAAGGCAGACACAGGGAAAAACACATGTTTGAGCGTAGAGTACTTCTTTGGATGTGAAACAGCAGCACAGGCACCATATTAAGCTTATTGCTACCCTTCATACATTTCTCTATCTCATTATGATATTACTGTCATATCATTAAAAATCTGTAATACAGTATAAGGGGAATAAAAAATGGAATTTCAGATTTTGCAAATGTTACCAAACATTCTTAAAGAACAGACTGAAACTGTCTTTCACTAGCTTCCAAACTGATGGTTGTGTCCCTGTCAAAATATCCCTCTGGAGATATCTTTACCTTTTCATTTCATGGGACAAGGATGTAAATTCCAATAATAAGATTGGAATTCAATCTTACCCTGCATCTGACAGAATAGGACTTCTTTTTAATTAGACACATCCTAACTGGCAGATGCAGGATTGATCAGGATAAGAACACAAATCTGATGAACAGGATTATGAAAAACAAGTATACCTGAAATTTATGTTCAGTGTTTTTATCCATCATCTGTCTTTTCTTATTTCAATTCTTCCTATACTACTCGTGCGAGTCTAACAGAATGGAATCAGGCTTTGGTCTCCAGAGTCCTACCTGACAAAGAAAACAGTTTTCAAGGGGAAACATATACAGTTTTAACCCCTCTAATTTATGTCAGACTAAACAGTCTGCCTGTTTATTTCACTTCTGCTTTAATCCTCAGCTTATTTAGAGAAATGATTCCTTAACTCCAGCTTCTCACCTATTCAAGTCTGTTTTTTCTTACAGAAATTTAACTGGATAAGGTACTGTGTTTCCTCCTTAGCACAAACATGGAACCTACCTGCACCTAGAAAAAAGTTTGTCACTCTTCTAAAATCTCTAAGAGGACTGACTTTTTGTGTTAAAATCTTATTTGGAAAAATATTAATAATTACAACTTGGTTTATTTACATTTGTTGATTTTAGTTCTTGGGTTTTATTGTTTTGATATTTTTTTATTGAAAGGCAAAAAAATTATTTTCTCTTCCTGACAGGAAGCCTTGATTTCTCCTATAATACAAGAGTGTTTCATGTGAAATGCATAACAACACTTCACATAGTCTTGAGATCTCTCTAAACCTACATAAGGTCCCTCAGTGATGATAAGAAACAAATTCTGAAGGTCTGCTGACCTCCTAGAAAAATTTGTTGATATGCTGTTATCTAAATTTTTCAAGTAATGAAGACAGGTACAGCATACTAATGCACCTTCACATAGACAAAATATTCACTCTTCAGTGGAGTAAAAAGCATAGAAGAAAATTTGCCTTCAGGGGATGTCACATACAGGAAAGCTGCTCTCTGGATACTCACATTATTTGGTCTCTGCCTCCCAGATTTCAGCAAAGTATTCAGTTTTCTGCAAAGTCCTCAGTATTCCTCTAACAGTTATTGTCTTGAGCACTAATTCTGGCCACCGCCTCGCTGCCTGCTAGATAATCATCTCCTGAAGGTACACTGCACTGTCACCCCACAGCTGCTGGTTTGTTCATTACTCAAATCTATCTGTTAATCAGATACTAAGTGCAAGGCTGCAGCACACATGGTAGGGAATTCTAAATAAAGAGAAAGGAATCCTTACTCCCTCTTCTCCATGTTCTTCTAAAAAACACATTTCCTGAAAATTTTATTGTATTCCTCAGCTGTCTTACACAGTCCTTGAAGAACTCTATAAGGAAATCTCATTTATAAATTTTTAGGCCTATGGCATGAATAAGAATGGTAATATGATTTCTATCTAAAAGAGTAGTATAATTGCAGTATTCTTCCTTTTCTGCAGCAAATATCACATAGTGCACAGGAAAAGGCAACAGTTCAAAAAACATAACAAATGTATGCACCGTGGTTAAGCACATGCTTTGAGATATATTTCCCTCATGTAGAAGTAATAATTTGAGAAGTAGCATGGTTTGGCAGTTATCTCAGATGCAATTGCATCAGAGCAGTTACACTGCAGCTTTTGCTTCAATGCATCTCAGTTTTAGATAAACCAATTAGTGTAGACATGCCCCAAGAGGTAACCATATGGTAAGTTTGTGAGGCTACATGAGCTACATAGTAGAAGTCTCAAAAATTCAAGCCATTCTTCAAGTGACAGCTGTGTCTTTATTTTTAATTGTCATCATTACCTGCATCATCAAATGTTCCAAGCTTCAGGTGCTTCTGCTTGATTATATGCTGCTTTTTGATGTTATTTGTATACATAAAGCCGCATGTAAAGGAAGCTAAGGAACAGAAAAATATATAATTTAAATTAAGAAAGTTAAATACTTGTTAGTTTCTTGTTATTAATATTAGTGGCTTTGAAATAATCACTTTCCTTTCATTGAAGCAAAAAATAAATTAAATTAAAAAAAATGTCTGGACTCTAAATCAACCATATCCAATGTGTCCAGTAGTTCTGAAGGAGATTCTACAAACACCATTTCAAATACAGCATTCATTTCCTTGACTGGCAGCATGTCTTTTCCAATTCTGTGTAGGTTCCAATGTCTCTCTGATGTATAAAAGCAAAAAAGGTTGTATAAAAAATCAAGGGCTTTTATACTTTGACCTTGATAAGAGTTACAGTATTCTCTAAAGCTTCAGAAACTGTAGTTATTACAATTTCTTCTATTTCTGGAAGAGTAAATTGCAGAATTTAAAAGGTAATTTTTAACTGTGAAAGCAGTCTGAAAGAAACAGGTGTGGTCACAAAATTATGGCAGGAGGAACTCATGAAAAAATTATGGAATTCAGGGATTCCTGAAGTTATATTTCAATAAATGGGGAACAAAGTAAGAGTTTCTTCAAATTTTCAGATATCCAATGATTTTAATATCTCTATGGTTTGAAAAAGACATTATCTTTTCAATTGTACACTAATCCTAAATCTCAAAGTGTGATTTTCAGTATTAACCAGGAAGGAGTTCTCGAGTTCTTCCACTCTAAGACTAATTTTTTTTCTGATTCTTGTGTGCTGTTATTTTCCTTCTTCTCCAGACACTGCTTATTAGTCACGCTTAATATATATAGATCTGATCTGATTACTCTTTCTGTCTTCATTGAATTGCTGTTCTGAAAAGAGAAAGTTTTTAATTCCCAGCTCAGATTGCCAGTTGGGTTGCACTTCACCCTCTTCCATTGCACAGATTTTGTAATATCCTAAAATTACCTCGGAGTTTTTTTTTTTTTAACAGATTCCATTCTGAGATAGGATAACTCTGAGGCTGATTAGGTTTCTGCTCTCTTCCTCTAGCTTAGTGTAGTTTATGGTGCTTTACTGTAGGCCTTTCATTTCCCTCCAGGGTACAGGGTTTTTTATGCACCAAGAAAAGTGGCAGCATCTGTCCTGTGAATTCTGGAGAACATTCTTAACAAAACTCTTGTGTGTTGGTTACTTACAGTGAAGTAGACTAGGTTACATTATTTGAGAGACTCCCTTGTAACCCTTTTTTCCCTAAGTCCTTGTTTCTAATTGTAAAATAGATCCCTCTACTACTCGTAAAGCAGAACACAGAAACAAGGAACAAAAATGAACAAGAAAATTGAGAACACAGAAAAACAGAAACTAGATAGAGAAAAGTGATCTTAGGTATGTGAATATTAGATCTCTTAGTCATTTAAAGTGTCATTTATGATGCAGACCAAAGCAAATCAAAGTAGATAACAAATAAAGAATACCTCAGAAAGTAGGAAGAATTTTTAATTGAAGAGTTGTAATTTTTTTCTATTTTATTTATTGTTGTTATCCTAAAGTGCTTCATTCAATACATGCAAATAACCTTGTGGTACAAAAGAGTTGATATGAAATGGCAATTTTTGCTAGATACTTAATGTTTTAGGTAGTTCATAGACCATTGCTTAGAAAACTGAATGATATATATGTGTGTTCTCATATATATCATGCATCAGTTGAGACCAAAAAATTATATCTCTCTTCTTTTGAAGATATGATATAAAACACCAGTAACACTAGATTAATGGGACTTGCAGACCACATCATACTGCTTTTTTAAAAGTCAGATTCCTACCTCCTTTTGAAAATTTCAGATTTATACAGGTATAAATCTGTACGCAATTTCCTGGAAAATACTTTTTTCACAGAATAGGGTAAAAATTCACCTAAATGTCTTCAGAAATTAGCATTTCACAATAGAGGAATAATGATAGAACATGTGATAATATTATTTTAAATTCTGTTTTAGCCACCAATATTCATATTGGATACATATACAATAGCTGCAAATTCAATATTGTAGGATTATACAGACTCTTTCCAGGAAGAAATGTGTTTGTAGTAGATAGAAATCAGATGGAAAAAGGAAATTTCATAGTTCTCTGTGAGATGAATCATTGATATTGACAACAAAACACTTGTGAGACATCCTCACATGTGGACAACATGAAAATATATATTTACATATGAAGTTTAGTATTATGTAAAACCCTGTCCTTGATCCTTACAATGAAAATAATGACATACCTAATAGCTATAAAATACATATTCATAAATGACAATGATGATGTACCATGGTTTTAAACAGTGTTTGACAGAGACTATGGCTGGTATTCTACAGGTCTTCATATTTCTTCCACTTGTCCAGTTGAGGCTTCAGGTCTGAAAAAATTCTGGAAAATATACCACTTTCTGTTGTCTAATAATTCCCTGTTACTAGTGGATGAATCAAAGAGTGAAGTGAAATTATGAACAAGCTAAGATGCAACCTCAGAGCTGCTATCCCACATGTAGATAATGCTGTTTCTCACTTATAAGAAGGAAAAGAATGAATCTGGGTCACAAAGTTTTACTGTAATTTGCATACTGTGGGGCAAAGCTGGGATGCATTTTTAGGGGTAACTGACTCCTTAAGAGACCACAAGATGAAATGCAGCATTTTCTGGCAACAACCTCTTGGGGGCCTTTGATAGCCAAGTTAAAGTCGTTTATGAACAGAGGAGATACAAAAATCCCTTTCTTGTCCCCCTAAACCCTTTTTCCTATTTGAAAGCTTATCTTTCCTACTAAAGGTTCAACAGACTTTTTGACTTAGACTTGAGTATGATGAGAATCTGTACTAAATAATTAGTGACTTTACTGAATATCAAGGAAAACAGAGCAAATAATATGGAAACTACAGGAAGAAATGCCCTGCTCACAGCAGCTGAACACCTAAGGTGTGAAAACAAGTGTTCTATGGAATTTTGAAGAATGTCTAGTGTTTTAGACTGTTATGTCCATGTTGTACAGAGATTAAATTTATAAAATCTCACATGTGATTTATATGGCATTTTCACATGTGATTATTTATCTACCTAGTTCACTCCTTGGTCCTTCATTTGGCTATTTTTATAATGCTATGTCTCATCCCCTTTTGGTACAAGTCAACCAGTTTCCTTCAAAATAAGTCTTCATCAGGATGCTTCTGGAGATGATTCAGACCTAAGGGTTCTTCTAGTAAACAGTATCTGCCAGACTTTATGTCTTTACCCTGAAGAGGTCTCTAGTTCTGTTTCAGCAGTTGGAATACCAGTCTCTTTTCGCCTTCATGTGATACCCTGCGTCCTGTGAGTTACTCTGGTGGGCTGTAACACAGCCTTTCACTTATTTCAGATACTGTACACACACACCCTAGGAGGACCATATCAGATGCAGGAGAAACCTTTAATCAAATACTATATCGTATGACCTACACTAAAGAAAATATTATCTCTGATGAGTTTGGACATCACTACTTTTAGTGCTGGGAACACTTTCTATACAAAACATGCGAAGACCTCACATGACATTGTTTTCTATTATCTCTCAATAAATTTTCATATGCAACTTTCATAGAGATCTTAATGAAAATTAAATTCCTGAATTTATTTATTGAAATAAATAATCAAAGTAGAGTTGCAATAAAAACTGAACAACAGATAAAACTTCTAGTTAAGGTCAATACCTCTTAGAAGCCTGAAAATCTTCAGAACAGGAAGGAGTTATTAAGATTCACTTAAATTAGCATAATCCCTAGTCACAAATTGTTAGACAGTTTTTTTTTTTTTATCATAGAATAATAGAATCATTTAAGCTGGAAAAGAGATCATAGAGTTCAAGCCATTGACCCAGCTAGAATCATTTAGGTTGGAAAAGAGATCATAGAGTTCAACCACTGACCCTGCACTGTCAAGTCTACCACTGAGCCATGTCCCCAAGTGTGCCACATTGACATGTCCTTTAAATACCTCCAGATATGGTGAATTCCCTGGGCAGACTGTTCCAATGCTTGACAATCTTTTCAGTGAATAAATTTTTCCTAATGTCAAATCTAAATCTCCTCTGGTACAAATTGAGGCAATTTCCTCTTGTCACATCACTTATCACTTGAGAGAAATGTCTGACCCCCACCTCACCACAACCTCCTTTCGGGGAAATGTAGAGTGATAAGGTGTCCCCTGAGCCTTCTGCAGCCTAAACAATTCCAGCTCCCTTGGCTGCTCCTCATAAGACTTGTGCTCCTGACATTTTGCCAGCTTCATTGCCCTTATCTGGACACCCTTCAGCACCTAAATGTGAGGGACCCAAAACTGAACCCAATACTTGAGATACAGTCTCACTAGGGTCAAATACAAGGAGGCAATCACAAATAAAACATTCTTTATAAAAGTATTTTCTGTAAAATTGCATGTATTTGGAACCAGTGGTGCATATGAAGATTTGACAAGTTCTCTTCACTCTGAGAATGTAGTGCAATAACTTGAGTTAAACCCAGCTATCCCTAATTAGGATTCTGGTCATTCGAAGATGTTACATTTTTTCCAAATTTTCCCAGTGTTTTTTTGCCCAGATAAAACAAGCTATGGCACAGACCATCTTGAGAACTGATGTTAATAATAAGAAAGGAATAGCAGCCAGCTGTCACACCATATTAGATCAGATTTGTGCCTCTACTCCCTCTGGGAAATGTTCTGAATCATAATTAGTACATAATCAGTTTGTGGTTTTAATTGAGTAAAAGCCAGGTAGCCAAGAATCACAACATAAAATGTTTTTGTTCTTGAACCTTATAAAATAAAAAAAAAAGAGAGAACAGTGATCAAACTGGCCTTCTGTCTGTTAAATGAAAGCCACCAGTTGCTTATGAAACATCTAACATTGTTTTCAGGCTCTTTAAATATGGTATTTATCCACATCTTTCAGAAAGCTATAGTTGTAAAAACTGAGCTTTTTTCCTAAAGAACTGTCAGTAACATAATAAAGAGAAATAGAAGCAGACAGTAATTATATAAGTATGCATTTTTTTTTTATTCCCAAGAATGAAAGACAAATACAGGATTTTGATGCTAGTTTCAAAAGTTAAGTCAGTAACTGGAAAAAATGGAGAATGTATTAGCTGTCCAAAAGAGTCTAAGGTTATTATAATGAGTTTATTCCACACTATACTCAATATATATTTGGTCACTTGCCATTTAAATTATATATTAAGAAGTAAAAGCATTATGTTCTCTTAATCTAAAGTAAATCTAGCTTAATTAAGAATTCATGAATATATTCTGATCAAAAAATAGGAATTTCATGAGGATATTGCATATCTGGAAGATTATGAATTTAATGTGAACAGTGACTTTTTTATTCTGTAGATTCATGTTCTTTTTTTTTAATCTCAAAACTTATAATAGAAAGCAAAATAGTATAATATACACAAAATGTTTTAGTGTTTTCCCAAGAGAATTATTAATTTTCAGTGTTGTAAAAATACCAGTAGGTGTCTCTATTGCTCCATTATTTCCAGAGGTTAAAAAACAAATCCAAACCAAAAATGACAAAAAAACCCCACCACCACCAACGTAAACCACACCCCACAGCAACCACCATCACTGCCCTGCATCACCACAACATAGCCTACAGCATTTCAAATCTGGAAAAGCCACATGAAGCGTACAGAGAAAAGCAGATACTATGGTTCTTCTCTTCTATTTTACTTTCTTCCTATGGGAAGTAAAGGGTTTAATTAATGTTATGTCATTTTTATTACAGTATTATTACCATTGCCATTTGGATTATAAATATTAAGCATATCAGTTTGGATTGTTTTCCTGGAATTTGTTATTCCTTGTTTCCTAAGGAGAAGTTTGGGTCTCAAGAAGGCTGGTTGACCAAAGCCACATCTGGTGACGTCTCTCCTCAGGGATGTACTCATCTCCAAAGCCTCCTTCTAGTCTGGTTTTCTCATAGCAGATCATCAGCAGTTATATTTTTGACTTTCAAAGAATAAGCTTTGATAAAGTTCTCTGAACATCTAAAGGCCTTATGACTTAAGAATACTCATAATTACTGAATCTTTACACTACCTCTGTGAAAAACTTATTTCTTAGTGCCAGAAAATAAATAGTTGCTGGAATGATAAGGGCACAGCTCTTCTGAAGAAATTCTGTTTGAAGAAGGGACAAGAAGCAGCACTCAATGACACCAACAGTGTCAAGAAATGTATCATTATTTTACAAGAAATGAAAAAAGAAATAATAAACTTAAAGTGAACAAAATTGAACACAGTTGCTTTGGTCTAAATAGGCATGGTTGAAAGTCTTAATGTAGCTGGCCAAAGCACAATAATGCAGTTTTTCTACATTCTTTCTCAGCTTCTTTTAGACCACATATTTCCCCTGAAAATTTAAAATACTCTTAGAAACTACAGGGGAAAGAAGGAAAAAAAAAACGAAGCAGAACTTATATTGGGGAAAAAAGGTTAAGTGTGTCTTGATACAGCATGAAACATCAAGAGGCAGTTTAAAAATAATACAAAAACCCTACTGAGGCTCAGGGCAGCACTATTCTTTTCCCTTCCCTTTATTCTGTACATCTGCTTTTGTCTACCTAGAAGGTGTCTGCTTGAGTAGAAAGCAGAAGTACCCCAGATAGTATTCATGACGTAATATTGCATTTCCAACTTTCTCTAAGAAAACAGGGATATTATATTTATATATTAAATATATGGGCTCTTGCTAAATATTTGTATTGGTGCTTGGGCATGCCATTGAACTCAAAGGGCATTTTGAATCAGGGAGTATTCCAGGATAAGGTCTGCATACAGTTACTGTCTCCAACACTTTGTCATTGATATGACACAGTGAAAGCAAAACGTCAAACAATCAGCAGTGATAAAGACAGAGTACAAAGTACAAAATGTAACCTAATCTCCCTCTTACATCAAATCACATCTTGAATTAATTTAAATATTTTATTTTGGTGAAAAATGTCTTATTCTTAGCTTCTCTTTAGATTTTTTTTTTTAGCTCCCTTATTTTTTCTTTTATAACTAACATCATGAAGAAACACAAACATAAAAATTCCTTAAATACAACTATGTTTGCCTATATGTTAAATACCCAAGTTTTAGCAATTTAGTTACATGAGGCACAAATAATTTAAATGATATGTGGATATAGCACACCATAAGCAAACAAACAATGCACAAAACAAGAAAGGAAGGAAGAAGACTCAGGATCAATTAATTGCAATATCTAGGAACAAAAGTAGTGGAGCCTTAAAGTCCACTCAGTCTTTTTAAGTCATAACACAGTTATCAAAGAATGTGATAGTGATATTTCTCCATGAAGTGTCAAATATTTTTGCTCCCACCAGAAATGCAACTGCTTCACTTTGAGCTCTCAGGTTCTCGTCTGGTGAACTTATGATTTTTAGCAGTACGCAGTATTGCTGACATTTGATTTTGACTGACTCTGTAACAATATAAAATAGTCTCATATTTTCAGCATATCATAAATGCTACTAAGAATACATAGCATATATATGGATATTTATTATAACAAAAAAAATTTCTTTGGATTTACAGTGAGTTGGGTTTTATATATTCAGAATCACATATAAGCTCCTAACGAACCCATATGATAATTAACTGGAATTATCCCTGCCTCTTGAATTATACAGCAATGTCTCATCTTAACAACTGAGTTAGATTCCGAGACAGCTTCAAAATAAAAGAAGACCCTGAAATCATCATCTTAAATTACTGCAAAAGTTAGAATATAGTCACATTGTTTCTTTTATTATTCAGTCCATGAAATGAAAGTCAAATTTTTCAAATATAATTTATCCTAATTATCACTTTCTATGGAAATATTTTTGCAAGAATGATACAAAAGAATCTTATTTCCATACTAAGCGTGAATAGATTATGTTTTAAAACAGGTGAACATAATATTTCTTAATATCTCAGAAAAAGTTTCAGGCAGGATGACTCTTTTCAGACTGTGGTAAAAAAAAGTAGTTAAAATATTGAACCTCTCAAATAAGCATTCAAGTATTTGGAACCCTATGCAACTATTATGTGTACAGTCACGAGTCTATAAATTTCTATTCTTAGTTATTTATAAGTGTCCCACGGCTTTCTTAAACCAGAGATCCAGCCAGTATTTAATGGCTGTATGGAATTTAAATAATCTAGAATAGGAAAAATATATGCTGTCCTTATAATATACAGATGTGACTGTAAAAACATATACACTACAGGAATTATTTCCACAGCTGAATAGATACTGTATTTAGTTTCCTTTAGAACATTGTTTATCTATATCTACATTTATTTAGACAGAGAGAAAAGAACTACTTCAGCAGCTAACTTTGTAGTTAATATTCAATATGAAATGGAATATGTTTTTATTTAACATATTCATCAGCTAGATTTTATCTTGCAAATTTTTTGTACAATGATTAAAACAAAAGGAATGCTTAAAAATCAATAATTAAACTTCCAGTCTGTGCTCATGATTGGGACTGCTCCAATCCAGGCTTAGCATACTGTACTTTGACTTGTTGAACTTATTGAGATTTCCACAGGCCCACTTCTCATGTTTGTCCAGGTCCCTCTAGATGCCATCCTTTTCTTCCATTCTTCAACTATACTGTTCAGCCTTGTGTTGACTGCAGACTTGCTGAGGGTGCCCTTGGTCTCACTGTGTGTCCTTGATGAAGACAGTGAAGAGCACCGGTCCCAGGACAGAGCCTTGAGGGACACACCTGGTGGATATTTCCAACTGGACATGGACCCACTGACCACAACTCTCTGGCTACATCCATCAAGCCAATTCCTTATTAACTGAATCCATGTCACTCCAATTTTGAGATAAGTATGTCATATGAAATCTTATCAAAACTTTTACAGAATTCTAGATACATGACATCCACCAGTCTTCCTTTGTCAGCCATTGCCATCTCCATCACAGAGAGCCACCAGATTGCTCAGGCACAATTTACCCTTTGTAAAGCCATCCCAGCTACCTTGAATTACCTTCATGGCTTTTATGTGCCTTAGCTTATCTTCTAGGAGGATCTGTTCTGTGATATTCCCAGGCACAGAGGTAGGGCTCACAGGTTTGTTGTTCCATGGATTTTCCTTTCTCCCCTTTTTAAATATCACCATGTCTTTTCCAATATGATGGAGAGTGACTTGGCAACAATATCAGCCAGTTCCCTCAGAAGCAAGTTTCACAGATTCCGTTTTATGAATACTGAACTGATTGCTGGGAGGTAGGGGGCAGAAAATATTTGCATTTGTGATAAATGGCATCCTTACACTTTTTTTCATCCACAATTTGTTACAGAAGTACTACATATTTCTGCAAAGGACAGGGACTGGTCAGCACAGAGAACACGCCTGTGTGCTTTGCCTTCACTGCTGCTGGCTGTCACTGTGCAGGAACCATTGCAGAGTTCAACCTTTCCCTTGGAAATGCCCTGCAGCCTGTGGGGTTGTAACGTCAGAGCAAATGTAGGCAGCAAGAAGGGAATCAGCTCCGTGAATCCAGATTCCTGCACCTCTAAGGGAAAAGAAAAAGCAACTGACAGTAGGATAAAGTACAAAAACAAACCAAACCAAACCAAAACAAAAAACCACAAAAGCAAAAAACAACCAACCCCCCCCCAACAAAATAAACCAATAAACAAACAAAAAAATCCCAAACAAAAATCCATCAGGCCAAAACACAGCAGGCATAGCAACAAGATGACCTTTAGAAGACCCTTGACTGCATGGACTTAATTCAAGAATGAAGGACATTGAATACTTAAACTAAAAGTCAAGACAGAAGGTAACAGCTTTCCCTGCAAGTGCTTTGGGTAACTAAATAAAACATATTTATCTAGAATATTTCTAGAATATTCTCTAGAAAGGATTTCTGTGATGTTTACTCATATGAAAACATTTTTACTAGATTTCAATTTACACAAAATATTTAGTTATAGAAGTTGGTTCATGGGAGATCAGATTTAGCCTAACAATAGCCTGGAAATATTCTAGAAAAATTTATGTAGATGGATAACTGACTGAAAGCCCTGTTAATGTGTGTTTCAGTGTGTGGCCGCTCCACTGCAAGACTGTTTAACTCTTCGTGTTGGGAGGTAACAAGGCAGGACATGACTAGCAGATCTTGCAGCAAACTGGTAGATAGTTTAATCTTCAAAGTACTGGGTAGCTTGAGTAACATTTAATATTCAGTTTTCCTTCTGAAGCTCAAAACATTGTTCTGGAAAGGATCACTGTGCTAGGATTAAACACATGAATAGAACAATCGCTTTTCAGGAGGCTGAATGCATGAAGGGGGATGGCTTAAGTGAAGCCACAATTTTTGAGTATTCTCAGCTTTTCCCTGTCCCAGAGGTACCAGTCTTTCAGAGGTGCCTCTTCAGAACTATTTACTACTAGTCTGAAATGTGACCTCCAGGGTGATAACAAGAAATTATTGGTTGTTGCACATCTGAGAGCTGATCCTACCCTTAACCTAATTGCTGACTTGTATTTTCTTGCCAGAACCAGCAATCAGCTGTTTTTCAGATAGAGAAAATAAAGGGGATATACAGGAACACACTACAGAATGTTAAAGGAGATGTACAAATTATGCAATAGAGATAATGAATTCTGATAGAAATGCTAAAAAAAATGCTCCTTGCCACGTGTGGGTATGTAGGTTTGGATATGAGTGAGCTCTTTGGCTGCCCTTAGTGTGGCTACTTGTTTCACATGAAATTGTACTATGGGATATGGTATTAGGAAGGACTGAGTTTGATATCCCAACCTTGAGTGTTAATATTTCACGGTTGTATTGAGATCTACAAAGCCCTATACCTACATTATTACCTACCTATATTTACAAAAGCCCTATACCTACATTATTCATAACAGTTTAAATAATATGCATTATGAAATATTACTTTGATTTTTGCTAATTTTGAAAAGAAATTTGGGCTAGGCTAATGCATAAAAAGTTGTAATGAGATAAAGATGCTTACAAAATACACAGTATAAGAAATATTTAATATCTCTTTAAGTCCAATAAAACCTATTTTTATACTTAATCTGATTTCAGGTACTGAATTTTCTTCCTTATTTCTTTTAAAAAGAAAATTGTTTTGGGTCCTTTTTATTATTATTTTATTTATTTTCTGTAACAGTTTTGAGAAGATTCTATTTTTTTTATGCCGAGGTGAATGATGACAATATCACATGGGTACTTACTCAATTCCATTAGCAATTTGCTTCCAGCATAGCATCACTCACTTTTCTGGTATCACACTCATTTTGTATTTTTTGTGTTTCATCAAGTTTGTGGCAATCATATTGTGTTTTTATTGCCTAAAAAATCCTCTAGTGTCAAATCAAAATGTTTCTCAAAACCAGGCAAGCTAACTAGCTGATCTATCTACAATAAGAGAGATACATCAATTCCACCTGCTCCTCTGATAAATTAATACTTTAATTAGTATGTCTCAATGACTTGTAACATCCTATCTAGCAGCAATAATAATTATTATTATAATAAGATATTAAAACACCTTTTATCTAGCCAGCAGATTACATGTCTAACTCAGTGAAGACAGAAATTTCTCATTGTTTTTTTACTTGACCAAACATTCTCAAAGGCAAAAATATTTTTATCATTTATTTCTCTCTTCTGGAATTTTAAAAGGTTATGACAACGATGGTTACTATTTTGGCTGTTGTGTGTTGCTTTTTCTCATGAGAGGAACCATGGTCTTTTTGCAATATAAATTACTACCTTCAAATACAAGGGGCATTTCTAGCAACTGTCATTTTTTATAAATATGAATTTTTATTGAAAATAAATATTTTCAGACAGAATCTTGAGTCTTCAAACATTCATGAGCAGGAAGTGAATAATTCTTTAACAGCACAATATACACAAATTTTTGGAAGAATTTAAATATTTTATTGTCTCAAAGGATAATGTGAATTTAGCTCCACAAAAAGTCTTCAGATTGCAAACAGATGAATTTAAAAAAATCTTCAAAAAATCTGCATCTTAAAATAAGTAAAGGCTAATTTTGATAATTACAATAATTATAAGAATAATTTGAGATATTATTTCATAGTATTTATGAGTGGAATTCATTAGCAGTTATCTTCATCCCAAACAGTGTGTTCAGCTTTCCTTTTTACTTAAAGAAATAAGCATATTGGAGCTACAATACCTATATTTTAGAATTTAGAAAACAGTTCTCATTAATTATGAAAATCATGGGAAGTTTAATTTTATTTTGAGATATAAGTATTAGGGTAAATCCCCTTTTGTTTTAACTTTTTCCATTGTGTTGTTTGTTTATTTATGTTTATATTATCTTGTTTATTTTGTTGGGTTTTGCTGGCTTAGTTGAATTTACATAGAATTAAAAAATTACAATAGTATTTTAAATCCTATTTAATCTATCCATAATAGGCCAGAAAATTGTAAAGAATTTACATAGAATTGTATTGTGGTTTTGTTTTATTTGCTTGGCTTTTTTGTTATTTTTTAAAAGTTCCCTTTTACAGGGAATGATACAATGAAATCTATTTTTAATTTTGATCATTCTTGTTCTCTTGATTAACTGCTGCCTGATGATCACTTAAAGTGTAGGAGATAATTTTAGGTGCTATCTTTTCCATTTGCTTTTTAATTTATTTTCCTTTCAGAACTTTTTTTAGAATTCTTCAATGTGATTTTTTTCAGTAGCAAGAAAGGTGTGAGGAAAGAAAAGAAATATTATTTCCATTTTCAAAAACTTCATGTAAGAATTTTCCTTGAAAATTGTCTATATGTTACTTCCAAAAACCTGGAATGGAAGTGGATTACTTAATGGAAGCAAAGAAAGCAGTAAAACAAGAATGAATGTCATCCAGAAAAATGCAATGTTTAGGAAGAAGAAAGAAAATGGGAAAAAAAATACAAGGAAAGCAAGAGAGGCTGAAGAGGACATCCTTCTAATGTTCAAGACTGTTCTACAAATAATAAAGCTATTTTCTTTTCTATTCACAAGCAATTTTAGCAGCTTCCTGACAGACAACATTGCATTAACCACTTTTATCATAGAAAAGAAAAATGACAATGTTGATATAGTACTCAGAAGAGGTGATATCTTGCAAGGACAATATCCTGCTTTTATTCATCTGCACAGGAGCAAAATGTATTAGAAGTCCTTCTAGTACATGGAAAGCAACCCAATATTTGGAAATCAACCCAAAATTGAACCCAATTTCTCCACTGAAAGATAAGTTTCTGGGCAGAACTCCTCCTCCTCTTCCATGGAAAAAACCCCACGAATAGTTGAAAAGGCAAAAAAAAATGAACCCTGCAGTTCCTGGCTCAGTATATAAACAAGGCATAATCAACAGACTTAAAGCCCCAACAAAGTGCTGCCAAATAATATTTTCAGTGCTAAAGTTAGATGAGATGTTTAGTCAGGACTTTGGATTAGAAAAGATTATATATCTCAGGAATATGGATTCCCATTAAAGCTGTGTCAGGGGAGGTTTAGGTTGAATATTAGAAAAGATTCTTCCCCCAGAGGGGAGTTGAGCACTGAAAGAGCCTCGCTAGGGAAGTGGTCATAGCACCAAGCTTGAGAGAGTTTAAGAAGTTTAGACAACACTCTCAGGCACACGGTGCCTCTTGGGGATGGTGCTGTGCAGGAGATGGACATTCATGATCCTTGTAGGTCACTTCCACCTCAGGATATTCTATTATTCTATGATTCACTAATAGAAACTTCCTAGTTTTAAAACTTGCAGCTTGAATCCAGATGATATCTCTTTTAAGCTTATGTATGCTATGTTTTGATCCGTCAATCAATTATTTAGAAGCTGTCCATGTAAATAGTATTAATTTTTAGAAGTTTCCAAATCACGCCTATTCATTTCACATTGTCATAAAAGTAGAATAAGATAATTACAAAAACTGGTCTCTGAGGTTCTCCTCGAAGTCTGCTGAACACTGAATTAATCTCTTGTGCTGAGCTCTGAAGTGTTACCTGAACACCTGCAGTTTACACCAAAGCCATATACTTCTGCAGATCTGCTTTCTACCCCTCTAGCTCAACCGAATATCAAAAACATCTTACTTCTGTGAAGTCCTTAAACTTGTCTATAAAATTGATCAGACATTGAAGCATCAGGACAGTAAAAGGTGATTTGGAATTTACTAGAAATGTACTTGGAATAATTCTGTGAATTAGAAGAAAAGGATTATCTGCAAGACTTTAGGAAGCAGCAGAGTCAAAGTAACATTAAAATGAAATTGATCAAAGCAAGAAATATTACATGAAGTTTTAACAAGGACATTTAGACTATTCTCTTCCTTTGGAAAAAAAACTGAAAAAGTAATAGATCATTGTCTCTGTATTTTGACTTTGCTTAAAAAATATAATCTAAGAGCAGAATTCAAGTGGAGGCACACACTGCAGTGAAATAGATTGGAAGACTATGCCATGCACTAATAATTCTGTGACACCAGTGTTTGTCACAGATATCTTTAGAACAGAATTCTACTAGAAAGTTATTATTTTCTGACAAGGAAATAATATAAATATTTAAGTGACATATTGGTTAAAATTTTTAATTGTTGCATTTTTTTCAGAATAATTAATAGTACACATTTTTCAGAATTATTTTTTAAAGGATCTCTTTAAAACTTTGTACAGAATGTTTTTCTAAAATCTTAAAAAAATATTGAAGCAATTTGTGGTCTCCCATTTGTTCCAAGTAAATGGCAAGATTTTGTTAGCAGCAAAACAAATACAACTGGAAGGGTTATTTTGTAGAATTGGAGAAAATTTCAATTAAGAATTCATGTGATCAAGTTTTTAATTAATATTTTGACAGGTATAATTTAAAGTACCTTTGTTTTGTGACTGAATTCAGAAAATATTTGTAATGTATCAGTGTTTCAGACATTGAGAAGAGTAATGCATCCAATGTGCATGTGTTTCTTGTCTATTAATATATTGATTTCATTAGATGTATGCTGTAGAGTTATTTTTTTAAACAGAGATAATGAAACTAATTAATTATATTAAATGCTCAATATTTTCATCTAATATTTTAGAAAAAGCTCCATAGTAGTTATATTATGTCAAGAGAAATTATTTGACAATACCCTAATTAACAAAATGCAAGTGACATTTATTAAATAAAGCCCTGAAGGAATACTATTGCATATTTAAACACATTCTTTAAGACCTGTGTTTTCCTACATATATTTACATTAGTATTTACTTTATATGCTTTAGTGTTTTCTTTTGTCTCCTGAAATTTAGCTTCTTTTCCTCAAAAATAGAAATTAATTAATTTTTTGTAGTATTTATTTAATGTTTTAAAAAATAAACAATATTTAGGGTATTGTGTATTAATGAATTCATGGTAAGATTTGTACTGCTATAAATATGCCTGCTCTTGAGTCTAAGGTATAAACTTGTGATCCGTCACTACAGCGCTAACCATTATAACTGAGCAACTGTTGAAAATATCTGTAAATAAGTAAGGAACTGAGGCTTCTAAAAAAAATAACCAACCAAGAAAACAAAGCACACAGAAAATAAGCCATGTGACTTTTGCAGTAGCAATAGAGCTTTCTGTTTAATCAAACAGGAAATGTTAACTAAAAATCCAACTTCCAAAAGAGGCTGCAGTCTATGGAACCCTTATCCAACATATATATTGTATCAAATATTATATCATACATCTGTTCTGATGGGAAGCACTTTAGAAATTGTATGCAGGGAGAAGTTTTTGGGTTGTTGGGTTTATTTTTTTGGGATGAGGAAGCCTTTGCATGTATTATTTACCACATTAAATAAATATTGATCAAAAATATCCTCGGAAGGAAATGAAATTTTTTTAGCACCCCAGGACTGTAGTTTTTGTTAGGAATAAGTGGTATAAAGGAAAAAAAAAACCCAAATACTTTAACAGCTTAAAACATCATGACCTGTGTTCAGAAAAATGCTAAACAAAGGCACTTTTTTATTACTCTAAAATGAAAAAAAAAACCCAGTTAACTACCCTTTTTAGTTTTCAGAAACTACATATTTGTCATATTTCCCAGTCAGAATACCACAATTTGAGAGATGTAGTGTTTGGCCTGAGTTTTCCCTCTGCAATTTTTCATTCAGATCATCAGGGATGAACTAATAGCAACCATGAACAAGGAAAACTTTTTATTATAGCAGATACATACCTTCCTCTGTTCTCCTCTGCTTAAACTGGGAGACAGGAAAATTACTGGATATACCTTGAAAAAATTGCTGTCAAACCAAGAAATATTTTTTTTTCTCTTTTATCTATGCTGTGCCTACCAGACTTTGGGTGGTATCTTGTAAGTGTAATAATCCATTTGCAGTTTCATGCTGCAGCTACCTGATAGCAGTGGTAGTTGGTAGATGACTATCAGGGTTTGCACCTGCAACCTGCTCCCTTGTACTTTGCAAACACTAATATTTTCAGAGCTGCAACATTACTTAATTGTGTTTATGATAAGGACAGCAGGTAGAAATTGATGACACCTTCCATTCTAAGACATTTCTTCAGCTGATAAGACCTCTGCTACATTTCAGGATAGAATTTCTATGGGATATACATTTTTCTGAACAAATTTTCATAATTTCAGCAAAAGTTGTTCAATTAGGTCGAATTTAGGGGAAATTTTCCCATGTAAAAGAGACATTAAAAGATTCCAGAAGGATTCTTCAGGTACATGCTTGAAATGGGTGCTTGCATGTCTGGCTGCGTTTCAAAGGAATTGTGCTTAATAGAGGAAAAGTATATTTGCATATACAAAATACAGCTATATTTGACCAGGTTGTGGCCATCTAAAAATGCAGTTGCATATTTCACTTATCTGAATATTTATAAACAGCTGATTTATCCCTGGTGAAGTACATTAGCAATTCAGCTTTCTTCTGAAGTGCTGCTTCTGCCTGGCATGCAGCAGTAGGCATAAACTAGGAGCATGGAGAGCAATGGTATTCCCAGCACCGTGCCTTGCTCAGGCAAGGAAGCTGGAAATGGAGGGAGAGTTCAGCTGGAGTACAGAGGGGTAAATAAAGAGTCTGATTATGTATACTCAGTTTTGAGCTGAGGTGAAGACTTCACATTTCTGCATGCAGGATTGTGCAACCTTCATGTTCTTTAAATGTGGTTTTGTCACTTTTCATGATCTCTGCCAATATCAGTGAGTGGCGCATTTCCAATTATGTGGATTTTCAAAGTCACATTAAAGCTTTTTAGATGTCAAGTTGAAAGTAAATGAAAACATAATTTTGACTTTCCATTAAACTCTGCATTTAAAAAATCAAGAAATTAAGAAGCTTATGCTAATAATAAAAGAACACTTTTAAAAAATGTTAAAGGAAATACATATTTAGATACTTCTGCCTTGCTTATGGAGTGTTGGGCACCTTTATAGTTCTTTACGGTCACCCAACTCCACTGATGTAAGAAATGTTTTTGTCACCATGATGAGACAAGTTATAAGTGAGATCATTTACTGAGACATACTTACAACTTACAGGTTGTAGAGTTTCAAAAGTGAAGAGATGTGTTCACAGGTTGATGCTGAGCATTAATTTCAGCCTTGACCAGGTTGATGCTGGGCATTAATTTCAGCCTGTGCTGAAGAATTGTCCACAATGCTGTGGTAAGATATTGTGGGTTTTCCCCATGAGTTTGGTATTCACTCTGAAAACTGCTATAAAAATTCAAGGTTTCCCAGTTTTTACCAAAGTGAAGTAGACATTCTTTCCACAATAATTTTCTTCATGCTTCCCTGAACTCTCCTAGAATTTTTCTATATTCAGCATGTTTTTTTCATTTTCGGATGCCGTATTTTTCCTCCTACTAAAGTTAGATGTGGAACATGTATGTTTACAGACACCCAGAATTTAAATGTTATACCTATCACAGAAGCTTGATGTCATATAGCCAGAAGGAAAGGTGTTAACATCAGCTGATGTGTGCTAATATGGTGTCAGCAAGAAGCATTCTAATCCTTATCCTCAACTGTGATATTCATACCAACCAGGTTTCCTCTTGGGCTTTGCCATACGTGACTCATCGTTACATTTGCAATGGTGTATGAAAATTTAGGACATTTCCTTACACACCTGTTGGTCCTAAATTGCTAGCATGCATTGGTGACACTACCTATTCCCCAGGGCATGTTGACAGCTCTGATTACAAAGGAGACGGGAAGTTACAAAGAAAGCTATACAATACTTATCTAAATTCTCAGCCTCTTTCAGTTCTTGAGATCCTAATTTGTTCTGTTCCAGTTTACTAACACAGTGCAGAAAAAGCAACATAAAATCTACAGGCTTGTATTCCTTGAGTGCTTTTACTAGATGTTCAGAGAGGTCACCTTGCAGACTAAGAATTAAGGGCAATGTCATGTTCTGATCCTGTTCATTATTATCTTTTATTTATGAATTATTAATTGGGATCATTATTCTGTCCTCCTTACAGGACTGTACCAAGCTTCTTGGGCCCAGAACAGGTAAGAAATACTATCAGGGATAAATGAAAGAACAGCAAGAATTATATTTTCATGCATGAGCACTTTATAAAAAAAAGGCTTTAAAAGAATTCAACATCAATACAAAGATGAAAATACTCAAAAGCTATATCCCACATCAAATTCACATACTCACATGCATGTGCAAAATCCAGTCAATATTAATAACCATATACAAACAAAACTATCTTGCACGTTCCTGTTTCTAAACTACACAATAAAAAAAGTCAATCGAAATTCAATGGACTTTAAATCAATCTGGAAATAAAACAGAAAAGGCCTGGGGTTCCACTGTCAAAACCAGTATATGATTTTCATATTCTCTGCAATATTGTCAGTCATTACAATGTTCTCTTCACTTACCAGAGATCTGGCAGAAACAATTAATTACTCATATGTCTTCTTTGTAGAAGGTAATCTTTAAGAACCTTTTTAATCTTCTGTTGAAATGGAACACAGATATTAAGCTCTGGAATAATAGAAACTAGTCTGTATGCACAGACTTTTACCTGTGCCTCAGCTGGTATTTTAAACCCCAGAGCAAAGCTGAAAAATGTGACTGAAAAATAAGAAATTTCACAAGCTTGTTTTTAGATAAAGATTTCAACAGTAATTAAAACACAAAATCATATTCAGAATGCTGAGAAAGAAAACAGCTTTTATAACCTCCTACTGATTAGAAAAAGGAAAAAAATGAATAACCAAAATAATTTTTCATAGTGTAAAAATCCTTCCTTGACATTTTTTCAGCTCCTTATTGGGTCTTAATTTCTGCAAAAGAACTTTTAACTAATACCAGAATTTACGTCTTGAAGAAATAAAAATACATCTTCCTAGATAGTATCTCCTGCTACTAAAGCAGCTTAATTAAATAAAATATTGCTTGACTATAAAAATGGAGACTGATTTTCTTTTCTTTCTACTTTAAAAATGAAAATGCTGTTTCTGTTTCTTTTTTTAACAACCCATGAAGCAGCAGATCAGGATAACACTGTGATGCCCTAGTATTGTGATTCTGTGCCTTATTCTGATTACCAGCCACATGAAAATGCTGATCAGTCATCATATCTTGCAATATCAAACAGAATTCCTATGTGAGTCAATAGGATGATCCTCTTTTCATTTACTGAGAGGATAACATTCGGTAAAAAGAGAAAGCCTTTCCTAATCAGACCTCTCACTTCTCTCTCTCATCACATGGGAGGCTATTAGCATTTACCACTTGAAGGTAAGTGATAACGACACAGTTTCAACCAGGAAAATGCTGAGACAAAGTAAATCTTGAAAATGGAATGATTTTGAACCAACTTCTTATAATCATCAGTGAGCTCCTAGTCTCTGAAACATGCATATGGATTACTAGTTTTACATATGTTATAGTCTGGTTTGTTGACTCTATCAAATGTAGACCCTCATCTGTCATTTAACAACCATCTGGTATCTGTTGGCAAAGCAGCACTTCGTCATTTGTAGAATATTGTTCATGTGAGGGCTCTAGTCCTAAAGCAAATCTGGAGATATTCATATCTTCAGCATGACCAGGTCCTTCCTTTTTTTTTTTTTTTTTTGCTTCTGGCAGATCTCAACTTTGTGGGTTATTATTGATATACAAAGTGCCATTTTCAAGCAGAAACATATTTAACTGCCCTTCAGACCCTGAGGCTTAAAATTACATACTTATGCTCATATTTATGTCAGGATTAAGAGAACCAATCAACATATGTCACTCACATGAACTCCAGCCCAAGTTTTCAGGTGCTCAGGTGTCCTCACTGTGCCCACCAAGTCTAGTAGGTGTTCGATAAGGTAATTCATCTATAATGCTAAATATGAATTGAAAGTTGTAATTTTAAAGAGCAGCTCTTAAAGATATTTGTTATGCTAATTTTCTCTGCACTAACAGCCTTTGACAAGTGCCTCTCTAATTTTCTAACTGTTGCTTTGATTTTATATTGCTGTCTAATAGAATATCAGTAAGCCATCAAATTCAGTGGAAAGGAAACAATGGCCTCCCAAAATTTGATTTGATGCCAAATTTTGAAATTCTACTCAAGTACAATAAGACAATTATGCAGAGTTTCCACCAAGTATTGTACAAACATTTTGAAGTAATGTCAGTGTTATATTAAAGGAGAGATTCTTACATCAGATTCTTTTTGGATACAGCCATTGAATGCATTGGAAATTTTTTTGTTTCTATTCTGCGGCCTTTGGTTGAGAGTTGCTGGGATTTTACAGCACAATCACACTCTATTTTCTCCAGTGTGTAATTTTCTCAGAAAACCTTGGGCAACTCTGTTGATTTTTCCGTTGTTCCTACTGTGCTCAAAGATGACAATGTAAATGCTTGCAGGCAGACTTAAGGAGTTGTTAACCACAAATTTTGTCATGTGGAATTTTCTAGCTTTGGGAATATGCAAAAATATGTCTTAGGTACATTTGAAACCTATTATTTGTCACATTCAATATTCTTCTGAAAAATGAATTATTCTGTTAGCTACTCAATGCCTGCAGCTCTTTGTCTTTCGTTCAGATATATAACAAAATCAGAACTTAGTTGTCACTCGTAAGTGGATGAATGTTTGTATGTGGGTTGTAGCTCTAATAATGTGCCTACCCTGCAGTTGAAAGGACTTGTGTATGGGTGGTGTTGTCATTATTGTATCTATGGAAAAATAAGGCACCATATGTACTAGCTGCTCAAATTGATTTAGCAGCTTCTGCTGGGTTTGGCTACAGTACTATGAGTAGTCAGGTGAAACATTTTAATTCTTATTCTTAGCTTATATCTTTCTGCCACCTCAATGTATTTCTATACTAAAAGTTACTAACTTCACTGATTAAAATTACTGATTTTCAATTCTTAAACTCTCTTGGGGTGAAATACAGAGAAGGCATGTAATTTTGGAAATTGGAAAACCTTTTAGTTCTCCTCGGTTCTTATGCTTTATTTTAATGTTTAATGTTCTCAGAGAAGGTTGTCCTTGGCAACTGAGACTATGCATAAAATATTGCTTTTTCTATCCTTTTCTGCTTAAAGATACATGTTTTGTAATGTGTTTAGTGCTAAGGTAGACTATAACAAAGTGATCACAAAAAATTTGTGTTTTTCCAAAATAATGTAATGAATATTCATGAAGAAATAAACTGATTCAGCATTTTTCCTGCATGACTTCTGGCATTTTATATGTCTTGCTTGCTTTTGGGTTAGCTAATACTGGAGAAATGAAAAAGTTCTTGTCAAATAATGTCACCCTGTATTAAGTGTTCAGAGGTTGGAACATTATTTGCTAAAATGAAGTTTTGAGTGAACCTAATTAGTGCAGTGTGGACTTGAGGTAAACCTGAATTTCAGACTTGCCAACTTTCCTCATTCTTATTTAAAGCTCGTAGAAGCTATGTTTAGCTCTGATACAAGGTTGCACTGCTTTGGATGTGAAGGGAAACAGCAGACAACAAGGCACATTTAGATACAGATTAAAATGAACTCAAATTCCTTAATATGCAGGTGAAATGTGTATGTTTCATGACATTGTATACCAGGCTGCCACACAATTTTTTTTTTTCTTTTTTGTTTATAACTATCATAGGTTACCATTTCTGAACTGAGATGATTTAGACTTCTTCCTGGAAGGACCTTTGGGGCAATTGCTAAGGTCAACAATTCCAGACACAAAGTCAAAGAGGATTATAAACACACTCAATCCATTTTGTATTTTGGATTTGAATCCTTTATGATCTCAGTGATTTTCCTGAGCAATAGCTATACAAAGGCAAAATTTTACTTGGAGTTTTTGAAAGACTAAATTGATCTTTCTCCTTTTGCCATTTTAGCTTTTTGCAATTACTGTTCTGAGTTTAATAAAAGAAAGTATCATCATAAATTAAACTCATTCTGTCCTTAAAAGACTAAAATCTAACTTTGAAAACAATCAGAAATTGTATCTTACATATACATGTGTTACCTAGAAGATGTAATAATTAAGATATTTTCTATCTCACAAAAATACTCAAATTTCATAAGTATTTGATTAAGTTCTCACCAATCAACCAGTGTACCTGTACTTGGATCTCTGCTGTTTTGTTGTCACACTGTGGAAGCTCTTCTGCTGCTCTGTGACTCAGTCTCCATATTCAACACCGCTACTAACTAGGTCCTGTTAATTGGAGACTTATTGGTTGGATTGTGAGAACATCTGTTAGATAGGAGATTTAAGCAGAATCATTTTGAATTACTGTACCTCCACCAAACCAGCAGCTGGATGCTCTGATCTCCCAGTGATCAGAGATTTCTTGCAAACACCCAGAGAAACTATTTTTGGGTATGCAGCAAAGCTTTGGCTCAGAAATATCTATGTGTCTGTGACCAGCTGTTGAGTGGGCATAACCAAACCTAACCCTCCTGCAAATGCCCTTCCTGGCCAGTCTGAACCATGTCTGACCCTGGTTTCCCTCACAGGGCCTGTTCCTCATCCCTCCATGTGGGCTGACATCTCTGCCTATCTTCATCCTGTGCCCAAGGACATGCCCGGGGCTGGGGCTGCCTCAGTGTCCCCCAGCTGCCTCGCCTTTGGCTGAGCTGGTGGGGATGGCCCGGGATGCCAAGTCCTGCCCTGCTCTGCTGACTTGGCCAGTCCCTGCTGTCCCCAAACACCAGAGGCCAGCTGTCCCATTAGGCACCCTGACTTCAAGAATTCAAAAGTGAAATTTGTTAAACTTCAAGCTAACTCTGGAATTGCAATTGTACTGAAAGTAGTGAGTTGTCACTGCAGGCCCCCAGCCGGGTAATAATTAGCATTGACTCCATGATTGCAGTAGCCTGATCAATTGCTTTGTTATATCATATTATACTATATTATACTATACTTATTCAGAAACTCAGTAACCCTTACAGCCAGTCCCATACAGCTTTGATCTATTGGTCAATCAATCCAAACGTCATCCAGTGTCCAATTAAGAAATCACCCTTTGGTAAACAAATCTCCATGACACATTCCACATGTTCACAACAGCAGGTGCAAAAAGTGGAGATAAGAATTGTTTCTCAGTATTTTCTTTAATCTTCTCACAGCCTTCCCTGGGAAAGTCTGTGCCTGCTCTTTGTGACCAAAGAGCTGCTGCCACAATGAGTATTCAAATTTGGTTTGCTTGACATGGGTTTTTTTGAGTATAGAGTATTTTGGGTAAAAATGTATATAGACACTGAAGAGGCTCTCAAGAGAAAAAGTGACATGATTCTGATGAAAAAATGCAATATGGCTTTTCAGGTTTAAAAATCTTGGTAATGGGGGACACTAACTCTATGGAAGGAATGGGTCTGACAACTGCATTGTCATAAGATTTGGCAAAGAATTGCAGGACACCCTAACTGTGCCAGACTCTGTTAGATGGGGATGCTAATGAACTAATTTCCCATTCTCCATTCAAATTAATGTTTTTAGACATTTAAAATGTAAGCAAAGTTGAGGGGACATGACACTATACAGCTTTTATGGTCCTGACAGAGCTTGTGAAAGATTCTAGACAGTTTTGTAAATGTTAAGTGCTAATTCTTTCTCATTCATTAACTAAGAAATAACAGCTCATAAGTGCTTTTAGACATTCTCTCTGCATTAATGTGGTTCCCTGACTACTCTGTAATGTGTCACTTTCTAACATTAGACATTCTTTTGGGTTATAAAATTTCATTAACGGAGAATTTGAAATTATTCTCTTTACTTCTTCAAAAGCTTTTTCTTGTATTTCTGTCCATTACTGTATGATGACTTTAAATTAGTTGGCTCAGAAGCTCTTATTCTTTTTTCGCAAGTGATTGAGGAGGTCCAGCACTATTCTTCAGGTTCTTTGACTCTGACATATTTATGGACCTGAGCATATGATTTATGATTTTTTCAGATCACAGTTTTGTCATTTTTTTTGTCAGCAGAAATATGACCTGAGGCACTTTCTCTTACTAAGACAAATAAAGTGCAACTCTAGGTTAGCCAGATTCTATTTAATATTTTTGTCTCTTTGTTAATTTCAGTTTCTACTCAAGACCTGTTTTTCTCAAATAAAGAAAATGTCAGCAATTTGTGTAACAGTCAGACAGTTCTTCTTGACCTTAGTTTAGTTTTGATCAAGTGATTTCTTACATGTATTATGCTTTTAACTACACATAATTATGCAATATCTAGTAGAAATAATAGTCTTGGTGAAATGTCTTCTGTAACTTCTATTTCTTGTTCAGTGCTCTTGAATGCAATATGTTATTTACAGTCTTATGGTAATTTTAACCCTAAGGATATATGGTTCAACTAGTTTTTCCTCAAAGTTCATAAATCTTTTTATTTCTACTTTTTAAAGCTTTGCAAATAATCTGGTTTCTTATTATTCAACAAGCATCATATATACTTCCACATGTTATTCTAGACAGAAAGAGTCTGCATCTTGTAAAGCAATTTTCACCTTAGTTTAAGCCATATCACCAGTTTATTTTTTCATGTTTCAGATACTAAAAAACATGTGGAACTTAGCTTTTGCCTCCACTTTCAAAATACCATAGGTTTGTGATAGAGCAGTGATGAAAACAATATAATTTTTATTTCCTTTTTTTCTTCTTTTATATATGCATCCATATCCCCTTATATTTCTGTTTGTTGTGAATGAGTGGTACAAGCCAATTAAATAATCACTGTCTAGGGCATTGGCAAAAAGCAGGTTTTAATATAAACTTGTGAAAGTGTGATTCAACAGAATTCACTGGCAAGTTCATTCTATAGCCTAGTACATAGGCAAAGTATATGCAGAAAAATGGCAGGGAGAAGGATGCAAGATCCACCACCACAAGGGTTTTTTGTCTTTGTTCACTAAAACTACCAGGATAAGACTGTAGTCAATCTGGTATTTAGATTATTTCAGTTATGAAGATATGCAATAGATTATTATATACTTACTGCAGGTAGATTATTGACCCTTGTACACGCATGTGTTTCAATAGGCATGACATTCCCTTTCAGTCCAAACATTTTCTAGAAGACCTGAGATGAGGATTTAATCTTGGTCAAAACCAAACAGATGTAGTCTTCCAATAAGTACTCCTTTTGTTTAAGAAAGATTTCAGTAGTAACACACAAAAGGAAAAAAATCATAATAAATCTTACAAGTCCAAGTCCTGATGAGGTTGCTGAGCATTCATTATGTGCTTCTACTTAGTAAATGGAATAGATGTCCTAATTTATACTTTGTAAAAATCATTGCTAGTCACACAAAAATTCTTTAGGCAATTGTAATAACAATATTAGTTTATGCACCCTTTCTAATAAGCTTGGAGAAGAATCAGCTCTCATTTTCCTACTTCTTTAAAAAGTGCTTTAGGTGACATAATCCATGGCTGTTGTTTGTTATTCCTTCAAAGCAGCTTAGAGTCTAAAAAGGGATTGTTCTGATTCTTTCCCCTGAACCACTCAGCATTTTTTTTCACTTGTAGTTTGGTGTGTCCATAAATTTTAACTTTCCACTTGACCTGTGAAGAAAAAAAATGCAAAACTAGGGCTATGATATTTCTTTAATAACTGTGTCACCTTACATTGAATAGGAATAGTTACAATCTTTAAAGGAGCATCAATGCATTTTTTTTCTCTCCCCTTCATTTTTCCATGAGAAGTGCAAGGACACACAGCTGCCTCATGCTCAGCTTGTTCAGGAGCCCTTCTTTCCTTCTCTGTAAAGCTGCTCCCCAGCCAGTCAGGCCCCAGCCTTTATTAATCTGCACTAGTTAGGCTCTGCATTTGCCACTTTTGAACTTCAGGTATCCTATTCCCACAGCTTGATGAAATCCCTCTGAATAGCACACTATAAAATATTAACCACAGTTCCTGGTTTGGTATTATGCGTAAATCTGACTATCTGTATTTCTTCACCATGGAGATCAGCAGTGCTGTCAAACAGTATCAGACCTTGCATCAACCCTGAAGAACAGTGCTGTTAGCTAAGCATAAGCCATGTATTTTAATAGTGGCATAATGATATTTTCTTCTCTCTCCCTTGCTTTCTTTTTCAATACTTCTTAACAACTGGTTTTCTTTTTGACTTGTTCTGCATGTTGAAATTATATTTTCATGGATTTAATATTCAGCCAAGGACTTTGCTCCCAAGTAGTTGTACTCAGGTCACACTGGTTTTAACATGTGTGCAGAAAATGATTGGTTGTTTTTTTGTTCCTCCATATACCTTGAATTTCACCTGCTATATCATTGACCAGTGACTCAGAGGTGTATGTACTGTTCAAGTCATAGTTTGTTTTTGTACTCACAGAACCTGTTTTAATGATTCATATCTATGCGGAATTACACAAACCCAAGTGAAGACTTCTGATTACTGTCAATGCTGGATGAACAACTGAACATTTATTCTTAGCTCCAATTTGCTGTCTCTTATCCAACTGATTATTGAAATTTCTTCCTGCTTTTGACTTTGTTTACAAGCTTCTTTTTGTCCTTTATTCTTCTGTGGAGCTGTTGAATCTAAGTGAATCATCACAATTATGAAATTGTATACTTCTACAGGATTTTGAACAGTCTTATTTGCATCAAATCAGTAGTAACATTTTTATTTCAGGGGCCTCCTGATTAGCTGATCCTAGAACAAACATAGTCTTAGTCTCTTAAAATGTTATCTGCTTAATTTCCCACAGGGACATTTGACTAATTGATAGAAGGATGCTGATGCTATCCAGAAAAGCTTTATTGCCTGTTTTCACTTTCTTGTCTGAGAAACTGGTAATCAGTATCATTATCTTGGTCAAACACTCTCTAATAGTTACACAAATATATATTGTCATTTAAGATTGGTATTTTGGACACTATTATAATTGTGTTATGAATATGTTCATTCTATTTTAATTGAAGTTCTCATTCTTGTCATACTAGGCTCTCACATTCATCTTTTCATTTACCATCCCAGTGGCTGTCAACAAATTTCTGGTGCATCTATTTCATTAATGTGTTCATCTAGAGCAAGATATTTCAGGGTTTTTTTTCTTGTTTCCTTAGACACCTTATTCCCATAGACATTCAATATTGGTATGGAAATACACTTGTCTCTGATTAGTCATGCTTGTTGACATACTATTTAAGTAGCAAATATATTAAACTTTCTTTTCTCAACCATTCCGAACATTTTTTTTGTGTGTCTTATTTCAGAATGTAGAAATCCTTGTGTATCAGATTTTGGATAAATCTCCCCCAGCTGATTATTTTCTACACCTTTCAGACTGTTATCTTTCCCAAACTCATCAGTTTCTAAGCTCAGACAGAATTTCCTTATTTTTAAGCATTAATAGCTTTGCTCTCAAAATAGTGATGTCAAATGTCGGGCCACAGTAGAATAGGACAAGTTTTGTAAGATGAGAAGTCTTTTCTGATTGAAGAGCATTCATACAAATGCCACTAGTCCTGTATCTCTAGAGCTAACATGAGGGGAAAATGCACTTTTTTAATATATTTCATAATGTTTTATTTTATTTTATTGATTACATGATATCCCAGTGTGCGTGGTGTAGAGGTGAGAAACAGATGTCACAATGTGTCCTTTTGTGTATCAAAATATCATATTTGGCTTTTGTCAAAATATTTTAAAAATGGAAACAAACTTAAACTCTGTAGTTTTGGTTTTTTTTTTATTTTAGGTGTTGGTCATTTGTATTTCTCTTCTCCATTGCTTTGTTATACTCCTCTAATCTCAGTTCATATCGACCTACAGTGCAGATTATGCAATATTTTCAACTGCATTCATAACTGAAATTCAAAAATCTGCCTCCTTCTCTAAAAATGTTTATGCCCTTGAGGTAGACCTACAGTCCCTAGCCTTCCCTTCTCCTGTGAAGATTTTTTGACAGCTGACATCAATTTTGACAGAGCGGATGGCTCAGAATCTCACTTGCATTAAGACCAGTCAGGATTTAGGTACTATTTGCTCCTCTACTTAATTTTCCTGAAAGATTTCAATCTACAAGGTTTTCTAGGATCATGTCAAACATGACATCAGGACCAAATCGTCTCAAAAATACAGTGATAGTTCTACTTTCTTTTAAAAGCACAAGGAAGAGGTATTAATTTTTGATATAACTCCTATTTTAATACTCAGTCTTATAGGCTGCAGGCCAGTATCTACAGCATTGCCATTCATAGCAACAGGCCACTGATTTTTGCACTGATTTATTTTTTAAGTTTCTTTGCCTTCAGCAGTATTTTTTTACTCCTTTTTTTTTTAAGTGATTTTGCTAATCTTTTTTTGCTACAACCATAATTTTTTTATGAAGAAATAAGGAGTAATTTTTCTGTAGAGAATGAAATATGAGGCCTCACTAATAAAAGTGAAACAGACTTCCATGGTGCAGAGAATTATGAGATGATAAAAAAAAATGTACACTTAAGATTGAAGCTATGAAAAATTCAACAGTGGTGAGCTACTGTGGGGCAGATTTGAGAGTTGGACAGAACAGAGTTTACAGTACTTAAAAGAAAAAAGAGTAATTATTAAAAATATATCTATTTTTTACAATGCATTAACTATACAAATATATAGAAGATAGAAAAATAGACCAAAGTGGAATAAAAATAGAGAAGAAAACCATCAGAAGCAATAGCATATTTCTTCCTAGCAAAGCAAAATAAATTACATTATTAACACTACTGTCCTCCAGGAGATGGACAGGGGAACAGTGTAGAGATTAACAGCAGACAAGAGGAAGAGCTGGAAATTTTACATACAATAATTTTTAAGTGTATTAATAATGTTTGGTCTAAGTTATTTACGTAATTTAGACTATGAATAAATAGTTGTAATAAATAGCATAATTTTAACTGAATTAACCATACAAAATGGTGTAAATTAGTTACGCCTTTAAAACTTTAAAGAGACCAGTAGTACATTTTTGATGTCTCATGAGAATCATATTCCCTTATTTGCACATAAAATGTTTTGAGGGCTACAGTGTCAAAGTAGGATACATACATGAGTTTTCTCCTCCACCTGTAAGATTTATGTCTTTACCTAGAAATCATTATAAAGTCATTCAGGTTGAAGCTGTTTAAGTTTAAAAGACTTAAATTAGGAATGCGTCATGTATCAATTGGGATAAGAATCTTGCAATGCTAAGTGATGTTCAGTTTCTGCTTCTCTTCCCTTCATCTTGTTCTTGATACTCAAACATCCCCTGTCATTCAGATATTGGTTTCCTATCTCATGAGTAGAAGAATTTATATTAGTTATTACAATAGTTATTTGGAAAGTTCAATTTTGACTACTTTACAAGGGAGTCTTTCCTGAATGACCTAAAATTGGTGAAGGAAAATGGCTGGAATTGGAGTACAGAGAAGCGCCTTGTCATGCTGGAAGTTTATGGATGGCTTACTAAAGCAAGGATTGCACTCATAAATTCTGAATTCCAGTTCAATTCTTTAACATAAAGCTATTTTTTGTCTTATCTCCCAAAATAGCTATGAATTGACTCCTTGGTTTTTGATATTTCTATTTCCTTCACGGAGTCGCCGTGGGGTGTGGTTATCCAGGGTTTCCCTCTGGCTGCTCAGGAAGGTCTGGGACCCTGGCAGGCAGTCAGGAACCCCCCTGTGCAGAGCCCCAAGAGACACTGTCTCTGATCTCTGCCCATGGAAAAGAGTTTTCAATCTTACAGGATGAATTACCAGCTCTGAGTATTTGATATAAGTAATAATTAGTGTGGCACGGGTGCAAAAGTAAAATTTTAGGATTCTAGATAAGGGGTCCAAAGGGGACAATATGGAGGAAATTGGGTGTGTCTTGTCCTTTTTCTTCTTCTTCATGCCTTTCATGCTTCACTGTAGTGTTGGCATTTTTCTATTGGCTAGATTGGGGACACACTGTTCAATGTAGGTGATAGATATTGGCACATTATTGTAAATATAGCACACGTAGTTTTATAATGTTTGTAACATCCCACTGAGGGGCAGAGCCCCACACACTGTCCTGCAGGACAGACCTGCTGCAGGTCAGACAGAACATGTTATAGATAAGCAAGAATAAACAACTTTGAAAACCAGCACAGACGATTTACGACTTGTTCTTTGGCAGCGGGGCTCAAAGACAGAGACTTTCTACAATCTTGGAATCATCTAAATACCACAGATTCCATCACCGGGGGAGGGAGGAGGATGACAGAAAAACAACAGATGGATTAGAGGCAGAATACCTTATTAAGCTTAAAAAATAATATAATGTCTTAAGACAGCTTGTATATGTTCTTCCTTGTTGACTGGAGTACTATCCTTTTTACTGTCATGACTGAATTTCAGCCATGTAAGATGTGTAAAGAGAAAGCAAAATGGGATCTAAAAAGACTACTGCTGAGAGTTGATGGAAAAAGTAGGAGCTGGTGGAAAAAGTAATATAGTTACTTCATAATTTCAAATTAATAGCATGTAGATGTCTTCAAATGAGGGGCTTTGAAATATTTTTTAGAAAAATAATTTTGTTACCTTGAAGAGTGTAAATTCATTTGAAAGAAATTATTAATTGTGTAAGGTATTAGTAATATGAGAAACAGAGAAAAAAATAAAAGTAACTTTATTCAGTTAAAAGTGACTATTATTCAGCAGCCTTGATTAGTCTTTCAGCTTTGTTATATAATAAGTTTTATAAATAATTTATGGTCAAACAATAGTATAGACTCTTGTCTTTCTGTTTCACTCCCATCACTTTTGATGTGCTGTCTTTCTACATCTATGTTTCATGACATGTTTCTCAGAAATGGTCTCCCACTTAAAGTCTAATTTATCCTCTGGCAAATGCCCATTCTTCATATTAGCTTACTACAGTATTAATTATTTTCTTTTTTCCAGATTATTACTCTGAGACAAAAATGTGTTATATTTTAATACATTTCAGCTCAAACTCTTCTGTTACATTAAAATAATTTGAATTTACAAACTTTAGACTAGAATATTAAATGTCAGTATTTTCTATATCTAGATGTCTTTGTATGCAAAAGAAATGCTGAACAATTTTTTTTAATCTATTAAAAGTAAATTAATTTCTGTGCTGTATACTAGAAATTGTCAGTGCAATGATTTGGGTGCAGATGTTTCACTTGATTAAAAGTACATCCCACACACTATGTTATATTGCAAGCTTGTAAAGGACAAGACAAAATGAGATTACCTAGTGCAATTATGTATTTTCTGTAAGAATTAAAGGGTATAAAATAAATTATTCTGTTTATAGAGTACTGTTCCTGCTGCTAACATAAGATTCTTTAGAGTGGGACCAGAAAATTAACAATAATAATAATACTTTTAAGACATAAAAAAGCATATACTGTTTCCTTAATAGCCCTTGCTATTTCATGTTGAAAGAGAGAAGACACATTGCTTTTCCTCCTTTTGGGATTGATATGCAGTCCTTTTTTGCTAGTAGGTACTACTACTACTTGTAGTTTTTCAAGTTTCCAGTGGGCTTCTCCGTAAAGACCTTTGGCTTCTGAATTGTTAAGCAGTAGGCTAAATTTACTAGCTGGACAGAAGAAATTCTGTTTATATTTCATACCTGAAAGAGTGAGAAGATTTACGTGAAGATCCTGCAGAGAATTTAGTGGTGGTAAAAAGTGCTTTTTGGTGTTATTTGACTCATATAATTCCTTACTCTTTTTCAGTCCCATGAAGATGGTGATATTTCACTGTATTAGCACTATAGGTAATCCATTTATTATAGAATGCAGTTTATCTTAATTAAAGAAAATTTCTGAATTTTTTTTTTGTGGTTGGGGATTTGAGTGGTGGTTTTTGGTTGTAATTGCCATTTACTTGTTTAGTTTGTTGGTTTTTGTTTGTTTGTGTTTTTTTAGTCTAATTGTCCTTTTCAAGGATTTATTAGATTAAATTATGGCAGAAAATTCTGAATGTCTCTTTATGAACTGGCTGCAACAATAATTCAAATACCTTACTATGTGGGTTTAAAGACCTCAGTATTTCAAAACGTTAAGTGGAAATGTAGAATGGTAGTGTGGGGTATCCTCAGTCCTATAAACTTCTCCTTGTCTGGGATAAAGGTCAGTGGAGTTTCATTGCTAACAAACCAGTGCCATCCTCCTGATAAAGAATTTGAACTGAAAATTACAGATTTTTATTTTTCATATAAAAAGTAGTTCTTTGGACCAGGAAAATTAGCTAAGCAGACTGCTTTTTAAAATTTTGATACATTTTTCATTTTGTCAGTGTCTAATATCCATCAAGTGCCAACCTTTTCTCCATTGCATGTAATGTTGTTCTCTTTCATTATCTAAAATTGCAAGATCATATCTGTGATTGAGCAAATTTGACAGAATAATGGAAAACTGTTTACAACATTATCGAACTCTGTACTATTTATAATTAAATACAACATCACTCTAAATCTGAACTGGTTGCTTTAACATATACAGTTTTACCTCAGCTTGAATTTTAAATTTGCTTCCAGTCCTGGTTCTAGCCCAGATCAGTGGGAGGAAGCATGGCCAAAATATTTTGTTATTCAAATACCACATGACATATTTGCCAGGGGTGGGGAAGATGGACTTTCTCACTTCTGGTGAGGAGAGGTATCCCTTTCTGGGGTAACAAAGCCTGGTGGTGGATGGGGGAGGATGTGTTCTCTCTTTTTGTATACTTCTGTTAATAATATTGTTGCTGTTACTGTTTCTTTTCTTATCTCATTGCCGTTTTCAGTAACTTGTTCTTATCTCAACCTGCGATCTTCGCCTTTTGTGCCTGCAGTGCTCTTCTCCAGCCGCCTTCAGGGGTGCAGGAGGGTGGAAGAGAGGGTGGAGAAGGGAGAAGAAGGGGGAGAGGGAGCGAACAAGCAGCTGTGTGGTATGAGAGGTCTTGGTGGGCGAACTAGATTCGGGAATACCTTTCCTAAACAATGTCACTTCCCTATATCTAAGTCTTTATACTTTTATTTCCCCTGAAGAGTAAGTCACTGAGAAACATTTGATGAAATATTGGGGATTCATATTCCTCATTTCTTGCTTTTTCTTTGTGTAATCAAGGAAAAGTATTTTGGAGTGAGGAGCTGAAGAGGATTTACCCAACTAGGTATGCACAGTCATCATGAATATGAATAGTTGTCTATTTTTCAGAACAAGTAAAAATTCGAGTAAAAATTTTAGCTTTCAACAACTGATAAAGTGAAACTTAAAATGTTTCAGTGAAACTTCAAATGTTTATCGGTGGCATAGATGGTTAAAGAAAAAACTGAAAAACTACAAGAGTCAAACCTAAATACTCCATTTAACAGACCTTTTGTGGTGCCTTTTTCTGTCATTGATTCTCTCTGAGCACCCTGTCTCTCAGGCTACATTTCTCTGAAAGAAATCTATATGTTGAAGGATGTTAACATTTCTAACCATTCTGGTTTTTTGAACAACTACAAGAGTACCCTGCAGGTTCTATCTTTCTCTTCTAAAAATTACTTTCATTTTACTTTATTTAGAGAATCTCTTGCAATCTCTCTTTCACCTCTTTGGTTGATTTGATGCCATCTTCCACAGTCATTAAAGCCAACAACTCAGCAAGAGATTACTTTTGTCTTTTCCTCCATTTTCTTTACCTTAACATTTTCCCCTTTATGTATTCATTATAACATAACTGATTACTTGAATCTTGTATTTTAAAACAACATTGTATGTATTTGTTAACCTCGTGAAAACTTATGATTGAGATTCCTCAGATAAAATCAGTGATTCTAAGCAGAGGTCAAATATGACTGTAACTAACTGTTCTATCTAAATGACGGGTATGGATGAAACCGTAATGTGTGAACATTTGTGTATTACCCAATTTTTCTCAAAGCATTTCCAGACATCCAGGAAAAGACTTATTGAAGTGTATCATGTGGCTGAAACTCATAGGTGCTTCATAGCCTAGAATGAATATATTATCAGTCCAAATATTTTTCTCTTTATGAGACATCAAAGAGAGAGACACATAATGCTTAAAGAGCTGGCTTGGAATTCAGTACTGTTAAATGCTATAATTACATGTTTCAGAGAAAACACTGGTTAAGTTTCCCTCTGCAGAAAAAAAGTAGAAAAGATTAATTGATCAAAACATCATCAAAAAGAAAGTGAAACAGAAACTCAAGAACCATTTGTGGGGAAAACACTTCTATAGATAACTTTCTTCAAAATAATAGGACTAGGATGGCTAGTCCTATCAACATGATAAGATGTGGTGTTTCAGAATACCAGTGAAGGGGAAAAATATAGTTACTTGTCTAATTTTTTCTGATTTTCAGTTCTAATAAAAATAGTTATGATTTGAGATCTCTGAACAATGTTGCAGCATTCTTTTTTTTTTTTGCCTGAAACATTACTCAGTAAAGCAAGAGAGCTATATGAAGAGGCTTCAGATTCCATGTCATTTCATATCAGCAGTGGCTGTATGGAGAACGCATACTGGATGTCATCTTCCTTAGATGCTCACTTCTTACTCATTCTCAACAATGCTGCAGGCAATGCTAGACCTGCATGTTAAATGTCCCCTTCATAGGCAGACAATGTGAAAGGCAGAGAGGTACACTTTCTATATCTTCTAAATGATCAATAACTTGACAATACTGTTGGAAACAATATAAATTTTGGTGACAATATCAGTCTTTAAATATTATTTTTTAAAGTATAAGATTTCCTTCCTACGTCCATTCCATTTTGCATGCCTCAGAATTTATATTAAAATAGCTATAAAATATTGTAAAGGCAATTTCAGAATTGACAGGATTTTTGACTCCCTCACAAGCCCCCCACCCCTGATCCTTTCTAGGCTTTCTGCTTGACACACTGAGTGCACAAAAGTAGTGGTTTGTTTCAAAGCCTTGTTACTGAAGTACTGTGGGAGCAGCTGTTCATAGACAATTTTCTTCAAAGCATGAAGATGAGAAAAGCATGAGCTTGGGTCAGGAGGATACAATGTTGATTCAGTTCACAGATTCAGATTACTTCAGCATATGAGAGAAATACAAAATAGCTAAAATAGCCAAACAAAAGTCTTTTACAGACATAATGATCCTTGAGCATTCTTAGAATTGTTATGAAAAGCTGTGGCTTAGCATTAAATATATATGTATTTTTTTTAATTAGAAATTTATCTGTGTAGTTATGAAATAGTATATGCAGAGTCATAGGCAAAACATCAAGGAGATTTGTGATTTTATAGTTGTTATTATTAGTGTGCATGATAATGTATTGTTTATTGTAACATAAATTACTTCCTTGGAAAATGTTGAGATACCTTTATTTCTATGAGAGCAATATACATGGCTTTGTCTATCCCTGTTTTTTTTAGAATTATATATATATTAGGAGAGCAAGGAATTGTATCAGAAATTTCTATTAAGATTAAGATTCACTTTACAATCTTTCCCCTCGCCCCCCCTTCCCCCATGGGAAACAGCAAGATAAGACATAAAAGATGTAATGTGGCTGTAAAAATTATATTCAAATTTTCTTGAAACCACTTCATCAATCCCCCAGTTGTAGCAGGATCAGATATATATCTCCCCAAAAGGAAACTGGGGTTGTTTAGCCTGGAGAAAAGAAGGCTCAGGGGAGACCTTATCACCCTCTACAACTCCCTGAAAGGAGCAACCAGTGACAGGACAAGCGGAGACGGAGCTGTGCCAGGGGAGGTTCAGGCTGGACATAAGCAGGAAATCCTTACTAAACACTGCAATGGACAGCCTAGGAGGGTGGTGGAGTCTCCATCCCTGAAGGTGCACAAGAAATGACTGAATGTGGCACTTAGTGCCCTGGTCTAGTTGACACAGGGGTGGTGGGTGGACTTAATGATCCCAGAGGTCTTTACCAACTTAAATGACTCAGGGATTCAGTGATCTGTACTCCTGATGCTCTTACCATAGTAGTCAAGGGTAACTCTCACTGACTTTACATGGGTAGAACTGAATTCCTTGCAACAGCTAACTACAAGAGAAACTAAATAATGTGTGTCTGTGACTTACACAACTGTCTCAATAGTGTCTCTAATTGAGCAGAGGACCATGAAGTACTGCCTGCAGTATAGGCTTCTTCCTTAATTCAGAACAGAGCGCTGTCAGTTCTAAACGGTATTATCTTCTACTTTAGAGAGTTTGGGGAGTGGTTTTTTTTTTTTCCTTTTTTATGTATAGCTAAAAGTAAGTCTCCTCTTCTATAATTTAGGTTTTTTGTCTGCCAGACCTCTGTTAGCTTGCTTTTGATAAATTCAAATTTTCACTTACTCTCAAGTTCTCTTTTCAAGTAATTTTTTTTTTTCCCAAAGAAAACCTGTTGAGTTTTTTTGGTTAGTTGGTTGGTTGTTTTTGTCTTTTTTTCTGAAGATATTTCACTCAAGGGAAATCTTCCATTGCACACAGTAGCATTGTGTTTATTTTGTTGTGCCTTATATAGCCATCTGCTACTGTATCAGAAGGATTTTTGTCCTAAAGCTTTCTCACAAACAGATAGGAATTGCACAATATGTAATTCATGCCCTTGTTTTCATTTCATAGGGAACATCTAGACATCTTGATAGCATTTTGTGTTTTATGCTAGTGGAACACAAAGTACTTTAGAAACAAAAAGAATACTACCAGTTTAATACCATACAGTAATGACTTACTCAGCATCGACACACTGCACTCAGAGGTAAAAAGACGATTTAGATAAGAGACGTAAAATACCACTCAGTAAACTTCAGGATGATTTAGCATAAGTATGCACACTTTCACTGACAGGATATAATTTACTATAGCATTTGTACCCATATAGTAGGCATAACATCATTACCCAACTTGACTCTTTGTCCTAAACACAAATCAGATAATCGTGTCATGTGGATGTTTGCATGGTTCATTTGAAATAATATACTACTTCTGTCACCTTGTGCCATGAATGCAATGGTTTTGGAGATGTGGGGTTTTTTTTGCACATCTCCCATACCGGATTGGAATCAAAATATAACTCTTGACTGTCCAATAGACTACACACATCATCTTATTCTGAAAGATGCTTTCTTGGCTCGCCACGACTTCATTTAATATAATTTGTCTGAAAGCTGTGAAATTATATACTTGAAATTTTCATTTATCACTGGTAGAAAAAAAAAACCTGCTTAAGTTTCTTGAAAGAGGAGAGGATGAAGAAAGGAAACACCTACATTGCAGAGTAATACTGTAAAACACACTGGACCTGTTTATCTTAGAAGTGGTACGAACATATGAGTTCAGGTTAGGAGTAGGCAGAATTATTTCCCACCTGATCTTCATATTCAGGTTATTTTTCAAAGAAAATTAACTTCATGTAGAGAGTAGGTGCACCCAAATGCATATCTCAGTAGGAATGATCAAGATACTAGGACATCAGGACATATGGAGAGTTTACTGTCACTGCAGTTGGTCTGTAGTCCAAGCACACATTCTGCAAGCAGAGCTGTAGGACATTGATCCATCTGCTAATTTAATTATGGTTAATTACACAGTCCAGTTAATGTTGTTCCTGTCAGATGGTTAAAATTTCCTATCTGGCATGAAAAGTTAAATATGATTTTTTAATAACATTACATTTCTAGAGATTAATTTACCAGTTTCTACTGATTGAAAATGCTATGGGTTTTTTTGCACACAGCACTTGTTTCCCAGGATCTTGGTTACAGGTTTTTGTCCCCTTTTTGGGTACTGTGCCAAATTCAGACATGCACAATTTTCATAAAAGAATTTGTAAGAGCAACAGTAAAGAGAAAAATTGTAAAGAGATTTGGTTTAAAATTGGTAAATAGTAGGCAGAGACCTTTAGGATACAATTAGCACAATTGAAACTGCTTAGCTCTAGAAAACAAAGTTGAATGTAGATTGGTTGATTGGTTTTTCGGTCTGAAAGCAAGCATTTGGGAGTAGGTGAGGAGTGGATTTATGTAACTGTTCTCTAGTTTATGAGCAATAAGTTATTACGTAAATGCTAAAAGCCACATTTCATTAGATTGAAGCAATAGTCTATGTATATTGAATTTGGAAACTTAATTATTTTGTAGAGTTTTGCGAAAAATATTTTCTCTTTTTAAGTCAGTTTCTGTTGAAAAAAAATTACCAAAATTACACATAAGGAGGATTTTCTTTCTTTCTTTCCTAAACAGAATATCTGTCTGGATTACTTTTTTGGGCCCTCTGGTAAAGTCAAGTGTTTTTGCAGCTGGTACACTTGAAGTAATTAAGTGATAGGAATTCATCTTACCAAAAGAAAAATGAAGGTAATTAAGAGAATAAGAAGTTAGTTTTAAATGCCATCCTCCACACAGTCAAATGCTAATGTTTTGTAGTGTAGAACCACTGCAACTTGAAAAAGATGCATAGAAATATAATTACATCAGTTAAAATTATTTTAAATGGGCTTAAAGAGCTATTTCTGCTTTATATCTCTTTAAAACAATAGATGTTTTGTTACTCAATAGTACACTATTATTTTTGTGAATGAATATGTCTTAGTCTGTGCACAAACAAGTAACAAAGCCTACATTCCTACAATCTCTAATAAAGGTAGTATTCCTATGTTGCCGTGCACATGAGAAAAGATTTCATCTTGAGATATTTTTACCAGGAAGTTCAGTAACTGAACATGAAATTACAAACATTTCTTGAGGAACCAAAAAGTGGAATTCATAATGAAAAGATTAAAATGCTAATTGGCTTTCCACCAAGGAGGTACATTAACATGATATGAACGGTAAAGAAAGTTTGTTTAGTGTATTCTAGAAATGAAATTTATATATTTTTGAAGTACCAATAAATCTGTTTAATTATTTTAATAAGAGTTAATAAAAAGAGAAATCTGATGTTGGGGAAGGATCATGGGCTCTGGATGGGATTGATGGCATGAACTTTTTGATTTGTTGATGTCATAAAGAGAGCGGAGACCAGGAGAGTGCAGTCTATGTATCACAAGGATCTATACAAAACTAATAATTTAAATACTGTTTTCACATATGCCTGGAGAATTCATAAGCGTCAGCTACTCAGTAGGTACTTTAAATCCACTCCACCCTGTGATGTGTTGGCTCTAGAGAAGAACTGCCCATTCTTCCCTTTAGAACAACTAGAAATAAGACTTGGAATATATATATATATATGTGTGTGTGTGAGTGCATGTATATATATAATGGAATTGCATTTCATCTTATTTAAACAGTGTCCATGTAACTTGAAAGACTTCTTAGGGTTTCTGACATTTTTCTCTAGTTCACCTTCTGACTGTGCAAAAAATGTGAGCATACTGAACATGGAAATGTTCTCTGTTTGACAAACACAAAGGCCTCGCAGCATCTGGCAGCACATCTGTGTCCCACTTTTTTACACAGTTTCTTGGTGGCTTTGGACAAAATTCTGTCTAGAATATCCATTATTTCTTAATGTGCATATTCTTTGTTTTAAAGAAGGGTAAAAAGTTTTAGAATCAAAATTCTAAAAGGTAAGAAGTTTATGAATTCATTTGCTGCCCAATGGCGTTGTGAATTTCCTGTCCAGGTACTGAAAGAACTGCCTGGTCTACCCGTCCCTGCCCAGCCCAGGACTCCCTCACATGGCCAGAGGTTACAGTCCCCTGCCAGTCCCCCAGGCCCTTCGCCCCTGCTGAGCCCTGTCCTTACCTGACCGCAGCACCTCTGCGTCTCCAAGGCAGTGCCTGAATCCAGGGCTGGGGTTACCCCATGGCCCAGCTGCCTGCTCCTGGCTGGGATGGTGGCACAGACCCGGCTGTGTGCTTCCCTGGAAGCAGCCATCCTCATAGAGCCCTGGCAACCTGCTGCTCAGCAGAACAGAGGACAAAAAAGTAAAATTTCAAAGATAGTACTGAGCTGCTTAGGAAGTTTAAATTATAATTATAGGTTCTAATTATGTTTTTTAGTCAAATTAATAGAATGGTTTAAAATATATTAATCTTTAAGTGTGTTTTTCAAAATAGAAATTCCTGAAATTTCATGTTTGAGTATTCTTTTTCATATTTTCATTGTTGTTTATTTAATATTAGAGAGATATCAGTACTGTCTAACATGGTCTCAAAAACGTGTGCTGTATTCTAAACAGAATTATTTATTTTTCACTGAGAACACATTTAAATTGCTGTTGGTTCAGGATTTTACTTTCCTCTCAAGCCTGAAGTGTCATAGGCTGATTCATGTAGCTCTAAGTAGCAACAAGTATCAGAGTTTGAGAAATCACAGGTTGTTTAAACTATGTAATTACTATATAGTTCAAAAATGTTCAAGTGATTCTTGATCACACTTTATTTAAAAATGCATTAAAATTAAAATATGTAAAATTATAATTACTTGACATTACTTTTCACATTTTATTTCCAAAAGGTTGGGGTTGCGTTTTGTGGTTTGTTTTGGGGGTTTTTGGGAGGAAAGGGATGTGAGTGTGTATTTGGTGGATTTTTTACTGCAGTTTTGAGCAGGGGAGATTTCCAAAGTCTTGTAAAATTGTATATGAAAAATATATGGTCATAACTGCCATGTATAGGAAAAAGACCCGATTTTTGCTGGTCTAATATTAAAGTACATGAAATTGGGCTACTTTTTCCAGATATCATTGTTTTCTAGTGACAGACCTTACCACAGGTGTTCAGGTTTCAAGTGTATATATGGGAACAACTCAATTTAAGGCATGATGGGGAACAGTTATAGATTTGGAGGGTTTGTATGTTTTGTGGGTTTTTTTGAGTTTGTTGTGTTATTGTTTTATGGTGGTTTTATTTCTTTTAATTCTGGTTTTGATTTTGCTTTTTCTTCTTTCTGTAATCTCTTTGAGCCAATTCTGTCTTCCTGCCATCCAGTTATTGCAAGACACTGATTCTGTGATTGACAATACTACTGGTGGAGTTATTCATGCTATTATCCATATTCATTGTATGTCTTCTAGGATATATAGACTGCAAAGAGCTTATATGGTAGAGGGGAAGCCCTGCCTCAGTCATCTGAGTCTAGGCAAGCAGCATCAATTTCAATACTTAAATGGCTAGTACCTTCAACTTCTTTTAAAGTGAGTCACTATTGCTAGCAATGAGACTTATCTAAACAGAGCCTTGTAAGACTGGATCAGCGCTTGTAGATATATATGTTATTACAGCCATTAGTCATGTTCCAAGCACACTTCTTTCTAAAAGTGCCAGATAATTCAATGGATCACTGCAAAGTAAAGTAGAATTTATTTTAGATCAGTTCATTTTTTTTTCTAAGACATTGTTCTTGAAATCCTTGTCTGACTTTCTCCCTTCACTATTTCTATATTTAAAAGTATGACATGGATTAATAATTATCATGATCTGATCATAAAAATTATTTTAAAAGAGAGAGAAGGGTAGAGATTAATTAATCTTTATCACAATTAATAAACCTCACTTTAAACAGCAGTGTTAATCAGCATTTACCCTTGGGTACCTAGACTTAGACAGCTCTGATTACAGTGGTATTTCTTCCCAATTAGTGGAATGACAGAAAAACCATTCATTTCACCTATCCTTTGTGCATTAGCACATTCTTTGGACATTGTTATGATGGTGAAATTATTAAGACTATTATTATGAAAAAAAAAAGAAAAAACCTAAATATATTATCTTAATGAGTCTTTCAGATCTTTGCTATGTCAGACCTAACTTCAGACAGAAGGTCAAATGCTAGGGGAGATCTTCACATTTCATTGGAACTAAATGAAAAAAACATACACCACCCCTCTCCCAAAAAAATCCAAACACCTCCTTTTCAGTGAGTGATCTAATTCAGAAAGAGACATGTCCACTAACACTAGGTAAATGTGGGTTCCACTTGGCTCGCACTTGGCTACAATCTGCACATAGATATCCTTTTTAAATGTAACTGTCTTGTACCTAAAACTCTGTCGGCTGTTTTTCTCCCTCTGATTTCATTACATAAATGAAAGATAAAAGCTAGGTATGGGCCAAGAATTTTGCTCTGACAGCAAGTCAGAATTAACCTATCTACCCAATCAGATTTGCAGTGTCTGGAATTTTACTGTATTGTAGTTTCAGTTATGCAATGTCCTTGAACAACTGCTCTGACAGCTTTATGAATCATTATCATTGACCCTCCAGTGTTTTCTTAAAAATGAAATTTCTGGTCATAATTATCTTCTAAGAACCATTGAAATCAGCAAATTTTGTGTTTGACTGCATTATGCTTTGTGGAAAAGGTGATAAACTCATGTGCAGTAGAAAACATGCAATTACCGTTATTGTTAAGATGCTAATTTGACTTTTCTAAGATACAAAAGCATACTTAATTTTAATGTTTACTGGCTCTTATATTGTCAATGGAGAATTGTTATATTTCTTTGCAGTATGATGAATAATAGTATAACAGAATTCTATTAACATAAATATGATAATTTTTCCAGATGAATACATTTGAAAAATTATGTCCATTGAATATCAGCACTTCTTTGTAAGCAAGCTAGGTGATATCAATGAAGAGTGCATCTTTTTACCTGGACACTTTATTTAGATGGAGATTGAGCTTGAAGAGACACTATGTCAAGAATTGTTGTATATTTTGTAATCTTTCCTACTGAAAAGGGCTCATTGAGTTGATACACTGAAAAAGCTAAAATTTATAAGATATATATCAGCAAACACTTAAATTGGCTCAAAATGCCATTAGTGAAGACTTGACATGCTTAGATTTTAAGCAAGTGAAGTTTCTTTCATGCTGTGAAAGCAGTATAGGTAAATATTCAATGCATATGCTCTTCTGAAGAATGGGGTTTGCTGTTATTTATAAGCCACAAGATATATATATTTGCCTCAGTATCTTCTTTTAACTTGAATCAATCTTGAGAAATATTTCCTGGAGGATCTCAGTTCAAGCTTTTTGTTTTGTTCACATTAAGAATGTCCCAGCTGCAATTACTATGCATGGAGATAAATGGATTCTATAGCTGTCAGCAATAGCTTAACATTTTTATGCAGAATTTGGATACTTAAGAATTGATGGTTAATCAGGATGGTTAAGAAATTTTGTGAAACATGGGAAATATCATGATTTTGACAAAAAGGTTTTTCGGCCTGAATTTTGCTAGGGAGGTTCAGGGATCACAGCCTGCTGATTGATTTTCTTTTTTGCTAGTCTTTTCCTGAAGGTCTTAGGAAATATTTTTCCCTTTTTAAAAAAACTTCAGTAGACGCCAAAATGCAGCTAGAACTCATGTCTATTTAACAAATGGTTAAGCTTTCAGAAATAAGTATGCAGTTAATACTGAATGGACTATGTCCCTCAGCAGAGCATTGGGTTCTGAAAAGAAAGTAGCTAAAGATGAAAATATGAAGACCCAGCTTGTAAAATACAGTACTTTTTTGTCAAAAAAATACAGGAAAACTATTGTCAGTCTTGTACATGGGTAGGGGTGGCTCCATGGACCTCTGCATTGCATTTGTCAGGCACTGTGGAGAGGCAATGAAGGAATGCAGTCTGTGTTGACTGTACTATTTGTCAATACAAAAGGAACATAACCCATCTATAGGTTTGTACTTTCCCTTTGGAGAATCAAACATAGGCTCATAGAATCTTGAAGATTAGAAAAGACTTCCAAGATTGAGTCCAACCATTAACCCAGCACCACTCCATTCATCACTAACCATATACGGTAGTGCTACACATATCTTTTGAACACTTCTAGGGAAGGATTCCATTATCTGACCATAACTTCAGTGAAGAAATATTTCCCGATATCCAGTCTAAACCTCCCCTGGCACTTGAGATGATTTTTTCTGGTCATGTCACTTGTTACCTAGGAGAAGAGACTGCCCCCTTCCTTGCTACAACCTCATTTAAGCTACTTATCGAGTGATAAGGTGTTAAATGTTAGCATCAGCATTATACTTTCCATGTTTCTCTTGCTAACATTTGATTTTTATGGTATTTTTAAAACAATGTTCTTGTTAAGCAATAGTTAACTTATCATGGTTTATGAAAGCTAATGTACAACAATATCTCTGTTTGAGAAATAAACCTCATATTAAAATTTCAAATCTTAGTTCTATTTCAGGGTTCAGTCATGGCCACAAATATTAAATTTTTCTTTGAAGTTAGAATAAAGTGATAGCTATTCCTTTTAAGCATTACATCTGGCATTCTTTTATAATCACTTGCTCTCTGGTTAGTTTGCCCATTTTGAGGATAAGTGATCAGATACTGATTGGAAGGGGTGATAAGTAAGCTGACAGATTTGAACAGCAAAGAGCAGAAAAACTACAATCTTTTTTTCATACTTCAGACTAAAACCCAAGTTTTTCACTCATTCTCTTAGGATGCATCTTCATAAATGCTTCAGTTCACTCACTCCCCCTACTAGCAGAACTGGGAAGAGTATCAGAAGAGTAAAAATGAGAAAACTCATGGGTTGAGATAAAGACAATTGAATAGGGAAAGTGAAAGCCCTGTATCAGTGCTATGATGCCTGACTGGTGAGAAGAATGATGCACAGAACTCTATGCTATCAGAAGGTTAATTATTTACTTTATTATACTATATTATACTAAATCTATATTGCACTATATTATACCAATAAGAACTATATCACTACTAAGAAAAATTCATGACTCTCTGCTGAGAGTCCCAACACAGTAGTGACCTAATTGGTCAATCAATCTAAAAGACCATCACTAGAATTCAATCAAGCAATCACCTTAAGTAAACAATCTCCATAACACATTCTACATGTTCACAACAAGGAGCAGCAGCAAGTGAGATAAGAATTGTTCTGATTATTCATTTCTCTGCTTCTCTCATAACTTCTCTTAGGAAAAATCCTGAGAAAGCTGAGTCTCTGTTCAGAAGATAGATCAATAGCACAGCCCTGTACACAAGCAAAGAAAAATGAGCAATTCACAGAATCAGTCACAGATCACAGTGGCTCATCTGGTTAAAGTTCCCTGCTCAGACAGGGTCATCCCTGCTCAAACATGGCTCAGGATTGCATCCAGAAGGTTCTTGAATATCTCCAGGGGGGGAAACTCTAAAGGCTCTCTGGGAAATCAGTTCTAGTTCATGTCACCTTCACAGTGAAGTTCTTCCTCATGTTGAGGTGGAACTTCCTATGTATCAGTTTCTGCACATTGCCTCTTGTCCTATTGCTTGGCACCACTAAGAAGTGCCTGGCTCCATTCTCTTGCTATCCTCCCTTCAGGCACTTATAGACATTGATGAGGTCCCCTCTCCACTGCCTCAGGACTGAACTGGCCCAGCTCCCTCAGCCTGTCCTCATAAGAGAGATTCTCCAGACCTTTGACTAGCTTAGTAGCTCTCTGCTTGACCTGGTCCAGGAGCTCTAGGTCCTTTTTTTCACTGAGGAGCCCAAAACTGGACACAACACTGCAGATGTACCTCACCATGGCTGAGTAGAGGGGCAGGATCAGCTGCCTCAGTTTGCTGGCAATATTCCTCCTAATGGATCCCAGGATTACTTTGACCTTCTTGGCCACACTGCTGGCTTACAGACAATGTGATTTCCACCAAGATCCCCAGGTTCTTCTCCACAGAGCTGCTTCCTAGCAGGTCAGCCCCCAGCCTGTACTGGTCCATAGGGTTATTCTCCAGGTGCAGGACCCTGCATTTGCCTTTTTTTGAATTTCAGACGGTTTTTCTCTGCCCATCTCTCCAACATATCAAGGTACCTCCGAAGGGCTGCACAGACCTTTCAGATATTGGTCATTCCTCATGATTTTATTTGTCCTGAACTTGCTGAGGAGGCACTCTACTCCCTCATCAGTCATTGATGATCAAATGAAATAACACTGAGCTCAGTATAGAACTCTGGGGAACACTGTTAGTGACAGGCCTCTAACTAGACTCTGTACCACTGATCACAACTCCTGGGATCTGCCATTCAGTCAGTCCCCTGTCCTATCCATACATCTCATCCAACCCACACTTCCTGAATTTTCCATAGGAAAATTCCTCTCATTTCCATGAGAGACAAAAGCCTTGCTGAAGTCAAGGCAGACAATGTCCACTGCAAATTGATTCACCCTTTCCCATGGGCCAGCAAGTATTCAGTCATCCCCAGGAAAGCAGGGCTCCATCATATATAACAGTGAATTGAGAAGAAAACTGCCATTATTCCCCTTCTCTGTCTTCCCCCTGCTTAATACAGTGTCTGTATAGTTTAAACTATAGCAAGTGGTTTATTGATTTACTAATGACATATAATGAATCGGCAGTGAACTATAGATTCGAGACAATTATCTGCAATTTAAAATCACTTACTAGGCTCTTCTGGAATATTTACCCACAATTTTGTGAATATCCTTGTGTTGTTAATCCCGAAAAGTTTTTCTCAGAGGCACGTACACACCTATTGTCCTTATACGCCCCTTCTGAGGATTCCCCAGCTTTAGGCAAAGTTATGCATTTCCAAATATCTTATTGATCTCCATGCCAGTGAGAAAGCACTCTACAAGCTGAGGCTCACATCCTCTGAGTGTGGGTCTCCGTGTGCCGCACCCCACTTTCATACTGCACTATATGGGGTCAGGCACTTCATATCAGTTGATAGTTTGCAGTGTTGGTAGGGAGCAGCTGCTGCTGGTGCTTTCAGCCCAAGGTCTCTGCCCACTGTTAAAAAATATTCATGTTTCTTCATGCCTCTTTTCAAGATGAAGTCTTTGTTTCAAATAATTCAGTGAATCCCTAACTACTTTTTAATCTGATTGATGATCGTCTTCTTTCACAAACAACTTTGGGAGTCCTTTTGACACACATTGTGTATATTCACATTTCTGTCTTAACATCTGTTGTTATTCTGGCCACAGGTGAGTCCCAAGGGCATTCCACATCAGGGTAAATGAATAAGCCAGTTACAGAGTAATAAAACGTGACATTTTAAGAGCAGAGTACTCTAAAGAGATAGTTCCAAAAATTCAGCCATTCAGAGGTAGTTCAGAACAAAGAAGATGTAAAGATTCATTAAATCAGATAAGTAGTCATTTTCACCAGTTTATAGCCAGCGCACACAGATGGAAATGTCTACAGATGAAAATCAGTAAGATAGCCAGCCCAAGTTATCTACATCATAACGCTTAATGTAGTTGATTCCTCAAAGATACATATAGCTATTCCAGGTACTCATGTGTATATATATATATATATATATATATATATATATATATATATATATGTACATTCAATGAGTTAATAGTAAAATATATCTACATCTTAAATAAATAAATTATATATATATATATAAAGTGAAGTGGAATAACAAAACCTCAACATTTTCAGTGTTATTAATAACTTTCCTGATTTTTATACTTTAGGACAGGGAAATGAGGGATAAAAGAAGAAGATATAAAAACTATACAGAATTGTTTTTTTGAAGACAAAATTGCATGCGCTATAGTACTTGTGATTTCAATTTCATTTGGAAAAGGAACAAATGGGATAGTGTCCAAAGGATCTGGGAAATCATAGATGTTGCTAGAAAGGAAAAGTTCACAAGAGTGGTATTTAGCAAAATGGTTATGGAGAGAAAGAACAATGGAAGAGACAGATCTTCTGGGATATTGTTATGAATGAAATCTGGCATTAGAAGATGTCCAATTGATATTGTAAATACAACAACCCTTTTTCAAAAAAGAAATAAAAATCCTCACACAACTGGAATGAAGAAATCTATGACATTATGTTTCCTTCACAGAAAATAAGGCATATGGTTATCTTGAGCATTATGCAGCCCTGCTTTTAGTGACTGGCTGCCAGAATTAACAAAGCTTTTCCTAAAATGATTAAGATTCTGAACATGCTGGTGATGCTGTCTCTTGACCTGCTGCTTTTTCCTTGTAAGCAAGGTCTGTTTTTCCTCCCAGAGAAATCCTAGATATAAAACTGTAATAAGGAAAAGCACTCAACTAAAGACTAAATTGCTATTTTGAAAAGTGCAGGTTTATAGAATAAAATAAAAGTTGTAGCAGAAACACAGTTTTTTTTTTTCCTACTACCCTCAGTCATGTATTTTTTAACAAAATGAAAATATATACTTCTAGAATAATTGTTTAACAAAACATTGTTGCATATGAAAGAATATTCTACTAACTTTGGAATGATGACATTTGGTTTATATATATTTAGTAAATTGCAATAGCAACATATTTCTTTTACTAAATTTAATGACTAAACTATTTTAATTTTTTTAAATTACATAAAGTTATTTAATGTTAGGAAAATCTCTGAATCATCTTTCTGAGTTTAGGACTAACATCTTTCTTTTTAGCTTAATTTAGCATGTTAATTTCTAAGCTTCACAATAGACAGAAAGGAACTAAAGAGACTGAATTATCTATCTAGCAGCTGAGACTGTAGAATTTACAGCAAAGTGACTAGAATTTTACTCCTGTTATTTAGAAGAGGTTCTATAATTCATTAAAATTAATTTTGATATTAGAATTTAAATAAATAATACGTATTTGTTTGTACATGTCTAATGCTCACTTAAGTTGTTAATGTTTGCCATAAAGGCTGCAAACTCTGTGCTTTCTAGGGAAATTCACTAGATAGTCTCTTGATGTTCCTTCAAAGTAGATATTTTATGCAATTATGTGGATCTACATAGAGCAAATGATCTTGAAATATTTCTAATCAGGTGTTGCTTTTAAAACTTATGAAAAATGACTTTAATGGAGTTTGCAGAGTCAGAATTTTTGAAAAATAAGTTTTTCAAGTAAAAATACCTAAACATTTATCCTGGAGCCTTACTGGACAAGGAAAGTTTAGAAAATTAACTTTAGTGAGGTAGATTCATTATTCTACTATCTGTATTCTCAGTATTAAAGTTCAAGTGCTCAGTGTATCAATTCAGTCTTTGAATCACCTCCCTGTGCCTTCAAAGGGATATGACAGGTAGAAATGTGTTTAATGGAAGTGCTCACTGTCTTGATGATAAGTAACTCTGTCTTGATGGTAAATTAAACCAAGATCAAATAAAAAATTGATTTCTGTGGGACCCATGTGTCCTCATTTAAAACTACACTGGAGTTTTCATGGCAGTTTGCTATGTAGGTGCAGACCAAGTGAAGCAAAATGAACAGGAGTTACATGCAATTTTTCCCCATGTTCATTTTCCCCATAAATTTCAAAGCTAATACCCCTGTAATTAGCAATACCTGATAGAGGCTTTCACTGTCTCTTCTAAATGGAACAGAACAAGATTATAAAGTGTGAAATACCCTGGTGTGTGATCTTGATTAATCACCACTTAAATTCACTTCCTACAGATTTTTTTATAATTCGTGCTCTTTGTACTGTACTGTACAACCTCCCCCTTTTGAACCAGATCTTTTATTCTAGGGTAACATTCTTACATTGTTTCTTATGTGTAAATCACAGGTCTGCTTGATTTCTCTGGATATGTAGAGTTCTCTGGTCAAATAACTCACAACAATTACTTTACAGAAGCCTTCCTAACTACATTTTGATAGATTCACAAACTTTAAGGCCAAAAAGGAAAACTATCCATGTCTATTGCAGAACAGTCAGTCATAGATGTTAATAATTACAGCATTATGCCTTTACTTTTTGTACTATATCTAATCAGTGGTTTAAATGTTTGCCAGTGTAAATTTTGCAGTATGACCTGGGTGAGATGTTCTAATGTTTAATATTCCTCAAAGTAAAAGAAAATTGTATTTTAGCCATGCTTGACCCCCTTTTAGGGTTCAGATTCACATTTGTTGGGGAAAAAAAAGAAAAAAACGTTCTTTAGCTATTAGGAATGAATAAACTGTAGTTTTACTAAACTTCTTGACCACATTCCAGGTATTTTCATAGCTTCCTACTGAGTGCAAGGCTGAGTATTTGCATGTAAAATTGATTGTACTGGTATAAACATTTTTATTATCAATTTAGTCTTCCCATTTTTGTTGATCATAGTGATTAATGATAAAAAAGCCACAGTGAGCAGTATGATGAGAGAAAAAGATGTGTAATTTGTGATGTGCATGTGAAATATCCCAGGTGGAAGCTAAAACTTCTTGCCAAAACCAGCTCAATCTAATGACAAAATTGTGCTGGAGTGCTGAATTAACAAGAATGTAATCTATTTAATGCTGTCACTGCACAGTAGTAAAACATTAAGCTCTAATTCAGCCTCCACAGACTTTCATCATGAAACAAATTATAGATGTAGTGTATTATTTTTAGCATACTTCACAATTGTTCCACCACTGGTTTAGAAACTGGTGCCACAAATGGAAATGTTGTCTCAGTTGTGCTGTCCTACTTGAGCTTACACTTCTATGGGTTGAATTTGAGTCACTGCATCATGCTATAAACTAATTTTTTGCTGCTAAGTTGCTGTCTTTTTTTAAGTCTTTGAACAATCCAGGTGTTTTAAAATATCCATTTTAAATCTGTTTGGCTTTCTTCTTATTAACAGCTGTTATACTCACACACTACAGTGTTTTGGATAGAATGTGCAAGAATGCAAGTGTTCAGTATAAAGTAAGCACTATGGTATAAAGTAATCCTAATCACTAATGAAGTTATTACTAATTCAAAATTATCACTGGCTTAAAAATAATGGGTCATGTTTATAGTTTCCTGAGTGCCATCAGAACAGTTTATATATGAGTGACAGTGGAATCACTTTGGTTACATTTTTTTAGAAAACCTTTGAAATAAAAAAATACTTCAGTTATAAATCACGTCTTTTTTGATTTATTGGTAAGTCCAGCAACCATTTCAGCCTGCTTCTGATTTTTATGATATATCAAGAAAAATGAAGGAGTGGTTATTGGATCTTCTACCGTATTGACGGTAGCCTATTCTCATAGAGTAAGGAGAAAATTATTGTTGAAAGAGAGCCCATAAAATTTACTAGCAAGTAGAGTATTTCACTCAAGGATTGTGGATCTGTATAGACTGCTAATATGTTCTCCCTTCAAAGCTTTAATGAACTTTGCTGACAGAGAGAAAAATCATCTATCCACCCTTATTGTCTTGCTTAACTAACTTGATCTCCTTCTATATCAAGGTGGCCCACTTAGATGTGGGAGAGGCTGTGGATGTGTCTACCTGGACTTTAGTAAAGCCTTTTGTACCATTTTGCACACATCCTTTGGGACAAAGTGACTGCTCATGGCTTGGACTCATGTAATGTTCATTGGGTAAAAACCCGGCTGGAAAACTGGGCCCAGAGATGGGTGGTGAAGGAAGATATGTCCAGCTGGTAGCAGATCACAAGTGGTGTCTCAGGCTCAGTACTGGGGCCATTCCTGTTTAATATCTTTATCAATGATCTAGACAAGAGGATTGAGTGCATCCTCAGTCAATTTGTAGACAACACCAAGTTGGGTGGGAGCACTGATCTGCTGAAGGATGGGAAGGTCCTTCAAAGGGATGTGGACCAGCTGGATTTCAGGACCAAAGCCGGTGGTGTGAGTTTCAACAAGGCGAAGTGAGTATCCTGCTAGAAAGCTGTGCATCAAAGGACCTGAGAATGCTGGTAGACAGTGAGATGGCTTTGGCTGAGATAATTTTCTTCACAGTGGAACTAGAAATTCTTCTAGTATGGGGCTATCTTTTGGATTTGGGCTTGGGGACTGGTTAATGACTCAAACAATCACCCTCTTAACCTCCCAGATGCAGAAGATGAGCACACTCATCATCTCAGGCTACAGCTGGGTGTTGAATGAGATAAGAAAAGGGATAAGGAAAGGTACTACCTATTTGTCCTTTCACAGCTGACCTCAGCTGTGATAACTCCCTTGCCATGAAGTACTGGTACATTCACACTGTAGCTTGAAGGTATTAATCTCTGCTGATGGGCCATAATAGGCTCAACTGCACTGGCCTAATAGGCCGCAGTAACAGCTTAGAAATTGTAGTGGAAGACTCACAAAGTGTCCTGTGATCCACAGTGTTACATCATGTAGTGTGAAACTCCCTGCCCCATAGGAAGTACCTGAACCTAAGTGAATATAACCCAGACAACTTTGCTGTTTTGGCACCTTTTCTCCACCCTGATGGATTGAGACGGTGACCAAACTTGACCAACAGATGTTGAAATTGCAGCAATCAAGTCTTGTGGAGATTATACACCTTTCTACTCATATTTCTTTTTTCTTTTCTCTGTTTCTTTCAATTTCTCTCTAACTCACTTTTGCCATTAAATAAAAAATCCATACCCTTGAATTCAACATATGGTGTTGTTTACACCTCAACTTCAGGCAGAAGTATGTCTAATAATTTTAATAAATGAATCTTAAAAGGACTGAAAACTGTGTAAATGATAGAGTGGTTTTTTTTATTGGTGAGTAACATTTGCATAATGTCAATGTCTTTTCTACTTTTTATACTGCCACACTGGCAAGAAGGTGGAAATGAGTGGGAAGCTGGGTGGGGACATAGCCAAGAAAATGGATCCCAACATGTCAAAGGGATTTCCAGTCTCTATGATATTATAGGGAGGGGAGAACAAGGAAGAAGATGGAGATGTTGGACTCATGCTTGACAGAGCCCTGCTGTCCTAGAGCTGGCTGAACACCATGCCAGCTGATGGGAAGTGGTAAGTGAAGGCCTTCTTTTGCTTTGCTTTGTGTGTGGATTTTACTTTCTCTAATTAACTTTCTTCATATTGACTCATGAGTTCTATAAATTTTGCCCTTCCAATTGTCTTGCTCATCCCACTAGAAGGGGGTGAGCAAGACTGTGTGGTGCTTGGTTGCTGGCTGGAGTTTAAACCATGATGGGCAGACAGTTGAACATAAGCCAGCCTGGGTGGTCAAGAAGGCCAATGATATCTTGGCCTCCCTCAGAAAGGAGCATCCAGCAGGACCAGGGAAATTATTTTCTGCCTATACTTAGCCCCAGTGAGGCCACACCTTGAATCTTGTGCTCATTTAGGCCCCCCACTACAAGAAAGACAGCGAGATGCTAAAGTGTGTCCAGTGAAGGACAGCAAAGTTTGTTAAGGTCTGGAGAACAAGTCTTACAAGGAGCTGCTGAGGGAGCTGGGGTTGTTCAGCCTGAAGAAGAGGAGGCTCAGAGAGGACCTTATCACTCTCCTGTCAATGAAGCATGGAACAGGTTCTCCAACTAATTAAAGTTAGAAAGTGGAATGTTTATTGATAGCGCTGGACGCATGGAGAGTAACTTCCCAAAGACACATGTGAAATCCACAGAGCTCTGGCTCTCTATTTATTCCCAATAATCTTATATATCCATATAATTACCCAAAACACCTATACATGGACATTATCTAACCCTGCCTACACCTGCTTCCTATTAAAATCCTTTTCATGCTTGCACAGTCCTTCATTTAAAATGGGACGATGGGTTTCAAAATGGGTCAGTGGTCTTCTGTGATGAAGTAAGGGATGTTTTCTTCACAGTAACCCTTTTACTTTTGTCTTGTTGGCAGGCTCTCTGGTCCCTTGGCCATAGTCCAAGCTCCCCAACTTGGTTCTGGCTGGTTTTGAGGTGCAGGTGGAGTCATGGTTTCTTCATCCTTACGATACCCTATCCTCCCATTCTGCTTCTACAAATAAAGTCAAGCAAATTATGAGTCTTAGTTCTAACTAGCTCCTTCAGTTAATAATTAACCCTTCTACATGCTTCTACTCTTGCTAAATTCTTAATCATTATATATTTCTTCTATCCTTCTAGCTAAACTTTTAACTCTTTTAATACCTTTAGACTCTTGGTTCATCAACATCCTGAAAAGAGGGTGTAGCAATGGATAAGAGAAGAAGAAATGGCTTCAAGTTCCCCTAGGGAGGTTTATATTGAATATAAGGAAAATTTTCTTCACTGAAAGGATTGTCAGTCTCTAGAACAAGCTGATCAGGAGCATGGTTGCATCATCATCCTCCCTGGGGATACTTAGAAGATCTGTAGAAGAGGCAGTTGAAGACATGGTTTAGATGTGGACTTGGAAGTACTGCGTTAATGGCTAGATGCAATGATCTTAAATATCTTATCCAAACAAAACCAGTCTATGATTATTCTTCTACATGTGTAACTGTTTTTTGTTTTTTTTTTTTATCTTAGAATATCTACTAAATTCACTGAGATATTAAAATAGGCCAAATTAATTAGGTATTTCAGTAGAAGATCAGAAAGATGTGAATTTCAGATCCTAGAGAAAGAAGAACCATACATTTAAATATCTTAATTACAAATTCCTATATATCATATTTGGTGGCATGCACATGTGTATCACAATACAGATTGGCATACATATTTCTATGTGATAATTTCTACACAGTGCCAGATTTCTTTTCTAAAAGTGTACTTTTTTAAGTGTATCCATTCAAATGACATAAGCATTTTCTCTTTCCCAGCTGAGAAACATGAGCATCTTTTTGAGAAATAGATTTCTTTGTATCTATTTCTTGCCAAATCTACTGACAATCTGGATATTTTCAGACATTCAGATTATGACTTGACTCCAGGATGAAAACAAAAGTGTCAGTTTGTATATAGAAAAGGTCTGCTGTGTTGGGAAAGTACTGACAACTAAAGATACTAAAATATCATTGTCATACCACTGCTAGTTTTATTGCATTGTAAATAAGCACATCCATAGATACATGGCATTATATACTAAATAATATTTTGCTTTCTCTTGTTCTTCTTCAGTATTCTATCAAGATCTCTGGAAGAAAAAAAAAATTAGAAATTTAGTAGCAAAAGATGTTAGATCTATTTTAGAAAGAAGTATTTTCTGAATCCAGAATATAACATTTAAATAAGAGAGTATCACAGTAATGAATACTTAGCAAGTTGCACTTGTTACTAAGAATCAAAACAGCAACAGGCAAAAAAACCCAACAGTAAATAATCACTAGACACAAAACTGCTAGATCTCATAAACCCGTCCCCACAGGAATAAAGAGAAACTTAAAATGGCAGAGCGGCCCCTCCTAAGATGGCGGCTGCCATTGGCAACCACATGTAGGGAGACAAAGGGAAAAGGGCAACAGCCTTCCCCCCTCACTTATTTCCCTGGCAGCAGCAGCTGTGCTGGGAAAGGTGGCTGGAACACTCTGGTGGCTGGTACTCAGTCGAGGGCTAGAACCCAGCGGGAGACTTCGCCTTTCTCTTGGCAGGAGATGACAAGACAAGGAAAGGGAAGGCAAAGCAGCCGGGCTGGAAAGGCTTGGTGCCACCTCTCCTTGCTGGAGAAATGTGGGCACTTGGACATGGAGCAGGCACCCTGTTCTTTGGGGCATGGGGCCACGACTTCAGGAAGGCACTACTGGAATCTGCCTTGAGTCAGTTCAAGATGCAAGGGAGAAACAAAAAAGAAAAACCCAAAATATATGAAGTATCTGCCTTGAGATGAAGCCACCAGTCAAACGAGAACTTGGCTTGTGTACTTTGACTTTTGAATGGGACTGGCAAACCTGGGCCCTAGCAGCTCCATACCCAGACATAGCACCAGCTCTTAAAGAGAGAGTTACAATTTTGGGCATAGGTCAGTATGGATTATGATAACATTTGGGTTACCCAGGACAGGGAACTTGAAGATTATCTAGTTCAAAACCTCCTGCTGTGGCTGGGGAAATCATCATCTAGACCAGGCCTTGAATATCTCTAGAGATGAGGTGTATACAACTTCCTTGGACAACCTGTTCCAGTGCTTCAACACCCTAACAGCAAAAAAATTTTTTCCTAATGTCTAATCGAAACATTTTCTCTATCACTTTAAACCCATTGCAGATGCTCCTGTAAATAGTCTTGCCCCATCTTTCCTGTAAGTTCCCTTCAGAAGCTGGAAGGCTGCAATTAGGTCACCCCGAACAACTTTCTTTTCCAGGCTGAACAATCCCAATTCTCTCAGCCTTTCCATATAGGAGAGGTTCTCCATTCCTCTGATCAACTTGGTGGCTCTTCTCTGGATTGGCTCTAACAGGATAAAGTTTTTCATGTGTTAGGGAAACAGAATACAATAATTGAGATGTTTACTAGCATTATGTAACACTGTTTCATCTAATTCCATCTGATTGTATTTCCCTCATTTTTGCTTTTTTTCCCCCCTGAAATCCTGTGCCTTAAGACTGTATTTAATATTCTCTCTTTTCTTTCCTTCCTGAGAGACTACTGAAATAATGATATATGAAATAAGACAGCGAGGCATACAATTTGTTTTAAAAGCTATTATGGGATACAGTTTGTAGTTTCTTGTCAATATTATATGTCAGTATTTAAAATCTCCACTGACAAGTAACTTCTGAGAGAATAAACAAGTTCTGGTTCAAGTCTAAGAGCATAAAAATGTCAGAGAGCCTTAACTACTGCAAATAATTGGGCATATTGTCAGCTTTTTAAATTCTTCAATATATCAGTCATGATTCCATCTCAAGTATTTGACACTAAAGCACTTAGCTGATTTAAAGTTACCATAAGAACAAGCTGAAAGGAATCCTAACTTTCTACCTTCCTGTGGTCTTGTTTAACAGCTGATACAATATTATTAAAATTATTAGAAAGGTCCCTCTGGCCAAATTGAGGTGCAAATGAGACCATATGCCAAAGACAGTAGTGTGGAACATTTAACTGTAAATGTAGAGAGGGAGAGATAGATGTGGGAAAGGGGAAAGGGGGAGATCTTCCTTTTTTCCCTTCTCAAAAATGGTACTTAGATTTCCCCCTTTCCAATGAGGGAGAACTTCATTGTACTGCCATGACTTCTTAATTACTGTGGGTAGTGGTTTAGCCCTCAGGATCCACAGGTGCATATCATCAAGTCCCTTTGGACTTGTGTACTTTCATATTCCTTCGATGTTCACAGACTCTGTTTTGTCCTGCAGTGGGTTTCTGTTCATTTTCCCATTACCTGCCTTTGCCTTCTGTGAGTAAGGCAGTGTGACTACACTCGCCAGTGAAGACTGAGGAATAAAAGTCATTGATTATTGCAGCCTTCTCCATGTCCAGGTAACCAGGTCTCCTTTTTCCTTCTGTACAGGGCTCATGTTTTCCTTAGTCTTCTGTTTATAACTGATGTATCTACAGAAGTGTTTGTTATTGCTTGTGATGGCCCTGGACAGGTTCAATTCTACCAAGACTTTAGCTTTCCTAACTGGGTCCCCAACTGCTCAGACAATTTTTCAGTTTTCCATCCAGGCTACCTATCCCTGCTTCCACTTCTGTAGGCTTTTTGTGTGTGTGTGTTTGGGTTTGTCCAGGAACTTCTTGTTCATTCACGCAGGCCTTCTGGCATTTTTGCCTGATTTCCTCTTTGTTGGGATGCATTGCTCCTGAACTGGAGCAGGTGATCCTTGAATATCAACCAGCTTTCTGGCTTACCTCTTCCCTCCAGGTATTTATCCCACAGTATTCTATCAAGCAGATTCCTGAAGAGGTCAAAGTCTGCTCTCCTAAAATACTTAGTGAGCTCACTGCTCATCCTCCTTCCTGCCCTGAGGATTTTGAACTCCACCATTTCATGGTCATTGCAGCCCAGGCAGACAAATACCTGGGCAAAAAAGGCAAAGCTGAAGAGAAGTGCTGAGTAAATAATGGATTTTTCAGTTCACTGGAGGGTCTCAAAAGAGCAACAAAATGTTTCCAGAAACATTTTAAAGGATTTTTTCTCTAAAATTATGGTGAAAGAGAAAGTAAAAAACAATCAATTAACCAAAACCCATTTGTTTTTTAGAAAACTGGTTTTCTTAGATTCTGAACTCTTTTAAACTTTTAAAATAGAATGAAAGAATGACCTCAAATTAAATTCTTTTATGTATAATATAAAACTAATGTCTTCAGCATTTTGGTGGAAGGGATTATATTTTGACAGATAAATGGCATACTGCCTAAAAATATATATACACTTACAAGAAATAACACCTAAAGAGTTTTAAGAATGATACCAAATGAGTACAAGAATAATTGATAAATTATTCTGTTCCACATAATTTATCATTATAAATTCACTACTTCATTACCTGAATGTATTATTTGGTTAAAATATGCAATAGAATACTTATTCATATATTAAATAAATGTTATATCCATTTGTACCTATTGTATTCTGAGGTCTGAGAAACAATCAAGACAGCAAAATAATTTTCCAGTAACTGAACTTCCAACTGGGATTTGTGGTTTTGGTATTAAGCACCAACCATTCCTTTTTGTATCCAGATTATTTGATGGATCATGTGTAGTATTGATTCAGGAATAACTTGTTTTATTTTTATATGTTTAAACTCATCTGTTCTTTAACTCTTAGTGCTAAGTGGTATCTTGAGCCTTTCTACTGTGAGGTCCTCACAAACCAATTAAGAGAAGAGATACTTATTAGTATCAAGTAGCAACAAACAACTTTCAAGCTAATTTAGCAGTACTTCTACTTTTAGTATCTTTCATTTAGTTCTAATGGAATTGATCTACTTGCATGAGTCAATAATCTATCTAATTCATGAAATCAGAAGACCATGGCTTGAAAAATGACACAACACCAATATATTCCTATTGATTTTCAATTTGCAAGAAGATCTACCCAAAGTATAAATGTTCATATTTCTTAATTTTGTAAAGTATATAAAATATATTTTAAATTCATATTCTCTAAATTTATGTTTCAAGATCAGATTTTATTCTGAAGAAAAAGAAGTTCCAAAGGAAATATGGTAGATTTCACAGAAGTAGTGTTACTACTTTTTTTGTGTGCTCATTTATTTTTCATGTCATGTTCTTCTGTTGTAGCCAAGTTGCAGCTTGGGAAGCATTTATATGATTCTTGTAACTTCACCAGCTGTTCAGAGATGCCTCACTATTTATTAAGGGAAGAAAAGAAATATAGCAAAAGGTAACTCTAATGATATGTTTTATTTAAGAATTCAGGCTCATTGACGTACTTTCTAATCAGGAAGATTTAGTAACCATGGGTTCAACCATTACCACGGGTTGAAGTTCCTTTGGTTTAATAATATTTTTTTTCCCATAAAACCCACCTCATCACTGTATATCTCTTGACTTTAAACTGTAACTTGCTTTTCAAATTTCACTAATGCCAGCATGAAGATGACCTGCCAGAATTTGGAGAGGAGCACATCAATGTTACAATATGCCTCTGAGGTTTTTGCACTATTTGACCACCTTATGCTATCTCTATAATTTATCCTTATGAATTCCAAAAGCAAGATTTACTGTAAGGTAACAAGAGACTTTTTGTGGAGCAACTGAGCAGAGTTTTTAGAAAAATCAAGGACTATTTTGCCATGTGTTTCTGCTTGCATTGGACTGCCCTGAGCTTTACTTTTGAATTCACTCCATTTTATTTGCCAGACCTTACTGCAAAACTCCAAAAGAGTTAGAGCTCTGGCTTCTCAAGCATTTGTGCATGAGGACAGCGGGAGACATGATGTCTTAGGGAGAATTATTCTCCCCCTTAACTTATTCTTATGAGTATCTCTGACAATGCTGCAGTGGCTGTGAAGTCCCTTTGGATATGTTCTTAAGGGTGATCAGTTTGTAGTAATGTTTATGCAGTATTACAGCACATTTTGTTGATATGATTACACCTATTCAGTTGTTTCTTGGGTCCTGTTAACAGAGCATGCTACAAAGAAGCTAGCCAAAATAAGTGATACATTAGTTCCTTACTAACCTTGAGGTTAAATTCTAAGAGCTGCTGGCATTGAATTCAATAACTAATAACAAGGGCTCCTCTTTCATGTTTGCAGCAGCAGAAAGATCAAAGCAGATTGGAAGAGAGCAAATACACAAGAAAATAGCTATTGAACTGTAAAAAACTTAGTCAATTCATCATCTGACACCTTACAAATGGATATTTTCTGTGCTTTTGATAAATTTCTAAAATAATCTTTTTTTTCCCATAGGGTTTGATTCTTTTACAAGTTTACAGATATTAAATATATCCAATTTTGATTAAGCTGGTATGTTTTCTTAGTTCTTCAAACATATTGCCCATTCTGCAAGTGGTGAGGAAGAATGGAAGACATTCATATGGAAGACGTTTCATAAATGATTGTGTGCTTCACTAGCGAAAGATTAATTCTTTAATTCCAAGAAATAAAAAAATGAAGGGAATCTCATAAGCATATTTTACAGACCAAATGCACAAATTCTTTAAAGTTTTTTTCCATAATTTTGTCCACTGGAATTTAATTTCAGTTATTTCCTTTGTTTTGTTATCTGCATTTCTGGAGTAGTCAAAGCTACGGGTGTAAAAAAGGTCATTTAACTAACTAAGCAGAAAGATGAATATTTATTTCTGTGGTACACTCTAAACCCTCCTCCTCACACCTGCCAACAGCCAAAAAACTAACATTACTGGGAAAAACCAACCAACCAACCAACAAACCAACCAAACCTCCTCCACCCCACGTCCAAAAAAAACAAAAAACCACACATCAAAAAAACCAACCTAAACTTTTTAGAGAAATTAGGTGTTTTCATGCAGGAAAAGTTCCTTGCGAATTTTCAATTTCTAGGTGCTGCTAGGTGAATAAAGTTTCCCAGTTCTAGATCATCTTCTTTTATATTAGCCCTTCCTAATGAGAAGTAAGAGAGTTATTTTGGAAAACAATCAAACTCTTTTTTTAATGAAAGGATGTTATGTAGAAAAAATCCCCTACAGATATATACTTATGTAAAGTATCAGCCTAATATTTCAGAAACTAGAGCAGGCAAGATTTTTAAAAGCTCTTTTGCTTCAGAACTTTTGAGGAAGGTTTCAGAATTTTGAAAAGAGCTGGTGAGTTGATTGTCTGACAGTCAGAATCCTTCTTGCATTCCTCAGAGAGGAGAGACTGCATAACACAGAGCTCCCAGTGCTGGTCTGGTCAGGTGCCTCTTAGCACTTCAGGGTACAGCAGCCTCATGAAGGGAGTGAGCAAAGAATGAAAGGCACATGGTAGGACCATGCATACCCTTTATTAGAAAACTAGAATACAGTACTGCAAAAAAATTCAAATCAACAGGAATTAGCAGCACTGACTTAATTTTTCATTAAGTACTCTCAAAAGGTTTAATCTAAATATTTTTTTAATGTAAAATGAAAGGTCAATCTCAATATTGATTATTCCATTAATTTATCCTCTATATTTTAATTTTTTTTTCCTTTTTAGCACCAAACTACCAACCACAATTACTATTTGATACCTGAGTTTCAGGGGATGCTGGTACCCACTTTTTTTTGAGAAGTGTAAACCATTTAAATCTTTTACCTATTTTGAGCCTTTTTCTTTATGACAAGAATTTTGCTTTCAACTTTCCTGACTACCTGACATTGGCCAGGAAGGCAATTTTTTAGATCTGCTTTTTTAATTTGCTTTGTAGGTTTCATTGGCTGCCCCCTCATTATTTCCTTATCCATTTAACTGTGATTTTTAGGTTCTGATTTTGCCCTTTTAAAATGCAGACTCCTAACAATTGATGTAAAATTATGTAAACATTGACTTGGATTACTGATATTACTTGAAGCCTTAGAGTACCCCTAATGGATTTGGAATGAGAACTGCATAATTTAGTGCTATGTGTCTCACAAACACAGGCTATGAGTGGGTGTCTGCCTTTCAGAAACACCTGCAGTACAATTGATGATATATGCACAGATGCTCAACACTAACCCTTTTTTCTATAACAGTATTTTTCCTTTCCCTTCTTTTCATCCATCAATTACAGGCCTAGATAGACTTCCTCTGTAGATTCCTACACTGAATCCTGGTTTAAATGCCTATATATGTAATTTCACCTTAAAACATGCTTACAGAATTAATCTTGTAAAATAGTTTAGTTTAAAGATACGACAGGTCCAGTTTACGGAATGTTTTTCAATCACATTGAAAGTGATTTAAAATTATGTTTAAAAACACATCAAGTTGTTTTCAAGCGATTAAATTCCCAGTTTATAGTAGCATTCACACAGAGCTAATTAAAAAAAATACAGCAAGAAAAAAAACAAACAAAAAAAATCATAAACAGACAAACAAACATAAACAAACAAACAAAAATGCAACCCCAAACCCCATCAATCACCCCTCTCCCCAAAAAACCAACCAACCAACCAAATACAAACCAACAAGATATGCAATTTGCTTTGCTTTAACATATAATATCCTGCAAGGGAAATATTTACTTTGTGATAGAAAATAATTTTTCTTTACTCCTATTTTTCTGTATTAATAGTTCTTTCCTTATGCTTATTCATACTGACTAGCATTTGACTGGACTTTACATCACTGCAAAGAATCCTTCTGGTTTTGTCCTCCCACTCTGTGCTTTCTTTGGCTTATTATTTTATTTTTATTATCACTTCTTATTTTAAGCCTTGGCTGCCCTCCCTTTTACTGTTTTCTGCAGACTCAGTGTTGTCAGAATCTGATAAATTGGTGTTTCTATTTGGAACGTGTTCCATATCTTCTCAATCCCTAATCCATCTGCTTACAACAGTGATTTTTGACAGCTCTGTTACAGTGGTTTTTGTCAATATTATTTAACTATAACTGTTGACTGGACTGTTTCTCTGCTTCACAGCTTTTGTTATTTTATGACTGTTTTAAGGACTTAAAATTGGCTTCCCCAAAGTGTACAGTTTAAAGTGGAATGTGTAATTTGTTTCCTATAACAAAAGCAAATATATTTACACTAAGTGATATTGATGCTCTTTACATTTCTGTATTAGTATCCCATAATATGGCACCAATCAACTTTAAACCAGAACTCAAATTTCTAAGATGAAAATCAGAAAAAATTCAGTCATTCCAATGAGGTTTTAGCTATGTAAACTCTTGGAATTTCTTTTCTCTAATGTAGAGTGTAATTGTTTCAGTCTTCAAGCAAGAATTTGAATTAATTTGAATTCAGTCCCATATTTTATTGTTATACCATAATCCTATAAGATCTATGGAGCTGCTTTAGCAAAAATAACTGCATAAGAGAAAACACAATTCCTGTCTACAGACTAGCAAAAAACTAGATAACACTGCAATTCTTCTAAAGAACAGATATATTCAGGTAGGATTCTCTTGAAAAAATGTTTCAAGAGGACCTTATAGGATTGAGCATGATGACCATTCTGCTCTGACCTGTTTCCAGATGCTTAAGGAGCCAGATACAGAACAATATGGTGAAATTACTGGTAGCTATTACTTGCTTGATTATTTTTAAATCCCTCTACTTTGTAATATGTTTGTGAGTTCTAGAGGATTTTTTTAAGCTCTGAAAATAAAAATATATTAGTCTATTAGAAATTAATACATTTATTTTAGAGCTAAATGAATTCTTTAATTTATTCTTGAAAAAAACCAAACATGCCACACTTTCTTACTTCTGAATTTTTATCTTTTACTAAATTGCATAAGTGTGATTTTTCTGCTTTAGCAAAATATAATTGTAATCTGTTATTCAGATTAATAAATTGTTTTTCCACAAACAGAGCTACAGACTTAAACCTTGTCTTCCTTGTTTTGATTGTCCTCCAAAGCTTTTAGCCTCAATGTAACACTTAGGAAAATAACTTCCAGAACTTCCAGTTTTATTCCCCCACTGAGTAGTTTGTCCATATTTATTACAGAGACTACTGTCAAAGATTTCTCTAATCTTGGGTTGAGGGATGTCTAGATCACTGCCAATTGCACCTTTGATTAATTCAGTTATATATTTATTTTGCTTTAAAAAACAAGTCTTTAGTTTGATGCATGAAAATATTTCCTCTGTCTAACCTTTTGTTACAAGTAAAAATGTGGCAAGTTTCTTTTCTTCTTCTTAGTGTCTTAAAAAAGCTTTGAGGTGCCTTTTGGATTGTGATAGAATTCTGTGTTTCTTTGTTTTCTGAGAGCTACCACACACTTTTCATTGAGGCTAATTTATTGTCTAGAGAAAGAAGTTATAAACTACTCATACATTTTTGTTTTTCCTTTATTCAATTGTGAGAAAGCACAATTGTCCACAGGGAAGATGAAAGACTGGCAGGGCTTGTTTAGAACACAGGTGAAAGACAGTTTTTAAAATGTTGAGAAATAATTGGAAAGCATGTCCATATTTTGGAGATTTATATTTCGGTATTAATAATCACTGTGTATTAGAAATAGTCTAGATGGGATAGAACATAAATGTAACAGGAACATGAAGATATAGTAGAAGACTTCTTAAATGCAGAAGACTGCAACATTTTAATCATCCTGCCATAGCCCAACTTAAATTCAAACAAAGAAAAACAAGTGTTTCAAGAAATTTAAGGTTGAATTTAGACTTTATATGAGGTATCAAACAAACTCACCATAATTTCATCATTATATGTATTTGATTAATCTACTGCAATATTCCTTTATACCTGTACAGACTATTTATATTATATATGAAATATCAGTACTAGCATATTATATTTTCAAGCATCCAGAGGCTCAGCATTATTTTGGCTGCAGATGCTGTGGCAATAAATAAGTTTGATGCAAAAATATGCGGAAAAAGTATTCAACAGCCTTTCACATCCAGACATTAAAGATTGCTAAAATGGAAGTTCAGACTGATGAAGTGTGTTCAATAACAGGGCTCCAGAGAACTAATGAAATACTTCTATCTGTACCTACTTTAACGATGAGTACCATGGCCACTAGGAATGAACTTGTGGAGTGAAACAGGGACTGAAGACCAACATCCAAACCCTTTTTCTGTATGTATTGTCTGTATATATAGTATCCATACATATATGCATATATAAATATGTGTACATATACATATACATATACATATACCTACACATATGCATACACATACACATCTACACATGGGCATAGCAATTCCTCTGGAACAGCCTTAGCTCCAATTAAAACTGAAGACTGCAACAATTTGGAGCATTTTGCTTGCCTTTTTAGTTTAGCTACATGTGAAAAAAATTCAGTTCTTCTAATCTGAACTAGGATGCTGGAATAGATTTATCCTTTGTAACAATATCCTCCTTTTAACAGTCTGCATAGTGCTAGTGTTTTTCCCTAGTAGAATTCTCATTTAAACAAAAATTGCCGTTGTTTTCAATTTGATATCTACAAATAAATATTCACCGTTTTTCACATTTGTTGAAAACAAAGGTAGATTGTGGGAAACCATTCAATAATTAATTTGTACAAAAAATTATCATAACCTTACAGGGATATAAAATTTCTTTAAATATGCCAGTTGGAATGGACATGATGCATTTTATATGTCCATTGAAAATCACAGAATTTTTGTCTGATAATTTTGCTTGTACCTTGAAGCTTCCTGTTATGGACAATAATGGAATTGTTAACAAAGAAACTTTCCTATAATGCTTGTCATCTCTGTGATGTCTGAGGTTACAATTTTTGGTGTTCTTTAGCCTCTTTAACTAATCAGTGTCAAGTTTTTCTTCAGATTAAAAAACCAGAGCATCACATTATTCCTTTCAGGCAGTTTATCTTATATAGTAAATTCTGACAAATTTCTCCTCATGAAGTATACTTTTACTTTCTATGAAAGACAAAAATCTCTTAAAGGGATATAGGAACTTAGGGAAGATTAAAGTCAGTCATTTTAAGAATTTACTTCTTTTTCCATCCCAAGATTTACCTTTAAATAGGAGTTACCAGTGTCTGATAACTTTTTAAGTGTGTTTTTTTTGGCATTGTTTCCCACAGAGTGTAACATCACATGGAATTCTTATGTGGCAATATATTCCTTTCTTCCATTACCTTTGCAGAATCAAATTCACAGAGATGCTTTTAATCACTCTAAATTTCAGCCTTAAAACCCTTGATTTTATCATCAGTCTGTTATTTAATCTTTTGTTACTAATGCCATGTCTTTTGACAGAGAATTTTCTCACATCATACAGATCTACAGGAATTTCACATTATGGTGCTCTCATCTTTTATTTGCATTTCAGGTCTCAAGTTGTATTCTAAATGGGCTATAATTTCTTAGGGCTTTTTTCCTTTTAGTCTTTGTTGTTTAAAATATTAATATTTTTGTTTCATTAAATATTAATTTTGAAAGAATTTTTTAATTCCTCATATAGCTAAGTGTTTGTAGTATTCTTTGGATAGATATTTTTCTGAATAACTTCCACAAATTATTTAAATATTTTCATTCCTTGTGAGCTTAATTTTTGTTTTGTTTATGATTTTATTTGTAATGATAATTTAGAACAAAATTTTGGGCAATTCTATATTTTTATATGACTTTCATATGGGATGAATATATTTCACATATTGAACTTGTTTGATTTGATCCCTAAGTTACAGAGAAATAAAAAAATTGTGTCTACACTGACAATTCCTTTTTTGTCCCTGTCTACTGTTTTCTTTTCCTCAGTTCTCTAATCATTCACTTCTAATGCTTTCAGAAGCAAGTAATTCATTGTAATTGTGGAACAAACCAGTTTATCTTTTATCACCTGTTACTATTCAAAAAAAATAATTAGTTTACTCCAGTTGCTGAGTATACAGAGTAAAAAAGTCCTAAGAGTCAACATGTTACATTTATAATGGTGAACAAGCTCAACTCAGTCATGATCCAAACAAAAGAAAAATTATTTTTTAGGTTTGTTTCTTTTTTAATGAATATCATAATCCATACTCATGGATTATGGACAATCCATGTTCAGTGATCACACATAAAATAAACATACAATACCTGAACTGTGTTCCTTTGAGGTTTTTTTCATGCTGCTATATAATATAGATTTGTAGCATCTGCACCACCATCATGATGGGACAACATTAATTTCTAGTGCAAGATTTCTAATAGCATTCTAGTCCCAACCTCAGAGATATCTGCCACTGACTTCTTGTTAGCCAAGAAGACAAAAGTTGTAGAAGGGTTTTTCTCATCTCTCCCTATTATCTTGCTCAAGTAAATTTGCCCTCCTCTAGCTGTAGAGGTGCATAAATATCCCATTTTATTTTCAGACAGATTACCAGCTCCTGAAGGTCCAACCTGCCCATGTTTTCAGATGGGGCATGTGAGTCTGTTGAGAAGGGAAATGTATTCACAAGCATAAAATCCATGGGGTCAGGACCAGCTCACAGATCAGAGAGGGAAGAATTTGGCAGACACAGATATAACAGACCTTTGTGTAGAGAAAAGTCAAGCTGAGAAGTCAAGGGCTGTGAATTACAGTAGCACATTCTACAGCAGTGTCCACAGAGTGGAGCAAGTTCATGCCATTAAGTCTAACACTTTTCATTTGGGGAAACAGCAGGACACCTGTGAGATCCTAGTCTAGGTAGAGAGATTCATGGTGGGGAGACATATGAGATTCACAGTCTCAGTGATAGTAGATGAAGCTATGGGAGCACCTGGAAAATTATAAAAAATAAATTAATTTGATTCAGTTTTGCTGTGAAGTTTAAAATTGACTAGCCATTTAGTGACTCAGGATTCCCAGTTTTCATTACAAATAATCTGTCACACCAAAGTGGCATGAATTGCATCCCAATGAGCTGTTTCACAAACATTTCAGGAAAATTACAGGAACCATTGAGAGCCTCATGGTGTATTCATTTCCTCAAAATTATGTGTATTAAAATAATGCTGCTGCATTATCTTTTTATTTGTAAACACATTTCCTCATGTAGAGAATGATAATTCTTTATAAGGATAACTATGGGATAAGGTTATAGCATAGTTTACAGTAATATCCAAGATTGAAAAACACAAACTTTCAAAAAAAAGTAAAAAACTATAGATTATATATTTTTTTAAACCACAATTCCTATAATCCCTTATACAGATATTGTTTTGCAATGCTTTATTACTTACTTCAGTTTCTAATATTATAACATTTGATATCTGCATATGGGTAGATTTGAGGGCGGGGAGGATTTGGGTTTTCTTTTCATTTGTAAGCAACCTGTACAGAGTTTTCCATATCTGTTCAAAATTTTAGCTTTTCCAGAAATTTTTCAAACACAGCTTAGTCCTTAAATCTCACTAATATTTACACAAAATCATGTCTGTCTGTCTTTACTCTTCTTTTGTAATGACCTGATATGGAAAAAAAATGTTCATGCTTGCAAATAGATTAAAAATGTGTTTTCTTCTGACTTTCCTAACAGCATATTTTGTACTGAATTATAAGTAAAAGAAACCTTATCCTGGGAAGTAATTTGACCATAGAAAATGAATGTAAAGGGTCATATTTACAGCAAAAAATCAAATTTAAGAAAAAATATTAATCTAATGGCTTCAGATTTTGTTCAATATTCTGTCTATTTTGTTTAGATAAAATGTTTTTCCAAAGGTATCCAGAAAACTTTAAAAATCCAGGTCATTTGGTCATTAAAGAAATTATTTTGGCTATGCTAGAAAATATAAAATAATTTGTCTTCCAAATAGTTTGGAAGAAAAAATAATTCAGCTTAAAACTAAGTAGAATAAAATAAATTTGCTTCTTGATTGCTCCAGGTCAATACAGAAAAATTGTTATGGAAATCAAATTAAATATATTTGACTGTGTGCTTTTAAATTCAGCTTTAATAATCTGCAACACCCTACTTGTGTGTATGTATATGTTTATATGTGAATGTTTGTAAACATTAATGAATCTGTGAACCCTTACTTTTATAAAACAACACCCAAATGATTGATAATTGTACCTGACTTAATTTCTGACCTTGAACATCCTGACTGATCCTAGTGAAACTGGAGATTCAACTTACGGTTTTGATATTAAAACGTACAGTTTTGTTGTGCTATAGAAATGTTTGCTTTCCATGCAATTATTAATTAGATAGATTTCCTCAGTCAGAATGCTTCATTATTTAGAACTTGCTATATAATATATCAGTAACGATGGAGGTATTTAATTTAATAGATCATTGTTACAACCTAAATCTTCATTTGGGAGCTCAGCTTTTGCATAACTTATCACTGAATAGACAGAACTTGGCAATAAAAATTTTTCAATTCAATTTAATTTGGAATAAAATTAATTTGGAAATAAAAGTTCTACTGAAACCTGTGTTCATGAAGAGTTTGTGTTTGGACTGAAACTCTGCTATTTTTTAAGATTCACATATAACAAAGTCACTGTCAGAAAGAAAGTATATAGACTGTTCCAAATCTTTTACATTTTCATAAAACTTGCATGAGTAAGTAAAAATTATTGAATGCTTCAACATCATGCAGATTCTCTGTTGTTAGGTAACGTCCATCTCTGTGGATGTCCTGCTCCAGCACTTTGCAAAGGCAATAATTTATTTAAATCAAATGATGTTTCTGTGTATGTGGCACCAAAGTTTCAGAGATAAAACATTTGTGCTGTGTTCAGTTACTGCACTTTAGCTTAATTTGTGTTATTTTTGTGATAAAATATGAGCTGAAGGCTTTCAGCTTGTCACTGAAAAGTTTAAATAACCATCTCTTGAGAAATCTTTGAGATACTAATCAGCTCAATAAAAACATGTCGACACAATATGTTAAATCACTCACAAAACAGATTTGATGTTCAGTTCATTTGAGAGATTGTGTTTCAAGCTAAAAATTCATTAATGAGTATCATGTTTCTTAGTTCTGAGGATGTAGCTATGTTAACATATATAAATGATAATTAATTCCTAGTTTCTGTTGTAAGCAGAAACTTTGACAAATAAGATTAGTAGCTGAATTTAGGCACCAGCAATTAGCATACCACACATCCCAAAAGAGGCATCTACTCTGCAATATCATCTGGAGCAATTGAAGGAAACTTAACAGTGGTTTATGAAAAATTTCCTTGGGTTTAGAGAGAAAAGATAGAAAAGCATAAAGGTGTATCTATAAGAGGCACTGTGAATACTTGCATGACCCATTGGTGCAGATGAGCCTTGGTGTATAGTGCTGGCTAGTCTTGGGTCTGAGCTAATTGACCTACTGTTTCAGCAGAGTCTTTTGGATTCTTTCTTGTGCACTAGATTAAAAAAAAAACAAAAAACAAAACCTTCTAACAAAAGATCTAGTTCATTTAAATACAGCAAAAAAAGAAAGAGGAATTTGTACTGGATTTATTTCTTCATATATTTCTTTAAAATGCTACATTTAAAAAGAATCTGGCCTTTTAAGACAGACACAGATTTTGTTTGGAACACAAAAAATCATATCTAATTTAGTCTATTTCTCTACTCTTAAGAGAAAATATATTTTAAAAAGAATTTCTGTGTCTCTTACTCTAGACCATGTTTCATCCTTCCATTTCTGTCAAAGGCAAAAGCAGAAGAGTGAGTGAAAAATACTTTTGTACATATATATGGTTATGGACTGGATGTGCCCTTTGTTTCAAACTGGAGAGGAAAATTTTCCATAGTAGTGAAATGACTCTCAAAACTGTACAAAATGAAATGTTTTATCTCCACTTCTTATAATTCCTCATATTTTTATACAATGACAGCAATAGCCATTTATTAAATAGAAGTGTTACCAAAAAATATGCACTTTCAATTTGCTTGTTTATAATACATCTTTGAAAACATTGAGATAATGGGAATCAGAACAAAGAAAATCACAGAGGAATCATTAGCTCATATTAGATATTTAAATATAGCAGTCACATTGCTACAATGCCTGAATAGAAACTTGCAAATACTAACACATGAAAAAATATTACTATTAAATATGTTAGGAAAAAAATAAAAAAAAAGGAGGATAATTTTTTTTTTTAAAGAAAGCATTCCTTTTTTAAAGGAAGCATTTTTCATTACTTTATAAAAACAAAATTTTGATAGCTTTGGCTGGGGTAGAGTTAGTTTTCTTCACCATAGCTGGTATGTGGCAGTGTTTTGAATTTTTGCTGAAAACAGTGTTGCTAACATAGGAATGTTTCTGCTATTGCCAAGCAGTGCTTTCACAGAGTCTAGGCCTTTTCTTCTTGTACCACTGGTGAGAAGGCTGGGGGTGCACAGGGAGCTGGGAGGGAACACAGCTGGGACAGCTGATCCCAAATGATCCAAGCATATCCCATGCCTTATGGTGCCATGCTCAACACATAAAGCTGGGGAAAGGTGTGGGACATTCAATTGATGGTGTTTGTCTTTCCAAGTCACTGCTACATGTGACAGAGCCCGGCTTTTTTTTGGGATGTCTGAACACCTGCCTGCCCAAAGAAAGTGCTGAATTAATTATTTGTTTCAATTTGCTTGTGTGGGGCTTTTGTTTTCCCTAGGAAACTGTCTTTATCTCATTCCATGAGGTTTCTTTTACCCTTTGGATTCTCTCCCTAACCCCATCTGAGTGGGGAGTGAGCAAGTGGTTGTGTTGTACTTAGATGCCATCTGGGGTTAAACTATGAAAAAAGAAGATTGGTTTATCATATATTAAAGTAATTGTAAAATGGTTCTCTTTTTTTTTTTTCTTTTAAATAATGCTCTCCCCCAGCAACGTGGGGACATAGTAGCAATATCTCTGTATCATATTCTTCCAAACTCACTGTGCATATTGATTACTCACAATATCCTACTTTATATTTTTAATACTACTCATAGCAAAAGAAAGGCCTTTGTTTTATTAATGCACATCTCAGAATTTTTAACAATGGTTCTCTATTAAAATATTTTGATTCATTCAGGAATTAACTGTAATTCCAGGGTAGTTACTCATAAGATATTGCTTTTACAAACCACCAAAATTGCATTATTTTCAAGACTATTTCATGGTAGTTGACTATTCATGCAGAAACCCTTCTATAAGAATCTGATTACATGTTGGGAATTTCCAAAAGTCTTTCTGGCTCACCAGTTTGCTGTTAGCAAATGATCAGTCTACAGAGGTGAGAGAGGTTAGAAGGGATAGCACTGGTACAGCCTGACCTTGATTACTGTGTGCAGTTTTGCCCACAATATAAGGAAAATATTAAACTGTTAGACAGTTTACAAAAGAGGGCAACAAAAATGGTAAAGGGCTGTGAGGGGAAGCCATATGAGAAGTGGCTGAGGTCACTCGGTATCTCCAGGAGGTGGAGAGGAAACTTCATTGCAGCCTAAACCTTCCTTGTGAGAGGAAACAAAGGCAGGTACTGATCTATTCTCTCTGGTGACAAGTGACAGAATTTGTGGAAATTGCATGAAAATGTGTCAGGGAGATTTAGTTTGGATGTTAAAGAAAGGTTCTTCACCCAGAAATTGGCTGGGCATAGGAAGAGGCTTCCCAGGGAACAGCCACAGCACCAGCCTGACAGAGTTCAAGGATACTTTCAGGGACATTGTGTGACTCTTGGGGCTGTCTTGTGTAAAGACAGGAACTGGATTCAATGATCTTTATGATTCCCTTCCAACACAAATATTCTGTTTCTGTGATTTTTTTTTTGATGGCTTAGTGTGAGATGAAAGATTTGGCTCACCAGTGAGACAGAACAATGGTCTTCAAGAAACAAGTAAGATTTTTCTTCCAAGAACTTGCAGGATTCTTGACAACAGAGTGACTCTGCATGAAGGAGGCTCTGCACCATTTTAAAATCATAGTCTGAGCTGTTTTGCTGCCTGTGCTCAAAGCCAGCCCTATTGTGTTTCTTCCGGGAGATGTGAGAAGGTTCATCTGAGGCTTCCTCCCTCCTCAGGCCCTTACCCTTAGACCCTGACCACTGCTTGAACTTCATTCCAGGGTGCCTAGCTATACACCTTCTTGATCCTGAATTTAGACCTTGCTTGGTAAACTTGGCTTGACCTCAGATCTTTGTCAGCTTTTAATTCATTTGGCTACCTTGACACTTGTCTGAGTTGGTTTAATTCCATTGTAATGTCTCTGTTCACATGAAGTTTTTGGGCATGAAGCTCTCTCTCGGGAGCTGTGGGAGCTACTGGTGCACCCAAGGGTTTGACACTGAGTTGTACAGCAGACTGTTGGGACAGTTTGAACTAATGATTTTAGGAAGCCAGGGAATTTTAAGGATTATCAGTTTAGAGAAGAAACTTGTATCTCAGATGAAGATTAGGAATTTCTTATATATTTTTCTTTCTTCACTTTGCTTATGAAACCTGATTCCTATGTACACTAGGTTAACCCACCAAGATGGTCTAGGAAAACTAGTTGACATAGTCTTTTTGGAATTCAGCAGAGCTTTTGATATAGTCTCTCACAGTATCTTTCTGGACAAAATGTCACATATTATGTGATAGGTAAGCAAGTGGATCACAGGTTGGGCAAAAAAACCAGTTGTAGTAAATGGGATAACATCAGTCTGGCTGGTCACTTGTGGGGTCCCACAGGCCTCCAGCCTCAGACCACTTCCCTTCAACATCTTCATTAACAACCTGGATGCAGGACTCAAAAGAATACTAAGTTTGTTGATGACACCAAAAACAGAGAAGCTGTTGACTCACTTAAGGGCCCAGAGGCCCTATAGAGACACCTCAACAAATCAAAGACCTGGGCAATCACTGTCAATTCAATCATGAATTTTAACAAGGGAAAGTGCCAGATTCTGTACATGGAATAGGGCAGTCCTGGTTGTGTCTATAAGTTTGGGAATGAGATGCTGGAAAGCAGCACTGTGGAAAGTAATCTGAGGGTCCTGGTCACCTGCAAGCTGAATGTGAGCCAGCAGTGCCCTGGCAGCCAGGAGGGCCAAGTGTGTTATGGGGGCATCAGGGACAGCATCACCAGTCGGACAAGGGAGGGGATTGTCCTGCTCTGCTCTGGGGCAGCCTCACCTCGAGTGCTGGGGGCAGTTTTGGGGGACACAGTATAAGAAAGAGCAACACTATTCCAGCATAAGAACTGAAGTGACTCTTTAAATATGACTTTTGACAAAGCACGGTGTTAATCCAAATAAGCTCTCAGATATTTAGTGATGTACAAGTATACAACTCCTTTTTATATTTTCTGCTGTGGAGTATTAAAAAAACCCCACTATATTAGAAATCACTGATACTGGATGTAAGACATATAAACAGATGATTAACTGAGGGCCCTTTAACAATTTACCTAATTATCTTTGATTATACTGTCTCATAGTAAATATATGCATCATTTGCATTTGTCCATACATTCTAAAAATATAATTTCTATATGGCTGGATGATATGAATGACAGTTAAATCATACTTATGCTCTTCAATATTGACATAACACCCTGTCTATAAAGACTGATCACTCTTAAACTGTTCATCAATCTAGTTAAAAGATGTGTTCTTTTAAGTGACAAGAGTACTAGCTTGGAACACATGATCTAATAACTTTATGGGTTTTTTTTAATCTCATTCAAATATCTGGGAAGTAAAGAACTTTTCCTTTTGGTTCTATCCATTGTCTGTAATTCTTATAAATTGCAACTGAAACACTGAATATTCACAATAAACTTATAAAATGATCAGAAGTGACAGATAAATGAACTGTCAGGTTTCATTTGCAAGGTTATTTGCAATATACATCTTGTCTCATTCACCTGAATTCAGCTACTTGTCAAGACAAAAAACTTTGAAAGATTCTCTTTTGATATAAGGTCCTTCTATGGATGCTTTGCATAAGTGGGGCTATTTTTTTTTTTCAGGGATACATTGCAACATCTTTTTTATTGATTCTTTGACTTAGAATTTGACTTAGAGTTTGCCTGTCCTAAGAGTGGACTTGCTTCAATTCATTCCTATCCTTTAAGATACAGCCTTCTGCTTCTTGGGGAGGTGATAAAGGATCCTCTTTATCTTGGCCTTTTTTTGTCATTGTTATTCCTGTTTTTTTCTGAGGAGAGGCAGAAAATGGTTTCACCAGTCAATCTTCTTCTTAGACTCCCTGCTGCTCCTTAACATTTCTACTACTCCTGTAGCTCTGTCACCAGGCTGATCAGATCATCCACTCCATCACAACTCACACAGCTGTTCTCACTCCTGACATCCATTACTAGCTAAAGGTTTTGTGAGAGTTTTTGTTTCATTATGAAATTAATAACTCTTTGTTTTACCGACCTCTTACTAGTTCTCAATATTTAATGATTCTTCTTGAAAACTGGGGCATAATTTGCTAGCTTCCAGTCAGCTGAGGCCTATCTGGATTCTCAATTCCCTTTTTCTTATCTTAGCAGAGTGAATTCTTTCACAAGGATAAGTGTGATTTTCTAAAACTCAGAAGTTACCAAATTTCATACTTAAACCTGAATAATATTGAACCTAATAATTAATGGTCTTTGATAACAAGATAATCTAAAATTCTCTTCTGGTTCTTTCTTACTTCAGTGAAATATCTATTTGAATCTCTTTGTCCAAATGCCTTTGATACTGGCATGAAATTCCTCATTATGGATTCGATATATTCATTTATCTAGAAATCCTGTCATTGAGTGTCAGTTTCAGAGTGAATTAAGTTTATAAATGAAAATATGCATACAGATCTGAGAAGTAATTAAATGGCAACTGGAAAAAAGTCATGTTTCAGAATGCATTTAACACATTCTTGTGAAAGAAGATGGAACAAGAATAGGAATCATACTATAACAATGTTGTAGTGAAAGAAGCTTTTATTTTAAAAAAAGGTGCAGAAGGAAATGTTATTAAGCAAACTCTGGTGCAAATAATATGCTAGTGCTGTGTAGTAGGCATTTTTGTGGAATAAGGAGACTGCACCTCACTATCCTTCTGTTGAAAGTCATTCAGAGTACTTTGTTTAATTCTAGAGAAGCCCCATATGTCCGACAGCAAAGTAGAGCTGAAGAATCTGTAATCTGAATAACATCTGAAAATTTCAGTAATCCTGCATTGATTTCTAGTATGCATTCTAAAATAAAGAGTTAATTTAAAAATGTAATTTAATTGATGAATTAAAACTTAAACCCTCACCACTAAATAACAATTATTTAGCTCTTTGTACTATGAAGTTTCTATACTTTTATTGTTTCTCTTTGTTTAAAATTACAGTGTTGTCTATACATTACCTAATTACATCGATAACTAACTCAAATTTCTCCATGAAAAATTTTTATGGTACTTGAATTGATTGTTTTCCTTGTTATTAAAACTCCATATAGTTTATATATTGATTTTAAACTATAAAGTATCTAAATTTGATGCAAATTATTAATTCCTTGTTTCTATACAATGTTAGATTTTAATGTGTTTCTTATCAGAGTTCCTCTGGTAGCAAAGTAGAGGATATAACATGCTGTAGTTGTGAAAAAATGCTGCTGCATAAGGAATAGAACAAATCAAAATGATGATTTCAAACACTTTAGAAGTCTAAGAAAGTATAAATTCCTTTTTTGTTTAAGTCTCATGGTCTGGGCACATTTTTGCTCTGTAACTTCCACATGCATTACTCTACTTCAGAAGTTAATGCCATAAAATTGGGATTGTACCTCTTGCAGCATTTTGAAACAGAACAAAAAAAAAATAGGGAGAGATGAGAAGGAAACTATTCTGCAAGGTTTTGCAAGAGTTCCTAATATGCAACAATATGTTGTTCCATGAAATCATATTCATAAGGAAAAATGCATTTTGTTGCCTAATAATTTAAGTTGCTCATTCATAATAAGAATAACTGTGATAATTAGCAAAATAGAATTCCTTCATAACTTCCTATCAGTAAGCACTGAGCATATTAAGCCATCTCCACAAAATCAGGGCTCTGTGATACGCAACACAGATAGTTAGTGATAGTTATTTGGGAAGACAAATGTCATAGCTGTGAATTTTCTCTCCCAATCCTCTTTAACTTTTACCAATACATAGCCAAAGTTATTCTTCAGGCCTTGCATCCTCTCCAATTGTTTTGGTGAGGAACTATGTTATTAACATTGTCTTAGGCAGACTGGATTTTTCCTGTCCCTATGGAAAACAAGATAAAAATAAAATTAAAAATAAAATATTAAAAATAAAAAAATAATTTTGACATACTTTTCTATAGGTGTGAAGTTTTAAACTTCTGTACTGAATGCCACGCTACTTTAAAGACATTAATATTGAGCCTTTCAAGTTTTTTCTAGTTTATGCATCTTGTTTCTCATCTGTCCTACATCTGGAAGTTTTAGTGCTGTTTGTAGAATTTTCTTTCTGTATTTGCAACTTTTGTAACTTTAGAGAACATCTCAGAGCTGGTCTTTCTCCCTGGTACACTTAAGGCAGCGTGCATAGAACCCACATCTAATAAAATTCACCAGTAGCTGACATGTTCAGTGGGCTTTTTTTCATTTCAGGTAAGAGTCTTATTTCAGTTAGCATCTATTTTCCTTGTTTGAACTCCTTATGCTGAGGTGAACAAGAGACCACTAGTCCATATGTGGTATCTGAGAGTTACCAGAATACTTGACACTGTATTTGATTTAGAGGGGCTACAGAGGTGGTTTCTGTAAGAAGATGACAAAAGCTGCTCCCATGTTGGACAAAGCTTGTTTCAGTTGACTCCAAGACTGACCCATTGCTGTCCAAAGCTGAAGAAATCAAGAGTGTTGGTAGTACCTCCATGCTAACATATTTAAGAAAAGTTAAAAAAATACTGTAACATCTGTGAGAGAGGAGTAAGAATGTCTGACACAGAACACAGCCCTGCAGGCACGAATGTCAGTGAAGAAGGTGGGGGGGTAGAGGCTAAGATGCTCCAGATGCCAGAGCAGAGATTGCCCTGCAGCATGTGGAGAACTGAGGAGGAGCAGATACCTGCCCTGGAGACCATGAAGGGCCCCACACAACAGGCATATATTCCCTGTGACCTCATGAAAAGCCCATCCTGGAGAAGGCTCTGGTAGGAGCTGCTGCCCATGGAAAGTGGGCCACAAACAGCAGATTTTTGTCAGGACTCCTCTCCCATGGGGGACCCATGCTGGAGCAGTCTGTTCCTGAAGAGTTGTACCTTGTGAGAAGGACCTGCACCGGAGCAGTTCCTGAGGCTTTTTTGGCTGTAGGATAGCCTGTTTGGAGGTTTGTGAGTATCTGCATTCAATGGGAAATACCCTACACTGGAGTGGGGGAAGAATGTGAAAAGAAAAGGGTGGAAGAGACACAGTGTCTCCATTCTCCATCTCCTTGCACTGCCCAGGTGCAGAGGAAGTTGAAAAGTTGAGAGAGAAGTTGAGAAGAAGGGAGAGTTTATGGGAAAATATTTTAGCGCTTTTTTTTTCTCACTTTCTTATTTTCTTACAAGTAAATGTCAATAAATTGAATTAATTTTCTGAAGAGATTGTGTTGCCTGTGGTAGTACTTTGAAATAATCTCTCTGTCCTTGTTTCTACCCACAAGCCTTTTGTCATGTTTTTTCCCTCTGTCTTTTTGGTAGAGGGGGACTGAGTGCAGCTTAGTGAGCAACTGGCAGCCAGCCGAGGTCAGTCCACTAGAAGCACATACAAAGGCCAAAAATGAAGCATCTAACATAAAATTTTAAAGTAGTTCTTGAATTAGTCAGATATACTGAGTTCAGCAAACAGGGCTGCCAAAGAGAGACTAAGCCCTTAACAGCTTGTGAGAAAGGGAGCAGAGTGCTGGTAGTACCTGAGGCTCGAGGGGGCTGATGGAGTGGGCATGACTGCGGCAGTCCTGTGTCACAACAGGCAGTCCCTGGCCTGGCTGCAGGAACTGCCCTGGTCTCAGGGTAAAGGCTGTGCCTTGTGCTTTGCCCAGTGAGGATGTGTCACACTGCACAGAAGGATGGACCTCTTATGGCTGCACTAAACAAGTGGAGGATTCACTTTCCTAAAATGGGTGTCATAGAGTGTCGTGATTTCTGGCAAAAAGAAAGATATTTCTCTTCTTGATGTGCACTTTTAAAACAGGTATAGAGCTATGATATTTTATAGGGAAGAAGAAGTTTCAGAGAAGACATTTGGACAAGCTCAGCTTAATCCGTGTACCAGAATCAAATGAAAGTAGCAAATGACAGCAGCAGAAGACATTGTTCTGCAGGGATCAGCATTTATGTCCCAAACAGATTTTCTGTATTGTGAAGTTTATGGCTTGTCATCAGCTCAATGTGGGCCAATGAAGAGAAATTGCTGAGGTTAATCTGAATTCTGTCTTATGTCTTATTGCTCATCTACATTGACATCAGTGATACTCTCAAGGGAGTTTATAGGCTATAAAGCATGCAACATGGCAGCTCAAGGAATGTCTCATTTCCATCAAAGGAAAGGGCTTACATATGAGCTGATGGATCCAGGGAGTCAGTGCCTGGTTGGATATATGATATTTTAAACCATGCTTTGGCTTTTCTGACTATAGCTCTCTCTCTATCTCTGAAGAATTAAGATTACTGGGGAAAGATAGGATACACCTGATGGGCAGAGAAATATTGCATTTGCTAATAAGCTTCTTAACCTATTGAGAAGGACTTTAAAATAGGGTCACTAGAGGCTTGTGATAGATATACCTGATCCATAGCCATACTTTGGACTGGATTGAATAATGAGCAAAACGACTCATGCCCTGGAATAAATCTGTGAGATGGAGAGATCCTGGCTCACATACAAGGATGTGAAGATGCCTCAGAAAAATATTTTGGAAGTTCATTTCAAAGCCCAAAACCACAAGATAACTGAAGTACAGAATAAAATACAAAAGCTAAAATAAAGACATCTATCTGTCTATGCTATTGTCTAACATCCAACTCCTTCATTCTGTAAATATTGCCATCAGGATGAAGCCTTCCTGACGGTAATATTTATTCATTTGAGCTCTTCCTGAATTGCAACTGTACTGCACACCAGGTAAATTTGTCCTTGAGCAGGGATGGTTCTCATGGTTAGAGATCCCTTACTTGAGGTTATGAGATTCTTCCTAGCACAAGGGAGACAAATCCCTTGGTTGTGACAGATCCTTGGTGAGTGACTGATATCATGCTGAATTAATGAAACATTGCTAATTCATGTAGCTACTCAATATTATTATAAACCTTGTATAGATAATTCATCATAAACCATCCTCCAAGTCTGAGACTGAATGGACCTTGCTGCATCTATGCTCTGTAAGTTTAAAAGGCAGAGGGATCCACTCTCAAACTTGTGACTCAATAGAAGGGTCTGTGTGCAAATCTTTTTAACTCAAATCTAACTTGATTTTCCTTTGTACCATTCTTTGATGCAGTAATTAATAAGGCAAACCTTGCTACCAAAGTTATGGAATCTTGGTAACTGCTGTTAAGCTGTCTTAAATTTCATCAAATTTATTGAACTATATTATTTTCCCTCAATAAAAAAAGTCATTGCTTCTCTCTTTCGAGTGATGTGCATTCCTCATGATGACTGGACAAAACTAAAGACTGATGGGAAGAGCCAGCATAGATTTACCAAGGGCGAATTATACTTGAAGGGCCTGACTTCTTTCTGTAGTAACTGATTCTGTGAACAACAGTGGAATCTGTTTATCCTGACTAGTCATGTGTTTCACATAAGTTCCTTGTAGCTAAATTGGAAAAGTGACAGGCGGGCTGGTCTGATTGGGCTGTGTTCAGATGTGTAAAATCTACCTGGATACTATTAACAGTGATGCTCCTCAGAGATTAAGACCTTTAGAAAGTGTTGTTGACAACAAAGGCTGTGAGAAGAGAACAGGACTGGTATCAAGTACCTTTGCAGGACTCACAAATGGGCTGAAAGAAGCTGTATGAAGTCCAGCAAAGGCAACTATATGAATAATCTCATGCACCTGTGGCCTGAATGGCTGAGAACTGTCTCTGCAGAAAAGGAGCTGGGCATCCTGTGGACAAGAGGGTAAATATGAGTTGTCAAGGACAGCTTTCACCTTGGAAGTCCATTGCATTAACTGTATTAACAATAGTAGAGACAGCAGGTAACCTGCTTTTGACAATTCTAAAAGTACATTCAGACTCCTGCATCAAGTTTTTATTTCCCAGCAGAAAACACATTAGGAAAATGTACTTACGAGTGTTTTTAAACACTAGAACAGGTTACTCAGAGAGCCTGTGAAATCACTATTCTTGCAGATATTCAAAATGGGAGTGAATACAACCCCAAGCACTTTTAACTTGGGAATGGGATCTACCTTTTCAGTCGTCCTCCTTTTGAGGGACTTGAATTAATCTCTTCCAACACACAAATTGGTTTTTTGTTTGCTTGTTTGTTTTGTTTTGTTTGTTTTTTTTCCCTTTAATTCTGTGATTTTAAGTGGCTTCTATATCTCAACAGCTTTGCTTTTCCAGCATTTCACTACATTTGAACTAACTAATATGTCTCATGGCAGTGAAACTTTTTTTAATGATTTCTGTAAGTAGAACTGTTGCTGAAAATGCCTTAAGGATTTTTGTAGTGAAAACCACTTCCTCTCAAATGTTTATTTGGTATAAAAAATATTGGGGCTTAAGTGACATCACTAACCATTGATAATAGACAAGCTTTTGTTCTAGAGCATAAATACCACAATGTGTAGTATTTTTTAAAACATAAGTTTGTTTACATAAAAAGCCTTCATGTTTCTTGAAATTGTGCTGTGTAGATAGCAATAATTGATAGGAATGAATCAGTGTATTAACAGGCACACATATACAGATCAGATAATTCAATATCAGAGTATGAATTCAGAAAAAAAAGCTCTTTCATATTTCCTTTTCCCATGCTGTCCATGCTGCTAAGAGAATATATTAAGAAAATTTCAACAAAGGCAGAAAAATCAATTGTGTTTTTATCTGAGAACTTCTATAACAGAGTCACAAGGAGAATGTTTTACCAGTGTAAGTTTCATAACATCTGTGTTCCAAGCTAAAACAACACAACCAACATCTACACAAATATTTTTGCCAGTACTTAATTATAACCCTAAATCGAATCTTAATTCAGTCTGGATGTCATTATAGGTATTGCTAGTATGTCCACCAAATGCTTTTTTTTTTTTTTAACTTAGAGTGAGTCTTCAAGAAGTTGCATAAGAGACTAAGAAGTTGTTTTTCTTTGCTTCATGATATTTCCAATAGGCAAATATCTGTCTGAAGATGGTAAGGTTTTTCTTCATCCTTGGGGGTCAAATACTCCTTTTTAAGTGCATGGTTCATGGGTTACCAGACTTACCGTGTAGCCAATGATCTGGATAAAATACTTTTTTTTGGTCCTTGAGCTGCAGATGAACAATTGAAACAAATAGAGGTTTTCCTAATTTACATTCTTGGAGTTATTTTATTATTCTCTGGACTTCTTAAAGATTCTCCAGAAATTCACGTTCTATCTACTCACAAATTTTCACTATTAGCATAAAATAAAATGTCTTATACATATATACACATATACACTGTATAAAAGATTAGAAGATGATTATAAAAATGACCTCAGTACATCTCATGTATGCATCAATTTTTCTGTTTTTTACATTTAAAATTTGTCTACAAAATACATATGTGCATTTTGAGCAATTTGTAAATCATCTGAAAATACTTATACAGTGTATCTATCATTCTTTAGAGTTTCTTTTTCATATTAAAATCAGGATGACATTTAATAATTTTGCAGAAATGGTCTGTAATCATATATTCCAGTCTGAATATTATCAAGAATTTGTTTTGTCTTGTATCAAGCACCTCTTAAAAGAATCAGACCCACTAGGTTATGTGTAAGAAGCTACCCTCCATTTGCAAGGTGAGGCAGAGACCTGTAAGACGAGTATACACCAGATGAACATTACTCGCTGCACTAATAGCACACAAGTGAGTGTCAGTACACAGTAAGTATTTCAGAGAAAAAGAAAATGTCTGGATTAAATTTTCAGTGGTGGGAATAGTTTTCAGATCCCAAATGAAACAGATCTTACGTGTGTCTAAGTTATTATTTGGTTTAAGCACATCAAGAATTTCCTTATGCAAAAATCTTCTTCTAAATGGGTCATTTTTTAAGTCAAAACTAAAATTGTCATCTTCATAATGTTGCCTACAGGTAAAAATCTGTGTCCCTTCTCTGTCCTGCAGGATTAGATTTGGTTCTGTTGGTGCCACTGAACCTTTAAATATATTCTGCAGCTGACATATATCACTTAAAACTGTGATATGCTCTGACATATTCCCCTCCAAAATCCTTTTAACATGCTGGTCATACAGCAGCAATGATACATTTCTTTGTGCTCAGACATTTCATTGCTTCAGGATGAATAAATAGATATTTTTTTTTTTTCACTAAGAATATCTGTTTTTGAAGAATAGGCACATTTCCAAACCCTTTGGAAGAATGAGATTAAGTACACTGGACATCTCCTAAAGTACTTGTGATCTAGAAGCTTTCTCATTCTGAGAAAGCACTAAGTTTATTATTAGAGGATTACTTCAGGTTGCAGGCTAAGTTTAAGTAAAACTTCTTCCCTGTAGAGCTCTTGTCAATAAGTGGAAGAGATTTTTCAATACTATACACATAAATACCCTTCCATTTCTTTGGGGCATTTCTCATAAGGATATTTATTACTTTGTGCACGGAACAGTAAGGAAATGTCTAAAATAAAATATTTGGAAAAGAGTAGCTAAACCAATTGAGAGATACAATTTATTTATATTGATACTATAGTGATGCATATCTGAATATTCTGAGACTCAGTCTGATGCCTGGACAGGGTTGGAATATAACCCTATAGCTAACAAAGTACACATTGGCTATGAGGTCTGTCCTTTGGGAGCCTGAGAACTCACAGCACAAGTTATATTAAATGTAACTGCTGTGACAGAAAATCCCTTAGAATTTACAGAGGACTGAGAAAGAGAGTTTCTTACTGATGAATGTGTAATCATGTCTCCTGTTGGTTTCTGTAGAAGGCTCTGCAGGCTAGAGACCAAGCAATATATAAGGATTTCACACAATACTTAATGTGAATTTGTTAATGCACAAAAAGGCAGAGACACAATCAGCCAGCTGCCTGAATAGGAAAGAAAATAATTTGCCTTTAATTTCCCAAGACATTAGACTCCAGACAGGCTGATTAGAAAATGTTCCATAATACCTTGGATCCTGAAAAAAGGGTAGTTTGGATGGTGTGTCATGGCTTCTAAGTGTACAGATGCAGTTTTCACTCTATCTCTCTCCTCAGCTGGACAGAGCAATAAAAACATATCAAAAGTCTTATGGAATAAGATAAGGACGGGGAGAGATCACTCAGCAATTAGAATCATGGCCAAAACAGACTTGATTTGGGAAAATTAAATTAATTTATTACCAATCAAATCAGAGTAGGATGACAAGTAAAGAAAATCTTAGAACCAAATTCCCTCCAACTGTCCTTTATATCTTAAGCTTAATTGTACTCACAGTTCCTGCCCCTCATCAGTAGTGCAGGGGGATTTGGAATGGGAATTATTGTCACTTCGTTACACATTGTCTCTTGTGCTCTTTCCTCATCACAGAGAGGATTCTGCTTTCTGTGATGAGGAAGGACTCACATTTCTTCTCTGCTCCAACATGGGGGTCCCTTGCATGGGAGACGGTTCTTCATGAATTTTACAACTTCCTTTCTACAGGCTGCAGTTCTTCACAAACTGCTCCAGCATAGACCCCTTTCCATGGGATCTTTCAGGAACAGGCTGTTTCAGCATGGGTCCCCCACAGGATCACAAGTCCTGCCAGCAAACTGGCTACAGCGTGGGCTCTTCTCCCCATGAGTTCATAGGACCTGCCATGAGCCTGTTCCAGTGCAGGCTGTCCATGAGGTCACAACCTCCTTTGGGCATCCACCTGTGTGTGGGATGCTCCAGGGACTGCAGGTGAATCTCTTCTCCACCATGGACCTCCATGGGCTGCAAAGGAACAGCTGCCTCACCATGGTCTTCAATGCAGACTGCAGAGGAGTCTCTGCTCTGGCACCTGGGACACCTTCTCCCCCTCCCTCACTGACCTTGGTTTCTGCAGAGCTAGAAACCATAGCTAGAGCTATTTCTCTCAGACATTCTCACTCTTCTCTTCTCTGCTGTAATTGCTTGTGTGCAATAACCTTTTTTCCCCTGGACTAAGTTATCATATGCATGGATGCCAGCTGGCATTACCACAGTCAGACACAGAAGAAGCTTCCAGCACTTTCTCAAAAAAACCACCCCTATTACACCCCTACTACCAAAATTGCCATGCATACCCAATGCAGCCAGATAGCTTTAAGTGTAGAGCACAAATCTGAGGTCTTATACAATAGTTAGATAAACACTCAGACTCCAAAGTAGTGAGAAAGTTATCTACTTCATAAATATGGGCTATGACTCTGTTTTTCTTGGATTCAGTTCTGTATTCACCACTGTAATTGATGCAGGAACAGATTTTAGGAATTGGCTAAAGCTTGGCTCTTGGCTTAGACTAGCATCTTAAAAGTTTCAAACTTCTCTTTCAAACATGAAACAAATGCCCAATTCCAGCCATTAACTTAACACTGCCAAGTCCTCCACTAAACCAGGTCTCTAGGTGCCACATCTACACATCTTTGAAATATTTCAGGGATGATGGCACAACCACTTCCTTAGGCACCCTGTTCCAATGTCTAAGAACCCTTACTGTGAATAAATTCTTCTTTATATTTAATCTAAATCTCCCCTGACAAAACTTGAGGACCTTTTCTTTGGTCCTATTGTTTGTTAACTGGGAGAAGGGATCACCATCCACCTGGCCACAACCACCTTTAATAGATTGATATAGAATCATAGAATGGTCTGGGTTGGAAGGGACATTAATCATCATCTAGTTCCAATCCCCTGCCATGGACAGGGACACCTTCCACTAAACCAGGTTGCTCATAATTTTGTCCAGCATCACCTTGACTTCTTTAAGGGTTGGGGTATCCTGTGGGGTATCCCTGTGGGGTCTCCCCTGGACCTCCTTTACTCCAGGCTAAACAACCCAGTTTAGCCTGGAGTTTAACTTCAGACACCCCTCATAAGACACCCCTTGTGCTCCAGACCCTTCTGCATCTTTTTTGCCCTTCCTTAGATGCACTCCAGCAATTCTATGTCCTTCTTGTAGAGAGGGACTCAAAGCTGAACACAGGATTTAAGTTCCAACCTCACCAGTGCCCAGTAGAGAGGGACAATTGTTTCCCTCGTCCTGCTGGCCGCACTACTTTAAATACAGGCCAGAATGCCATAGGTGCTCTTGGCCACCTGGGCACACTGATGGCTCATGTTCAGCTGCTGTTGACCAACATCCTCAGGTCCTTTCCCATCAGGCAGCTTTCCAGGCATTCATTCCCTAGCCTGTAGTACTGCATGGAATTGTTGCAAGCCAAGTGCAGGACCCAGCACTTTGCCTTGTTGAGCCTCATACAATTGGCCTTCACCCATAGATTCAGCCTCCAGATTCTTTTGCAGAGCCTTCCTACTGTTGGGCTGATGAACTGATGAACACTTCTGCCCAACTTGGTGTTATTCAAACGTAAAAACTCTGAGAGGATAGCTAAAAATTCCATAAGTTGATGAATATTTATATGTATTCATAAGGCTTGACATCTGCTATGCTGTGCATATTTATGATCTAGTTCTATGTTAGAGATCTTGAGGGAGGTCAGGCAGAATAAGCCCTTATTACTTTGCAGTGCAGCTTTTAATGTTCTTGAATTTGGAATGCATTGGCTTGGCAGGTTAAATGAATTGCCACTGCAGGCCTACTATGAAAAATCTAAATTTCATGAAAAATAAGAGAAGTGCATAAAATACAAAAGAGCAGCAATTTCAAAACTTTCCTATGAGTTTTCATAAAATCACAGAATCTGTGAAGCTGGGAGGCATCTCTGGAAATCCAACATTCCTGCTCAAGCAAGATGAATTCAGGTTTTTGTCCAGTCAGGTTTTCAATAACAATAAAAAAGATGGGGAGTCCACAGCTTCATTGGGCAGGATGTTTCAGGATTTGACCATCCACACAGTACAAATTTGGGTCTTACCTCTAAATAAAATTTCTTCTGTTTCAATCAGTTTCAGTTGCCTCTTGTCCTGTCACTGGGCACTGCTGAGAAGATTCTGGTTCATTCTTCATTCCCTCTCATCAGCTATTTATAGATACTGATAAAATCCCCCTGAGTCTTTTCCAGGCTAAGCAGTCCCAGCTCAGCCTCTCCTTGAATGTAAGTTACTCCAGCCCCTTTGTCTCTTTATGTCCCTTCACTGGACTTGCTCGACCATGTCTTGCTTATACTGGGGAGCTCAGCACAAGACACAGAATTCCAGATATGTCTCCCTTGTGGTCCGTAGAGAGGAGGAATCATCTGCCTTGGCCTACTAGTAACACTTCTACTGTGGCACTGGAGGCCTTTGTGTCAAAGGTACATTGCTGGTCTGGCTCCTGCTCAGGCTTGTTCTTGACAAGCTCTTTTCTTGCTTGTTGGCACTTAATCTACTGTGTAGGTTCAGAATTTTTCACTTCCTTTGCTGAATTTAGTGAGGTTTCACCTGTAGCAATGAAACCACACAACTTAATTTAAGCTCATGGTCTGAATAACCTTCTTAAAGTTTCCTCTCTATTACTATTACACATATACCATAGAGCTGGTCCTATAATTGCATTTTGAACATTAATTTCAATGACTCTGTGATGAATAGCTCCAAAACAGAGGCCAACCTTTCCCTATGCACAAACTGTAAGACTAAATTATGATATTTTTCTAGCTGTCATGTCACTATTATTTAATATGTTTTAAGATTTGGGACTGAGAATTTGAGGTTGAATCAAATGGGACCAGTATGTTTTCACGATCAAATCAAGACATTGGCAAGTTACCTATCAGTAGATGAGTGAAGAATACATTAACAGAACTTGACAGAAAATAGAAACATACAGTACAGAAAAAGTTTCTCTAGATTATATGAAAGAATAACAATAAAAATATTTTTTCTTTATGGAGTTTTTGAATAAAAAATATTTTTGTTTTGAGCCTAGTCAGAACTATTTGGGTATTCTTCTAGTTCCAGGGCTTTCTTCTCAGTCACCTTCTTTCTGCCAAGAATTAATTTGTTTTGGTGTAATCCTGTATTTCTAGCTCAGAATCATCTTTTTTTTTTCATATACTTATCCCATCTGTCATAAGACTTGTACTTTTAAAATTTCTGTAAGAGTTTGTAGCAGATATAATGGTTTTATAGATAGATATTTAAAATTTTGTATTTAGTAAACACTTGGCATAATTATTGTGTTAGAATTCTTTAGAAAGAGTAACAACAATTGAAACTAATTTTGTCTTGACTATTTGATTGGAAAAATAATGCAATAGAAATCGGCTCCATTCACAGACTTAGTAAAGGAATCACCTTATTTTGTCTTCAAAAATGCACATTTCTTCTCTATGTTTAGAAAAAGAATCTGTGAGTCTTTCCTTCCTTATGCAGGGATTGTTATTAGTGTTGCCATGAATAGAGAGTTTAGCTGTATTCATGGAATGCATAATAATAATAATAATAATAATAATAATAATAATAATAATAATGGAATACGGCATTATAATAATCCATAACAGAAACTTTAGAAACTTTGTCGAAAGTTCCTTTCAAGGACTTGGGATACCTGATAGCCTTTAAACCTGATTCTTGGTGTTGGTCTATTTTTTCATCTGATTCAGGATCAGCTTCTGAACCTTTTTTACTTGAACTGTCCAGATCTAGATGTGCTCCTGAATATTTGCATTCTGTCTCTGCTACTTCCCTTCACACTTTGCTTGGTGTTCAGCTATATCCTTATGTTATGGTTTAACCCCATAAAACTCTGGAAACTGTGTCCCAATCAACTGCTTGCTTACTCCGCCACCAGAGGGATAGGGAAAAGATTCAGAAGAGTAACAGGAAACTAGTGGTTTGAGGCAAAAAAAGTTTAACAGGGAAAGCAAAGTGAAAGAAGGACTTAATTCAGTTTCCCACAAGAAGGCAGGTGTTCAGCCATCCCCAGGAGAGCAGGACTCCGTTATGAGTAACCATGACTTGGGAAGATAAATGTCATCACGCCAATTGTGCCCCCCTTCCTTCTTCCTGCAGCTTTGCATGCTGAGCATGACATATGGTAAGGAATATCCCTTGAGGCAGCTGGAGTCATGGTCCAGCTGTGTCCCTTCCCAACTACTTGAGCAGCCCCAGCCTCCTCACTGGTGGATGACACGAGAAGCAGAAAACACCTTGATGCTGTGCAAGTGCTGCTCAGCAATATTATATTATCTATATTATCAACACAGTTTCCTGCATAAATCCAAAATATAGCCACATACAAGCTACTGTGAAGAAAATTAGCTCTAACCCAGCCAAAACCAACACAGCTTGTGCTGTTTGTGTCTAATAGCCCTGGGTTTTATCTTGTCCCGGCTTCTTTCTCTGATATTCATTCAGTGAACTATATAAATATGTGTAAATCTCTTACCACCTTACATAATAGATTTTCCAAGTGTTCCATCATTCCTGAGCTTGAATACAATCTGACACAAAATATTTTAAATACTTAAGCAGTCATGATGACAGACTTTCAATGAGAACTAATGGTTATAAAGATGGTAAGAAAGGTGAAATGGCTTCCATGAATTGAGTCACTGAGTAACCTAGACCTATGCTATTTGAAGAAGAAATACTTGGAGGAGAACAAACAATGACAAAATCAGGAACTGCTGACCAGAGAATGTTCTGTGGACTTATTCTAGTTGGGACCATGGACAAGTCATGGTGCTACTGTGCTTATCTACAAATATTTCCTGCAACACAGGAAATGCTTCAGTGCACTTGTTTTAAAGAAGGTCATAACTGGGGCCATTATCTTTTAAAGTATTTGGGTATTAGAGGATTACATTTCTATCAATTGTTAAAACAAGTATGTCCTCAAGAGGTTGTTAAATTAAGTTTTGTTGTTCTAGTATTTAAAGTGTTGTAAAATGTTTTTGCTGGATATCTGTCTCCTCCTGTGGGCCTTCCTTACTGTGCAGCAGTTTTATCAAAGAGACTTCTGAGTGTATGTGTGATTTTTAATACTCTGAAGGAGATATTTTCCCTTTGAGTTGCACAGATTCAACACTGTGAAAATAGAGGAAAGGTGACATCTTATCCCATAACCTGTATAAACATACAAATATTTTTGTGAAGATTTGCATTGAAACAAAGCACTAAAAATAATTTTCTGTGTGATGATCTACCTCTCTCACATGTTTTTTTCTTGGAGTAATTTTCTTTTATCAAAAGGACCTCAGCCTTTTATTATTGTGATCAACAAAATTTATGTAGTAATTTTCAGGATTTTTGTTTCAAAGACATCTTTTTCACCATAAAGTTCACTGTTGCAATGGCAGATCACTGTTGAAGACAATAACCTGTTCAAATTTGACGAGTTTTATTTGCCTTCCTCTGGTGGATATTTTAAGATTCAAGACTTGTTCACTGGGTCTCTAGTCTTGACACTGCTGGAGTGACTTCTAATCTGTTCTGCTGCAGCAAAAAATGCAAAAGGGAAAGTTTTCTGTTTTGAATGTTCTTTGGATTAATAGGAAAAATTATATTTGTAAGGTTAAAAGAGAAAGATAGACACTGGAAGGAAAGAGGACCTAGTTTGTTTTGTTTTTTTCCTGAAACAGTAGTAAGAAAGTGGGAAAAAAGTCATGGTAATTTTTGAAAATCCAAGGGGATTTGTTTTTTGAGATTTTCATTATATGTCAGTATGAAATTGCTATAGGTGGAAAATAATATTTGAAGGGACTGAGATCATATCAGGAAAAAATAAGTTATTAATTTCAGAAATTGAAAAAAAATAAATAAAACCATACTTTGTCTCTAAGTGCAGCCTGAATTGGAATACTGCACAATCAATGAGAAGGAAATCTGATATCAATAAACCCAAAGTAAATTAATTATTTAAAAGGTCAAATTGAATGTAAATATTATAACTTTAATAATTATGTGGTTTCTAATTCTAAAAGTCCTGGGGTTCCATCAATGATAATTTCAGTACATGGCAGAGTGTGGCTATTTGGCAGGATGGTGGTGAAGCACATAGGAATTCTAAGCCTCCTAATTTGTGAACTGCAGGTTCTGAATCATATTGAATTAATGAATTTGTTTTGTTGTTGTTTGTATTCAAATGAAACCAGCTGATACTTCCTCATGTCTCATTCCTCCTCTTTCACCTGCCTTTGGAGAAGAGTTTGTCTTCAACACACCATATATTTTTTTTTTTCTCAAAAATGCCTTTTTTATTCTTTTATTTTAAATTTAGATGGCTATTTTGAAAGAAGAAAGGAGTATGATGAAAAAGGTAGAGCATCACAGAATCACAAAAAGTTTCCTGGGAACAGATGTCTGCAGTTAATTTAGTTCAATTCATAACTCTTTCCAGATGGACATCATTAGAGATACATGACCCATAATTGAACTGTTCAACACTTTTCCGTTGTTTATAATTCTACTAATAAGCAGCTAATTTAAAGAGTCAGGCTGATAGATAGACAATTCATCTTATCATAATTTTTTTTTTTCTGAGGTGAAACCTGATTTGATAGCACTTCATTTTAAAGATTTTTGTTTATTGTGAAAATCCAAGAGTTGTCATTAGGCAATTTGCTTTAAATGTCTTTCAATTCATATAGTAGAAGGGGAGCGACCATGGCAGTAAAACTAATATTCACTACTAAAGTTTCCTTCTATTTAGAGCAGAAAAACAAAACATGAAGACAAAATAGAGAAAGAGATATAGAGAAAGATAGAGAAAGATATCTGATGTCTGGTCATAAAGTTTAGTGTCTATGAAGTAAGACTAATGTATTTCCTGGCTGCTTTATCTTAGCAGCTGAAAGGTGACTACAATAAGATTTACTTAACAAGATAGTTTTGGAATAACATGTGAATCAGTCTCAAATGCTGGCTGGGAAAATGTATATATTCTTAAACCCTACAATTTATTCTTTGTCTTTCTGTCAGTCAGTAAGGGATTTGTATATTTCAAGCATAAAAATCAGCATTCCTGAAATATACCAACAACAGAGATCTGAGTGAAGTGAATGAATGGATTATGCAGGATTTAATTGATATTAGTTTGCCATGAAAATAAATACAAGTTTACAGAATCACTAAACAAGTACTTTACCAAACAAATAGCAATATTGGTGTACTGGTGTTATGAGATTGCTAGCAATAAACATTATGACTTTTTGAAGTCATAGCCAAAGGGAGCAATATGAATTCCAAAGGAGTAAAGAAAAGATGGACATCTGTCTCCTGCATTTAGTAGATATCCAAGTAACAAAAACTATTCAAATTCAAAAGAATAAAGCACAAGACAAAGCAAATAGGCAGAATATCTTACCAAAATTCCTATAAAAACTGAATAATATGTAAAGAGTGTCAGGAGGAAAGTAGCTCTCCTACTTCAGTTCTAATTTCTCCAGCTCCTAGGCTTGACCATTTTAACTTCAGTGGCTAATAACTACCAAGAAATCCAGTTACCAGTTATAAATATATATCATCAACTCTATAATGTATCTTTATAATGTATATTCACAGTTAAGTTTTAGATGCCAACTGTTCTGTACACACAGTGTTAAAGATCAGTATTTTGCAAGAATTGACCATTCAAAGAAAGTGCTTTGCTAACAAAAGATTTGTGTAATGGTCAGTTTTAAAGAGGATTGGTTTCTCAGTATTCTAAACACTCCCATTATAGTTATCTCTAATTTCATAATTGCTGTCAAGTATATACATATATTCAGTTACAACAGAGGAGTGAAAAGATGAAAGGATAAACTGTTGTAAGAACCTTTCTGAAACTGATGAGAGGCTTTTTATTAGTTTTTTAGCTGAGATGAAGGTGAAACGGCTTAATCTTAATTTTTAGCAATTCATGGAGCATAAGACGTGAAATTATGTGTTCTCACAATCTTGCTATAATTCCTGCAGCTGCCATGAAAATTAAGTCAGAGTGTCTTCAAATTTTAAAGGGCAAAATTACACTTTCCAGCATGCTCAGAAGTACCATAATAAGTAGTCCATTATTTTAGGCTTTAATCACCAGAGTATTTATTAATGTTGAATTTTTGCAAACTGGCGTGCTGATAAAATGCCACTGAGGTGATATAAGGAGGTGGGGACAATCAAATTTCTAAGATTTAGAAGAAATCTGTTCCTATATTAGTCTTCTCTAATTTAAAGGATTTCTGGTTTTAATCTGATAATTATTTATGATCTTTAAACATTTTAGACTCAAATAACTATGTATACTAAAAAGGCAGGATATATATTATTCAAAAACACAGAATAATATATAAGTATAATTAAATGTATATATAATGAATGGATGGAAGAGTAAAACATGAGAAATAATTTTTAAAGAATCATAAATCATTAAGGTTGTAAATGGCCTCCTAGATCACTGAGTCCAACTGTTAGTCTAGCACTGCTGTGTTACCACTAAGACTTATCCCAAAGTGCCTCATCCCTGTGCCTGTCAAACACTTCCAGAGATGATGATTCCACCACTTCCCTGAGCAGGCTATTGCAATGCCTGAGACATCTTAGCTCTTCACTGAAGTATTGTTTTTTATAATTTAGAAAGAAACATAGAAAAAAATTACACATACAGTATTGCAAGGGTGTATTGTGGGTGAACTTCAGTCAGCAGCTTAGGCTGGCACAGCCACTTGTTTAGAAACACTGTAATAAGACAAACACCATAATTCTGACAGTCCTTCCCTTCTTCCTTCTCTCTCCCAGCTTTTATTGCCAAGTACATTACACATGGAATGGAATATTCCTTTGGTCATCTGGAATCAGCTATGCCAGCTGTGTTCTCTCCCAAATCCTTTTTCACTTTTAATCTTGCTTGTGGGGCAGCAAGAGAAACAGAGCAGGCTTTGATGTGCAAGCACTGTCCAGCAACAGCGAAAACATTGGTGTGTGTCTGTGACTGTTTTGGTCACCAATCCAAAACATAACACTGTATGTGCAGCAATGAAAAAATTCCATCTTGATCAACCAGTCCAAGGTGATGAGTAAGTGAGTGCAGAACTGTTATTCATTAAATCCTGCAATATGAGAACAAAAAGGGCATTTGTTTATGCTAACTTGGGATCAGTTAAAGAATGAAAGATAGAAATTATTTGCAAACCAACGAAACCTTCTGTAATTCATTGGTGCAGAAGGCTGTGGACAGAGATGGTATCAGTAGGTTTTGAAGATTGGTTAAACTATGGGAGATAGGTCCATGATTAGATGTCAAAAAGAGCAAAGAGCAATATATCATCTAATATCTCCATGGAAGAGAATAAGTGAATTGAGTGTGTAAAGTAGCTAGAATAGGGTAATTTCCTTTATGTCTGCATTTTAAAATAATGTTTACATATCAAAAACCATAATATTTTAAGCTTCCAAAACTTATTGTGTAGTTCTTATTTTATTTTAATTGATTAATGAACCATGTTTCTTACTAGGCAATATAATAGTTTTTATATTTTTATTATAACATTTGTGTCATGACAAGTGAGAAGAATCAGTTATGTTGTTTTTGTACTCTTTTTGCATGTGTGTATTTTCTTTTGCATACAGCTAATGTGACTCTTGGCTTTTAAAAAAATGTATATTTCATTGCCAGTCTAAAATAGATAATAAGAAACAAAAATATAGTAACTCAGTCATCAAAATGTTTGTTTCTCAAATTTTATATCATTGTGAACATCAACAACAGTTGATTTGAGAGCAAACATTCCAGCAAGCAGACTTTTTCATTTAATAATCAGAATTTTGAAAAACAGAAGATTTTTTTTTAAATAATCCTATGAAACAGACAAAAATTATATTTTAGATATGTAATCATATCTTCAACAAAGACCCTTGTATCTTAGGCAAACTCACTCATACAAAAACCCAGTCAACTAAAACAAAAATCCCCAAACAAAACACAAGTATGTTTTCATAAACTAGACAGTGGTATGTTTTCAGATACCAAAGCTATATTTCTATTCCCTCATCTATCTTAGGATATTAATATATTTCCCTTGATCTTCATATTATCTTTTAACAATTAATGAAACTAATCACATAAGAATTGGCAGGAGTGTCTTTGGCTGGAAAATATATTACTTCTTCCAGCTTTTCACACATTAAAGGAATATATTTCTATCTGGAGCATGAATAAAGGATGGAAGTCACCTGTTTGCCATTGTCCCGTATATACAAATACGATGGTTCAAAACTTATTGCCTGTGAGGGAAAAAAATTGGTTGACATTTGTAATTAAATTTGTTCTTTTCTTCTGTCTGCTCAGAGCTTGCTACGTGTACTCTGAGGTCCTGGATTACCCGAAGAGATAACTAGACAAATTCTTGACTGTCCTTGTTTGTCCTCTTCTCTCCTTCTCCTTGGCAATTAAGTAAGCTTTTTTCCCATTTCATTTTGCCAAATACTTGAGTCAGTGAAAAACAAACATCTTTTTTTAAGCTGACAGTGAAAATAGTTCTCTCTTAATGGATTCTATAACTAACCTGTAGATTAGATCAGAAAAAAATAAAAATGAAAGAACTCTTCATTTTGGTTTCTTTCTTAAAAAAACTTCTACAAATAATAAAATTTTGGTTCTCACACTTTATGGGTTTTTTTTTGGTCTACAAAATGTGTGAGAAATTTATGTTTGTCAGTTAAATTGCAGCCTTCTCAGGAGAGTAATACTTTTGAAATAAATTGTTTTCTCTCCCTATCCAGGCAACGAGATCTTTGTTTAAGAGGGGTTATTTTGCTCCTCTGTAGAGATACCCATATTTCCAGTTACACAGTGACAAAATACATTGAACATCATTGAAACAGCAGGGAAATCTTAAGGGAAAAATAGTTCAGAGTATGACTCTCCATTCAGTTTGTGGGATATGGGGAATATCACAGAGGGCTTTAGAACCACTTGACCCTTTCTGCTTAGCACCAATATACATATAGTGTGCATAATCTTGTCTCACAAGCCATAGGTAAGGGTTGCCTTTCCCTCATTCCCTGCACAATTTAGTTCAAAACTGTGGCTGTCCATTGCTGAGGTTTGCTTAAAATTTTGCAATGCTTCAGATGTTCAGAAAAATATATTTCATATAGATTTTTATGTGAAATATCATTGCTAACCACAATGTGTTTTAGAATGAAACTCTGAAAATTACTGGATCTGCTATTTAGAGTAGAAAAGTGTTTTCATTTACTACATAGAAGTGCTGTAAATTAAACATAAAATCTGTTCTCTCCAGTATTTACTCAAGAATAACCATTAAGAGTTTACATAATGTAGCTGGATGTATATGTTGTTGTAACCTAATTGAGTGTCAGAACTTTCTCAGGGGCATAGTAGATGACTGATGCCTGGTATTATTTGTAGAAGAAAATGTTTTTAAATTAAGGGAGAAGATTAGACTTGATGATCAGTACACCACAGAAAAAAGAAGCAATGAAAAAATTTTCTTTGTTCCTATTTGTCTAGGAAATAAAACAAATTGGAAGATGTTTGTCATAAATTGCATTATATTTTAACAATACTATAAAAAGTTAGATGCTCTAAATGAAGTTTTATAGATGTTGGACTTTAGTAAACAATTTCTAAATAGAAATGCTATATATTTCATAGACAAAGACTGAAAAATGTAACCATTTCTCCTATTTGTTTTTTCAAACATCGTAAATGTAAATCTTTCAAAATGTCATAAATAAAACTCCTTCTCATATGGTCATATATGTATATATAGCTATACTAATTTGCATTATGTGTCATATGACTTTTACCTCATGCAGCTTCATATTTTAAACACAGAACTATGTCTTTTAGAATTTCAACAACAAGAAAAGCAACAATAACATATACAAAAACCCCACCATCACAAAACCCCCTTCGGATTCTTCCTCAGGTACTTTTTTTACTCAGATGTTGTGAACTAGAAATCTTTTGAAGTTTATCTTTCTTATTTCTTCCTTATAGATTTCTCTTTCTCCTTACTTGTTTCAAAGAGAAAGTGAAATAAACAAAGAATAATATAGAGAGTTTGGGAGTTGTCTGAAAATTCAGACACTTGAGTTCAAAGACGCAGAAAGGAATCCTACTTTTACAAATTGGTTTTTCTTTATAATTCTGTCAATGTTTATTTCCTGTATTCCAACGTAAGGGAAAATCCAATTGCTGCAGTTCCCCTTTTTTTCTATTCATTTGGTAAGTAAAGAAAGTGGTTAATGAGAGTGTAAAAGAACAAACAGTTCCTTCCCTTCTTTTTTACTATGAAGTTTCAGAGATTTCTGCAATTCCAGAGAGTAGCAAGTATTGTATTTGATTTTGAAAGACATCTGAAAAGAAGGTTTATGTTATAGCATTGCAACTTCTAAGTCACGCTTAAGAATCTGTGCTTACATTAAAAAAAAATGTTTCGATGTTGATTAAAGGGGGAACTTTAGTTAATATTATGGAAGTGTGGAAAAAAAGTCAGTCTTAGATGTATCCTTCAAACACAAAAATAAGTTTCATGACCCATAATGGAGACATGAGCAAATGGAAGAGAGTCCAACAAGGATAATTAGGGAATTGGAGCATCTCTCAAATAAGGAGGGCTGAGATAGCTGAGACTGTTCAGCTTCAGGCACAGAAGGCTCAGGGGAGTACTTAGCAATGTTTATAAAAATCTGAAAAGAGCATGCAAAATAAAAAACCAAGGAAAAACCAAAAGCAGTCTGGGATGGCCTGGGTGACTGGCTCTTGATGGTCCTGCTTTAGCAAGGGGTTGGACAGGATCACTTCACAGGTCACTTTCAATGTCAGCCATTGTGTGAATCTGTGATTTCAAGTTTTGGCAATTCAGACAATACCAAGGTTTAATCCCAGCCATCAACTCAGATCCACACAGCCACTCTTTCACTCCCATCGATGGCATGGGGAAGAGAATTGGGAGAGAAAATCTGAGAAAACTTATGGATTGAGCTAGTTTAATAAGTAAGGCAAAATCTGTGCACACCAGCAAAATAAAATGAGGAATTCATAAGTACGACACTGTATGGTATGGAATATCAGTGATATTGGCTGTCCTAGCTGTGCATCCCCAGCCTCCTCACTGGGGCAAGATGAGAGGCAGAAAAAGTCTTGACACTTTGTAAGCATTGCTCAGAAATAACAAAAACATTTTGATGTTATAAAGTCTGCTTCCATCACAAATCCAAAAAGCAGTCCAGTGCAAGGTATTGTGAAGAAAATTGACTCTATCCAAAGCCAAAACCAGCACAGACAATTAGGCTTCTCTTCTCTTAGAAAATTCTTCATTGTTAATATTAAAGATGCTACCCATGAAACAAATTTCAGTTATGTACAGTGCACAGTGTATTTATGGTATGCTACTATAGAGTTAGGTATCCTTTAGGGGCTTTTCACATATATTTTATTGGCTCAGCGTGAAAAGCACAATAATAAAAGTAATGATGAAAATATTAAAAGTTCTCTATACATGTAATTTGCTTTTCTCACACTGAACAGTAGTTTATGTCAGAAATTATATTGAAATCAAAAGCCAGAGAGGAATAGTGAAGAAATTAGGTCTAAAAGTAGTCATTAATGAGCACAGGCTTCACCCATTCCAATATTATTGATAAAAACTTAAAGCAAACCCTATATATTTTTAAGTCTAATGATTTTTAATTTAATTTTCTATTTACCTGCTCTGGGATAAAAGAAACTGCTGTCTAGGCACAGAAGTGCTTAGGAAAAAGAAAAAAAATAAACCCAAGTAAAAGCAACCTGTAGTAAAGTAAAACTCATGCAAAAACTGCAGCAAAACATAACTTTTTCTTCAGAAGATTTGCTTGGCTTTAAAAGCTTGTCAAGGTCTTACAAAATTATGCAGGAGAATTCTTCCTACTAGAAATAACAAGACAAAAATATGACTCCTCTGACTTGGAGAAAGCATCTGATGAATTTATCCTCTTGTGTCTTTGTTTCATAAAGCCACACAGTTCCATCAAATAACATACAGCTTAAAATGTCATTTTCTTTGAAGTGAACAAAGCTGGGACATATCAAAGGGAAACAGCAAGTGATAGAAAAAATAATTGTTTCTATGAGAATAAGTTAAAGCACCAAGTGGGGAAAGACCTCATTTTAAGCTCCTCAACTGCTTAGTCCAAATAAACAGGAGAGGAAAAATGAGGGAAAATAAATATCCTGATTAGTCTTATCAGGAAATGATTAATTTAGTTTCAGAAAATTTTTTCAGGTTTTGATACTGCTAAGTATTCATATGGCAAGAGATCAACATTGGAGGAAGAAAAACCTGTATTTTGCTCAAATACATGAGAAACTCTTATGATTAAAAATTGGTCTGGTTTTGCCTCCAGTTTTTTCTCTGACCAGAAACTCTGTCTAGGACTTGGAAAAAATTCCATCATAAAAATTCAGTTAACTGGTGATAAAACAAATCTTTTTAACAGTGAAGTATATTGTTGAAAAGTTCCCTTTAAATTCTTGGTTTCTCATTAAAAGCCACCTAAAATAATCTAAGAAATATACCATGTAGTCAAGGATTAAGTCAATGTCTCCTGGCTCAGAGTTTTTTTTTTAGTTTGTACAGAACAGGATAAACTGCACTGAACTGAGCTTCACTGTGTCACTGAAAAAATGACTGAAGTGGTTAAACTCTTTCTTACAATAGTCACAGAGATTGCAACAGAGCAGATTTAATCTAAATTGTTTTATTTAAGTGCAGACACATCCTTTGTCCCTTGCAACATCAAGAGTCACCAATTTAGTAGTGACTACAGAGAACTGAATTTTGTCTGGTTTTAAGGAATTTTGATTTAATGTTCTAAAAATAATATAAGTTGACATGTTCAAATGAATAAGTTAGGAAAACATTTCTTTTTAACTGTGCAATAACAATGTAATGGAATTCTGACTATTTACTAAAAACATATTTCTGCAAAATAGGGGGTCAACAAAGGAAGGAGGAGAGGAGGTAGAAAAGAATAAACAATAAACAAAATTTCCACCTAAATATTTGCTTCATCGTGTATATAAACTAAAAAAATCATCCTGGAAATAAAAAGAGGATTATCTGTGTATTGGGTAGAATTAGAATTTCTAGAAAATATGCCAATTCTTTTTATTCCTCAGCATGAATTTTCATGAATTAGGCTCCATGCAATGACTAAAGGGAAAAAGTGACACAGGGTTACTAATTTCTGAGATGAAAAATACACATACAGTAAAAAAATTGTCTCTAATTAAATATTTTGATGAATATTAATGGCATTTTTAAAGAAAAATTCAGAGAAAAAAAAAAAAAAGAAGGAAATAAACATCCAGCTTGCTGCCTGAAGCATTTAGATTTTGGTACATGATGAAAAAAGAAATGAAATAAATCTCATATCCAAGTTAATTGTTTCAATATTCCCAATTAATTTTTGATTACAGCAGGAAAACATTAGACATTCTGGGGTCTGAAAGCAAGTGACATACCACATCTTTATCAATCACATCTTTGATATTAGTAGGGATTTTCTATCTTAAACTGAGTCAGAAAAACTTAATCTGATCACTTAGTATTTATTGTACATTATATTTTGAAATTGAGTCATTTAACACTAAACTAAATACCACTTGCAAAAAAAAACCCTACTATGACAAGTAACCTCAGAAGCAGAATTTTGGCCCCACTGTCAACTGATTGAGCTCAGTGGTCTCAGGTCTGGCTCTCTGTCTAATCCCCGGGGATGCTGTGGTGGCAGTGCCCAGGTTATACACAGGCAGCTGCCTGGAAATCTTCCTTGCCTGTTTGTCAGAGAGCTTCCTTCTGGAAGAAACCTGGTCTTACGTGGTATCTCTTGTCCAATGCACTGGAGGTAAGGATACCACTGGATAATACCAGAAGAAAACTTATACAGATTCATCTTGTCTTCCCTAAAAGCTCATATAAAGACTGTATTTCGGCTTGTAGCCAAACTCTGCAGAAAACATGCAGGAAACTGAAAAAGAAAAGCAATGCTTCCTTCAATTTTCTTATCAACTTTATATTAATCACATTTACCTTTTATGTTTTTAAAATCTTACTTCTTTTGCCTGTGAGTTATTTGTATAGTTATTTCCTATTTTTCTCGGTGCTAATTCTCTTGTTTCTGTGCATTGTTTCTTGTGAGCTACATTCAGTCCTTTCCCACAAAAATTGCCATGAAGTAGCCCCTTACTACTATTCTACCCCTGCATAATCTCCTGATAACCAATCTTTGTTTTTCTTTTAATTTCTCTGACTTAGTTTTTTTTTTTTTTAGCTTCTTTATTTGTTTCTGTGGTGTTGTTTTTGTTTTTTTTTTTTTTTGCTGTATTTCATATATATAGATATAATGTTTGTATATATGTATATGCATTAAATATATGTGTGTATGTTTGTGTGTGTTTGTGTGTGTATGCATGTATGTAAAATGACATCTTTAATTTCCTCCATTTTTCTCAGCCATTGTGTAAAAATAGTCAATCTGTACACTTTTATAAACCTCCTCTAAAATATAAGTAAGGCAAATTATTAGGGGCTGAAGTACTTCATTTCAGAGAGTATTTCATTTGTCTGTATAAATACCTGTAATTACAAAGCAAGGCTGCAGAATAAAAGGGAGGGGTGAATATGAACACAGGAGGTGCTTTATCCAGTTTTTTCAAGGTTTTGGAATTCAGAGGATATTTGAGAATTTTTGTTGCTAAGGAAACTGCATCTTTTAGCTATTTTCAGACATGTTTCTTCTGATTTTGTTGCTATTATATATTTCTTGAGAAAAAAATTCTGTCTTCTAAATACAGTACAATTAACATTCCTACTTGGGTAAAAATATTGGGAAAATATATTTGGCAAAACATGTATGAGTACTACAGAAATTGACAGTATTCTGGCCTAAAAAATATTAAAATTGCCATAGTTTTTCAAACTGGTCTAGTCCCTCAATGTTGCCACTATTAAATGTTTAGAGATAGATGAATATTCAGAAGGCACACTGAAAGGTCTCACTATACAATTTTTAGTTCATTGTTTTTTCCTAATCCTAGGAAGCCAGTTTCCTTTCTGATAGTAAATTATTTGTTTAGTCTCTTCAATTGTTAATATTCTGTTGCAGTACATTCTGTTACTTATTATGGCATACCATGAATAGTTATTCTCAGAAATTAAAACATGTATCCATTTTCTGTTCATTCTGTGTGTTCCTCTCTGCACATGTTATGGAAGAAAAATTAGGAACTCCCATTTTACATTTCAAACTTATTTAGGTAAAATATGAAAGAACTGAATCCTGATCAGATTCAATGCTTGGATATAAAGTATTATTACTTTATATTACTATTACTATATTACTTTTATACTTCTATACTTTTATACTTCTATACTTTTTATACTTTTATACTTTTATACTTCTATTACTTCTATACTTCTATTACATCTTCTCTGGAACAAGGTGAAAAGGACTGAACATTGCATTCTAAGAAATCTAACTTTGCCTACTTGCCTTTACTTACCTTTACAACTTTTAGTAGTTTTGAAAACTCATTTATTACCATAAGTATGGAATTGTTTTCACTACTAATTAGTTTTATGCTCATCAGGGAAAACAGTGACTTATTCAGAAATTTTATAACTATTTGCAATAACTAAGATAATTGACAGACCATTTTTTAATTTTACTCAAAGAATTTGTATTTAACTTAGTTTTTTGGAGTAATTTTTTCAGGCATATCTCTCAACTTGAAAAAGACCATGCATATAGAAGAACCCTTGTGCAAAGTTGAGAATAGCTTATTTTGTATTCTAAATTTTTTGGGGAAGCATGTTGGCCTGGAAAGCAATGCTTTGTATAATATCTGACTTTGGAAATGCGTACTCAGATACATTTTCTGTAAATATTTCAAATGTGCTTTGACTTTGACCTTGTGGAACTACTAAGGTGATGTGTTTTCCATTTTCCTAGCTCTCCACCAAGATTGCCAGTAACAGTTTGATTTATTGTCTCCTCCAGTTTTTGAATTGAGTGATTGCTTCTTGAAAATTTTCAGCTGATAGGGAAGGTGTTAAATATCAGAACAGTTATTTTTCATTATTATGTAGATAAGGAGAATTATTATGAATAGTCTTATATTGCTCCTGTACTGGAAATAACAACCCAAATTTCAGGGGATTCGAAGGAATATTAAACTGCCTGAGTATCATGGTTGTTACAAAAGCTGAAGGGGTTACACCAGTTCTTCAGTTTGTTGTATTATTTGACTTCAGACACCAGCTACTTGTAAAGCAAATATAGTAACGTGGTGTCCTTTTCATCGCTGATCTCAACTTTCAATTTCGGAAAATACACTTCTTAATTGTTGCCATTCTTCACCTATTTCCTTTTCCTATTATATGTTCTTGGACAAAATATTTTTAAACAAAATAATCTCTTTCCCTTTGCTTAATCTTTTAGATCCAATATCCTACAAGATTACAAAATCATTGGCTTAAAAACATAATTCAAAATTTAGGGTTCAGCTTAAGATCTTGCAAGGTTCCAAGGAATATTATCTTCTGGATATTCCTAAATTTGTAGGTATTACAATCTTGGAAAAACAAATGGGGTTTATGCCTAAGCAAAGAGAGCCATTTACTGTGCAACTGGTAGTCTTTGTCAATGCTGAAGAGAAATCAGATCACGATATCTAGTGTTTATCTCACTCTTACAAAATTTTTAAGATGTTGTAATAAGAAGATCTGGGGGTCAATAAAAAGTGAAAAGAATGAGATACACAGATGAACAAAACCTGCATGATAAATTTTTCAAAGTACTATTTTCTTCACGGAGGATATAACTGCTCCCAAACTGACAGCTGTACAGAGGGTCAAGATAACCTGTTGTTAGGATAATGTTGATCAGAACTATTAAGGTGTCCCTGAGAAATGACTCAGCTCTGCTAGTCTGTGTCCAGTTAGTCTTTTTCAGGAGCAATCACAGGTAAAAGAATAGAATTGGGCTGAGCTGTGAGAAACAGGAAAGGTGGGAAGAAAAAGAATCAACTTCCACTGAGTCACACTGCAGAAGATACTGCTACAGACAGGAGGTGGGAAGGAGCCAGACTTCTCTGGTGACCGTCTTCTCCCAAAGAAAGCTTCTACTGACAGAATAAAGGAACATAAATTTGTAGTGTTTCTCTTGAAGTTTGGATTTAACTGGTAACTTCACCTGTGAATTGTTGTTCAGCACATTGAAAGAGCAGGAAATCTACAATGACTTCTAGGAAAAGCTCATTTTTCTGTATTGGCTATGAAGATGAATCTATTAACATAAGAAGTTTAGCTGAGCACATTGGCTCAGTTTGATGAATCAGATTTTCTTCTTGAAGATCTGCATAAATGTAATACTTGCAGTTTAAAACCCATGAGATTATGAACTTGGACTATTTTACATTTTAAGTTTTAGGTTTGTATTTCAGAATAGTCAAATTATATGTTTTATAATACTTTTTAAGATCCCTAAATTCAATTTGACAGAGTTTATATTTTTACATAGAAATCTTAAAAACTGGATATATATTGATACAAAGTAAATATTTGCAGATATCAGCAAATGCATCAATTTTAGCCTTTCTAAAATTTGTTTCCTTCTGGAATTTTTTGTTTGTTTTAGAGAATGTAGGTGAAAAATACTAATATTTTATTACTAGACAATTATATTAGCTAATTATTTTGCACCCAAAAGTATACTCACAAACAAAGCTGAGATTTTTTCAGTTTACAGACATTAAAATATATTGTAATGTACGCAGAAGTACAATATCTCACTTACTGAAAGAGTTCTGTGTTTAGCCATAATGCTACTGTATATCATGTTCAGATTCTTGAGAAATTACTTGGTTTTAGACTGATGTGCTGTTGTTATGCAGCAGGTAAAGATGTACACTGGTATATACATACAACTCACTGTCTTAGGTTGTAACATGAGAAAAATTCAATTGCTTTACACTTCAAAGAGTAGCTTCCTGGGAACAGCTTAGGAGTCAGACCATTCCAAGGTTCATTCCTGTTAAGCTGCATGCAGCCAGCCCCTGTTCAACCCATGCTCCTGAGCATCAATTCAGGCCAGTTGGTACTGCCAGCCTCGGCCACTGGGGACATTCCTCAATAAATATAACTTATGCCAGTGTGACCTTAAGAATCATAAAATACACATTTTTTTTTATTTTTATTCCTTATTACACTGTAATAACCCCCTTAACATCTTCATATATCTAGCTCCTTTATACAAGAGATATAAATATATAAAATACTGAAGTGTCACCTCTAAATACTTTCTGGGCACAAGATACTAACTTTGGAAAGCTTATAATATCACAGTGAAACAAAAGTGAGAATCATTGAAAAACCCTGCAATTTTCCTATTTTATGAAATACTTCATCCTCATGGAGAGCTCAGGTGAACCCTCAAATCTGCTAATGAACTGGATACTATCATTTACCAGTATGAGGAGAACAATGGCTAGGCAGGGATAGTTTCACCCTCTGAAGTTTTGCTTTAGGGAAACTCACCTTCAGTCTGTTTTATCTAGTGCCAAGTGCCAGCATCCCTGCTGAGGCTTTCCTTTGTAAATCAGGCTCAAGACAGCCTATATGATGAATTGCTGCAGCAGTTTGTCACTAAGGTTGCTGATCCAGGCTAAAGAGTCAGGATTCAATGTCACTAAGGTGTTCTTATTTAGTAAGTGGTGCCTCTGCTGGATCCAGCTGCTCAGCCATAATTGAAATTGTTACACCCGTTGGGGTAACACAGGTTGCACCACTGTCTCCCTGAACTATGTCTGGGCTAATGAATTCAACAGATTTACTGCCCAGAATTACTGGGCAGAGCAATTACTTTTTCTTTACTAATGAATGATCAAAATACTCCTTGACATTTAGAACTTTGGGATTGTGTAAACTAGGACTTCCCCAAATGCTTCTCAGTCACAGTTTAGGGCAGTAACGTTCCTAGTTGATTTTGAAGGCTGAGAGATCTTATAAAATTATATGTTCACTTATCTGGATGCATTGGCCTTTGTGTCTAGGAAAATGCCTCCTCATACTTCATTTAGCAGCAAAAGTGTAATCATAGGGACCAGTCAGAAGGGAGTTGTGTATCTGCTCCATGTTAAAAAAGATCTTATCTTTGCCAGTTTGAGTAGAAGACATTGTACAGTTTGTGTGAGATTCATCTTATGTCTGAGTAATCTGATCTAGTGAAAAGTGTCCTTTCCTTAAAGATGATCTTTATGGTCCCTTCTAACACAGGCAATTATTCTATGATTTTATGTAACTACTGTTTTTTAATTTTCAATATATACTTTTGTGCTTAAGTATAAAACCAATTTTAAAAAGGCACCATGAAAGATATTTCCATATAGAGATGTATATATTATTTATTTGAGTCTTGTGAATAAATGTAGTAAATGTAGAATATAGGAAATAGGAAAATAATTTTAGTATATTTATTTACTGCATGTAATCAGTTTTTCTCTCCAAATTTTCGAATTAGATTTGATGTGAGCAGAATGGATTGAAGTCTTGCTTTGGGCAAAAAGAGAAGAAAACAGAACCAGAAATTTTAGAATTGAATAGGTAACGTATTTTAGAGAGTTGTCTTTGCTGAAACAGTATGAAGCCCCAGCCAGTGGCCATTAACTTTTAACACTGAGCTTCCCTGGAGTGCTTTTCAAAAGAAGCATGTACACTAGGTTTAAGAAAAAAGCAGGAGAAAAAGGATGCAGATATCAGAAGCCATGGAGACTTTTAAAGCGTCCATGAGTTTTAAAATATGATTTGGGTTGGTTTTGTCTCTCAGAACTTTCATTCTGTAATTCCCCAAACAATTAATGATTATTTGGCTTAAGGGGAAAAACCTATTTCTTAAAAATAATCACTGATGATCAGCTGAACTTCCGAATTTATTCAGTGAATTTTAATCCCTCTACAGTACAGCAAATAAAAAGAGGAATTCTGACTCACAGTCTTACAAGAGTCTGTTGGACTCACAGTCCTATTTGAGCCAAAAAAGCCATAAGCTCTAAGAGTTAGCTTTGAGACTAATTGAAGAAAATATCTAAAAAATAAAAATTATGAGCTGAATTCAGTTGCATAGTCCATAAAATGTAGAAATACCTTACTGAAATACAAGAGTACATGGTGGAAAACATAGTGAGAAAATCTGGAAGCCCTGCTGTCATAGACAAAGTGATCTTGAGAAAGGAGTGACTTTCAATAGACCTATCTGATGTTTTCCACCACCTTGGGAAATATGGAAGTACATATGATAATCAAATAACCTTCCTACTTTCCTGTTCCCTGCAGATAAATTATACTTGCAAGCTGTAGAAGCAACTATAAAAGGACAATTTTGTTTTCTTGCAACTGTTTTTGCATTTAAGGAAGTCTCCAAACTCCTTCAAAAAATATCAATATGAGTAGGGAAAATCCAAATTTTCTGTATTACAAACCATAGCTTTGGCTTGGAATAGCTGCAATCACCAAAATATTGGAAGTGTTAATCAGGATGTGAATCTGAGGCATTAATTATCTGCCTCCTCACCTACTCCTTAGTAATAAAAGTGCCTTTAGTAATCCACATTCCTCTAACTGGAATGAAAATTATTCCCAGGTATTACATATTATTAAAAAAAATATTAAGAGCAGTTTTAGAAAACATCAAGCAAGGTGTAATTTAGAAATTAATTTTCTATTCTGGAATATTCTGCCAGGACCGATAAGATCTTCAGGTACACAAAGGAGCATTCATATATGGTTTTGCTTAATTGGAGAGTCCCACTAAATAGTAAAAGGTTTTGCTTAATCAGACAGTCCCAGTAAGAGTGAAAGAGAATGTTTGGGAAATATGAACTAAAATCATGATAGGACAGTCATTTTCTTTTTTTTTTTTCTTTTTTTCTTTCCACGAAAGGGTAGTTAAATAGATTCTGATTTTAGGTGTAATATCAAATTTTCGATTTTCAAGTGACCTGGTCCTTTTTTTAAGTGGGAAAAAAAGAAATCAAAGTAAAACAGAAAGACAGAAAACTAGACCCTTTTTGGCCTATAAATACAATCCAATTAAGATCGCATATCAAAGATGCACAATATATCTCTTTTACATCTTTACACATTGTAAAACAATTAAGATTTTAAAATCAAGATGAAGTGGTTGTAAATGCTTGTAAATGTTGGCTGAAGAGCCATTAAGTATCTTAGAACATCAGTATTATAATGTAGTTTAATATTACATTAAAAAAAATCTCTTCGTATGATACACTTCCTTCTAAGAGATACAACAGTTTATCATGAGGCAAAATGAACAATCATCAAAATGATTCATGATTGTCTATTACATCTAAAAGCAACTATTAATAACTTTTGTAATACCCTTTAATATTTTTGTCTTTTACGCTTTTAGTGAAGTTTAAAAAAATAAATCATTGCTTGTTTACAGAATATATTATTGCAATTATTAGCAAAGTCATTAAAAGTAGGAAAATAGCTTCCTTTCTAGAAATAATATTTTGTAAGTCTTGATGACAGGCTTTTAATGAAAGGCATAAATCTAATCTTAATATCTGCAAAAAAATCTGTTTCAAAAACTGCTTAGACACTAAATACTTCTGTTTCATGTTGCAAATTAAAATTTCATAACCCAAATGCTGAGAAGATAGCTATCACAATGCTGCTTTTAAAGAGACGCAGAAGTGCTATGGAAATACAGCTTCTATCTTATCTTTTAGCGGGTTGAATATAGAAAGTGAAATGGGAGAGTTTTAAGAGAATCTATGTGATAAAAATAATCATTACTCAGCACTGAGAGCAAGCTCATGTTCAAGAAAATTATTATATATGATAACAGGGCTGCTATTTGACTACATTAATTTTGCTAAGAGCATTAATCCAAGGGAAAAGGCTCTTCCTATGGCTAGTAATTTGAGCAGTACAGAGTGGATAACCCCTTCTGGGATGCCTAGTCACTTCACACCACTCAGCATATCAACAAGAGTCTACTTTGGGCTTCCTCTGATCTTAAATCACACACACTGACACAGACACACACACATACAGATGTGCACATCCCCCCTTTTTAACTCCAATTCATTATATCTGGGTTGAAGTAAAGCCTGTGCTGAATAATCAAGTATGGTAGAGGATGAAAAGCCTACTGAGATGCTGCTGAAGCACATCTTTTACAAGGCACAAATAGGCAGACCTGCTACAAACCCATATTGATAGGATTCCCTTTTGTGAATAACTCCCCAAACCCAAAAGTTATAAGTTGGAGGGAACTACTTATGAGATACATATTATTTTAACCTTGAAATAGGAAAGTATACATACATTTTATCCCCTGATCTTCCAAAGATTATAATGTTAGCAAAGAAAACCAGGAATTGTAGCTTTAACTGTATATTCTGCAGATTCAGATTATGCAGTTAACTAACCTTTTCCAGTGAAAAGTGTCTTTGCCCATGGCATTTGGAACTAGATCTTTAAGGTCCCTTTCAGCCCAAATCTATGATTTTCAAGCATATACTATTATATAAAACACTAGGTTCCACTTGAATTATATTTGAATTTCTGTTAGTAATACACTATATCTCTTCCAGCAAAGCATTGATAATCTGTATTTTAAGTTAGATTTTTATTTCTTGTGTTGCTTACTGCATAATTTCTTTAATCTCAAAAGACATTCTGAGCTGCACTTCTGTTACTTGAACATCTATTTGTATTTTATTGCGAAAAAATATAGAAAAATAATGATACAAAATATATACAAAATCTGGAGTGAATCATCTGAATTAGTACCATGAAAAGTACAGAGTTGAAGAAATTAAACAGGTGACAAAATATGAAAAGAAACGTTATCCTCCTTTAATATTTTTTCTTTCTTTTCTATGCTATAAAATTTATAACTATGCTGATGATTGAATTCAGAAGACTTTATGCACTAAATAATAACAGACCTTTTCTCTGAAGAGCAAATAATTTTCTCCTCGAGTAGAATTTTTTCTTTGCTAAACCCCTTATTTTTTTTCTAATAAAAAACAACAAAATTAAGGTTTTTTACTAACATATCAAAGCATAATTACTCCTCCTTCTGAATTGAATCTCAGCTGGAATGGGAGTGACTTCTTGCATGTGTTCTACTGCTTCTATGAAAATGACAGCTGACTGTGGCAGGATTCCTACATAGCCAGTGTGTCCCAGAGCCAGGATGTGAGAGTTATTTCTTTTTAGAGCAGCAGTCACTACAAGCCCTAATGCAAAACAGCCAGATTTGTACAGATTCTTTCTGTACACTTTCTGCATAATCTTTCTCTTCTAGATCACCACATGGTAAGAGGGAAAGAAATAAACTGCACAGCCAAATATACACCTAATGAGGCTGAAATATCCAGCAGTAATTCCACAATGACAACAAATAAAGCAAGTGTTCACTGTGATGCTGACATGAAGTAAACACCAATGCTGTGTTTCAGTAAAGTAATAATGATATATTACATAGTTTTAATGCTTACAGTTGGTATTCACATATGGAGCTCTTTGTTTCGTGGTTTGAAGTATATATCAACTATAGTGGGAAATAAAATTAAAGATTTGAAAGAGAGATATAAATGTTGTGAATATAAAGAGAGTGAAGGATCAGAACATGATGCATTTCATCAAGGTTCAATCAATACTATGATATGATCAATGCCTGAAATTTAAGATCCTAAACCATAGCATTATAAATCAAGGAAAGAAGTTATTCACAGCCTTAGAATATGACAAGCGAAAAAGCAATGACAAAATCCAAAAAAAGAAGTCGAGACTATACAAAAAGAAAAAGAAAAAGAAAAAAAAAAGAAAAAGAAAAAGAAGAAAGGGAAAGACATTAACATGAAAAGTAGTCAAGAAGACTCTCAGATTGCAAAGGAAATTGGGACAATCAGGATCACTCAGAACTGTCTCACATTAAATAGTAATAAGTTCTCCAGAAAATGCTATGGATCAAAATGTGCAATGAAAGAACTCCTTCCTGGTTCTGTCACTTACGATTCATTAGAATTTTTATTTTCTTGTTGATTTCCTTTATAACTGGCTCAGAAAAAAACTCTCTAGGCATTAGCTGGATTAGATTACTCCATTAAAGTACCATTAGTTTAAAAAATATTTTCCCTCTGTCAAGTTTACTCCAGGATCTACTTTCAATGCTTTGGATGATTTTAATTTAGAATAATCTCTGGTGATTTAATTGCATCCAGGTGTCATAGATGTCCTTATTTACTGTTGCCAGGCTTTAGCTTCCTCCCTGGAAATGACTGCTGAAATTGTTCTGCCCTGTTTTATTTCATCTGGTAGATGGTAGTTTCTGACAAGGCATGCTGCACCCCTATAGAGCCATCACATCTGTATGCTCTCTATTTTGTATTGATTCTTGAGTTTTCTTCTTTCTTTTTGGTCTGGAAATGTGATCCAAAGATTACAGTAGCAATGCAATATTCATGTAATTCTGAAGATCAAAAATCTAAGACCTCCATGTTCCCAATGAATGCTTATTTTAGAATGGGGAAGAGCATAAAAAGGGGGTAAAAAGCTAGTTCAGAAGTTTTGTTGCATTGTGCAAGGTTAAGGAAGCTTAAAAAAAAAAAGTAAAAAGACTTCAAACTTTGCATTTTAAGAAGACTAAGCACAGACAGGGAAAACAGAAAAACTTTATCTTTTACCTTCAGAACTACAGTTTAGCTCTGTTTTCACTCCCATTCCCTAGTGCCTTCTTCCTACCCTTCCCTTATCTGAAAAGCTCTTGCTTCATCATTCCTTTAATCTATAGCAACAACATCTAGAGCTCATCTTCCACTTGCAGGATGCCTCTATCAAATAAATCATTGATAATATTCTTGATTCAAAAAATCCTTTTACTTGTTATTGCTCATGAGGTGTCACAGATTTCCATTATTAAATCAGCATTTAAATTATGTATTTTTTCTCAGTAAATATATTAATAGCAAAAACTCTTGCTAGATTTCCAAGAGGAGGGAGAAGGAAATTTTCTACTTTAAATATTTATATAAATACATACATAATCTATACCATGTATAACTGATAGTCAAATTAATATAACTTGTATTTACCTTCAGAAACATCTATGACTTTAAATACATCTTTCAAATATGAGTGTGTGGTATTCATGTATTCACTTTCATTTCTCATGCCTATAAACACATCATATGAAAGACTGAGTATGAGAACCCATGGTAATAAAACCTGGAATGTCCTCTTCTATCTTTTTTTTTTCCTCTTTCTAACCATGTAGCTAATAAAACCTGATTTGTATGAGATTATGTTTGCACCTTTTTCTTTTTTGTGGTAAAATTGTTTTAACATTTTTCAGATGCCACATTTTTTAAATTAAAAAAAAAAAAAGAGTAAACCTGAAGTAAATAAAGCAAGTTTAAGCAACTGAAAACTTTTCCTTATCTGTAAGTGATACAATGTTCAATGACACACATTTTCTACAACAAAGCATGCACATTTCTACAACAATCTTTTGCCTGCATTTGCATCAAAAGTCTGTCTGATCATTTGGAAGTTGTCTTGGAGGATTTTAATAATTAATGTCCCCATAGAGCTGCCTGAGATCTAGATTTAATAGGTAATTTAGATCCCATTCTTCAAAAGTACTACTCGTCCAACTAAAAGGCACATAATTTTGATGAGATTTGGTCATGTAAAACTTACAAAATTATATTCAGGTGTCACTTACCCAGACATGTCTGAAGCCCTTCTGTCTTGATTGAGACAACCTGCTGATATTTAGGCTGGATATCAATAGGAAAAAATATTTGCTTTATATGATTTTTATTTCTTTTTTTTTCTTTAATTTGGACTTCTCTGTTGGAGGCTTGTCCTGAGACCATCAACTGCAGCAATATTTGTGCAGACATCTATGCCTTAACTGCTGCTTCCCATTAGAATCATGCAGCCTCGTCTAGACAAAACCCATCCAGGCAGGGTCTACAGCAGTTTTCAATTATGCTGGCTAGAACCTGAGCATGCCACAACATCCTGAGCAGTCTGTGGTGCTCAATTTGCCCACAGTGACCTTAGCCCTGGCCATAAGACTCTATTCTGTTGTACTCTTCAGAGCTCTCAGGAGAGCTTATTAATCAGGAGTGAAAGCATCAAGGTGATTCTGAATCATAGCCCATCACCTCAGTCTCTTAACTTTTGTGATAGAAAAAGAGCCAAGGAAGGTATATCTCACAGTATAAAGCAGGTGTAAGACAGTAAATCTTTGATTTATGTGTTTGCCTCTTTCAGTTCTCCTCAACTTCTACTCAGACAAAATGAACTTTAATTTACTAATGCTATATAAATACCTACTTCAGATAACCCACACTTCCAGTACATCCTCCAGCTTTATGACATAAAACTGTTTTGTGAATGGGTATGTAGTTTGTTTATTTATTTATTCCATTTGTGTCTTTTTAGAATAAAAATTGATGAATTTTATTGGGTAAAATATCCTGAATGCTGCTTTTTAAATACATTGTAAACAATAGACTAAAGACAGCATAACTGGAACCATAAATCATTTGAAAATTGTCAAAATTATAGTTACATCCAGAAGCTTTTTATTAACAGCTACACACTGAAGTAACAATTTAGATTAACTCTATGTTATGACCACCGTGCTGGGAGTTTCAGATGAAAAGTAAATTAGTATGTAGTGAAAGTCTTCAGCCTGAGGGCTGGCTATTGTAAGATATGAAATGATCTTCATGATCTAAGCCCATTGATTTCTCATAAGGAATATGTATTAACATATAGATATACTCAAATGCTAAAGATGGGTGGAAAATGTAGACATTTTCCTAAAAAGACCAAAAACTTTATTTTAAAGAAGAAAGAAAAAAAGATGAGTTAGTGTGGGGAAAGACTTCTGAAGGTATGTGAACTGAAGGAAGAATGCAAGGGAAAGGATTTTAAAGAAAACATGAACAGAGATTTTCTTTCCGTTTCCATGGAAACAATGAAATTTTTTAAAAATGCATTATCCCATCTCAGGAGAAACAGCAAATTGGTGTGATCAGTGACCTACAGCCCATATTTAGGACTCTTGTCAATGTCCCTTTTGGCACAGCAGGGTTCCCAGTTCCACCCTGTGAGCTCATTTAAACACAAATCTATGACAATTCAGCCCATTTGCTCCAAGGCAGAAGATCTGTAACTGTCACAACCACCATTAGGGAACTTTGAATCCCACCTGGTAGAAGGAAAAAGTGCTGATGACAATGATGACTTCCCTTCTCTTCAATGTTCATCGTCTCACTTGTGCCAGCACACATTGTTATAAACTAAATAATAACAAGGAATTGATCCGGCTTAAAAAAAAAAATAAAAGAAAGAAACATAAAAGTCCACAAATCACAAATCCACTGTGACTGTGGGTCTTAATGCTTTGTTCACATAATCTTATGACACATTTCTATTGGAAAATTTCAAGGTGGAAAATTGGCCAAACTCCAATTAAGAGTTCCTTCTACTTTCTTAATTTTCAGATTCTTACACTTTATAAAATTTCTGTTAATTTCTTCTTGCAAAATAAGGAATTAAATTAAAATAAAAATGCCATAAATAAAGGCTTTAATGTCTTGGAATAGCAAGACAGTAAAAAGGTCTAAATAGGCATCCTAAAGCAATTTATAATATTGTAGGTACACACCAGGCAATTTTTTTGACATTTCTACATTTCTTTCAAAGATTATTGTTAAGAAGAGGGAGAATTTAAATGTCATTATCAGTTCGAAATAGTACAGAGTTCCTTATTATAAGTAAATTATCTTGATTACAGGTGTAAAACTCAGTGTATAAAAAAACATATAATACCTTATATTCTAGAACTCTGAGCTTCTGTCTTTCAGGTAAACACACAATTTGTTACTGATTAGAGATAAGAGGTGTCCTTTCCTGGGCAATGCTGGGTTTTTTTTTATGCACAGAGCTTTCTTGAAGCAAAAGCTGTCTCTAAGGTTTTTGTCCTTAGAGAAATGTATTAATTACAGAATGCAGTATTTTACATGGATTTGAATTAGATTAAGTTCATAGCAGATATTTATTACATCTGCTTCTGTAGTAGCAGGTATACAATGCAGAGACTTTTGTGGAAATAGTTGTTCTCAAACCAGAAAACAGACTCAAACTATTTCAGATACAGACCACATAAGGGAAATTGCATAAACTTTTATCTAAAAGTTTTCACTTTTAGATAAACTCTAGTGTGTTTAGTAGAAGGACACAAGTCTGGATGAGGCTACAGAATTTACCCTCAGCTGGGTGAGCTGGGCTTGTTCAGGCTGAAGGGATGTGTTTGGGGTACCTAGCATAGCCCTGCCAGTACCTAGGAAGAAGTTAGTGAGAAGACAGGGCTGGATTATTTACTGAGAAGCAGGAATAGGAGAATGAATGACAGTGGTCATAAATTGAAATGGAAGCAGTCTGACTTACAAGGAAAAGGAAAAGCTTCTACTCCACAAAGATCATGAAACATTGAAAGAGGCTGCCTAGTGAAGCTGTGTACCTTTTGCTGAATGTTTTCAAGATCTGCCTGAACACCCTGGTCTGCTCTTACAGCTGAGCCTGTTTGAGCAGGACATTGGACCACAGACCTCTTGAGATCCCTCTCAGCCTGAATGATTCAGAAATTCTATGATATCACAGTGTCTAAATAGACAAAGAGTCCAAGTTTTAAAAGACAGTGAGGTGTTAGATATTTTTCTATTATCTGGTCTGGTATAAAGAGAATATACTTTGGAATATTTTGGGTTAAAAGCCAAGCAAAAAAAAATCCCATCAACATGTCTTAAAAGCACACACTTTCCTACAACAAAAATCAGCTACTAAGGGAAAGACTAAACACCTGCAATGTGTGTCTACTTATGTAAAAGACAGAAAAATCACTGAAAGTCTTTTTTTGACTTTGAAAATGATAATAAGCACATTATTTCCCCTGAAAAATCATAACTGAATATTGTATGTTTCTTTCAACTAGTATTGAATTGTTGTTTCATTATACTTTCTTATTATTTATTTGCCAATTAAAAGACACATGTCATATGACTATATTGGTCTACTTCATTTGTACATGGAACAATAATAAATAGTGACAATTTCTTTGCTTCCTATTTATTACTATGATCTAGTTCTTATCAGCTGCTGAATGTCATCCAGCCTGGACACCATATAGTATCAGACCTAAAATTTTTCTTATTTCTTCTGTATTTTAAAATAAATTTAACATTCCATCTATGGTTTATTGTAGATTTTATCTCCCATAATTTCACTTCAGTAGCTTCCATGTATTTTTTATTCCATTTTGATTTGTACATACTCAATTTACTTGTGTTTATTCTTAAGTCTTGTTGATTATTCTTCTTAATTATTGTCTTCATTTCCCCTCTTATTTAGGGATTGGTTTTAAAACTCATGGTTCTATTTCTGAGGCCACATCATTCTCATCACTTGACCTTAAAAATGTACTCACATATGATAAGAAATGGTTTTCTCAAGAATAAATAATAGGAAGTGACCCAGAAGACTGCTATTTCTGCTTCCATTTCCTTTGATTTAGTTATTAAACTATGCAAAGAGAAGAGCTAAGGCAAAATGCACTACACCTAAATGATTAGTCTGGTTTCTTTTCATCCTGAAATTTCAAATACTTGTATGCTAAAGTTAATGAAGCGTATATGAACGACTGCAGTAGTTACTTAGAAAGACATTGTTGATGGACCATATTTAATCAGGGTACTGTCAGAAATCAGGTACAGTATCTGCATATCACAGTAAAATGAATGGAGAACTTAATTAGAAAATCAAAAGGACAAATTTGGGTTTTATCTGATGGAAGGCATTGCTCTCAGACTTTCTACATGCAGATTCATAAGTAAAATGTTGGCAAAAAAAGATTAATCTTGGCAGCATCTCTCGATGGGCATTTTGCACTAAAGTGTCTAGTCATATTTCCCTGAGGACCAGCCCTAAATCTCTGAAAAGAGATTATTATAAGCAATTAAAGAGAGATGTCAGAGACCATGTATGGCAAATCCTTGTGTCATATGCACATCAATGCATATGTCATATGTCATCAATGTATGCATACACAAACACACACAAAATATAAAAAAAATAAATATGTAATTCAAGGGAAGTAACACTTAAATAATAGCAAAGCTTTAGTTCTCTTATAGAATAGTATCAAGGGAAGAATACAAAATAAAAATTGTTGAGTAATGGAAGAGATAATTGTACTAGATAAATGGACAAATATTTCTAATGCAGTACACAGATCAACATAATTAAGATGTTACCATCTACATAATGTAGATGGTAACAAATATTTGCATCTATGGAAATTATGCCAAGATCCCTGTAAGGTTTGTAGATTTTAAATTGTTTTAACTTCATTTTTTTCATCTAGTGTCAATTATTGATGTGGTATTGTTAACATAATGATCATTAACCTATTGGGCTTTATCATTAGCCTTCCTGAATATCATGTTTGCATATTACTAAGGTTGTTCTGAGGTTGTTTTTTGTTATGAAAAAGAAGTTAGTTTTAACCACATTTGATTTAGGTATAGCTGAAGATCAAATGAATTTTGTTTATTCAATACCATGAATAAATTCTTGAATAAACCATGAAACTTTTGCAAAAAATTCTCAGACAAATCTGAATCATGAATTTTAATTAAATAATTTTAAAAATACAATAAATTGCTATTGTTTGTTAATAACAACACTTGTATCATGGCTTTTAGTTAATCTGAATACCTCAAAGGACAGGCTTTTGCTCATTCTACAATGTCTGCTATTTTTCTTCCTTCAAGTTCTGCATTAGGAAGTTTGATTTCACAAATTGTTCAGCGCAGTCCTTTGAATATGAACAGCAGATATTTTTTTCCCTGGACAGAACATATGGCTGGTAACAAAAGTGTGTGTGCCATCAAATTGCTAAGAGAACTATAAGCAATTTATTTTTTACCATGAATTTATCAATTCTTCCTCTGAGATGATAACAGACTTTCAATTCTTGAAAGTCAGTATAAAGGAAAATTAACAATGAAACCTAGGATCCTGAATCTATATTACTCAATTATTTTCTTGTCACATACTTTCCACCATACATCATTTATGAATGATGGATACAGTTCTGATCCTGCTGGAATCAATCAATCCACACTGGAAAATTAGTTAGTGCACATATATGCACTGACTGAATCTGGATATATATATATATATAAAATCTGTATATGGCAATCAGTCTATCACACTGGTAACTCATACCATAAACTCTGGAGTTTGGGATCCTGGTTTTTATTGCAGTGTCTCGTAGTATTTAAGGAGTGTTTTCTAACTAAATATGTATGGAAATAACCATGAAGAATAAAGGGATATAATTAATGTCTTTGGTATATTTAAGGAAATCCTAAGTCCCTATTACCTTCAATGGTCACATTAAATATCTTTTATTTACATTAATCACATTAATTCATTGAAGTAAAATTTAGTATTGTCATGGAAGACACAAAATGGTTGAAATTTGGGCATTAAAAAAATGAAGCCATTTAACAAAATCTTTTTATACAATGCTGTGACCTTTTGATTCTGAAGTGTCTCTTAGGTAGGAGATTAACAGTCCCAGCTTTTTATGTTTTGAAGGTAATTCTTTGTATATGATTTACCTTCAGCAGGTTAGCTTATAAATGTTTCAAATAATTTTGGTAGAAAAAAAAAGTTTAAGAGCAATGTGAACAAATTCAATTTCTTAGAGATACTTAGCGACCTTTATAATTAACTTACTTGAGCTTACTCATGAATTTATTTCCATTCTTCCCAAAAAGAGACTTCTTGCAGCTTACCCTGATTTAGTACATGCTCATACATCCAGCACAATAGATAATTATGAGTTCTATTTTTCTTTTTTAAATTATTTTCTTTGGAATCCATTCATAGTAAAAAAAATATGTAATTTTATGTTATGATATATTGGCTATTTGAGGTCGGCTGAATAGAGCTAACAGCAAAATTGAAGACTTAAGGAAAATAGGAAATTTCTTAGGGAGGCAAAAAGAAAAGATCTTAGGGGAAGTAAAGAAAGCTGAATTTATAGAGGACAATATGAAGAGTCTTGTCATAGCTAAAATTTACCATTGAATGTTCTATGTATGAAATAATTTCTACTATTTAATAGAAACACAAATTAATAAGAAAATTAATAAATATTTTGTAGCCAGATAGATATTTTTTGCATTTGAAATTTCAATGTAATCTTCCATATTGTTTAAGAAATTATTACCTCCTATATATTAGCAATTAGTACGTTTCCATTATGCTGATTAGTTTCTATTTTCAAGGCCATATTCAGGATTTCAAGAAGTCTGTGATCTTCCTTCTGTAAATTTTATAGGAAATACTAGCAGCTTCTTAAGGGGATATCGTAAAACTAAGGCGTCAACAAACATCTACTGCTCTGCAGTGGAAAAAAAAAAACAGAAAAAAAAGTCTAAACTTGCATAAGTTGTTGGTAACAGTTTTGGGCATATGCAATGAATCTATTGGTAGAATACACAGATCTTGGATCTCTATCTAAGGTATCAGGCATAGCAGGTCCTGGTGATCCAGAAAACAAGCATTTTATAAATACTATATACCTATCTAGGTAATCATAATAACACTGAAATAATTCTAAGTTGCTGCAATTCCTGTTTCTTTTATACACAGTTAGTTTAAAAAAATTCAGACCATTATTCATAGAGTTTATGAAAAAGAATTTGAATTTATGAGGCTAAGGTATTCAATAGCCCTTTCTGAACTCTGCTAAGTGGAGGAGTGATTTTTTTAATCTATCATTGCCTTTCAAGTCATAAATTGTGCTGTTAAAACAGTCAAAAAACTAGAAGAAGGAAAACACAACTGTCATGAAAGTAAGCATGACTGAAAGACTTTCAGAATTCTAAAGATCTATTAATTTCACATATATTATTGTTAATAGTTAAAGCAATGTGCACTTAAAAAACAGGATGTTTAAAAACTGCTGTCTGAAATACTACTACAGCTTGTCAAAAGTATGGGTAAATTGAGGCTATCTAATTAGATGCTTGTTCTTTCATCTTTTATACAGCTTATTAATTTTACAGGTTTTGATTTTGTTTTGTTGTGGGCCTTTTTGTTTTCTTTCGGTTTTGTTTCTTAAGTACTTTATACTAACAGCTCATTTATCAAACTTCAGCCTGATGCAATTTGAAATGTCTGAGTCATTTTAAGACCTGTACTCTGATTGTGGAAGTCATATCAGTCTTACCTGTACTGACTTTTCTGGCAAAGTGATAGTAGCAAAATAGATCATCCAAGAGAGAGAAAGTTAGACTGTCTTAGTCATGCTTCAAGGAAATAGAAATGAAAAGAAAATCAAAAGGAACAAAAAAATTGGAAGAATAAAATGATTTACGTGGGCAGAAACAGAAATCTAGCCATGATAGCTGTCTTTCAATCATTTGATGTGTTCTGTGCAATCATATATATACACATGTGCCAGACATTCAGGGTAATATCTGGCATGCTGTAAGAATTCTGTATATTACAAGAACACCCTGAATGTTACTTAATACAAGATACTGGTTTTATTACTTTGACTATGTTTATAAATGAAAGCTGAAGAAATGACCTGGGAAAAAGTAGTAAAAAAGAATAACAAAGGACAAAATACCACAGGAGTAGTTTTACATTTGATTGCAAAAGCACACACAAAGTAGGTACACTGCACTACCATACTCTGTCTCTAAGCTGAATGTCCTCATTAATAAATTATCCAGTTTTTTGTTGTTTTTTTTTTTTGTCAGGCTGTGAAGTTTCAAGCACTGCAATAAAACTTGCACATATTTTACTACACTTTATGGCAAGAAGCATGTCACTGAAAGTTTGAGGCCTTTCTCTAGCCTTTTAGTGAAAATACTGAAATTGCAAAACTATGGACCTTCATACAGTTTGATTTTCTAAGAAGATTTAAGATAGGTTTCAGTTAAAATTATTTTGTCATTTTTAGTGAAGTCAGTGATCTAGTCAATAAACTTAAAAATAGTGCAAATTAAGATATTTTATTCAAGGTAATTCACAACTAGTAAAAATTTGGACCAATAGTTTTAATGAGTAAATTATGTACTTATGAAACACAAACTTTATTCAGTATCATGAAAACATCCATCAGTTATTTGGCAGGGTAGAATGGATTACATAAGAAAAATCAGACTCATTTTATGTCCCCTACAGAACAGACTCTTGAAAACTTTTTAGGTAAGATATAGGTAAGAAAAAATGTGTGATTGTGGCTAAATTATTAGATTTGTGATTCATCAACTCCTTATCTCCACAATTGTTTGAAAAAGAAAACAAAACTGTGGAGAATAGATGAGGAAAGGAACCAGACAGCCTGTCACTCAAGACATGCCATTGTGCGATGGAGAAACATGGAATGAACTGAATGATTGCTCTCATTAAATGATGCTAAAAGATAAAAAATACTAATTTTCAAAGCAGTCAATGAATGGAATGTTTTATTTATAAAATACAAGGTGAAACTCAGAGATTAAGAGCCCATGCCCTTGAGAAAATTTTACAACAGGAAAGTGAAAAAAATGCACCAGGAAAATATAGGAAAAAAACATAGAAAAGGAATTATAAAGACAATAAGGGGAAAAAAAAAAACAAAACAGAAAGAAAGAAGAAAAGAGAAAGGAAATAAAGAAAGAAGAAAGAAAAGAAAAATAGAATCTTTTCTCCCTTCACTGGGACCTCTAGCATTTACATTTGGATTTTGCTTTTTCGATGACCAAAGAATTAATAAAGACCATAAAAGTGATGGACAATGTGCAAGCTTAGAGAATAAAATGTAGGAAAGAGCTGCAACTGCCCTTTCAATATTTCAGTAAAGAAAAATAGCCAAAATATTGCAAGAAGCTTGATCCATATATATGCACTAACATGAATATTTTACATTTTAACTGCTGTATATGCAACTGACACTAGTCAATAACAAGTTCACTTGCATGAGAAAGGTTAATCCTTATTAAATCAGATCACTTAGAAATTAAGATAGATTTCCTCTCTTTGAGCTTTATCTTTTTTTTTTTTTTTACATTTTCCTGTATATCTCAAGATGCTGTCAAGCAAAAAAGCCATAAATCATTCATTTGTAGATATATCTAATTGCACCTATTAGTAAAATTTTATTTTTGATTGCGTCTGCATTATCTTTTGAGTATAATGAATGAGTGAACACTGCACCCATGTTATCCAGCACCTAATTTGCACTATGACTGATAATTTAAAGTTTCAGTTAAGGACATTTATAGCCAAGAACATTCTATCAAGGTTTAATCATTGATGTTCTGTTTTGAAGCACAGATAATGCATTAATTTGCAGACTGAAATTCTGCTTTCAATTTATATTATTCCATATAATCAAGAAGAAAACAGAAGAAAAGGTACCATACTGTGAGAGTAAAGTACCAGTAAAAGCATGTGTTAAAAAAAAGAGTAAAGTAAAAGACTTTACAGTGAGTGACAACAGCATGTGGCTGGGACAGGTGAGAGAGCAAAGTTGTAACAGTTACCTAAAGAAAGGAGAAAAATCCTTCTATGAAGCAGAAAACATGACCAAAAAATAGCAATGTGCCTCAGAATTTTTCATCTTCCTATTTAAATCTTTGTTTTCTAAAGGAATATTCTCAAGTAATTTGAGGAAAAAAATCACTAATAAGGATGAGTAGCATTGTGCTGTTTTAAGCATTTTTTAGACATACCTGTTACAACAATAAATTAATGCAAACATTTATATAGTCTTGTCTTGCCCACATAAGTATAAATTTAGAAACAGAATCATAGAAAGGCTGAGGTTGGAATAGATGCTGCCATTCATTTGGTCCAATAATCTTCCCTGCTCAAGCAGGGCCACTTGAAGATGACTGCCCAGGACAAAGTTCAGATGGCTTTTGAATATCTCCAGGCAGCAAAATGGTACAATGTCTCTGGACAATCAGTTCCAGTGCCCCATCACGCTTACAAATGTTTCATGGGTTTCAGAAGAAATATTCCATGTTTCTGTTTGTGCCCACTGATTCTGGTCCTGTCACTGAACACCACTGAAAAGGGCTCAACTCTACTTTGCACACTTCCTTCAGATCACGTTGAATTTGGTTTCCCAGCCTCTTTTCTGAGAAGCTCCTTGCCAGCTCTGTGCCCCCCAGTGTATATTGTCATGTGGGTTTGTTATCTCCCAGGTATAATTTTGCAATTCAGCTTTTGAATTTCATTAAGTTCTTGTCGGCCCATTTTGCATCCTGTCCAGAGTCCCTCTGGATGGCAGCCACTGGTCCCTCTGGTGTTCCAGCCACTCCTAGCAAACTGCTGAGGGTATATTCTGCCCCTCACTAATAAAGGTGTTAAACAGTAGATCAGTATTGCCCCATGGGCTACACACCACTGGCGACTCATCTCTATCCGGTCTTTTAACCATTCATCAGTAGCCTCTGTGCTGCTCTGAAAATCATTGAGCCAGTTTTCAGTCCACCTTCCTGTGTGCTCATGTAGCTTAGAAGTAACTCCCAAGAAGGCAAACAAAGCACTTTTGATATTAGAAGCTTTTGTCAGCAACAATATTAGCTCCCTTTATCTAGAAAAAAAACATTTGTACCCATTTATCTGGCAGCATTGTGCGCATCAACGTCATATTTCTCACTGACAAAAGTTTACTGGCCTCCAGGAATTCTCATTAGAATGGTCTTGTCAATACCCAGGTAAATGTGTTTATCAATTACACAATTATATTGAAAAATGAATTATGAATTCAATGATCTTGAAAATATGGGTCACAAGTCACTATAATCATTCTGGTTTGGGGGACTGTTATAATCTACAAGAATTCAAAGCGGTAACAAACAAGAAAATTGTCAAGATTTATTCCTACATACAATAAAGGCTGCTTCTTCTGATCCTTCTCAAATCTCATAATATCAAAGGCTGCAAAATAAGATCTTCACTGATAACTTTTTTAATGCTCAGCAAAACCAATTTCTTTCCTTCTCCAGCTTGCAATCTCTCTTTCCACTTAAGAAAGCAAAAACCATGAAAATCTAAGGTAGAGCACTATGCTACTTCAGAAATGTTCATTGCTACTTATGATGAATTTAATTCTAATACTTTTTATTAAAGTACAAACATATGGTGACTTCTATGCAACGCTAAGGGCAATGGAAATTTAGCTGAGCTTTATTCATTCTAAAGGACACAAAAGTGTCTTCATGGCCTCCCCAACTCTTAAGCACAATCTGTATCTTCGTGCAGCTTTACTTTGTAATGGAACTTGTATTTTCACCATTGCCCTGGCACTCCATTCAAGAGAAATGGAGGCTAGTAGCATAAAGGAGGTAAGTCCATTGAGACTGTGGTCAATAACAATGATGAGTGATTGAATTATTTAAAACCAGACTTTTGCCTGTTATTTACTGGTCTTTAATTTTGCTTGAAGTTTCTCTGAGAACTCATGGAACATAATGACTTAAAATACAGCATCAAGAAATGGTTACATTTAGGAATAATGAGAAAATTGAGAAAAAACATAACAACCTAGTATTTTGTATAAGTAATTTGCCTTAGTGGAAATTTATTTTAGAAAATAAACACAAAGAACTACAGTAAGGTAGACCCACTAACCCTACCAGCTTCTGAATCAAGCTCCACTCTGGAAACCTAAATAAAAACCTGGAAAGCATGCCCCAACCTAAATAACACATTTAAGTATGTGTGATACTTCAGTATATTTTAGGAATTCTTTAGTAATCTTTTAGTATTGAAGTCATTTTTATGTTATGCAGCCAATAACAGTCATTGTATAACTTAATAGAAAATGTACTGTTTGCTGACATAAATATGATAACAGGACACATGCTTTTTTTATGGCTTTATAAGCTAAATTATGCCATAGACAAAAGAATGTGAATAAATTTCTTTTCCTACTGTTCATAACTAGTACTCTCAAATTTTCATATATCAGATAGAGAGAGTCTCATTTATATCTATTAGTTCAAATTTATCTTGATCACTTTCTAAATCCAAACCAGATATTATTTTCAAAGCAAATTTGGATTCTCACTAGGAGTGTAGTGCAACTCATATGATGATTGCATTCTAAATTGTTACTTTCTGATAATAGTTTAAATTAATATTAATGAGTATAAACTTTTTTAGTCCTTATTGTTTACAGATGCTGTATGAGAGTAACTAAGACATCTGATAAATATGTATTCACATTTTAAAAAAAATCCTAATCTCAATATATTGTAACAAAATTTCCTGATGCATTTGTGTCAATATATATCCCACTGAAGAAATAATATGAATTCATATGGGTCTTGAAATTTACCAAAGAAGAAAATATGTATTCTGCTCTCTCTTTGTTCTGAAAACCTTTACCTCTTAATAACTCAATGAATGTTTGAATAACTTTTTCAAGTGTTTTGTTTCATTATTTGTTCTAGCAGATACTCTGAATTAAATGTGATTTGCATGCTTTGTTTCAGCTAATGTTGCATTACGTATTTATAAAAAACCCATGATTTGAGGGGTTGACTAATACAATGTTATAATCAAGGTCATACAGACACTGTCCACAACTTAATAGTTGCATAAAAATTTAAGAACTAAACTAAAATTAAATTAAGTTTCTGATAGGGGTGTATGCAAGTTGACTGTACTCTAACCAATTAGAAATAATAATTCTTGAACAATAGGAGCATCACACCGGACCGTTATTATCCTCTGCCCTGACAATAAGGGGTCTCTTCTATTCACACCACATTCTCCTCCTACAGTTCCGGGCTGGAATAGGTGACCTTATTTCCAATGGGACAAAAAACATTATGAAATTATATAAAAGGGAGGATTATCCCCAAGAACATCTCTAGACATTGTCAAAGTAAATAAAATGGCAATTGTACATCACATGTTTTGTCTACGTAGGAGAGACAGGAGTTATAGAAGACATTGAAAATTACTTTTATTGCTGTTGAAGGGAGATTGTAAGATGTATGGTTTTAATTCTGCTCTCTATTAAATTCTGCTCTCTCATCCTATGTGATGTGTTAGATTTTTTATCTTCTATATTTCCCTTAATATAAAATATTCTTTCTAAATCTGAACTGAAATATGGGATCTGATATGTAATTAAGTGTTGTGACTGTATGTAATTCTCATTTTATGGAAGAAAATTTATATGAGAATTGGCTGTCCATAGCAAGATTTTGTAGGAGGGATGGCTGCTTAGAGAAGAGGTTAGGGATTACAGGGTGCCCAGCACAGGACATAGCTGATCTCACCTGCCAAGCTGTCAGCACATCTGTGTTAACATTTTCTAGAAACATCAAATACATCTGAGAAGAAAGGGAAAAGTGAGAAATGGCAGAGGAAACACCAAGGTGCAAAAGCAGAGAGATGCTGCAGGCACCAAAGCTGAAAGCTCCCCCTGTGGCCCATGGAAGAGCCCATGCCAGAGTAGAGGAAAATTGTGAAAAGGAAGAAGTGAGAGAGAATAACCACTGATTACTGACTATGACCTCTCCATACCATCTGTGTCCCTTAGGAGAGAGAAGGGAGAGTAATGGGTATCAAAGGAGTGAAGCTGAGCTTGGGTGGAGGGTGGAGGAAAGATTTCTCAGTACATTAATCTATTAGGATAGAATAGAATAGAATAGAATAGAATAGAATAGAATAGAATAGAATAGAATAGAATAGAATCTTTTCAGTTGGAAGTGATGTATAACTATTATCAGACCACATCATCCCTGACTGTTTCAAGGCTGTTCAAAAGTTACAGCATGCTATTAGGGGCATTGTCCAAATGCATCTTAAACACTGACAGGTTTGGTGGCCTCTTCCAGTGTTTGCCTATCTGAATCTTCCCTGAATAGGCAATAACTAAATTAATTTAGCCAAAGTCAATTCTGCAAGCAACTTTACTGTATTTATCTCAATTGGCTTTCATGTTCTTGTTCTCTTTATTTGTGCCATCTGCCTCACTAAGGAGTGTGAGTGACTGAGCAGCTGAGTGGGAGTTACAGTAAAATAGATGAGAAGTCCTCAAAATGCAATATTGTAAATTACTGTAATTTCATTGCTGTGGCAGTGACAGCTTCAACTGTCAAATAGAATTCCAGACTGTTAAGAGTTTTTCTACCAAAAATATTCCTTGTGCATTCTCAAGCAATAAAAACATATTCACTATATCTTCTAGTATGCAGACTTCATGATGATTTTTAAAGGTTTAGGAGACAATTATGAACCAAAATTAACTATAGATTAGCTGAATGACACCACTCAACTTTTTCTCGCTTCAGAATCATGAGACAAAAAGTTTAAAATGGGACATCCTATTTTTGTTTTTGAATTCTAAATTTTAAAAATATGGACACTTCCAAGTGAGAATAATTTTGAGTTCGACACTGAGATCCCATTTTTGAAAATCTCTTCTCAGTAATTTGTGCTCAGGATGATCCAATGTCTGTGCCATACAAAAAAAAAAAAATAGAACAGCAAATTCTGTTTAGGCAAAGCATTTAAGAAGATGATTGCTTAGTGTCTCATTTTGCTTCTCTAATTTCTCACCTTGACAGCAGTAAACATTTTTTTTTTCCCTGGAAATGTATAAATTCAAATTTTACTGTGAAATAATGTAATCCTAAACATGGGCTAGATGAAAAAATAAAGCAAAGCAAATGAGAAGAAAATACTTTTAAGAAGGAATTGTAAAAAAAAATATTTAGGAAGGGACAAAAACATGCATACACAAACTGAGAGTGGTCCTCTGTCCTCTGTCAAAATATTCCTTGGTCAGTAGAGAATAATAGACAATGACAGAGAGAGTGCAGTCAAGCTTAAATCACTGGTAGGTAAATTCCTAATATATGAAAAAGTCAAGAGTACGAGACTTGAAGGTAAATTTTTGAAATTGCCACTGACAGTTGTGACATTGATATGTTTTTTTTATCCATATGACAGAAATTCATGATGGTTTTAACACATTTGGCAATATACAGCCTTAGCTTTTAAGGCAGGAAAATACTACAGGCTCAGCTTTGAACTAGATCACTATTTATCTCAGGGCTCTGTTTATGTATCATCTTCTTGAAATATCTAGATGTCTGACATTTCTTACACATTCAGGGCACCCACATTTTTTCTCTTCACCTCTTTTTAAAAATCATAATGACTTCAATGATAACATTTGAGCTGTTTTTCTTGTGGTCCCACTGTCACATGATAATGTTCCTTAGGCATCCACAGTACTTGTGCCAATCCTCAGAAACCTGTCATTGCTTGCATAAAATATGTGTTTGTGAGGTACAAGCTTGCAAAATATCCTCCTAATGCTCCTATTTCCCCAACACCATCACCCACATTGAAAAGATAACTGGTTTTGGATATGAGAAAAAAAAGATGTAAAATAAATTTACAGCAAAACTTGAAATCTAAAACTTAAGTCTGTATTTTGGGGGCTTACACAGCTGAAGTCAAAGAAAAGTATCATCAAATAAGTTGGAAATGAAAATATTTCAAGGGTATTCAGCTGAAAGAAAGCAACCCTTGTGTTTGGGGAAGGAATGTGGTTTCACATTACCTCTTTTATCGCTTCAGTGCTTGAGTGACACTTGTGCACAGCCAGTTTGGATTGACATTTCTCTTGATGAAAAAAAAAGTTAGACAACCCAGCAAAATTAATGGTAAATTAATTTCAGATATATAGTCAGATAGAGCTTAAGGAATCCTGGATTCTTATCAAGTTTCTGTATCTTCTGCATTTTCAAATCATTCTTCCTCTGTCCCTGATCACTTCTTTCAAGTTGTCTTATATCCAACTAATTTAAAAATATTTACTGAGGATTTTTTATGTTTCAAAAGGGAAGAAATGTCAACTCCATCAATCTGGGTGTGGGTACTACCACTACTTTGTTGAAATTATGGTCCAAAATGCAGTACCTTCCAGATACCTGTCATATCTCAAAGCATATGAATTCACAGTTTATCTTGATTATGAACATGTAAATTGAAAAAAATGTTACCAGAAAAAAAAAAAAAAACAAAGGGGAAATTTATTCCAAATCCATGCTTGTTAAAGCTCCAATAACTGCTTTGTCTCAGGTTAAGAATAATAATGTTTTAAATAGTTTGTGTTTGTTTTCTTAATTGTTTCTGATTCACTAAAAATGACATTAACTTAATGAGACTGTTTCCCTGGGGAGATTGTGTACCAATTTTCCCAGTTCTGGAGGGCAAATGTGTGTGATCTTTCTATGTTTCTGAAAACATTTTTTTATTCTGTTTCAATCCAGTAGAAAGCAGTGAGATGGTTTGAAGGTCTCAGTAGGAAAGTAGAAAAGAATTCATTTATCAGAGTTGCTATAAAATACAGTCTTAATATTCTATATCACAGAGACAGAAACAACACAGAGGTATAAAAAGCCTTAGTATGTGCCAACAACAAAACTTGCCAGGCTCAAATAAAAAGTCATTTAATTGTGGATCTGGATGAATAAAGAATGCCTCCTTCTTAATGCTACATTGCTGTTAAGGAGTTTTATTTAATCAATATTTTTTGTAAAAATATGATTCTGCCTTGAATTCTGCATGTATTTTCTTAAGGGAAAATTTGTACATTTGTTTTACTATAAATATAATATAATGAAATTTCTCAAAATATAACTACTTTTATCTTGTGCTTTATGAGACTCAATATATTTGTATTTTTTTCAATATATTTTGATTTTATCAGAAGTTGATCATACCTCTATTTACATAATGTGTTGTGGTGCTTGTCATGTATCTTCAGTGCTCATTCACATGACTGCTGTCCAGAAGACAGAAAAGTTACTTAAAGACACTTCTGAGGAAATGCTTCTACTTCATTGACTTTCCAGCTATAGAAATTAGTCCCATTTAAAAAATGAAGAATTTCCAAATTTCTCTGTTTTTCAACAAGCTGGCGTGTCTTTTTTTTTTTTTTGAAGGTTATTTCTGTATTGTTATCACTTGTATGCCAAGTGCTATTCTTACAGAATTAAAACAAAAAATGCTATTTTTTATGGTAAAAATAATTAAAACAAAAATGGCTAATTTTTAAATGGTAAAAATAAAACTTTCTGCATGAAAATTTTTCACAAAGAAAATTATTTTTCTGAATCCTTCCTTTTGTCAATTAACAAATTGATATATCTCATCACATTGTGTATAGAAGTCAAGGAAATTAAGGTTAAAATAAATAAGCATACTGTTGTTATATATTTTTCTTTTAAATCTAAGAAAAATTAAAAGAGCACATGAAAAAAGTAGTGAAAAACACAATCCAGTAGGAAGAAACTCAATGCAAATATTAATTATTATTTTTCATACAAGCTTGGTGCCTTAGGAATATCTGATTTTTAATCACTGAGAAAGGTTTTCTTCTGTTGACAATGTTAACAGTATTATCGCTGCTCAGTACTGCAGCATAAGAATATTTTGCATTCTGAATCGAGAACACTTCAGAATGGAAATGTCTGTAATTTGGACTTAATAAAGAATTAGAGTCAAAACCCACTTCTAATTTAGCACAAAATATTAGATTTATTTCTTAGCTTCAAATTCTTAAATTAGTCTCCCACAATATTCAGTCCTCTATATAGACTGAGCATGAGAATTCGCCTTTAGCTTCAAAGTCCTTCTGAATATTCAGTTTTTCCAACCTTATTCTTTGATGAGTTTTGGCATCTTTTTTAGTGTAAGATACTTGGAATACTGTTTTGTCAGCCCAGTTTTTTTAACTGGAGAAGGAAATGATGTTCTGACACATTCTGTTCAAAATAAGAATTGGGGAAGATCGAAAGTATCCAGTTGAGTTCAGTAAGGAGAGGAATATCCCCCAGTTTCATGTGCAGGGAGAAACAAAAAGCTATTATGAAACTACTACTCATAATAGGAGAAAATTGCAAAAGTCAGTGGATAAATCCAGTAAATTCCAGCTTTCTTAATAATTGAAACAAAATTTGAAGAGCATGCATTTATATAAAAAATATTTTTCATGACTCCTTTACATCCAATGACTTATAAAAAATATTTTCCATGACAGTTTCAAAAGTAAAAATATTTTCTTTTTCTCCTTTCTTTTCCACATCTCTGAAGCAAAATACATCTTTCAAAGGAAAACCCTACTGCAAACCACAGCAGGTAGATAAAGTTTTATAACTGTATTGACAGGTTTATTGATAACTATAAGTTTTTATTTAATCAGTTTGGGGTTTTTTTGGAAGTGGTTCAACAAGAAATTTTTCTGTATGTGTAATAGCAATGAGTTTAGCTCTAAGTTTCTTGTAAGCTTTTCTTTCATTTATTACAAAAATGATGGAAATTAAACATAAACAAATTTGAATGATGACTATAGCAATCTACTTCTATCTAAGATAAAAGAAATAGGTATAGATTTAATGAATTATAAAGATATCACTATCAACTGAGACATGGCTGCTGAAAATATGACTGATCTCTCTGACTTACAGTAAAAATGGATTTTTAAAATGTCAAAATATGTGTGAATAATGCAAGTAAAATAGTAATAAAACATTCCAAACAGAACAAATGACCACAGAGTGGATCCATAATGGTGTTTAGAAGATTTTTCATGTTGAGTTTCTCAGAATCTACTGAGAAATTATTATGGAAATTTCTAGGACCATATACCCACATATGAGATTTGCTGAGAAGATCAACATGAGTAGAAATATTTTTAAAGTGAGAATAAAGAGCACGACACTTGCTATGATGTACTCAGACAATCGAGAAAGCAGACAAACCTGTTCCTGATATTAACAATACCACGGGTTTGTCAGTGGGAGTAGATGAAAAGACTGTGTGATGAGTGGGATAAGAGCAATCAGGAAATCACAGAAATTAAGACTAAATTTGAAAGGGGTTTGAAGTGTTGTTTTTAGTCTTTCTTTTTGTCTCTATAATTTTGTTTCTGGATTTCCAGTTTTCAACATATTCAAATTAATTTTTTCTTCTTTTGGGGAATGTCCTTGGTGTTTTAAGGATAGCCTGTCAATAATAAAATGAGATAGTCCTCACTTGAGGATTTGTATACAAGACTTATAACCAATGGTCATTTAGTAGAGTTCAGATAAAAAGGCATACCAGCATTTGGAAAGAGAGTATTTGCTACATATTTTTAAAATTTTGCTTCAATTCCTAAGTTGAAAACAAAACATAATAGGATTAACTTTTATTATTATTGGAAAACAAAACCCTGAGTTCGTATAAATCGACTCAATCCGCATAGAAGCCTTGTGATTAATAGGCTTTCGTATGCTATTGTCAATACTTTTGCAAAATTGGTACAATTCAAAAGTGCTGCCTGTACAGATAAACTCAGCCTTCATAGGTTTATGGTTTGAAGGCACTCTGCTTCAAAAACAAAAACAAAATTTTGAACTCCTGTATTCGACAGAGATATAAATTCGATAGGAATCAGAAGTTTATTTTATTTATGAGTGATTGAATTTCATAAGCAATACAATCTGCCAGGCAATTTTGCAAGAATTATTAAACTTCAGATTCCTCCAGGCATGGCTTAATTCAAAGAATTCTTAAGGAAAGAGTTTAAGAAAACCAAACTTTTATGTAAAAAAGAGAAAGACTTCTTTTAAAATAAAAATTCTGGAAATATTATTTATGGAACACTGTCACTGAAGATTTTGTGCTAGGACCAGACCATACCACATTGTAATGTATAATCTAAATTTATTTTCTAAGCAGGATAGGCAAAGTGAGTGATTAGAAGTTCTTATTTGAGACAAAAATATATTTTTATTTTTTGTCATGGAATCACAAAATATTTGAAGCTGGAAGGATTATCTGGAGATTACAAAGTCCAGCCCCACCGCTCAGAGCAGGCTCAGTTGTGATATATTGCTCAGGGTTGTATTGAGTTAGGTTCTGAACATCTCCAAGGATAAACCTTTCACAACTTGCCTAGACAGCATGTTCTAGGGTGTAAATCTCTCCAATTAAAAAAAAAAAAAAAGGAAATTTCTGTATTTTTATTTCCGTCAATTACCCCTTCTTCCCTCATTGAGAGAAGTCTGGCTTCTGATTTTAGCTTCCCCTTATCAGAGACATTCATATATGCGTGAGACTCTTCTTGAACCTTCTCCTCTTTGGACTATGCAGTGTTGACCCTTCTGTTGTGTTTTGTTATGAAAGATGTTCCAGTCCCTCAATCATCTTTATGATTCTTGTTGGCCTTGTTCCAGTTTGTCCATGTCTTTTTTACTGGAGAGGCCAGAACTGGACACAGAACTTTGAAGGGGTCTCACCAGCAGTGAGAGGAAGAGTCACCCCCCCCCTGCACCTACTGTCTATGTTGTTGCTGAGTGACCACAGGGTTCTGTTGGCCTTCTTTATCACAAGTGCACCTCATTTACTTGCGTTCAACTTGTTGCCCATCAAGAACACCAGGGCCTTTTCTGAACTTTCCAACTGGCTCCAGAATGTGTTTGTGCATTGAGCTATTCCTTGGTAGGTGCAGAACTTTGTGCTTGTCTCTGTTAATTTTTGTGAGTCTCATAATGATATGTTACTCACACAATTCACATTCATGTCAAATAAGTGCCAAGCCTCTCCTGTTCGTTGTGACAAGTCCATGGACCAAGCAGAATAATTGCATCAATTATTGGCTGTGTCCCCATCCTTGATGGTCTGGGCTTTTATGTACAGTGGTTTCATCTCGGGTTCAGACCTCAGTAAGGTGTCACATATCAGATAAATATGCTTCCCAACACAGGGCCATGGTCTCAGTTTTGGGGTTGGTATGTTTGGTTGGTTGTTCTTTGTTTTGGTTTGGTTTGTTTTTGTTTCTGTTTCAGTTTCTGTTTCAGTTTCAGTTTCAGTTTCTGTTTCGGTTTTTGTTTTTGTTTTGTTTTGTAATGTTTTGTTTTAATTTGTTTTGCTTTAAAGCAGACTGTGGGCATTACCTGCCAATTTACTCATAAGTTAGGTATTTTCAAGTTAATCTCTCTTACTTTCCCATTATACAATGCCAAATTGTTACTCTTACCTTTATGACTATTTTCCTTTAGCTCTGTCCCAATTCATTGAGAGGAATGCAAATCTGGCCACAGTTGCATAGGAAAACCCATCCATGGTTCTCTGTGTAGTAATCTAATTACAGCAGTAATCTAATCAATTAGGGTTGATATATATATAAAAATACAGAACAGATGTAGTCCCAGTCTTCTTTGTTTGAGCAGTGTTTCAGACTAGCTTCTTCCTGCAACAAATACGGAAGAGTAATTCAAATATTTTAAAATAGAATTCTAAAATTTTTGAGAAGCAAAGTAGCAAGTACTTTAAGGATAAGCTTTGTACAAGTTCCAAATGATTGGTATGTAAATATAAATCTAGCGGTGATGCACAAGGCACTGTGTGCTTGGTCAGCCTCATCTAAGCTCTACCATGGTTGACTGCAGTGAGATCCACTGCAGACATGAAGAAAAAAATGCACCCAGAGTCAGTAATCTGCTTTACAGAGGAACAGTCTGAGCAGCTAGCGGGTAAAGCTGTGCAAGAGTGGGCTGCGTTATAGCTATGCAGGTTCTTGGACATTTCTAACGTGTTGTGTTGCACGCCTCTGGCCACTGGTGATCTCTGACCTGGCCAGAAGAGGAGCACCTGGAGATAAGTCAGCAACAACGCCCCAGGGGACCTTTGGGGTGCACGGAGAACTGGTCTCTGGAGCATGATGGTGTTGTGGTTGCATGGTGCAGCAACAGAGAAGATACAGATGCAACTGAGGTGCCAAAACTGAAGATCGTTATTGAATAAATAAAAGGGGTACAAATGAGGGTGCAAATCAAAACATAAAGGGGCTGCATAAGAAGACCTCGAAGTAATGTCGGCACAGATATATATATATATATAGTCTCTCATAGAAAGTTCCAGAAGCCTTCTGGCCAATCACTGGCTGTTGATCTGCATGGCCGCTCCCCATCAGTCCCAGAGTCCTTTGCTCTCCATGATAGGCTCACCGAACGTTGTCTGGGTATCATCCGTGGCCTCTCTGCCCAAGGCTTGGTGTTGATCATTGGCTGTCTTGTGTGCCCAGCTCCTGGCCCATCCCTTCCAGGACAAGCTCCCACACCAAAGCATCACTGAGCGTTGACAGTTTGATTGTTACTGCATGCATCCTTTCCTAAAAATTCCACAAAAGTGTTGTATTGCTCCCATTCTTCTAGTATTTATTTAGCTTAGTAAGTATAATAGTTGGATGGCAAATTTCTGAAAAGGACACTAAATTTGTAAACAGGGAGAGATAAGAAAGGGGACAGATGGAATGAGTCATGCACTAGACAAAAGAAAATAGATATAAAACTTTAATATCAGTTTTGCTAAAGAAGGTTTTGCTTCTTGATTTTTTTCTTTAGGACTGAGAAAAAGATGGGGTTTTACTGTTTCCTTCACAGATGTTATCAGTGTTATGCAATAACTATGTGTGTGTATATGTACACTATCCATACATTGTTTTCATAACCTTCTGTACTGCAACATATTCAAACTAGCCAAGAATATCAAAACTGCAACCATAAATTTTAAAAATGCTTAAAATAATGATCTTTGGTAGAGAGCTACAGAAAATTGAAATATAGTGTATGAAGAAGATTTCAGAACCAGGTTTCAAGCTAGGGTATTAAAGTTAAGAAATGTAAAAAACAAGATTAAATGTGAAATTCAAAGAGTGCGGCTCTTTCACCATGTTGCACCCCCATCACCCTTTCTGTGAAACCCTAATTAGGCTTTCTGACTACAGTTATCAAGAGACTGATGGCTAAATTCAACAGCTAAATTCTGCTTTGTCTTATATTCAGCACAGTCATGCTGAAATCACAGCAAGTCAGTGAAGAATTTATTGTAAATATATATTTAGAATCCTGAACATGTTCTCTCTACATTTTAGCTACTCTATCTCTATATTCATGCTGTAGGACTTTTCGTTTTACTGTGCCAAACTATATTTCCACACTAATAAGTAAGAATCATTTATGAGGACACAGTTAATGGGTATTCTTAACCCTAGCTGAAAGCAAATATAGGTTCAGGTAAAACTTTGGCATTATGCTTAGCACACTATGATAGGAGCTGCAGTGCAGAAAGGCTTATTCTTGTACACAGAGCAAATGGCAATATTCTGGTGGCTGTATCTCAGGAATAATTACAGCTGCCATCATAAAAATAAACATTAGCACCCGAGAAGGTCAGTTCCCACAAATGTTTAATCAAATTTTGTTCAGACTTTTAAATTTTGCAAATAGGTCAAGGTACTGTGAGATTTACATACTTGCTGAGATATCACCCTCCCCTAGTGTGAACAATTTCCATCAGTGGAAAAAAATAGAAAAGGTAAAATTTGACTGACTGAAGAGTTTACCTCACCAGAACAGTTTGCATTTTTGAGAAATATTTTACATATAAATTTGAAAAAATTGTAATAAAATTGAACAGCTAAAATAATATATTTAATATTACATAAAAGCTATTTTAGACTTAATGCAAAAACATGAAGTTGACTGACAGATTCTTATGGACTAAACTGCTTAAAAATCTTCTGCAAGAATTAATCTATTTTTGGGCACAAAACAACTGCTGTTTTAGTCAATGAAAAAACTCCAGTTGTTTGCAGTGGGAGCAGACAATGGACAGGCTCTAAGCAGAAAGGAGGGACCAGAAGATTTTTCTGCCTAAAGAGGGATTAAGCAACTGTAAAAATGCAAAATGCCAAATGCAGTTCTGGCACACTTAGATGAATAAAATTAATCTTTCTTAATATAGGGTGAAAAAAGGACAAAGAGAGAAGACATAGCAAATTCCTTTGCAGTCATTTACAAAAATTTTAAATTTGGCATTGTGAGGTTTCATTGTAGTGTGCAGACCTAGCAGGTAGGCCCTGCTAGATTAGAAGCAGGCGCACCAAACTGATTCCATACCAGAATCAGACCACATCAGTGATGGCAGGAGCTGGAGGTGGGCATGGCTTTACCTCTGTCTTGGAACAGCTCTGGAACAGCTAGCATGGATTCCCTTTGACGGCAGTTGACAAATAGAGGCAGATTAAGAGCTACCATTCTTGAACTACAAAGAACTTGAAGTTGCATCTGTAAGTCTGTAAAAACAAATGTTTACAGAATGAGAATGTCTGATGACCAATCTGCACAAGGTAGCCCACACCCACTGTTTCAGATTCTCAAACATTCTGAAACAGCATAGACACATCTAAATTCAGTGGGAAGAATGGTCTCCAGCCCCTGATAACGTCTGTCCATGTCCAAGTTCAGTGGGAGAGAACTGAAAGGGAAGAACCAAGACCATGAGAGATGCTGTTTTAAAAAACAATTTTTTTTTTGTTTTCCTTTTTCAGCTGTATTTTTAAAAACAAAACCAAAAATTATCACATCCCTACTAGTGTGAGCATCAAGCCAGTGAAAAATCACCTGCAAAGACAGCTGGAAAAAATTTACTTTTTTTTCTTAGAGGCATAGAGTATAATATAGTTCTGTGTGTAAGCTTTACTGTAGTCAGCTTTCTTACAGAGAAGTACTTGTGAACAAGTTGGACCAGATTTTCTTGATGTTTCAGACTCAAATTCTTAACCATTAATGTGTGCAGTTTGGAAAAAATAATTTTATATGTTGTCTGTATTACGTTTAATAAAATGTTGAGCAAACCAACTTCATCACCAGAAAACAAGTGTGAATGACTATACATTTAAAGTGACTTCTCTATTACTTTTTTAAAGGAATTTCTCTACTAGGATGTTTAAAGATTTTGAATTAAAGTACAATCAAATTTCCAAAAAGGGACCATTTAAGAAAAGTACAAAACACAGTAATAAATTTTACAATGTCTCAGCAAACTCTGGGTATTCTAATAATTGATATCAAAATGTTTCATGATGCTTGTTCCATATTTTCAAAATTGAATTAATTTTATTGCAATTGCTTCAGTGAAAATAATGAAAAAACTTCCTGCAGGTAACATGACTTGAATACTAGAGATGTTAAGATAACTTCCCAAAATCTTTAAATCAATATTCAACTTTTCTTAAAATTTGACTTTTTAAAAAATGAGTCATGGTCATATTAGCTTTTTCTTTACTCCAGACGAACATTTTTACCTTGCCATGTGTCCTTTACTCCTATATGCAATACAAAATGTTAACTGAGCAATCCAATTTGCTTTCTGCAAGGTTGTTTTGAAGATTCTTTTTCCCTTTGTTGATTCACTTTCAGTCCAGTGAGCTGTTGTGCTTTGAATTGTAATAATTCTTCTGACAAATACTGGGTGCTTTTTTACTGTAAAAAATGTAGAGGTGTTTACATAGAAGTGAATGTTTATCATAACCCATTAAAGAAAAGAGGGAAATATAACGGCCAAAAGTTGTAAAACTGGGCTTAAATCCAGACTCTAGAAGTTGCACTGCAATTCCCAAAGACATTGTCAAACATGATTAGCACGTTTGTAGAGTCTCACCTGAAGGATGTCAAATTCCAGCTGATGACATATGAACTACATTTACAAATAGAAATTCCTAAGCCAGGAGCTTGCAAATGACTTGATTTTTCAACAGTGCTGAAAACCCTATTCATGGTCTACTTTAGGAGTGAAGTGTTGTGCCAAGTGAGTAAGACTCATAGATCCTGACATTTGGAAACACAGTCTTTTAAATGGAGGTTTTGTTAATGATTACTACATACTGATATGATATACACTGATCATTTTATGTCAGTCTAGTGAAGATAGCTTTAAATATGGAAGGTAAATGTAGACAATTTTGATTGCTTCTGGAGGTAAGTCAATACTAATACTTTTGCATTCTCATCAACTACATGAGCTAAAAGCATCAACCCTCTAGCCAAGTCACTCCATCTGACAGCAGGAACAATTCTGAAGAGGCTATTATCCTGCAGTTAACCAAGACAGTCTGACATGCCCTACAAAATGCAGATTGGAAAAAAAGAAATCATATGATGGATCAGATGCTTGATAGTGTTCAAAATAGAAAAAACTATTTTTTAGTGTCCTTGCAGCAAAACAGTTTAATTTATTCTTCAGTCATATAAAGAACTGTATTTTCGTTTGTTGCATTTGAAGATTTATGTTTGTAACAATCAATTATTGTGGTAAGAATTGCTTGCCAGATTTTAAAATTATGGATTACATAACATACATTAGCATTAAGTCTATACAGGCTTCAAAGAGGGGTTTAATCAACTTTTTAATCTCAAGTACAATATTAATGGGAATTTAAGATGCAAATTATTTTGAAAATATTACCAAAGTGTACCTTTCCTGAAATTTTGTTTATTTTGTCATGAGTATTATTTGTGAGAAGTGTTAGATTGACAGTTCTGGTGGCTTAATTCCTTTCTACTTACCTACATTTCAATACTGCAATTTTCATCCAGCTCCAAACTGGAGGGATTTACACAGAGAAAACATAATACATTCTGATTGCTGATAAATAGATGCATTTTTTCTGTCTTTTCAGAGAAAAAACCACAAACAAAAAAGTTACCAAGGCCAAGAGCAACAGTCATAATGTTTTTTAGGATAGTAAAAGTGTTGCAATATAACTGTAGGTGCCAAATATCTTACCTTCTTGTTGCTTTGTTTTGTAAAGGGGCTACAATTATGTTTCTTAGATAAGCCTCCACCATTTTAGGACCATCACCAAAATTCTGCTTCAGACATCACTTCTGAAATGTTCTTTCTTATGAAAATAATGAACATTATTTTAAGACTTTAGGGAAACCGCTGTCTAGGTTTAATCTACATTTACATGAAGTAGTGCTATATCTTGTGAGCTATGATGCTCAAGTTGCAGTTACAAAAGACCACTTTAAACTACATATCTCTACATGACTTTAAAATCTGCCATTTTCTTTAGAAAACAATTTAGTGACTTTTCTTTTTTAGTCAACTGCCAAATAGTTTCACTATTTCTCTATTTTAAATTTAAACCTGCCAAAATTATTTTAACTCTGGTTCACATGTTTTGAGAATGTATACTTTACCTCTGACCATTTTTAACTAATATTTTGGAGTTCCCTGATTAATATATTAACCTAATAAATCAGAGTCAGGTAAATCACAGAGAATGCAAAAATGTGTGTATCTTTTTTTGTTTTCCATGTTTTTTGCCACCTTCCCAGCAGACAACTGCTCCATGACTTGTTTCATGATTGAATCTCCTCATTGAAACAAATCCTGGCATTGCTAAAGTACACGCAAGACAAGGAGGTGATCCAAAAGATATAGCACAGCTTCATTAAGGGCAAATCGTGCCTGACCAGTTTATTAGTCCTAGATGATGGAGCAATGGCAATGGTCAGCAAGGGAAGACTGACCAATGCCATCCCCCTTGACTTAGTTGCTGAATACTTATGTACACAGATCAATTGTGTATCAAATTTCACCACATTTAAAAATAAAATGCACTTAGGCTCCATTAGACACTTCAATTCATAACAAGGATACTTCTGTAGGAGATAGGCTGTCATCTGCAGTGTTGAAATTCGGATGTATATCAATAAGAAAGTAATTGCTAGACTCCTCAAGACACTAAGATGAAAAGAAAAAGGTCAAACCCAAATGAAACACAAAAAAAAAATCTTTTTCTGTGCCCATCAATTGCCAAAGCAACCAAGTATGTGACAAAGGCATAGATAATCAGCAAGGTCAAAATTTCAATAAAAGGAAATGTCTTTCAGAGAAAATATTAAACAAATGCTGTCGGATTTTTACCATCCCCTTGTTTCCAAGGAGTAGCCAAGGACCTGAGAACCATTAGAAATGTTTAAGAACTATCAAGCAATAAAGGGACAAGATATTTCTTCCCCAGTCTGTGATGTCTTTCAGCTATGTAGAGGCAGAGTCTTCCTAGGTGATGGCAATTATTTGGGTTTATTAATGAGCAGTCTATTTTACACTATATGATTGATTATTTTATCCCCACACCCACATTACAATGATGGACATATCTGTTGCAAGTTACCTGTAGGTTCTAGCTAAATGGCAACAAGTTTTTAATCTAATCTCAGATTTGAGATTAGATTAGCCATGGCTCCAAGACAATATGGGGAGAACTTGTCTAAGCAAATACAACCACTGTATTGCACAGCCCATCTGTGATAACTTAAGGCATTACCCTTTCAATGACTTGGAACGTTCTCAAAGGAAAGAATTTTGTGTAGAAGTCAGGCATATTTGAGCTTCAAAATTAAGGTCTGCTTTCATTTCAACATCCAGAGCATTTCCCTGTCTGTCTTTATGACTCTCATTTCACTTTTGATAGCAGCACAGCAGAAGCAAGGTATCTGCAGCAGCAGGTCTGAGGGCCATGACGTGGCTCAAACTTTTCCCCACAGCAAAGGAGTAAGTAGCTCTTAAAAGAATCACCAAAGTCTCTATTCAGATGAAGTCTGAGGATTTCATGTTTCATGACTTTTAGCCAGTATCTCATATTTTGAGGGAAATAGATTCTCTGCATGGGTGGACCTGAACAAAATCTTACCAGGCAAGCACATAGCAAAAAGTGGCAGAGGACAATTTATTCACCAAAACACAATGACTCAAGAAGACAGTGAAATGTAGAAAAATTTTGGACTCAAGGGGAGGAAATAATGTTACACCTCTCAAGAAATAATGTATTTGTGATTTGTTAAGTCACGTGTGGGAAGTGAGGGGCAAGGAGACAGAGACCACTCACCCCAGATGTTCATGGGGTACAGAGAGATTTATTTCCCCAACCCCTCACTTAGACAGGGCATTTTGAAAGACCCAGTCTGGATATTTTCACTGGTCTGAACTCCATGCCCCCTCAGGATCTGTGAAATGCTTGCAGCTTCATAAGAGATCTGATTGGGAGAAGCCCCTGTCAGTCAATCCCAGGGCTTGGTAGCAAACTCAGCAAGCTCCTATATGATACTCGGTAACAGGGATTTATATTCTGATTACTTCAAATGTTTTTCAGATAAGACATTTTTAGAGTCCTTACTTCAGAGTTTACAGAAGATAAAATGTATTAAATAGGGTTTTTTTTTGGCTAAAAAAGATTTTCAAGAGTACTTTGTGCTCTTAGGACTTCATCTATGAGACTGAGAAAAAGCAGTTGACAGAAGCAGCACATGATCAAAATAAGCTCTGTGTTAATAAAAGCATTTCGAATCTGTGTTCTTAATTATAATAGTAATAGAGCATAAGCCCTTCACTCTATGGATTTAAATTTGATCCTATATTGAATTTAAAAGTATTCTATCAAGGTCATCTTGTGCCTACTTTGGTTCTACTTCAGGCTTTTTCCAAAAACTAGGGAAGAGTACAGACATTCCTCTCATCTGCTACCTGAACAGACCAAATCATGCTTTCATCAGTGAATATAGTTACACTTCTAGAAGATACCCTCAGTTTCATGTAAAGAATTATTCTGTTTTACATACCGAACTGATCTTCTGAATTTGTTCTCATTCTAGCACATCATGGATCATTTAGTTGTTTGTATTGTTAAACACAGTTTCTTTTATAAAGCTGTAACAGTTTAATACCTTTGATTATTTCTCTTCTATCCATCATGCTAAGATGAGGTTCGTTTTAATTCAGTACCCTTATTCCCATCTATGAAACATGACATTAGATTATAATTTTGTTTTTAGATATCTATTCATCATAGGTGTCAGAGAGGACTTTTTTAGTTGTTTTTTTTTAGTTTGGTTTGCTTTGTAGTTTATTTTCCTAAAAATAGTAAGCTTATAAAAAATCCAGGCTTTTTAATCTTTTGTTTAATTGACTTTCATAAGCAGATTGTTTTCTGCAAATATTTCAGATGGTTTATATCAGATGGTTTCTGTTTTTTGTACCTCTTCTTTTTCGTGAAGCTTCTAAAAACTTGTACAAAGATACTACCTTTATTATTCTTCAAGAAAGCCACAGTCTTTCTTTGACTCTAAATATTTTTCCTTTGTCACTTGTATAAATAACCATACACATTTAACAAAATACAAGATAGGCTGTAGAAAAATTTTATCAATAAATTTCCCCATATCCACATTCTGATTTTTTAATTCATTTGCATTCTCACAGTCAGAGGAAAAGAAGATGCAGCATGAAATTCCCTCTTATACTCATCTAGGTCATTGGTAAATTCCTTTCATGCCTTTCCCACTTTCTGCCTAGTTTATTTTTTTTTTCTTGAAGGATTGAACCAGAAGTTAGTGTGGTGACCTGGGAGACCTAACAGACAAAATATTCTCATTTTTCCAGCCTGTTACAGGTTGTAACAGGTGGGTTTGGGAGAAGAAGGGGTTCACAAATTCTGAGGAAATGACACAGGAATGTCACTGCACATTGAACTTCCTTAGCTTATATCACAGGAAAAAAAAAATCAAGGAAATTGTTGTCACGTGAACAGAACATCCACAGCAGGGATTCAACCCAGAGAGAAGAAAGAAGACATTCCCATGTGAAACCACTCTCTCAATTGAGTTATTAATAATATTTCCCATTTGGCATCAATAAGTATAAATCTGTCTGTAAATTTAGAAGGAGGAAAAATTAAGCTTGGTTATCTGCAAAAGGCTTCACTAATTGGACAGCAGTATTTTCAAACTTAAGAGACAAAAGGAATCACAAAGAATTAAACTGATAAAGCAATGGGAAAAATTTGCAGTCTTCAGTACTTTGTTCTGATGTGAAAACATTTTTTATTCCTTCTGATGATTTTGTTTGCATTTAGTGTTTCTGTCCTCATCTTAAGATTAACTACCATCATGCCTGATTATGTCTCCAATTCTCTCTCATAAAGCTTATGATGTCAGTTTTGTAATGCAGTTTGTTCCTCATTCTCCCAACTAGATCCATGGTTTGTTTTTGCCCTCCTAGATCTCTCTAGAACAATAAATGTCTTTGAGGATTAAGCTAAAAATTTCCTTACCTCTTATTGGGATCTTCCTTTCAGAAAAGCTTCCACAATGTTTTAAAATATTAATCAGTCAAATCAATAATATATATCTTGTGCATTGTGGTTTGAGAAGAAAAAAGATTCAGTTGAAAATGGATTTGGCAAACAATATTCCTAATGTGTCTGTGGCAATTTCATTGATGCTTTCTACTGTTCAGTCTTACCAGAATAGATCTGAAAATATTAGACTGAAGAACCCCAACCTAAAATACTGACTTTTCTTTTTTCATTCTTTTTGCAATCTTTTTGATGATGTAAAATTATACATTTAAATAATACCAGGGTAATTTTTTATTTCCTATGCAAGAGGTAAGAAAAAAATATGACTTTTGAATGAGGGAATCATCATTTGTTTTGATTATGTGACCATTTCCAATAGAGTAGAAAAGTTAGAGAATTAGAATTTAACCTCTAGTTACTATCTGAGCATTATATTTATTATGTGGTTGAATGCGACTTAGAGTATCTGATCAAAAATTTACATATAAAGATTAAGAGCATCAATCATTATTTTTTCATAAATTTGAATTTTTAAGCCAGTGCATAGAAAAGTGCAAAACTGATCATTTCTTCTTATAAGGACATGGTTTCATAAAGGAATGTTTTTCACAGAACTTTTTCATGCTTGTCAACCCTAATGTATGTCTTCTAATTAATTAAGGACTAATTGAAGAAATTTACTGTAAAATGTAGTGCAGAGGCTATTAGCATGGCTGAAAAGAATCTTTGATTCAGACCTCACTGAAATCTAAAAACAAAATAGAAATACTATTCTTTTCTCGCAGGCATGCATATTTTAAAAGTGTAAATTACTAGAGGATAATTTTTGAGACAGCAGGGAAAGAGGAGTCTTACCCATTTCATTAGTGTATTTACTCATCAGTATACTTTTTATAATATGAAAGAAGGTTTCATATGAAAACATATATATGTTTTCATTCCACTTATTTTTTAGTTTCTTCAGACGACCCTGGTGATCTTGCTTAAATGTAAAATGTCATGTTTATTCCTGAATGACTAAAGTTGCTATATTGACTTGTATACTTGTGCCTGCATGTAGGCATCTGCTTTGATAAGGAAAGATGTCCATGTCAGTCTGACATATACTGACAATATGAGGGTATGATGAAAGGAAGACCACGTTCTACCTCCAAGAAAACCATAAGAATACCTCCTCTTAATGCAGCATTCATAGTTCAGAAATGAACTATGAAGAGGCTCCTTTTTAGGGCTCCCTCAGTTGGCCTCAGAAGCCTGTCAAGCAACTTTCTTATGTAAATAATTGAGAAAAAGAGGTATAAATGTTATGCAGGTTAAATTTGTTTTGCTTACTGTATTAGCCATTATATATCTATGGAAACACTCATTTTGGCTATAATGAGAATGAAAACTTCACATGTTCCCAGACAATACAGAACATTGTAGAAATCCTCTTTTTAAGTCAGTGTTTACTTAGAATTCTAAAGTTTGCCTAATCAATTTGTTAGATACACTTAATTACATGTAGGCCATATAATTGCATATAGATGTGCCTTAAAAGTCTCCTGTAGATTTGGCACTTGTACATCTTAGAGAAAAAGTTTTAGATTAAAAGTATTGGAACGTGATCAGATATATTGTAAGTGACTGGGGAGAAACCTCAACTTCTGTCAGCTGCGTCACTCTAATTCTTATGGCCTGTGTGTACCACAGGAATAATATGGAAAGTAATCCTAATTCACTAGTGGGAAAAGTTATTTTTAGTATGTAGAGGAAGATTGTAAAGCTGATTATTACTTTAAAATTAATTTCTCATAAACAGGTGATTCACATAATAAAAAAGCTATTTTATAACGCTGGAAATACCAGTGTATCCCAGCTATAAGCTTGTTTTTTGGATGCAATATTATAATGTTAAAGAATACCTCCTTGAAAAGAAAAGAGTCAGTATTAGTGCTTGCTACTTATTAACTAAGAAATTTATTTCACCTAAATATATTGCACCTAAATAAATCTTCAAATATGCATATATCTATAAGATGTAAAAACACATATGATTATGTAAAATGCATGCACAGGTATATAGTTTTGTGGTCTGAACTCTCCTTATCTAATACTTGTAAGAAAGTGTCTAAAAATACATTTGTCTGGTGAACCACAGATTTCTTCCTTTTTCCTATTTTGTAAGTTTAATAGCATGTATATGTGAATACATGCCATTTAGCATTGAGACATCTGGTCACTATTGGGGTAATCCTCAAACAGGAATAGAAAGATCTGCAACTATAGCAGAAAAACAGATTATGCCAAACTTTTGCCTCATTTTCCACCTGCAGAAAATTCTACTAATACTTTCTGAATTGATTTAGGTTGAGAGGTTTTAAGTCCATTTCAATGATTGTATCTACATTTATAAAAACCCAGTTAGTATCAAAAAAAAACCCCAGTTAGTATTATTTCTTAATACATATCTTAGCAGAGATTTCTTATCCGTTTATGTAAGTATTTATCTCAAATAACAAGCAAGGGCCTCTGAGTGGGTGTCTAAGAGTAGGAAAAAGAGCATATCCTGAGTTCATTACCAGTTCCATATTACAAAAATCTTTCTTTTTATTTAAACAAAAATTTCTTCTAGAATTAAATTGGAGGATACAATAATAGGCAGAATTTGTAAAAAAAAAAATTTATGGGTAAATAAAACCATATTTTTTAAAAATAACATGATACTGTATTGCTTTTTTTTTATAATTTCCAATATTGCAGCAACTTTGAAAACATTAGATAAGATGTTTCTCTATTTTTTTTTTAACTTTATGGAAGCATAAGATAGATAAAAGTTTTCTCTAGAATTTTTTTACTTAGGGAAGTATTAATAAACAACTTTTCTATATTTTAAAGAAAAACTATTAAAAATTAAAGTTGTTACACGTAAATGCTCTTTGGTTTTTTGTTTTAAACAACCAACAGGAGCAAATGAAAGCATTCAGGTATACTCCTTGCCTGGAGTTCTTCTGGAAAGAGTATACCTACCTTTTTTGAGGAAACAGTGACATTTAGAATTTGGCCCTGCAAGTATATGAATCTTCTCCTCTTCAAAATATTTTGAAATACATACATCTCTGGGAGCTGCCACTTCTGAATGATAGGATAAACATTCCTACTGGTCTAACATTTAGTTTAGCTACAGAAAATCTTACTAATCCTGTGAAACAAAATAAGCCCATGAGTGGTAGAAGATGAGCAGATTTGACACTGGAACCTTCGGCTGTGTGGAGAGGGGTAAATGATGAAAACCAAAATTAACATTCAGATATTCAACATCTGCTTTTTCAATGATGTCAAATTTTACCTTGTGGAGAGAGCATGTACTTCAATGTGGTCTCATAAATATTTGTATATCAAGTTGCACTGGGATGAGAATACATGAGGCAGGCTCATGCCTCACATTCAATAGTGGTGTCCTTGGAAGAAAGAAGGAAAAAGACATGGAAATCATCTACTCATGAGTGCACTTGGAGGCAATAGCTGTATGATGTACATACATCCAGAAGAATAACTCAAAGTAATTATCTACTTTTGGTAAAGTTTTGGATAAAATCAGTCCCTTTGTAAATTGTGTTTGTATCACATCCTCACGGGGAAAAAACCTCAAAAGCATTCTCTAAAATTGTTTTCATTATGTAATAAACAAAAAGTGTAGGGATGTTGTCGTTTCTCTGTGTCTCTTGTATTTTGCTTGTATGACAGGTAATAAATCCTAAGTCTGCAACCAGTCAGGATCCTACCCCATTTGTGAGACACAGACTGATCCGGCAGAAGGAAGGTGCTTGGAGAAGACAGTGCCTGATTCATCTTAGGGAAGATGATTCACAGGGAAGTTACCAGAAGCAACAAACACAGGCTGTTGCAATGAATATAAGGATAATTTCATTAAGGAGCTTTGTTAAGCCATGAAACAGGTTGCTCAAAGAATTTTTAGACTTTCCATCCTTGGAGGTTTTCAAAATTCAGCTAGACAAGATCTTTAACAATTCAATCTAATTATCCCGTTAGCCCTGTTTTGACTAGGAGTCGGGCCTACAAGACTTTCAGGGAATTAACTAGATGACTTATAATTTCTTTTTCTAGGATTACATAGTAGTACCTTCTTGAAGAGAGTGCAAAAAAGCTTGGGTATATACTGACAGTGTTTGGAATGGTAGCCCAGAATACAGTTTCTAAAAGATAATAATGACCCTTTTGTTCAAAAAGTAGAATGAGATATATACATGGGGAAAAAGAAAAAACTACAGGACAACATGTATACTTCTCTTACTATGCTTTGCTGCATGCTCTGGAAAAATTGTGGTGCCATTTATGATCTAATTATTGTTGGTGCCTCTTGGGAATCATGTCTTTAGTGACTTTGTTTTTCTTCCAGTACAGAGACCATTGCTGTGACAAGCTTTCATAGAGATCATGCGGGTGCACTGTTACTACTCACAGTTTAGGTTATTATACTGAAACATTGAGTGTGCTGCACACCCATTAACTCTTAGTGGTGACTTTCTATACTCTCTTGTCTGCCAGTAAGGACCAAGTTTTCCAAAGAAATAGGAAATACATTTTATTCCCCTTGTAAATTTAAATAGTTATAAAATCTTTCTCTAAGACAGCAAAAGAGACATCAGAGATGAAATTATTATAAAGTAATTGTTAGTGTGTCAATAAAGGCAAATTAAACAAACAAGAAGCACACCCAAATGAGATAAATATTTAAGCAGTACTCACACCAAAAATAAACAAACTAGGGTGGAAAACCTGAATATTTTGTCTTTGCAAATTAGTTTAATTTAGACAGTGATTTTCACAACTTACTACATTTCCGGGTTTTTTTTAAAGAATACTGACAGCAACTGGTGAAATATACCATTATTATGCAAACATTAATCCATGTTTCCATATTAATAACAAAATTTATCAAACTATGTGAGTCCTTTTTTAGGTGATAGGTAATGACGATCAGTGGTATTATGTCTTCAGTAATAGTTTTTCTCTAATTAATTTTCTTAGCATATTTCTGGCTGATAGCACAGCTCCTAGCAACAGGGAGTTTATGTCACTGGACTGATATCACTGCATATCCCACTTGACTTGCTTTGCAGTTCAATTTAATACTACTTTGTCTTTATCATCTAATTACATGAGATATTTTCACATTTTCTATGCCTAGTAAATCAAGCATTCTTTGAAAATTATTTTTCTCTTAATTATATCATAGTCTAAACAAAGGTGAACTCCCTCAGGCCATTAATTTAATGTTAATCAAATGGCAATTACTTTTCTTTTTAACTCTAATTTGCAATCATTTAATTAAATGTAAAACAAATTTGCAGGCATGGTGATTATATAAGAAGGGAACTGCACTAAATGGCTTCTGTCTCCTGTTTGTTTTGAACAAATTTTTTAGAACAAAAGGTATTTAAACTCCAGTAAATACCAGAGATCATTACTGCTTATCATGATCTTTCAATTGAGTATTTCTCAATGTTTATGTGCAAGATATATCAGCCCAATCCTTGGTTTTGCAGGCTTCTCCTCTTCTGCCTTAAGTATCTTCATTATTGTATGTGCATTCCCTTTTAATGTCCTTAAAGTGTCAGTATAAATTTTAAACTCTCCCATTGCTGGGGCGACCTTTGCTAAACTTTACTGCAGGGTTTCTACTTGGTCCTAGTAGGAAATTCCAATCTGGTCATACTGGAAGACAACAAGTATTTTAATTGACTTTTAGAAAGTGTTCCTGGTTCATATTGGGAAAATAGACTGTAGAATACCTGTATGAGTATTGAAACAACATTATTTACAGATAGGTACAGAATTAAAAATTAATTTTTATGTACTTTATTTTAGGATATATTTAACTGTTCCTTAAAATCTGTACTTCACTTTGCCAAGACAAGTACAGAGTGGGGACTTCTTTTGGCAAAAATGGAGGATTGTACTTTTGACTGACATACTCTGCACGTTGCTGTATCTTCACTGTTTTTCTAATCTACATTCCATTTGAAAATAGCTACATAAGTATGTTTGACATGCATTTAATGCCTATTCTCTGTTTTCATTGCTATCCTTTATATGATTTTACCCAGGACCCAAGGTAGTATCCCTATAATGTCCCTATAATGACCAGTAATCACTGGTTATGAAAGGGTATTATTATTTTAGAACTGACATCCCACTTAAACTTGTATGGGATTAGTCTATTCAGAAGTTTTTCAGAGATTAGGTAATCACGTACTTAAGATGTTAACAGATATAAATATTCTAATGCTATTTTTTTTAAATCTGTGATACTTGAGGCAGCAAGAAGAGTATGCATTTCTGCTTAAAATGGACAATGAAGGATGCAAGCAAAACAGCATGACTGGGGAGACATGAACAGTGAGCCCGTTCAAGTTCTCCGTGGTGAGCATGCTTGACTCAGATGTGAACTATTGACCCACATTTAAATGCTAATTCATGAAAGAGACCTAAATATTAAGGCGTTAAGTTCCCTGGAGAAGATTTCTTCGAAATCCTTCAAGTTCAGCTTTCAGACTTGACCTCTGGTCACAAAGCCAGCAGACATACAAAGCAGTTCTGCCTAGGAGTTTTCCAGGATATAAGTATGTAGAGGAGGTAGCCTGATGAAATAGTCCACATGGTTTTATTACTGGTAAATGGCAGCACTTGTTGAAAGTTAACAGTGACTTTTTTCCACACTTAAGCTGTCATTGCACTAAAAACAATGAATACATGGGAAAAGAAAAATTCCACCTTTCTGGTATATAACATCTTTGTACATCTTAAGGCAACTGTGTTGCTATTTTATATGCCATTTTGTGATGTCCAAACTAGACATCTATCATTGCAAGTTTCTGCATTGCATTATGACTAAGGGAGCTGGGGTTGTTTAGCCTGGAGAAAAGGAGATTCAGAGGTGACATAATCACCCTACAACTTCCTGAAAGGTGGTTGTAGCCAGGTGAGGGTTGATCTCTTTCTCCAGTCAGCAACTGATATAACCAGAGCATACACTGTTAAGCTGCGCCAAGAGAAATATAGGTTGGATATTAGGAAAAAGTTTTTTACAGAAAGGGTGAAAAAGTTCTGGAATGGTCTGCCCAGGGAGGTGGTGGAGTGACCATCCCTGAATGTGTTTAAAAAAAGACGGGATGTGGCACTCAGTGACATGGTTTAGTTGAGGTGTTGAGACAATTGAGAAGTATATGATATTATAGTCAATGACAAAAGGCAGTGTAGAGATTTCACTCATTTCATTCAGTATTCAGTTCTGATTACATATGAGTTTCTGTGACAGACTTCAAATATCCTTTTTTTTCTCTCTCTCTCTCTCTCTCTGATCTTAAAAACATCCACAACTTCCTGTAATAAAGCTTAGTATTTATGGACTTCAGCAAATGGATATAAAAGTCCATTTTCTGACTTTTATTATTTATTGAATAGAGCTAGAGATGTACAAAATACTCTGTTACTTCAGTGACATTACAGATGAGGACAAAGAGAAGAAAGGCAAGAACTAGAATAGAAGGAGTTGTAAAGAGTGCCACAGGGAAAATTACCCAGAAAATGTACAGGAAAGACTGCTCAGTGAGGAAATCATAGCTTCCTTTTTTGAGTCTAAGTAACACCACCCCTTGAATACTGCAGAAGTTACAGTGTTAACATGACTTTATTGTCCTACACTGGGCAAGCAGAGTTTAATGTTTCTCTTGAATTGGTTGCATACCTGGAGATTTATATTCTTCTGGAATTATTGGTTGTGCCCAGATGCTCTTTGCCTTAGAACTAGTTATAGCAGCCTAGCCTGAAAAAGTACAATTATAGAATGATTCAGGTTGAAAGGGATCTTTAAAGGTCACCTCATCCAATCCCCCCGCCATTACCATGGACAGCTTCATCTAGGTCCGGTTGCTCAGGGACCTGTCCAACCTGATCTTGAATGTTTGCAGGGGTGGAACCCCCTTGGGAAACCTGTTCTAGTGTTTTACCACTCTTCTCATAAAAAATTATGGAGTCTAAATCTACCCTCTTTTTTAAAAACCATTACCTGTTTTCCTATCATTACAGGACCTATTAAAAGACCTGCCTCTATCTTATTTGTAAGTCCCTTTAAGTACTAAAAACCTTCAAGGACATCTGCTGGAACCTTTTCTTCTCTGGGCTGAACAACCCCAACTCTCTTAGCCTTTTCACACTGAAGAGGTGTTCCAGCCCTGGTTCTCCTCCGGACTTACCCCAAAGCATCCATGTCTTTCCTGTACTAATGATTCCAGAGTTGTATGCAGTATTCCAGGGAGGGTCTCAGTATTCCAGATGGTGTAGAGGGGTAGAATCACTTCCCTCAACCTGCTGGCCACTTTGCTTTGGATGCAGCCCAGGAAGAAGTTGGTCCTCTGCCTGCAAGTACACAGGCATGTGGTTGGTCATGTCCAGCTTTTCATCCACCAGCACCACCAAGTCCTTCTCATCAGGGCTGCTTTTGATCTGCTCATCCCTCAGCCTGGATTGATACTGGAGGTTGCCCTAATCCAGGCACAGCCCATTGAATTTGGCCATGTTGAACCTCATGGGCCCCCTCCTCAAGCTTTTCCAAGTCCCTTTAGATGACATCCTGTCCCTCTGGCATGTCAGCAGCTCTGCTACGCATGAGATCATGTGCATGCAAACTAGTTGAGGGTTCACTCAATCTCACTGTCTACGTCACTGATGAAGACATTAAGCAGTACTGGTCCAAATATGGACCTCTATGGAACACAACTTGTTGATCATCTGGACACTGAGCAGTGGTTAAATTAATTGTGGGAATGGTCAGATTCCTTGCTGAAATCACTACATAAATGCCTTCAATTAATAAGGTTATAAGGAACATGGAATTACCTCTCTACTATAGGATTTTCCCTTATATATTTCATCATAAAATGAACTTGACTGTATTAAAGTTTGGACTGGAAATCTGTTATAAGAAATGTCATGTCTCAGCTTTTTCCAGCTTGGAAATATTGACAGGAAATGGGTATGTGTTTGTCTCACAAATGTAAAAATTGTGATTTCTGTTGTTGTTTTGTTACTTTGCTATATGAATTGTTTGACTGTGTAGCTAGTTAGACAGATCACCAAATGTCAGTCTATGGTTGAATAGCTACTCATTTTTGGATATAAACACATAGATGTTTCACATTCACATTTTGTTAAAATAAAAATCTAATAGTAGCTTCCAAAATGCTTAATCTATAATCTAGTCATAGCTCTCAGTAAAACAAAAGCTATCAATATTTAAATACATTGTCAGGAAAGAAAAAGCCAGCCCTAAATAGCTGTAACTGATAAGATAGATTTTCAAGATTTTACTGGAGACATTCAAATGTCTGCTAATGTAATCAACACGTTAAATTCTACTACTATTGTGTCTAATAGTACCTAGAAAATAAATTATTTCTGAGAAGCAGAGAGACACAAAATCATTCCATGATGTCTCTCAAAATCAGTCAAGAACTGGACTCATAGCATTCTGTGATAATGAATCAAGGGACAATAACTTGTAGTGAATATATTAATTAACCCTGAAAAACCTGTGCACACGTCTCACTAGTGAAATATTCTGTAGTGATCCTTCTGGTTGCAGCGCTTGCAGTTCTACTACTGAAACAGATAAAAATATTCTTCTTCTATCTTTCTAGGAAATGCTTTCAATTTTTATAATAACAAAATTGGATTCACATAGTTCCTTGTATTGATATGTCTTCATAACACTCTGGTGAAACTGGATTAATAAGTGTTTAATAAAATTAAATAGAGGCATGATTATCTCAGAATAGCACAAAGCAGAAGAAAAAGTTTCATTTTTCTTCTCATTTATGTGAAGAATGAGAATGAATCATTCTTCTTCTCATGTGTTCTGAAAATCTTTAGCATACTCACATATCTGTAGTGGAATTTTTCCTTATCTGTGTAGACACGTATGTTAATGGTTTATTCATCTTGACCCATTAAGGTTAATCCCGAATGTATGATCAGATAAAGACTATATATATTTATGACTTTACTTTAGTGTCCATGAAAAGCTGCATATCAACAAACAAAATGAGAATTCTAAAAATGAGCAATACAAGAAAAGCATAAGGTATTTTCTTAAGAAGGGGAGTAAGAGAATATGTTTTAATCTTGATTAAAACTTATTCATTTATCTTAAATGATTGCACAAAACACTTCATTACATTTCATCCTGTTATGAGTCATTTATTTTGAACAGTATTTACATACTTCCTCCATCAAGCAATTTTCAATTTACCTTCATGTCTGTTAGTACTGTATCCACTATAGCTCAAACCACAAAAATACTGATTTAACAGATAAATACAGTGCCACACTAGGAAAATATCTGGTAATACACTTTAAACAATGATGTCATTGTCCTAAGGCCTCTGAGATTGTATATAAATGTTCTTTTCCTTACTTTCTTTTTACCAGTATTTTTCAGACTTGATAGCAACCTTCAGCAATGCTCTCTCCATCAATCTCTCACATTCATGCTTCCATTCCTGCTCAGCTGGAAGGTCTACCTCTGCATAGTAAATTCTCTCTAAAAAGCATGCACTGTTTCCCACACCCCTGCTGTTCACTTGGCATGTCACAGACTGCTAATCAGTGTTGTTATTCTTTTTTTTTTCCCTCAGTACCTTTACAGTCTGTGTCATCTATGGCCCTTTGAGTGATATTCCTTGTTTTAGATGCCCATAATATGCTTCTGCTTTGATTTTTTTGTGCACTACATAGTAGCAGACATGATTGGTTCAACTTTCTCTTCTGCATGCATGATTATAATTTTTTCCCTTCATCAAAATAAAGAACATTTCCAGGAGGGTACTGGCCAATTCTTTAAGATGCTGGGCATTATGAAAATAATGAACAGTCCTCAGCAGTTCACCCTCACCTTGGAAGTACAGATGCTGCCTGACAACACATTCTGAAAGATGAAACACTAAACAGAAGAAAATATTATGCCTTATATGCAATTTTAAACAGCAAGAACACTCCAAATGAGACAAGATTTCATCCGAAAAGTCTATTCACAGCTCTGATACAGCTTCCATTAAATACCTAACTTCAATTCATCTCTGAATTGTGCTGTATCCATAATGTCAGACCATTCTTAAATCGTTCAAGGACATCCTTTCAAGTGCATGAGTCTCAGCAGACTCTTCCTTTTTTATGCTTTTGCTGTAAAGGGGTATTGTAACATTTTTCTATTTGTCTCATTCAAGCAGTGCTTACCCACACCATGCACAAAGGAGCAGTGAGAAAATAGTTATAGCCATGTGTGATTGAGGAAGGCTGATACCAGCACTCTTGAGACTGCTGTTCTTCAAAGGATTTGTAAGTTTGTTTTGATAAAAGATAGAGGGACAAAAGTTCAAGTTCTGTGATCAGAGGCAGGAAAAAAAAAAAGGGTAACTTCTGATAAGCTTCACTTGTTCAACTTGGACTGGGCAAAGTCAGACTGTCAAAGTTGCCAGCATGGCTAAGCTGGATAAGAAAATGAGTGACAAAGGGGAAATAAGAGCCACAACAAAAGTCAGATGAGAAATACATGAGCCCTTGTCAATGCTGGGAACATAGGAGAACTGAGTCTCCTTCAGTATGTCTAAGTATGTACAAGTATTTCACAGGCATTAACGACACAAAATGCAGTACTTGCAGTCTTCCTAAACTGGTAATGTTTGTCTGTAATAAAGGAGACTTGTCCTACAGACAGGTTATTGAATGGGTTCTCCTGCATGTATTCTCTCCAAGGTACTATATATTTTTCTTTGGAGGGCCTGCAAAGGTCTGAAATCTGATTTTCATTCTGAAAATAATAGGATCACAATAAAATTCCTCCTGAAAGAGACCTCCAAAATTCATTGTGTCTGGCATCTTGCTTAAGGCAGGTTTAATTTCATGGTTGAATCAGTGTCTTTATGGCATGTGTTCCAGACTTTCTTATCACCTTGGAAGCTCTTCACTGGACTTTCTTCAGATTGTCAACACCTGCCTTGTACAAGGTGGCCCAAAATAGTATCTGATTCTTCAGCTGTTTTGCAAGTGCTGTATAAATGGAAAAAGTCACCCTTTTTGATTTTCTGGACACACTCTTTTTGATGAAACACAGTATGCAGTCTAGGTGCTGAAGATACCCTTTCTGAGAGTCTTGGAATGCCCCTTTGGCCAGTTTTCACTCATTTATCTTGTTTCTCACTACAGAAATTAAATAATTAACCACTGAAATTTCTCATTAGAGCTGGCATATGTAAGAAGTCACTAATGAAACAGGCTTAAATTCAAACACCTACAATGTAAATATTGAGAAATGCAAGTTAAAATGACAAAGATCTTGCCTGAATGACAGCCTGCTGCTTTTTGACTGATCCTTTTCAAATGAGACAATTGCTGCAGTGATGACTGATTTTATCTTGTTTTCTGTCTGCACCAGGGACTACCTCCATGGGATAGAACTATAATTGTCTCTCATTTCCCTCTTCCTGAGGTATAAAAACCCATTAGTTGACAGCCTAAAAATCTTTATTTTCTTAATATAATATTTAATTTACCTCAGAATATGACTGCTAATTTATAATGTAAGCAAAATATGGATAAAAATCTAAGAGGTGCAATATTTAATATTCTCTTTGCAAAATATTATTTTCTGTTTTGTTTTGTAGTTTCTTAGGTGCTGGAAACACTCCTGTAGTTTCCTTTTAAAATGAGCAATGATCATACCTTTTCAGTAAAGTCCTCAAAAACATATAATTTTATAGTTACAATTTAAAGCACCATTCAGAAAAAAGAATCCAGGAAAGACTTTTGGAAAAGTGAAAAGTCCATTAAAACCCCAAAGGTTTTATAATTGGGAGCTGATCACATTTGCTACAAGGTTTCACTTATCACTTCAGTGTGCACTTCTCTGTGTCTTTCACTAATGGATTAATCTTCACTTTTTATTTTGTCAATTTTTCTTTGAGATTTTTCCTTCGCAGTTTTCCATTTGCAACAATTTTTCTAGTGGTAGCTCCTTAAATTTCTTACATTTTTTCTGCCCTGAAGACTAATCAATTTAAAAAGACAGCCAAAGAGAAGAGAGAATAATTCTCTCCTCTAAAAATTTTTAAATTTAAAGCATTTTTTAATAATATCTGGTTTTATTGGTAGTAGTTCCAAATGGGTTTTTAATGAGTCAGCATTGATTTATACAGTTGAAGTAGTCAATATTGCCTCGTTAAGTCCACATGCAACATTAAGAAAAATAGATCCTAAATGCTTTTTGGCACACATTCAGCTTAGCTTATATGCTATAATGTGGCAGTTTTGAAAAGAGGCATGACATAATGAAATTTAATGTATTTCTTTTGTCTGTGGCTTTAATCGCTGCTTGCACAGTATGAAAAACGTAAAGAAAGCAATTGACTGAATGCGTTCTGAAAAATTCAGAACAAAACAAAAGTTCTGTTCACTGGGACTAGTTTCAACTGCTGAAGCTAACAGCATTTAAATACTGATAGAGGCTTGCAGTTCTTAAAGCATTCCTAACTTTAGGAATGAGCTTTTTGAGGTTTAAGCAAAATCTCAGAAAAACACACCAAAAATATACCAGTACAGTAAGAATGTCCATTATCCCTTGAGAAACTCATGCAAAATTACCATAGCTTGCAGACAACTTTGAGTGATTATCCACAATTGTGGAACTGATGGGTCACAAAAATCAAATCAGTTTTCTCCTCTCTAGCCAACAGTACTTTATTTAAAATAGTAATGCAAAAAAGGCTTATGCATAATGAGACTATGTTCAGGTGACATCTACTCTGACCCGGTTTAAACATTTTTATTAAGCTGACTTATTTCCCACATGCACCCATTTCTCTCTGCTGGCAGGAAACTCAGTAACTATCTCAGTTAAAGATGTCTGCCTAGACATATCTTACATTCCTCTCTGGAAACTCACCAGCTTGACAGATGGATTACATTTCTATTATTCAAATGCTTATACTAAAATATTTAATACTTTACACAATTTATGAATAAAATTGCTCTCCTTTTGGCATTGGAAACTTCATACCTACATGTAGTCAGCTCTCATCACCACCATAAAATGATGCAAATACCAATAGTAATATTATTAATCTTGATGTCCTTTCCATGCCATGAAGTAATGATATTCCCTGATATTGGGAGCCATCCACAATCCTAGACCTTATTCTCTATAATCCCAGTTTCTTATTTCTCTTATTTAGCATTGGTATATAGGATGCAATACACATTTAGATACAGAAGTTTCAATAGTATTCTGTGCGTCTGGTTACCTTTGAAAGTCCTTACTTCTTCCTCATATACACCTATTCCACAGGCATTAAGGCAGCAACATTTCATAGACAAGAATTAAGAAGTTGTCAAATATCTCTAGTTCATGTTTTGGTGTTAACATGATTTGCAGAGCTTTGGGTATTCCCAAGCCTTCCACATTTTTTGTTAGAATTAGCAGTGCTTTAAATGCAATTTGCAGATTCTATGTGGGAAAATATTACTGTTTCTCTTCCATTTCTTTCTCACGGCTGAGACTCTTATCAGTTCATACAGCACTGTGGGTGTTGATATGTCAGTGTGGATATTAAATATTTCCTGCCCTTTTTTACTTAATGCATGAATGCCCTTACATTTTTCACGTGCTCTAAATAAGGACAACATATAAAGATCCCCAGTAAATATGATGTTGCAATCTTTTGCTTGAAATGCTAGCTAAAATTGCAGTGATCCTGCAAAGGCTAGAGCAGGAGGTAAAGAAAAGATAACAGGCATGTTTGGTTCATGGTGTAGATGAAGAGGTGAAATAGCATTATTCAAAATAGTTCATAAGAAGTTGTGGGTGTTCAGTTACATTGGAAGACAAAATTTGAAGCAGATTGAAAAAATGCTTTTTTTAAAGCAATTAATCTCTTTAAGGCAACATCAGGAAATTCTGTATCAAGGGTTCAGCAAAATGAAACCCAAAAGTTTGGGAAGGCTTACACACTAATATAAAGGAATCTGCCAATATTCCAACCCAAGAGTGTTAAGAAGGAATTAGACAATTCCCTGATAGGCAAGTTTTTCTAGACTTCAACAGCAAAGACTTCTTTTGTCTTCTTGAGAACTTCCTCAAATCTTAGTGATCCTTCTAGTTTATTGTGTTTCAATTAAGACCACATTTTAAAAGATGGGAAAAGATTAACAATGGGAAACATCAAAGGCTGATATTAAATCAAAGCAGAATTTTCATTAGCAGAATGTCCTAACATAATACAAAAATATGCCCGCAATTTAAGATAATGAATTTCCTTTTTCTTTTCAGTTAGGTTTTTTCCCCATTTTGTTTCCCATAAATGGTTTGTGTTTATACACTAAAGAGAAATACATACATTTTTCATTTTAGAGTTTCAGATGATTTTTGTCTTTTTGAAAAGCAATTGTATCAGTATAAGGAAATTGAAATTACAAAATGGATTGGAAAATTGGAAGAGACAAGTTAAAAGGACAAACTTCACTGGAAATAAAGAAAAAGCAAAGGCTAGTCATCATTTGGGACTACTCTTTAGAATTAACTAAAATTTAGAGGTGTTTTTTTCACTTTTAGTGAAAAAAAATTTTTTTACATGAGACTGATACTTCATACTCATTCTTCTCTACCTTCTCTTTCATGCTCCAAAAATGTATTTTCAGTGAAAAAAGGGTGACAATTTTCAACTATTTTTAGTTGGTGTAGTTTGGTCAACAAGTAGATATTACAGTTCCTATCCTATAAGAATGTAGGGCTGAATACAAGTACAGTTGAAAGATAAACTTTCTTTAGGATTATATTTATTGATAATAGTAAGTTTTGATATGTTTTATAAATGACATTTTTGGAGACTGTGAAAACAACAACGAAGTTTAACTTTCCATCCCACATTAAAATCCATGCTAAATCAAAGCCTTCTTTCAAGACTTTGATGAGAATTGTGGGAATTATGTATTCTAAGAGTATTGATTTTAAATGGCTCTCAGTATTTTTATATGACTTTGCTTTATATAACAACTCTTTAGGGAATATTTAATTAAATCATAATTGCCAAAAATATCCTTGTCAGACACTACAGGACTGTAGGGAAATGGAAAGACATGTTGAAAAGAATCTCATTAGCAAAGACATGTTTAATACAAATTAAAATTGACTTATTCTAAATAGTCTATATGAACAGTCTAAATTTTTGCAAACTAATATAGTTCAAACATACTATGAAAGTCAGATACAAGAATATAGTAAAATATGAAGCATGTACTTGATTGGGATATGAAACTGATGAATAAGAATCCAAAAAAAATCTCTAAAATTCATATGGCAAGAAACTTTAACAATAATACAAACACCTTCAATCTTTTTTCTCTCGTGATTCTGCTCAGCCCTGCAATTTGCAGCTTCCAAAGTGCATTAAACAGATATAGAGTTGAACTACCTCATTAACTATAACAGTGTAGCAAGACATTCATATTAATTTCATTGCAAAGGTACAGATCAACCAATTGAATCAATAAAATCAGCTGATCTCTTTACTGAGTCACATAGACACAATATTCTGACTACATGTATTAGATTGGAAAATACAGGTTGCTGGTTACTGGAAATGTCAGCTTGCTGCTCTATAGGTGGGTAAAGACATCAAAGAAACAAGTTGTCCATGTTTGACTTCAGGAATGTACAATATAATAATCATGAAACATTCAATGAAGAAAAATAATCATTAGGCTAGGTACAAAATAATAGTTTAGATTGCAGTAAGAGTACTTGTGAGATTCTTATTAGATGACACAGTATTTGTCATCAAAAACTTCTGTTGTTTAACTACCATTCTTGTAAATAGACAAGACTCTTTAAAATATTTTCAAAATTTAAGCATTAAGGTTTTCTACAAAAATGATATCCTGTGTTCATTGCTTCCCATAATTTGTTCTACTGCTCCTATGGTCTCCAGTTCATAGAGAGAGAGGATATTAACTTGTGTTTTTTCTTTGGATTTGCTTTTTCCCCAATATATTTTCTGAGATTATTGACTTTTTGCGTAGTGCAACAATATGTTTATGTTTCTCTGTGTCATCTTTACTGCAGTTTTCCTGACACCATGGAAATTTACAGACATTATTCTTTGTGATAGAAGCCTAATTAGAAAATGAGTAAGGAGAAGAAAGCTGGCAAGAGGTTTTAAAAAGAGATTTTCTCTTGATGAACATTAGCATATGTTTCAGTCAATTTCCTGCTTTTGTCTGCCTGATATTTTTGTGTCTTTTAATTAGAATAGAACACTGAGCTGTGTCTTATACAGGGTAGGTTATTGATCAGTCTTCCTACACAGTCCAAAAGAAAAGACTGAAGAATTTGTGCTTCCTTCTGTTATTTTGCACCAGTGCCTGTACATAAAACTCAGTGCCCCAACACTAGCTGTTATGGATTAACAGATTTTGAAACTCACCATCTCTATGGGATCAGTCTTGCTGATATTTTATCATAGATTAAAAAGGGAAGAGCTCTGAATGAAACTGCAGAGCCAATAGAGAGATCATAGTTGAAAATAAATGTTCTTTACAGTTCCTAAGCATCTTTTAGAAGACTGAATATCAGCCGTTCTTCTTGAGCAATTTACCTAAGACCCTACAAAATAAAGTAGAACTTTTAAATTATTTAGAAGAGAAACCTAAAGATTAAACATTTTCACCCCTGATATCCTGGAATTTTCTTTTATTCCAAATTCTTAAGATCATGCTGTATTAATATCAGGGATATAAATCCTTTGCCATAATTCCATTAAGTCCCATTCACTTTCCTGAATTAGCAGCTAGTTCTTCTGAAGGTTGATTGTCTTATCTTTTGTTACATTTTTTGTCACTCATAGTATTAAAGCAGGGAGAATATTAACTGGATTAAGGCAGTATTGAAGGCCACAGTATTTAAAACAGAATTCAGGGTCACCTGCACTTGGTGTGTGTGATACAGCTCCAGACCAGATAGAAATGAGTTCTGCATAAAAGCTGAGATCTTATGAAAAAGGACTGTGAAGAATGGCCCTGTAGAAATATGAGGAGAAGAAAGCAGTGGAAAGGAAAATTCAAATCTAACATCAACAAGTGATAGTGCAGCACTAAGGAACAACATCATGGCCTGAAAAACAGCTTGAGAACTCAGACTCTTTATCAACATGTACAACAGCTGATCGAATTTCACATAAGCATTGTTATCTATCGATAATAGACATCATCTAACTGGACAAATTCTGCAGTAACTGGTCTCACCTTAAATGATGTTGTATGTCACTCATGCTAGGCTTTAAAGTGACGTTGTTAGTTAAAATAGGTAATTTGCCCTTTGTGTAGAGATGCCATTCTCATCTCCTTGAAGAACCAACTGGTGAAGGTTCTGAAAATATTTCCTCAGCTGGTTGATCCCATTGGCCCACACACTATTTCTCAATACAGCTAATTAGTGTGGAATTTGAAGTGATGTGTATTTTAAAATTAACTCAATACTTTGCATGTTCAGTGTATCAAACACAGATTTATGTCACTATTTAAATGTTCACAGTTGTTCTTATCTGGTCTGTAAATGTAGGTCAAAAATTCTAGGCATCTCCCTAGAATGCATCTCTTTCTTGTACCATATTTGACTTATATATTCATATATCTACCTAAATGGTTTGAATACTCTGCTGCTGTTACAATGGCAATTTATGATTTTCTTTAAGCAACTGACATGAACTGACTTAAGGCTGTGATTCCTATTTAGATTCAGACCTTGTTAACAAAAGGTAGGCATCTATTGTCTTTGAAAGTACTGAACTTCAGCTGGCAGTCCAGGACAGCATCAGTCTTTTCTAGAATCTGTCAGATAAAATCTCCAATGAGAATAACTTTTACCAAGGCAATAACTTTTACCTGAATTGCTCAAAACTGAAATTTAGATGAATAAATGTGTCAAATTTGCATGTGATCTCATCCACTATAATAGATTATAAATATTCCTGTGTATGACTGAAATATATGTTAAAACTTGGTATTCTTGCGGACAACCAATATATAGCATCTTTTAGTTTTATTTAAGAAACATAAGCTTATTCAAAACCTCCAGCCATATCATTGACTCTTGACTGAATGAATTCATTTCAGCTGATTAAATATAAATCAGGCATGCTTACTTTATAACTACAGCTTTGTGAACTGAACTAAAAGAAACATTTGTGTTCTTTCTGTGTTGCCAGTCTAGTTCTTAGTATGAAGAAAGAATCACGGCTGAACTCTGTGCAACCAGAAATGACTATTGCAGCCTCCTGCTCAGTCCTTAAAATAGTTTCTTTTCTACTTCTGTTGAAGGTATGAATTTACTTTGTGTGCTGGATCCTTTCAGTTCATAGGAAGATGAACTTCAGGTAAAGTTTATCTAAGAAAAGAGTGAGTCATTCTCAAGGAAGGAAGGGAGGAAAGAAGGGAGGGAGGGAGGAAGGAGATAAATCTTTGTTTTAAAAAATAAAATTAAAAAATGGTCTCAACATATTCCTTGTTTAAACAGCTTCAATAAACATCACAGAGAGCTGAAATGTTTCTGAGATCAATTAGTTGTGATACCAAATCATCAGAAATGCAAGACTTGGCAAAAGAAAATTTTCACAAATAGATAGTGTTTGCTGTGCACTTCTGAATTCAGACATGGTTTATATTATAATGCTCAAACAATTTTGGTGATCTACCATTGTAAGAGATTTTGGGAGGAGATTTTGGGCTTGAAACCTTTCAGGCACATATGTGAGTGGAACGAAGAGTTTGGGTCTTGCTGCCGTGAGGTGATGCCCTGCTCCACACAGCCCACCCCACTGGGGTCTGCATCCCAGCCTCTGCGATGGTCACCAAGCCCTGCTCTTTGGCAAGAAATGATCCTCACCTTCCCCTGGAGCCTCTAACCCAGCTCCTGACTGGACACCAGACCAGAAGTCCCACCTGGGGGAAGGGCCCAGGAAAGCAAAAGGGTACTTGAGCTGAAGAACAGTACAAGCATGTCTTGAGCCAACCTTCCCTTGGATTTTCCATCAGCCGAAACATGAGGGACAGCTATATTTGTTCTTTTCTATCTCTTTTCTAATTCGTTCTTCATGAAGTTTGAGTAACTTAAATTCAGGTAGGTTGGAATTTGCTAAGTTGAATGGGCTTAGAGTTTACTAAGTTGATGTTTTGTGAAATACTTGATGTTGATTGAATATTGCTTTAAACTTTTGCCAGAGTTCCCTGATTTTCTGAAGTTTGCTAGTAAAGTTTTTGTTGTTTTGATCTCTTGAGACTATCTTGTCAGTATTTCTTCCTTGCATATAATTCAGGGTATGTAAAAAACCCACAAAAATATAAGCCACATTAAAGGGCTCAGTGACAGATTTCTGGAGCTTTACAGCCATTACTGGAGAGTCCCTAATTGAATCTTATCCAAAAAGTTGAATAACTGTACTACCATTCAACCTTTCTCTAGGTAACATGTAATTAAGCCTAAAAACAAAGTATTAGGAATAAGGAAAGCTCTGTCATAGGCTCGACTCCTCTGAAATAGGGGTCCGCAGCAGATTCTGTTGCTGAACTGTGGTCTTTGCTCCCTGCCTTTGTATTTGGTTTATTTGTCCAAGTATTGGCAGTGGCAGCAGTTCAGGGGTGGCATCTGAAAAAAGAAGAGAGGGGCTGCCCCATCCCAGTACAGCCAGTTCCATCTGGTTAAAGTCAGATCCAGTGGCTCTACTTCACGACACAGTTGAGCTCAAGTAATACTTCCAATATCTCTGTGATAATATTTTTAAGAAACCAGTTCTGAGAGAGTGAAAAAAAAATATGGGAGAAACAGCCCTGTACATATCTGTACATACCAAGGTCAAAGGAGAAAAAGAGGGATGAGACACTCCCACCTTCAGGGCCGATTCCCTGGCAGACCATGGAAAAGACCAGGGTGCAGGAAGTTGTTACCCCCACAGCCCATGGAGGACCACGGTGAAACAGATATCCATTTACAGCCCATAAAGGACCCCATGCCAGAGCAGGCTGGAGAAGGCTGCAACCACTGGAGACCCAGAGCAGGGTCCTGTCAGAACCACTAACCATGAAGGACCCATATTGGAACAGGGACAAAGTGTGAAAATGGAGTAGTGTGGAGAGGAGCTATTGCAGAGTAACTATAATCCTCTATTTCTTCAGTTTTTCTAGACATTATGCCAGCTAAAAATCATGTTTAGGGCTTTTATTACCTCAACAGAGACTTGTATTTTACCAGTCTTAGACAGTGTTCTGCTCCAATCACCTTTGTTTATCTATTATCTTGCCACTTGACTTTTTCTTTGTGGAATTGATGATGTAAAGCAAATAAATAAAGAAAACATTTGAAGACTCTTTTTGCAGAACGTAAAACAAAGAAGTAAATGAGAATGAAGACAAATGACCATGAACACAGACTGACCTTTTAAAACTTTCAGCATATAACATAATGGAGACAAGAAGTTAGCTGTGGAAGGTAAGTATACAGTATATGATTTTACTAGCAATAACAGAATTATAGAAATTTTTTCAGTGCCTTTCCATTAAATGTCCTCACTTAATCACTTTTTAAGAAAGATGTCTTTCTTGGCAAGCTTATATAATTATTGTATATACAAACTGTTCTGTACAGTAAAGTTTATTGATGAATACAAGATGAGCATGTTTGGTTTTTTTTCCTTCATTTCCATTTCAAATTACATTACACTGTCATATGGAGATGTTTGGATTATAGTCATAGTGTTTTAAAGCATATATTTTATTTCTTTTTTAGATGGAAAATTGTTTATTATTAAAGAGGTTTTGGATATAAAAGAAGAATTTTTTATGGAAAAACAGTATCAGAAGTCAGTGAATGCATAAAGAATAATTCATAATCCCCAAGGAACAGTTGCATTACATAAGGCTGGGTCATAGGAATGGGTTTGTGGAATATTAACTTGCCTATATTTTTTTGTTCCTGAAGGCTTTAATAAATTGCTTTTTAGGACTACTACAGTATTACTGGGGGAATAGGTGGCTATGAATACTTAAATTCAGCATACACAGTACCCTGCCTCAATTAAGATGTATCTCTGAGGGTATTGTCTACATAGAAATTGAAAAAATGCATATTGTGTGGACAGAACCAGACATAAATGAGATCTCTCAGGTACAGCTATCAGTATAAGTATGGTAGCACAATATTCCAAGCAGCAAATGAGGCAATCCCAGAAAGCTTTATTACAGCACTGTCATGGCACTTGTACTATACTGACATGGTGGCTGAACAAGCTACATGAAAACTATCTCAGATATTTTTAAAGAAAAGCTGAATAAATATATTTATAAGGTGTCTACTACTTGATAGGCAAGATCTCTATAAGCAATAAATGTATTCTAAATTGTAATGATGGGAACACACAGAAGTATGTTACAGGTGTTTCATAGAAACAAAGGCATCTATAGCAGAAGAAATAGCTACTGTTGAGAAAAAGGATGTGACTCTAAAGACTGCATCTGCATTCACATGGCAGTGTTTGTACTTGTGCTTTGAGTAACTTCCATTTAATGAAGACTTCCTCTTTTTAGTTGTTAAGTAATGCACAGAAGTATATGTTTATATATGATAAACCTTCATACAGGTGAACATTTTTTACAGAACTGTTGAAGGGTGTGAGTTGGAAGGAACCTGAAGAATCATCTAGTCCCAGCTTACCTGCCATGGGCAAGGACATCTTCCAATAGATCAAATGGCTCATTAGCCACTTGATCAATCTGGCCTTGAATATTTCCAAGAATAGGACACCCACAGGTTCTCTGGCCAATCTGCTTCAGTGCCTCACCACCCACACTGTAAAAGATTTCTTCCCAATATATGATCTAAGCGTACCTATTTTCAGTTTACAGTCGTACTTTCTTGTGCTATCATAAAGTGTCCTAGCAAAAAGTACCTCTCCTGCTTTCTTGTAGGTTCACTTTAGGTAGTGGAAGGCTGCCACAAGGTAACTTCAAGCTGAGCAATCCCAGCTCTCAGCCTGTCTTCATGTGGGAGGAGCTCCAGCCCTCTGACCATCTTTGTGTTTCACCTCTGGGCTCTATCCCACAGATTCATGTCCACCCAATGTTGAGGGCCCCATAGCTGAACAAAGTACTCCAGCTGGGCTGCCGTGAGAGCAAATTAGAGGGGAGGAATCACATCCCTCTGCCATGCCACTTTTGATGCAGCCCAGGACAGGTTGACTTTCTGGACTGCAAGTGCACATTGCTGGGTCATGTTGAGCTTCCCATTCACTACTGTCTCCACAGAAATCCTTGTCCTCAGGGCTGGTCTTAATCCATTCTCCACTCTGTCTGTATTTGTTCTTGGAATTGCCCTGACCATGTTCTGGACCTTGAATTTGGCTTTATAGAACTCCAAAGAAATTTCTTCTCTAATATTACCTAATATTTAGATATTCTCTTGATCTTTCTTTCCATTTCTTTCATCACTTTGGAATGTTTTGATGCTCCCCGCAAGGTGAAATTACTCATCAATCCTATCTTTTTATAATCTAATGTTCAGATTTTTATTTTTGGTCAGCATTCTGTGAAAGGTTTTCTAACTTTCTGTAGATGTCAAAAAATGGAATAAATATTTTTGAGACATTACAATTAAAAGCAGCCTGCACACTGCAAAATGATGTTTGCTTACATCTATGTTTAATGCTGTCAAGAGTCCAAATCATATAGGTTCCTAATCTGATCAGAATTTATGACTAAATTAGGATTTTAATCTAATTATAGTAAGCATAAAATTAGTTTTGATGTATATGAATAATAGTGTTCTAGATATTTAAGAGTTTAATTTGCTGTCATTTTTTGCTCCTTCTCTCCTTAGTGTGCTTGCAGTCACAGTTAAATCCTGCCTTTCATGAAATGAGCCATTCATGAAATGAATGCTCTGCTACAATGATTATCAATGATTAATCATTATTAATGGTTCAGACTATTTCAGGGTATATACTCCAGCAGTCTGCAATTTTTCACATTAAATCATATTTTTCCTTAATATATGTAGCTGCAATAGGATATAAGTATTTCTTAGGAAGGAATGTTATTTAACAGATATATTGTGTGAATTCATGAAATAGGCTTAGCACAATTTTATGATTATGGGGATTCTTTGCTTTCCCTTTCATGGTCTGTCTTACCATTCTTGAAAGTAAGTTCGATACTATACTTCAACCTTCAGGTTGATACGTAACACAAAAGTTTGCAATCTTCTTTGCAAGCATGATGAAAAACAAGGATCATAACCTCAGCTGATACAAATGGCCTAGGATTTTTCAAGTCAGATGATTTTTATTCAGTGAAGATCAGATTGCAGCTGGTAGGCTGCTTGAAGCTATATGTAGGTTGCATATTCCATTATCTTTTTGGTGGCTTTTTGATCCCTTGCATAATAGAGGCAGTAAAAGGACAGTGTTGAATATAGATTCAAAATTAAGTATCATCACTAATGCAGAAAAACAAATTTGCAAATCTAGAGCTTTTTTAATTTCTATAAGGAACAGATACATATAATAAGAAAAATGAGACTAACATAAGTTGCTGTGCCATTTTCTCCCTTTTGGAAATCTTCGTAACAACTTTTCCTTTCTCAACAATTACTGAATGCTGGACAAAACTGAAAATGTAACTGGATATCACTGAAACTTCTAAAGACGGGGCCAAGTGGACTGTAGGAAACACAAAAGGGGAGACATTCTGAGGAATGAGGAAAATAACAGAAAAGGACTATGATGTGTATTATCATTAGATAAATTTGCAAGCTTGGCTACTACTGGAGGGAATAACAGAAACATGTGGGTTTTCAAATACTTATGCAAGAACTAATGTGGAAAAAAACCTGTTTCATTTGGATCTATAAACAAAGACTAAACTTGACATCAATTTGTATTATCTCAGTCTCAAAAATATTATTGGAAGAATCATTTGGTATTTCAAGAGAAATATAATGATTTATTAAGTTATGCATAGCACGGTCATTACTGCTAGCTTGCATGTGTTAAAATATTGATAGTTATTGACTTGCCTGTAATCAGATTGTCTATGGTAATGTGAGGAAAAAAAAAATCTATAAGAATCTGCAGTTGCTTAGGTTTCTGGCAATCTGAAATTATGAGGTATGTGGGTAATCATTGCTCTGTTTGGTTCCTCAGGAAGAAGGTGGAGAAAGCATTCTGAGAACAAGGTATATCTTTTTTTTCTTAAGCACATCTGTCTGCCCTGCTAAGTGGCTGAAACAATTAAGTCCTCCTGAAAGTCCTCCTTCTACAGCTGAAAAGTCGATTGAAGCACAGCTAGCAGAAACTCTTAGACTTACCTCGCCCTTTGTTAATGGAAGTATTACTTGAGCAGTGTTATTGATTAAGAGAGGTATTACTTGATGAATATTTGTCAATAACTGTGACATTCCCATCTTGCTAACTTTTCGTTTGTTAAGACAAGTATGTTATAAGCATTGCCAAAACAACTTTTCTGTGATGGAGTTGTGCCAACCTCTAGTATCATTTGAATGAGCAGATGCTGACCTCTGTAAATTAGTTGGAGCTGGGATATAATAGTCTACTCTTCCCAGCAGTTCTAAACTTATATAGAAATATCCTTTTTTTTTTTTTTTCATTAACTTCAGTATTTTCATGGGGAATTAAATAATGCAAAACTTTGGAACTATATGGGCCTCAGAGTCTTGACTGATAAACACTAATGTCTTCTAAAGTTTAGGACCATACATTATTTTGAGGTGTATCTTGTTACTAAGGTAAAATATATCTGTAATTAGCCTAAAAGGAAATGGAAGTAAGGCCTATAACAGGAAATTTAGTTAAGACCATCCTTTGGGCATAACAATGTCCCACCTCAATATTCCTACTCTTTTTTGTCTTGTGATTATCCACTTTCTGACTTCAAAATATTCTGTGAAGTTAAGGTTACATCTCCAAGGCTTCTGGGGCCCTTAAGCTATATCACGGCTGTGTTTGAAGTGAAAACAATCTGGCTGAGACTGAATAGACTGATGATCATCTTACCCCTAAATTTGTTCAAGGCCTCTAAGCAGGGCATTTCCCCATCTAGTAATTTCTATGAAGAATAGTACTGTAGAACAATTCAGAACATCAAATTTGGTTAATCCCAAAGCACAGCAGGTAAAATAATATTTACTTGAAAACTTAGTTGATGATAAAGTGGAGGCCAGCTCTTTCCATCTTTTAATGTGCTTATTATATACTACTAACACTCATGAAATTCAATAGAGATGGGTAATTAAAAAAAACAAACTGCTTGATTTATGAGGTCAGGAAATATATCACATAAAGGCTGGTAAACAAGTAAATCTGCTTACACTCTGCATGAAAAAACTTACAAAAAATTATTGAACATAAAATTGTGTCTGTAGTGAGATCAAAGCTGATATTCTTCTGTCATGATTGTTTTTCAGTAGCTCAAAGCTACCTAAGGTCCAGAACCATTACTACACTCTTGAGACTATTCTATCTCCCCATGTTTGTTGGTATTTGTTTCAGTCTTTCAGAGGAATGAACTAATCTGTTTTAAGCTGCCGTTGTCCTTACATTTTCCTTTAATTCTCTTTCTGTTTGGTTGCTAGTTTGTTTATTCTCTAGTCTCTGCTTTTCAGTCTTTCTGGCTTTTCAGTTTTGTTTTTCAGGGTCTTTTGTCTGATCATTACACATTCTGTCTGGAAGACTCTATGAACCCCAAGCAATATTTAAATTCAATCAAGCTTAAGAAGTGGGGATGTTTAAATGATTTGTACACTAGGTAAAATAAATGTTGTAGTGTCCAATGGGATTTTCCAATCAGATGGTAGTTTATTTGAGAAGAAAATGCAACCTTATGAATGATATTTTAAAATTGTCTAGCACTTGTGTCTTATTGGTATGAATCACTGATCTTATCAAAACAAAAACAGACTGCCTTTACCATTATGTATTTGGGATTTGCCTATGTAAATCAAACAACTTGTAGTGTCTAGTGTGTAACATGTCTGCTTGCTCATGTGGAACAGAATACATGTATTTTTTAGCTGCTATTCTAGTAGCATAAAAAGAGAAATCAGTAAATGAAAATATAATTCTGAGTATTATCAGCAAAGTAGATGTAGCTAATACCTTTCATATGCTAAAGTGTTTTCTGACCATGCAAACACAAGAGCTGCAGAAAATATGCCTTATGTTTTTAGTACCTCTAGGTGCTGACATCTGTTATAATCCAACACAGAAGATACTTATAGTGATACTTATGCTGAGAAACTGAAATCAGCAGAATAGCCTTAAGGTTTTACAGGCATATATACACATGCACACAGGAAAAATGTAGGAGAAACAATTATTATCTATATTTGCCACATATTTGTAGCCACATGTAGCCTGTAGTCACTCTTTTCAAAAGGTGAAACATTCCCATGTATTTCAGTTTAAAAAATATTTTAGAAGTTTAACTTTTCAGACATCTTAATATTTTTCACAAAATAGGATTCTTGTTTCTTTTTCTGTTGAAAGACCTCCCAAATACTTTCAAGGTCTGAACAGCTTTAAGTCTGACCATTTTTAGGGGTCATGGTCTGTTGGAACCCTGGCTGAGAAAGAACCTGGCGAAGAATTTTAGACTTTCTGTGCTGACAGGCACTGACCCCCAGGAGAACACTGCATTTGACCTGAGGCCATGGAGAAAGCTTCCAAAATTGAATGATAGTACTGGGATTATAGTTGTGTAGTTTGAATAGAAGTGTGTAATATCATATGGTGGACAAACATGGTTTTAGAATATAGTAATATATATAAAGCAAGATGGAGATTTTAGGGCAGAGGCTAGTCCTTCTTCACCTTCTTCATGGGTTTGAGTGGTATTGTGTAATTGGATAAAAAGGTCTGCACTGTGGGCCATGTGTGGTTGGTTACTGGGTCAAAAGTAAAAATAATTTAGGTTTCATTTCTTGATTGGACAGTTAATCCTTAAAAGGCCTTGTAGAGAGACAGAGAGACTTTTAGTTTGTTAGAGTGAAGTGCTATAGAACTCACTGTTTGTGAGACTGTTATATAGATAAGAATTAATAATCATCTGAGTCTGAACAAGAAATACCATCTCCTGTATTTAATCCCGATCCTGGCAAAAAGGAGTAAAGACTCCCACAGTGGTATGATGTAAAAAGTCTTGTTTTTCTTAAACACTAGGAAGAAACTTGTGTTCTTTTTGTTTTCACTTTTATCCTTGCCTTTTTTCAGCATCACTGATGGTACTGAACTAAATTTATGGTGTCAGTTATAAGTACATTCTTTTATGATGAAACTTTTTCCTGAGAATATGTTCTCAAAAATATTAAGGAAGCCTGTTAATGCAGTTTTTAGATTAACAAGATGTTGATTCTTTTCCAGGAGCAAGTGTGCTCTATCTGTATTCATTTCAGAACAATAAGAATGCTCAGAAATAGACCTGTGTGTAGTAATGATATTAAATCAGTACTACAGTCATGCTTACTGGTACAGAAGTATTTTACAGATGATGCTTTCCAACAACACGGTGCAGAATTTCTTTAAAGAAAAAAAATTAAAACACATATGTCAGGTATAGAAGAATTTCAAAAGGCTCAGAATTTTGAAAGAAATTGATAGAAACTTTCAATTCTTATCTGGATGATCTAAGTGATAAGAAACAGATTTCTTGTAAAGATTCTGGGCCACTAGATTGCTACAGTACAGGCAGCAAAGGGTGTGAGATGTTTTGTGGTTGGTCTCCTACCTATGGAGAGAAAATTAAAAATAATTTGGACATTTGTGAAATAGTGGGTCTTTTTTACTTTATTTTAAGTATGAAGAAGATTACTTTTTATTTTAGCTGTAAGTGTTCATTGGCTTTTGTATTATAATCTCTATAGAAAGCAAGAAATAGCTGTGTTTGGGGTTTTTCTGTTGATTTAATGAAAATATTTCCATTTTAATGGATCCTACGGCAAATTCATGAACACATCACAAGTGGCCCCACAGATTTTTGCAACTCTAGCACTCCAGAAAAAAACCCAAAGAATATATTTGATTTAGTAACAACCTTTGCTAACACAATATGATAGAAGTCCAGTAACTACTTCTGTCTCTTATGAAAGCAATAGCAATAATCCTGATTAGGCCTCTGAAAGAAAAAAAAAATGCTTATGTTTTAATTATATTTTTGTTTTCTGTTTTCTGACATACCAAAGGTTTAATTTCTGTGATTTTCTTCATAAGGTTTACCTTTTTCTAATCCATGTATTGTCAGATGGATGCATAACATCCCAGCGGCACAGTTTTACATAGCAATTTATCTGAATTGTGAAGATGCAGTAGAGAAAGCCCCTAAAGTATAAATTATTTCTGCTCATCAGAATGTTTTTGTTTTAGCTAATTTGTTGTTTGAAATTACACACGCTGAAAATATGATTGAAGTGTCCCTGCTGCATTTAATCAGATGTGGAATTATTCATTGCTATTAAAAATGCTTGGATTATTAGCTGCCTTTAGGTGTTTCTGAACTGCTAACATTTTTCCAACATGTTCTTTTGGCAAATAGCATCTGTTTAGTGATTTCTCTCTGTTTAAGGATACTGTAGTAAATTCATAGGCCTAAACTAAAAATTCAAATAAGCAAAATAACCACATAAGCTACATATTTCATATGTCATAGAAACAGTTTTTTTTTGTTTTACAAAAATATTTCTAAAATACTGTGTTAGAGCTTCTAAGGAGGAAAATTCTTTAATGTTTGGAACTTCAGCATCTAGTTTAATAGATTGAAACTAGATTAATATCTAGTTCTACCTCTAAATGAATTTAATTCACAATTGTTTGCATGTTCCTTGATATGGAAAAACATAAAATTTAATTTAGAAAGTTGATTTACTTTATGATTATTTAAAATTTTAATGCTAGAAGAATAAAATGGAACACTTTTTACTTTTGAACTCTTCAGTAAGGAATTTCCTAGACATCTTCCAATTTTTCCACATGGAAAACTGAAAATTTACATTTCTGGAGCAGAATGTATTGTGATTTTTCACCTACTAAAATTGGAAGAAATTAATGTGAAGATTTAAATTAAAATAGTCAACATTTTATTTGGAAAACATTCAAACCATTATGCCAAGCTAAAAGGGAGTAGAATAGTCCTTTTTCCTTGCCAAGCTTTTTTTTAAGAGCCTTGTGTCACACTTAGTTTTATCTGTAGGACATACCACTGAATAATAGAAATAAACTGTAATTCAGTAATTTTTTTATTACCATGGGAGTGCTATATTTTATATTAATAATAGTAAATGTGCTATTTTCTTATAAATTAGTGAAAATTATTTTATTCCTTTATAATTGCTACCAGAATTTCTACATGCAGCCATTGCCAAATGACAAATCAAGTGTGTCAGACCTTATCTTCACTATGTTATCATTCATTGTTTTCTGGACTCACAGAATCAGAATATAGACTAACTTATGTTTCAGTGAATTGGACACTGAGAGAACCCCACCCCAGTTTGGTGTCATCCATGAAACTGATGAGACTGCACCCTGTCCTACCTTCCAGGATAATTAATGAACTAAAACTGTGCTAGCCCCAGCACTGTGCTGTCTGCCAACTGTGTGACAATTGAATATTGAACAAATCATAAGAGTCCCATCAATTTTCAGCCCATTTTCTATCCCACACGACATTTATCTCACCATTTTGACTGTAAGAAGAGACTAGAGAGATCAAAGTCTGCCTAAATCTGATTAGATTTGAGCATTGTTTTGACATTTTTGCTTCCAAAAATTGGTCCCATAGGCCTTCTCAGGAACCACTATAAGATAGAACTCAGCATAAAAATGCAGGAATGTAAAATGCCCTATTTCCACTTCTCCGCACTTCTTCCTTAATCCAATAGTTCAGTGGTTAGAAAGCATCTGGAGAAACAGATGATCTTCTGCCTAGAGAAATCCTCTTTTTGCCAGATATATATTCTAAATTATAAACTAATATCCCAAAGCAGAGAGAGAGTGAGAAGAGTGCTTACTTTTATTCTTTCAGAAGAAAAGCTAATTCAATATTCATTTAGCAAGCAGAAGAAAACACTATATAGCATTATAATTAGACACTTCACTCTGAAATAAGGACATAAGGATTTTAGTCATTAACCCAGTGCATGTATATCATCAGATGTTTAAGTATTCACTTCAGAAACGAATAGAGCAAAAATATTCACTTGCAGATGAGTCCCTCTCTTAACACTGCATTATGAAGTCATTCCTGTGTTTCTTCACTGGTATGAAAAGAGAAAGGGAGAAAGACAGTTCAAGGGAAGTACTGAGCTCATGTAAAGCAAATTCGAAGAATTTTGGAGAAACAAGTTTCTTCAACTTGTTTGAAGGGGGAGCTTTCTTTTCTTCGGAGGTGTAGAACTTATGTAGCAGAAACTTTTGCAGGAAGAGAAGTGGGGTGAGCAATTGCAGCTGCTACCTGGAAATGTCATTCACAGAAGTTGTTACACAAATTATCCCACCTCCCTTTGCAGCTGATTTCCAGACCATGTGGGCAAAGTTACACAAACATAATTTTTCCACATGCCATCCTGTACTACTCACTACTATGTTGATGCCTGAAGATATTCTTGGGCTACTGAAAGCATTTACTATACTTGAGAGATAGAAGATTAGATCTTATAATGTTGCGCAAAAGATAAAAATTAATCCAAACTCCCCTATAGTCTGAACAGTTGTGGCAACCACTGAAAAGATAGTTTAAAGATGGGAATGGATCCTATCACTGGAAGACTGCAAAGACTATGAATTATGTCAGTGATCTGTTTCTTCTGAAGATGACAGTAAAGTGACTAAAGACACCTTTTTATCACCTTTTTGTCAACATTTCTTACTAACTTAGGCAGTTTCTGGCTCTTTATAGTGATTTTTCAGTATACGTTCTCAAAACCCTTATCCTTCTATTGAAATAAAAATTAGGCAGATTCCAGTAGACAGAAGTCCATATCCTCTTTATAAAAGCTTGAGGCTTTGGCATGTGTTCCCTAATCTTGGCAGAACTATGAAAAGGATAAATGGATCTCAAACAGTCATGTTTTAAGTCTCAAAGTGGTATGATTCTTTCTAATGCTTATAAAATATTGTTTTGTTTTTTTTTTTCCATATTCCATTGTCCAGATGTCATTCCCTATGCTTTTGTATAACTCTAAAGGCGTGGGCAGCAGAATAGGGAGTGGGGGCAAAAAAATCCTTCACATTCTAGTATCAGGTTCGTGACCACCTGAGGAACCTGAAGGTACTTTAGTCTATGGGACTAGATGAAATACATCCCGGAGTCCTGAGAGGATTAGCAGATGTTATTGCCAAGTCACTGTTTGTGATATTTGAAAAGTCATGGCAATCAGGTGTTGGCCCAGGAGATTGGGAAAAGGGAAACATTGTATCCATCTTTTAAAAGGGTAGAAAGGAGGGCTCTGAGAACTACTGACCTGTGGGTCTCACCTTTGTGCCTGGGAAGATCTGGAAAAGATCCTCCTGGAAGCTAAGCTAAGGGGCATTGTGTTGGTTTTGAACAGCCAGTGGCTTCTTTGTAAGGTGGCTTCTGTGAGAAGCTGCTAAAAGCTTCCACTCTATCTGGCAGAACCTATCCCTGATGGTTCTGAAGATGGATGTGCCACTGGCCAAGGCTGGGCCAATTAGAGATGGTGGTAATGCCTCTGTCACAACATATTTAAGAAGAAATCAAAACAAAGTTTGTGGCACGGTTGTAATTTTCCAGCTAGAGAAGAGTGAAGTGAGAATATGTGAAGGAAAACAACATGGAGACACAAAGGTCCATGGGAAAGGAAGGGCAGGAGGTGCTCCAGGCACTGGAGCTGAGATTCCCCTGCAGGCTGTGGTGCGGACCGTGGTGAAGCAGCTGTGCCCCCGCGGCCCGTGGGGATCCACGGGGGATGCAGAGATCCACCCGCGG
>QUSF01000001.1:52940341-53042752 GCA_003676055.1 Chloebia gouldiae
TGATCCAGTGGGGGACCTGGTGGAGAGAGAGAGCCCTTAGTTCCAGGATGAAGCAGCTTGTCCTTGGAAGACTGCACCCTATGGAAGAGTGACCCATAGTAGAGCAGACTGAAAGGTACTGCTCTCTGTGGGATGGACTCTGCAGAAGTTTTGAGAAGACTGTTTTTTGTGAGATGGAGCCATGTTAAAGAAGTTAATGGAGAACTGTCTCCTGTGGGAGGGACCCCACAGTACAGCAGGAGAATGACTCCTCACCCGGAGCAGTGAGAAAAACCACCAAAACTCCCGTTATCTCCCATTAACTCTCTCTCCACTATCAGTGGAAAGGTGAGAGGGGTTCAGGGGAGGAGTAAAAAGGTGTTTTAACGACTTCTTTTACTTCTCATTTTCCTACTGGATGGTCTGTAGCCCTCCTCCTCATTTTCTTTGCCTCACGATAGCTGCAATGGCAGAGACTGAGATCCTAGAAACCCCCAGCTGCAGTTCAGGCTAGATAGAGGTGGATGCTCGCCAGCCTGCAGGTGTATTTGCCTCCACAGTACACTGCTTTTAGCAAAGGACTGCCAAGCAGTGACTCACCCTATATGCTGGCACCTGCTTCATGATACCTGCTCAACCCACAAATTTTCCCACCTCTTGGCCAAATGAACTTTCTGGGATAACTCTAGTGATCTCCCACGGAAGACCCCTCATCTGCCTCACAACCACTGTGACGGATGGAGATTGAAGCTCCCTCCCAAGAACTGAGACCCCTGTCACGGGGCGGGGCTGGCCTGACTGGAGCAGGATGTTTGCTGAGTGTTGCCTGCAGGTGTGTTTGCTGGACCAAGAAAACAGTGGGTCCCACTCACTGCTGAAATTGACTTGCTCTGCTTCAGAACATGGACTGTCTGTATCCACTTTTCAATAGACTCAGTTCTCTATTACCTCCCCCCCACTCGGCAGAGGACTATAAATGACCCCTGAGTTAACCAAGACTTCGGTTAACCCCCATGGATGACCATGATTTGGAGTTAAGCAGGACAAATCCATGTGGCTGGACCATTGGGGACCTCATCTTGATGAGTGGTAGCTATTTCCCTTTCCCCTCTTTACTCTCTATTCTTTATTTCCTTTTCTGTCCCCTGATGCTTCTACCTCTCTCAGCCCCAAATTATTAGGCTAGCCCAGAGATATGAGGCCTTGAGGGGAGGAATATCAGGAAATGGGCAAAGATTCAAAAGAGGCTCTATCCCCAATGTGGTTGTCCAGCTTCTTTACTCCATGAGATCCGGGGGGAAAGAGAGCAAACAGGAAGGGTAATGGCTTTATCTAGGCTCTGGACAGGGAGGGCTTCTCTGGTTATCTGCCAACCCTGTCAGGGCAGGAAGGAGGGGACCAGGCTTATCTGATCAGAGTCACAGAGGTCCTGGGAAATGGGGAAAAGCACAGCCTGAGCACAGTGTAACAGTCCCCTCTACCACATTTGCTGTTGGTCCAAAAACTGATAGACCCCTGCTGTTTGCCTTTTTGCATTTTTGGGATCAGTTAACAAACCATCACAACACCCTGCATGAGCAGATTGTGACATCTACTCTGATCTTGTTAGTTATACTCTCACTTTATATCTCTAAGTCGACCCAGGTTTGCCCTGCATGGTAATTGATGAGTGGTTTTGCCCAGTCTTCATCACAATTCACGAACCCTTCATTGTATTTCCTCTCCACTGCCCAATTGCAGGGGAGGGTGAGTGAGCAGCTTTTGTGGGTGCCTGGCATCTGGCCAGTGTCAAAACACAACACAGATGAAGAATCATTATGTCTAAAAATCTCTCTTCTTCTACAACCCTCTAACTTGAATTTAGGATCTAAAATAGCCTAAATGAATCAACTTTAAGTAGTCATTCTGGAGATTTTATGGGGAGTTGCATTTTTTTAATCAAGATTTTTTTATCAGTTTCTATATTATGCCCTATTTGAATACTTTCATAACTTTCCCTTAGAAAATTATTAGAAATTATGATTCATCAGACATTTAAGATTTCGTCTTCTACATTTGTTTCCAAAAAAAGTCAAGCTGTAACAGCTGGAACTATATTTTGAATTTAATCTGCATTTAAAACCAAAAGATGATTCAAACAAGCAAAAAGCACAATATTGTTTCTAGTGTTAAACCCAACATTATTTCAGAATCATTAAGTTCACTTAAAACTGCACGTTCTTTCTTGTTATGGTTTTGTTTTCAAAGGAAACAGGATAAATACTAATTTCAGTTCTTTGCAGTTTTTGACAAGTGTGCACAGTATTTGCAATGACATAATATGACTTTTTATCTACACTTTGAAGAGTACAAATATTTACACTGTTTTCCAAGCATCATTTTTATTAGCAAGGCTAATGCTCTTGCTAACTGAATAAGACTGAATGCAAATATCACATTACAGGATTTCATCAAAATTGGCCTGAATCTGATCTTTTAAAGGATAAATCTATGTTTTCATAAATATTTCCATTTTTGTTGCCATGAAAATATTAAGGAGTGAATGTAATAAAATATTTTTCTGGTTATCTGGGATTCTTAAAGAATAAATTTCATTTTCTGTAGAAAATGGAAAACAATTATTTTAATATACAATTTTTTCTTCTTTTAAAATAAACTAGCTTATTCTCATTTACTTATTGATATTTACTTATTGTTTTTTTTTTTCTAGATTATAGTTAGTAGCTTGTCAGGATGCATGTGAGAAATTACTGCTGCTGGAACTAATGGAATACCTAGTAGTAAAAATGAAAATTAAAGAGATTAAATGGAAATAATAAAAATAGAAATGAGAAGCAATGCTGTGCAAATAATAACAAAGACATACAAATATGTACAATAAAGGAAATCAATGTCTGTTCTTCCATGTTACAGTAACTCTATGAAAAACTCAACCAAAAATAAACTAAACCCAACACAACCAGTAAAAATATCAGAAATCTGAGGCTGTAAATGACTTGACTAATTTAGAAAACCACTGCTTTGGGTGGTGGGGAGAGTCCTTCTATCTCTCCGACTTCCAGTTCTGCAAACTCTAAGCTTACCAGTAATGCCATTTCTTTAAGCATTTTCCATTGGCTGAATACAAAGTGTGAAAAACATTTATATTTCACACTGTCATTATTAAAATTATTTTAATAACAACTAGTTAATTTTTACATATTTATTAGGAGATACATATAAAAATATATCCATGCAGGTATATATTTATAAATAAAATATAGAAAATTATAGATATATATAGATATATATGTGTGTGTGTGTGTGTGTGTGTGTGTGTGTGTGTTCTTTTATTATTTCCATGTTGATTTTGTTCCTTGAGGAATCAGAAAATCAGACAGTAAAAATTATGTGTGGCAGAAAATTTACTAGGGATTACTTGATCTATGCCTGGAAAAAAATAGTGATAAGTTTTAAAAGAAGAATAATCTACATCAGAAGTAAATGTTTAAAAGCCATTTAATTTCTGAAAATATATACTCCAAAATATTTTAATGTTGCCATATTTAAGAAAATAGGAATCTCCCATGGGAAAATAGCAATGTTCATGTAGAAGGAGCATGCAATTTAACCACGTGGGTGGTGATTGCAGTTGACCACAGCTAGCAGTATAAGTGGCACAAAAGCATCTTGATGATGCATATCAGGCTTTAAGAAACACCACTAAGTTTTGGTTAGACATGCAGGACTGATTCCTGGTATTCTCCATGGTGCAGTTACATATGTCTTGCAGTATCATGAGCAAATCTTATTCAAGACCATCAGCACAATAGTACAGCTACATGTTTTAGATCTTTTGCTTTGATGGATGTTAGAAACAAAGAAAATCAATTAGGTGGCAGAAAGGGTCTGTGTAGATTATGGCAGGACTCAAGGAAAATACATTTGTAAAAACCAAGTTTTCTGTCTTTTTAACCTTTCTGACATTTTGTCCTAAGACCTCTCTCGGTACATGAGCTGGATTTATCCATTAAATACTATGTGGCTTGTTACAGTATGACAAGTAGATGAAAAGAAACCTTTTTCTTCCCATTTAAGGATGTCCTTCCAATTCATGAATGACATTCCTTCTCGGGAAATTTGACCTTTCACTTTTACAGTGAAGGTCCACCTTTTGTCAGATGGAAAATCATTTATACCACTGGCAATCAGGAATTATTTCATTTGACTCTTATTTTATTTGTCGGGCTATGTAGTGGAAAATGGATACTTAAGAAATCATTAGAAATTGCACTTTGCCTATAAACCTTAGCATTTTCCCCAAATAATTTGTATTGTTATCACCTTACATTTGGCTTCATAATCAGTATTTAATTAAATAAATTTAAATTCTGATGACTGCATTCATTTTCTGGTGGGAAGTGGATGAAATAAGGCAGCATTAGGTAGCTATGTCTTCCTATTCTTTCCCTGTATTTGATAACACATTTTTCTTATATAGAAATTATTGCACATGGCTATCAGCTTTATACTACAGAATAAAATACCTCCTATATATGTTATATCAGCTAGCTTTGGATCACTAAGTGTGAAGTGCATCTTGCTGCACAGGCCCATTTGTGATCTCCCTTGTTCTTGTAAAATATTGAGTTAATATTTTTCAATTATTAAATAATTAATTTTAGGTAAAAGGAAGTGTGCTAGATTAATCAGATTAAAATGAAAATATTTTGTTTCTGATATCACTATTTTAAAACTTCACTGTTGCCAAAATGTATTCTATGAATGAGAAGACCTTGTCCAGATCACTAGGTAAAGAAAATATTGGTAGTATTTTCTTCCATAATTACTGGACCTGACTGGGAAGAAAAAATGCTGAGGTTTTTTTTTTTTTGCAATAATAGAAGATAAATAAAATATATTAATAATATTTTAAAAAACCCTGCATAAATGAAAGCAATATCTATGGTATCAAAAATAAAAGAAGGAATGGTGTAATTTTACTAAAAATAGAAGCAATGGTTTGTATTAATTAAACAACTAGATTCAGGGAATTTCAAAGGATTGCTAAAAATAAATTGACTATTTCAAACATTTTTCCATTGTCACATAAAACCGCAACCACTAAAACCCTGCACCTTATGTATATCCTTTCCTTATTCTTGTTTTACTTATAAAGAAAATAAAATGATTCGTGAATATTTGACCTGGTTTTGGCCAGGACATGGTTAATTTTTTGCAATAGCCAGGAGTGGTCAGAACCTTGATATTATTCATTTATCACCTCGTGCCAATAATGGGGACAGGGGAAAGAGACTTTCTCTTCTGAGGAGAAGGCTGTTCTGACTGGTCAGGAGAAAAGGTGGTGAAGAGCAGGTCAGTATTTGTTTATTGTTGTAGGCTTACCATGTAAATAATTTCTTTGTCTTAAACCTTTTGTATTAATATTTTTGATGTCATTGTTTTTGTCTTCCCTCATTGTTGATTCCAGCTGTGTTCTTATCTCAACCTGTGATCTTTGCCTTTTGTGCTTCCACTTGGAGTGGAGGGGAAGCACGCAGTGGTGTGGTTTTAGCAGGAGTGCTAAATTGGAGAATACCATTCCAGAACCAGGATAATACTGCAGATTCTGTCTGGACATCACAAATGTTATCAGTTTGGGCAATTTTAATGCCTGGAAAGGGTATAGAAATAGCATTGCTTATGATAAGAATATTGATCGGCCGATAGGGAATGGGGTGAAATTTTAATAGTCAATTTTTTGGATTTATGTCTGACCTTCAGTACAGATGATTAGAGAACTGGAAACACTCATGATGATGGAACATATAATAAAGGTTAAATTTAGTACAAAATATCCTTTTCTTGAGATTGACTCTCATTACAGAAATATAACTTACATGAACTTTTTCTGGCAGCATAGTCAACTTGGGAAATAAACTAAAAAGAGAGCTGCATGTAGAAATTTATCCCTTTTGAATCACTGTTTTTTCAATTACATGTGAAATAGCTATTAAAATAATATTTATGATACCCCAAAGACACAATGAAAGATGGCTTAATGACTGTAAATTTAAAATGTAACTTTCTCTTTGCCAAGGGTACAGTGCTAATATGGGAACTGTAAATTTTTTGCAAGGAATACCCTTATGATTGAATGAGGTTGGAAGCATTGCCTATTCGGCCTTCTTGCAAGTCACTTTTTGCAATATTTCAGAAAATTTTCTTAAGTTCTTATGTCACTTAGATCTCAATTTGATTTATTATTTCATTTTCTTTTAAATCTTGTTTCTTAGTTTTTTTTTTTGTTTGGGAAATTTTGACAGTTTTTTTTAGGTTTGTTAGTTTGTTGTATCTCAAACGACTCTCCTTTTACTTATAGTTAGAACTGTACTTTGCTGTTCATTAAGTACCTGCAGTTTATCAACAGTCAGTGATTTGCTATAATAGTAAGCACAGAATAAACACTTATTACAAGAGATGTGAATAGACTAAAATCTAGAAATCTACCTTCTTGTGATTGATTGCTTTGTAATGTGCCTTTGTTACATCTCAAATTCATTTTCTCCAAAGACAGAGAGAGCAAAAAGTCAGAGCTTGTCTAAAACTTTAAATTTTATGTATCTGAAACAAAATTTTTATATACTGTGTATATGTGGAAATAAAAATGCATGTTACAAATCATTACTCAAAATCAAGCCAGTTAGAGAGCATACCTCCCAAAAAGTGAAGAGGCCGAGAGCCTATCCATAGTGCACACAGATGGGCTATGAACAGGAGCTGGGAACCATGGTGAAATTAGACAACTCTGATTTATTTGCTATCACAGGAACATGGTGGAATGAGTTACATGATGGGAGCACTTCAATTTAGGGCCACAAGATTTTCAGAAGAGATAGCCTGGGAAGGAGGGGGGGAGATGTTGCTCTCTATGTTAAGGAAAGTATCGATTGTGAAGAGCTGCCTCTGAATAAGAGCCATGAATGGATTGAGGGGCTGGGTAAAACTCAAGCACAGCACCTATAAAGGACAATATCATTCTTTAGTTACAAGTTGTCTTGCAAATAAACAGATGGTAAATGATGGTGGGGGTGAAGGGATAGTAGGTTAGTGTCACTCTGTGGTGCCCAAGATGAACTCAACTTTCTCTTCCCTTCAAAAGGGTTTATAATGAAGAAATTATATGAAGATGATGTGAGACAAGTAGACATATGCACCATTTTACCATGTTTCTCAGAAAAAGCATAAACACTAATATCAGTTTGGAGTATTATTAGGATTTTTTTGGTTTTCCTGGGTTTACTTCAGTTTGGTTTCTAATGAGTTAGTCATGTGGGGTATTTATTTTTAAAAGAAATCAAAAGACAAAATTTTATTTTTTAGAAACAGAAGAGGTTTTTCATGATTTATGGCTAAATACTTATTATATAAATAGTCCTGAATCTTCTGATGCTTAATCAGTTTCTAGTCAAAAATGTTAACAATATTTTTATTCTTCATTCATGAAATCTGGAAAAGGGGCAGTTGAGGGTTAATTTTTTTTTTTTTTTAATGCTTGAATGATGGCATTCTTCATAGAAAAACCATAGGAAAAAAAAAGATAAATTGCATAGTTTTGGGAAAACCTAACTTTCCAAACTAAATTTAGTCTCGTGTTTATAAAACAATTTACCTAAAATATTAAGTTAAACTAAATTGTTAAAAGAATGAGCAGGTGTGTGTTTGAAAGAATGTTTCCCACATAGATCAGGAGAGAAATTTTTCTACATACAAATACAGAGTTTAATTGCTTCTCTGAATGATTTGTAATAAATTTTGCAATATAAACTCTGAATAATGTAGTCATTCCAATTTTTTTTTTCATTCTATTGTTACTAGATAATAGCATTTCACAATTTTCAAACTATGACTTCATTTTGAAAATAATGTGAACTTCTGATGCAACACACTTCTAGAGGCTGGTCACGTTTTATGTGATAGAAACTGTAACACAATAGGGTAGCTGCCTAGCAGCTGTCTAAAACTACAATGATGATTTATTCAAGAAATGATAAAAATTAACAGTTTTCATTCTGTTGTTCTTTTTCACTTCTACATTATTCAATTTTCTCTTTATTTGGACAAACTTGATTTAATTGGAGAGGCTTTAATTTATCTCAGAATTGAAAAACAAAGTTAAGAGGCAGCAAAGTTAAAAAAACATGATGTTTTTAACTAAGTGTTAAAAAAGTTAATTTATGGCCTCTGGCAGGTAAATGACTTCACTCTCTTTTAATTCTCACTGTCTGCCTGTGTTATTAATTTAGAAGTGAGTTTCTCTTACTGTGTCCAACAGAACAACAGGTAGCTATCACATTTTGTCATCCAGAAATTAATTAAAAAAAACAAAACAAAAAAAACAAAGGCATAAAATAGAAAGAATAATTAAATATGAGACATAAAATCATGTAGCATCCTCAATATGTCTACTTTCTGATAAACAGATTAGATTAAAACTTGGCTGAAGATTGGCTGTGAAGACACCTAATTTAATAGAGGTCTTAATTATAATTTTATTTTTTAAGAGAAAACAGAGGTCAACAAAGTAGTTATACCTGTAATGTATGGCAAAAGATTGTCAGAACTGAATGAGAAAGGATATAAAGAGAAAGGATAAATAGAGTGAGAAAACAAGTTTGTAAAAAATATACACATCACAAAACATTCTATAGGTGATCTAGATTGTGTTGACCTTGCCTGGGCAGAAGAGAGTGCTGTCTGTGACTGCTCAATTCTTTTCTTCGTATTTATGAGCAACTCTCCTGGTTTTGTCTGGGACAGAGTTGGTTTTCTTCTTTGTAGCTGGCACACTGCTTTGTTTTGGATTTAGTATGAGAATAATGTTGATAACACAATGATTCAGTTGTGCCTAAGCAGTGTTTACCCTGAAACAAGGATGTTTCAGTGCCTCATGTCTGCTGGAGATGCACAAGAAGGTGGTAGGTAGCAGAGGTGGGACAGCTGAAGCAAACAGGCCAACGGGAGGTTCCTCACCATGGACTTTGTGCCCTGTAAATAAACCGGGGGTAGTTGGCTGGGAGGGGTTAATCGCTGCTTGGAGATAGGATGGGCAACTCTTAATGGGTGGTGAGCTTCAGGCATCATCACTTTCTCTTGGGTTTTGCCCCTTACTCTTTTTCATTATTTTTAATATTTATTAATCTTGCTTGTAGCATTGTTGTAGTTAATTTTCTTTGAATTACTAAACTCCTCTCATTTTAACCCATGAGTTTTACTTTCTTTTCCAATTCTTCTCCTCATCCCACATAAGGTGTGGAGGGTAGTGAGCGGGCAGTTGCATGGCAGTGAGTTGCTGACTAGGATTAAACCACAACTGGAACATAAAATTGAGAAATATTAAAACTGTAATGGCCCTAGAAAATATCAGTATTATCACTGAAGTATTTGGTAGACTGACAATATTATTATGATTGGCTGAGATATGAGTTTAAAGAACGTATTAAAAGAGAATTAATTACCCATGATATATTTTATTTTAAAACAAAATTTTCAATGAGTTCAAATAACTAAGAAGTGTTTCAATAGAAAGAAACAGAATATATAAATATATATTCATAAATGTTAGCTATTTTAAACAGAAACTGAAACACTGGTATTACTCCTTTATTACAAAGACAGATGAAGGTTATACAACTGAAAGCTAAAATAATTTTCCTCTCTATATCAGCATTACTTTGAAAATCTATCTGAATTTAAAAATGTGCAGACTCTTGGCCTAAATGACATAACATTTTGGAAATAATAATGAGGTTACAACAAAAAAAGGGGAAAAGAAACTAAAAATGTATTGTCTGGCCATGGAATGGTTCTTTATATTTTGTCAAGAACAAACTTATGTGCTTATGATCTTCAAACAGAACCGTCTGCTTTCTTTGGACCTGCAATGCAGTGCTTTAGTACAGTAGTCTCTTTGGTGTCAGAAATATGTCTTTGAAAATCCTGCCTCCACAGCATGTGCTTTTCCAGGCAGTTTACCATTTCCCACAGTTAATCAATCTTCTAGAAACGATGTAGCTATGAACACTCCCCAGGAACTTTATAGGTAAGATTCTCACATGTTGAACTTGTTTGCCATTGTTCCTCCTGCCCACTGTGCCTGCTGTGCTGAAGTTATTTCAATCTTGTCCCTGGGAGTCAACAGATGATCTGAAACAACTAAGTAAACCGAACAGCTAAAAAAAATTTATTTCTTGAAGTTCCAGGAATGCTTGGTAGTAGTTTGAAAAAGTACCACAAGAAAAAAACTGCTTGCTCTTGATTTTACACCAACTTCAACAATTGAACCCAATTCCTTATTCCCAGGCGACACTCTAATTTAACTTAAAAAAAAGTGGAGTCTTGGTATTTTACATTAAAACAATTTCTTGTTTTATCTGGTTTTACCAGTTATCTTGTAGGCATGTCTGTAGAATCCCAGAAAATTAGGGACTCATTTGTTTGTCTCAATAACCAGACGGCTGTAAATCCAACCAAGGACAGTTACAGCAGTTAAGAATTGTTGGTAATAGAGCTGAGATCAGTTGGTATTAACATGCCATGACAAAAAAACAGAGTTTTGATTGGAGATGGGGACCAAGTGGATGTACAGCAGCACTTTTCCGGAACAAACATCTTTGTTCTTACCCACAGGGACACAGCAAAAAAATAATACAACACAAGAGCAGGAGTGAGGCCAAGAAACAGGCATGGACTGCAGAGAGGGATCTAAACTACAAGAGATCCCTGAAAACTTGTGACCTCTTTCCAGAATGGACTGAGCACAATAAGTAATCTGCATAGAAAGTAAGGAACATATCCTCAACGTGGAGAAACCTATTCATAAGAAAACAGCCATCCCCAAGCCCAGGTTGTGCTAAGGTGCTGGACATCTCGTCAGCAGGAGTAATGCTGGAACCAGGACTGGTGATTCCTTCCTCCCTTCCTTCCTGCCTCCCTGCCTGCCTGCCTGCCTTCCTGCCTCCCCCTGCCCTCCCTCCCTTCCTCCCTCCTTCTCTCCCCTCCCTTCCTCCCTCCCTCCCTCCCTCTCTTCTCCTCCCTTCCTCCCTCTCACATATATTGAGCCAATTTCCATGTCAAGTACACACTTGACATGGTAATTTAGCAATAGAACTTTCTGATTCTGGATCCTCGGACTTCTGACATTCCTTTTGACCATAAGCATTTACAAATTCTAGTCACTTTCTTCTTATTAAGAGTGAGATGTCACAATGTTCTCCCACATCTTAACTTTTAATTTAAAATATGCCCTCCTATCTGGTGTGTTAAGGCCATTAATGTATAATGACCTTTGTGTAGTTCTGTTTCCTTTGTTCTTCAAGGAAAATGGGAACTAATAATGATGAGTTAACAACTGCACACAAAAATATCTCAGTTTAAGAAATTACTCTTTATGTCTCTCTTACTCAACCACTAGGTTTCACCTCATCCAGAACTGAATTCCAAAATGAGTAGCTATGTCTTCCGTGAGAGTAAAAAGTATTTCTCAGCCCCTTCAAATTAAACGGTAATGTCTCAGTTTGAATAAAAACCACTTCTTGTCAAGAAGAGTTAGTAGTTGTGGAACTTGCTTCATCAATTAATTGGCATATCAAAAATGAGGAATTTGCTGTTGAGTGCAGGCACCCAAGTGATCTGCAATATGAACTTGGAAAATTAACCTTGAAGAGAAACTGTGAATATCTCTTGCAGTATTTTCACTCTGACCTCATACCAAAAAATAGACAGACATTCCCTTTTCTGTAATTAATATTATCCAAATAAATGTTTCCAAGGACTTTAAGTGCAATGTCATATGCTTTTTGCAGGAGTATATTTACTAATTCCATTATTATTATTTCCATTTAATACTTAAACAAGAAGACTCTTATAATTATCATGGCTTTTTTTGTAAGCAGTTCTACATAACTAACATGTTAAACAGAAACACATAAAATTACTTTTTTTTTCTGTTTATTTTTTCCTCAAGATCTTCCAGTGTAATTCTTTTTAGATCATTTGCTGTTCATGTTTGTAAGTATTTAAAATCTTTTTATATCTTGGGGATATTTACAAAATACCTTACTTTAAGGCAATATTTCAATTTAGGTAATATTTAGTGTGTTGTTATTCTCCATATCAATGAAAATATAAATATACCTAACACCTGTCACTACAGCACTCTCAGGGAAAGTCTATTCAAATCAATCCAGTTGTTGGAGGACTGTAAAGGCCAATTTGTGATATCTTTCAGTCTGTAAAGCAAGTTAACATATTCTTCTTATTATTGCAAACATCATATTATTTTAATAATAATAATAATAATAATAATCGTATTATTATTGCAAACATCAGCATTATTTCTTAAATACTCTAGCCACATTTCTTCAATTCAGATCGTAGTTTTGTAATTGCATTTGGAATGTTCACCTGCCACATCCTGTTCTCTTTAGACCACAGTGGTTATATCTTGCAGTTTGTTTTTGGTGGAGTTTTATAGTTTGTAAGAATATTTAAATGTGAAAATGCTAAAACTAATATTAACTAGAATTTTCAGTTATTATTACTTTTCTTTCCAGATACATAGGGATTTTACAGAGGAACGCAAATAATTGTAATGTATACTAGATGCATCTGCTATATCCATTATCATCAAGAATATAATGATTCAGACTGGTCTGAATTCAGATTGTGAAAGTATCTATATTCACTAGGTTTAAGAAGAGTATCAGAAGGACTTGCTGAAGGCAGGGAGAAGGAGGCAATGCTTAGAAAAAATAAATCCCAAATAAATAATCTTCCCAAATAATTAGGCAACAGATGAGTATGTCACTGACTAACACTTTGTCAGTAAACTGGGATATTTCATGTGGCTTTTGTAAAACTCATCTTTCTAAAAGGCAGTGGTTTCACTTGGTTACTGTCACATCTGCTATAAAAAGGCAGTCTTATGCTTGTGGATATTGCCATACTGGTGACTAAAGGAATTAAAACAAAAAAGAACAGCAGACTTCATTGTTCCTTCTTCAAGGACAGATTCAGAAAGGATATGCCTGTAAATTATCCTAGAATATAATCCTTCTACACCCAAATTCATTTTGATCTCATTCATTTTGATCATTTTGAAATGTGCTTCATGTATCTATCATGCTTTCTGAGGATCAGTGTAGTGTTTCAAGACATTTTTTCCCTCCTGTGAAAAAAATGTTGATGTACTGTTATAAGGATCAGGCATAAAAGTACAGGAGCAAATATAGACTTTATGTCCTTGGGCTGAGACACTTGATTAGGATGAAAAATTGTAATAACTCTAACATAATGTAGAAGTAGCAGCATCTGAATCGAGACGCATTTGCTGCAACTAGTTCAGAATCTCCTAGTATATGAAGTGTATTTGTCATTTGTAAGAAAGAGCACATCTGTTTCCCTGTTTTTTCCTCTAAACTGTTTATAAACTGTGTTGAGCTACTTCTGTCAAGACTGGGTAAGATTCAAGTGAGGCAACAATTGAATCCTATTATTTTGGTATAATAACTCTTCTTTCCCTCTAGCGAATCTTATCAGTCTCTCCCAGTCACCAGTGTCAGTTAGTGTTAGCAGCAAGAGAGTCACATTTTCCACATGGTATGCAGACCTCTTCAGCAGACTTCTACAGCATATATCTGTGTTGCATGAGTTATTCTCCAAATCAATAGCCAGAAGAGATGAGAGCTTTAAATATTAAGGCAGTTATGTCAGCACACTCCATCTCAGCAGGAAAGCTGAGAGCCTGACAGGTTTGCTTCTCTGTCGTCTCCAGTTACTTTTTGCCATATATACAATATTTAATGTGGAAAGCTTTTTTGTTTTTGTTCTGTTTTGTTTTGGATTTTTGGCAAACTTTCTTCTTTCACAAGAGTTTTCTGTATTTTCTCTGTTTTCTGTTGCCTTCTTCCTAGTAATTCTTACATATAATGGTCCAATATTTCCTCTGAATAAATTTCTAGCAGCAGACAATAATGGAATCAGAATAGTATGGATTGGATGGGACCTTAAAGATCATCTAATTCCAAAGCCCTGCCATTGATTGATAGGTGCACCTTCCCAACCCCTGCCATAGACCAGGTTGCTCAGAGATGCATGCAACCCAGCCTTAAAAAATTAAAGGAGAGAAAAAGGTTGATTATAGGGCTGGAACACCTCTCCCACAACAGACTGGATTAGTTCAGTCTGTATTTTTTCAGTTTTCAGAGAGAAATAATTGAGGCCTTCAGAATCTGAAGGGAGCCAAGAAGAAAACTACAGAGAGACATTTGAGATGAGCATGTAATGACAGGACAATGGGAAGGGCTTCAAACTGAAAGAGAGTAGGTTTAATTGAGGTATTGCAAGAAATTCTTTATTATGAGGATAATGAAGTACTGGAACAGCTTGCTCAGAGAAGTTGTGGGTAATGACAGAACTGGAAAGAAAACATGAAGAAAGGTCAAGGCTGAGAATAGTTAACTCTCACCTTTTTTTTTTTTTTTTTTATTTCCAAATGCAAGATTAGTAGTTTTTAGGCATAAATCATATAGGCTACTTGAGGCACTTTCTCTCCATGTGTGTGTGAAATCTACCAATTATTAAAAGAGTTTAAAATCTCTTGGTTTATTCTTTGTTTTTAAATATTTTGTATTTACGGTTTTTTTAATGGACTATATAATGCAATTCTTTCAAGCAGTTCTGATTTTTAGGTAAGTCAATAATTTTTGGATAAGAGTTTAGTTGTTTTGGGTTAATTTTATTTTTAAACAAAAGACAATTTACATGCATTCCTTTGAACGTAAATTCCCTCTTTCTAGATCTTTGTTAAGATGAATACATTTAAAAAAAAACCATTAATATTGATGACAAAATACAATTTTTGATAAAATATCTTCACATTAGAAATTCTCTGACAAAGCCTTTGTACATGTGATTTTCTAATTATATTTTCTGCATGTTTTCAAAGCAAATATTTAAGCTTCTGTTGAAGTGTTCTTTTAAAGGCAGGACTTCAATTTTTGGTATGTCTTAAGCATGAAAACCACTTCTCTGTTCTCAGAAAAATTATTAAAATCAAATTGACTGCTTCTTTCATCAGCTAAACTTAATATTGAGAAAAGGATTGCTTAATCAAGCAAATAGTCAGATCTCAAACAAAACAATATACAAGGACTCAGACATAAAGCAATTACAGTACAATGGTTTACACTATAATCTAAAATAGAAATCTAGAACACCAAAACTGAAGTATTTCCCACAGTGTTTCCCCTTTTCCTAAAATGGTCATTAGTTATCCCCAGATCTGCTTTATTTGATACACAAGAAAATACTGAAATTCAGTTTTACTTAGGATTATACTCTGTCATTTAATAGTAACTAATTGGTACTGCTTTAACTACATTGAGAATACATACTAGATGTTAATAAAGGTATTTGAGTTAAACTTCTAAATTTCCTTTTAAGTATGTGCGGAATTAAGTGTCCAGCTGCTTTAGGAAAAGAAATTATTAGATAGTCCTGATAACCACAGTTTTAAAACAGAAGACTATAAACAAGCAAATACCCAACCCACAGAATTCTCTTTTTCATTTAACTTTGTGAATATACATGTCTAGGGACAGTTTTAGACTGGAATAATTCAAGGACTGTATGGGGCATGTGTCATTATTCCTTTGCCCTGTTGACACTGGCTATGATAAGAAAGAGCCATGCATCATTCTTATTAATCAAGAGGTCCAAGAACCCACAGAAATAATTCTGTCTTGAAAGGGACCAAGTAACTTCATGGTTCTACTGTCCCTGTACACCTGATGAGCTGGCCTGGGGAATCTCCACAACACTACCAACATTTCCTTCACCAGAAGAAAACAAAGGTGGTGAAATGCAGTGCTACGTCTTTGTCAATTAAGTAATCTTTACAAAGTCCATGTATATTGCTCACTTAATGACGTCCAAATTTTTCTAACTGTCATTTTCAAAGACTTCTGGAAGATACTAACTGTCACTATCTGACTGCAAAATATTGAATCTAACTAAACACTTTATAATTAATTGCAGTCATTTTATAAAAAATGGATATCTGTCCTTCAGGTTGAAGGAAGTTAGAATTTATCTGACATTAAATAATTTCCTAATGAAGTAGTCATGTATTTAATTTTCAGTTATGCCCACTGATAAAAGCCAATGTAAAATCTTAGTTCTTCATTTTTGCTATTCTACCATCTGAAATCACCTGTCCTATGCAAATTAATCATTAATCTCAAGGACCAAAAAGAGGCATCTTGAAATATCAAAGGACTGTCTTTTTTTTCATTGACAATAAGAGGATTCTCATATTTGATGGACAGTCATAAAGATGGCTTTAAGATTTAATTAAATATTTTCCAGTAGATGGCAGTCTTTTACAGTGATTGGAAATCCTGAATGATACCTAGGAAGGTTTCTGTAGTTGACTAGCTGTTATGCCTTTCCTCTGCAAATGTTGGTTAAAAGGTGTTTATAACATTGCTTTTGCAAACGGCCAAAACTTGTTACATATGCTCACTTTTATTTTCCTATATCCATAGGAAATATCTATGTCTGTGTCTGTCTGCAATAAAAAAAAAATATTAGAACTACCTTAAATTGTGAATTATAAATGAAAATGATAAATGTTCCAGTTGATTCACTTGATAATATCTGAAGTCAAGACGATTTGAACATTTAATGGTACTCATATGATCTGGGGAAAAATATTTGAAAATATTTGTGATATGTCTGAGACTGGGATTACACAGTATTGTAATTTAAATTCATGTGAGAGGAAGCATGTTTTTCCACAGGTTTCCTCAAATTTTATATCCTTTCATTTATTAGGACATGATTCTTTCCCACCCCTAATGCAACTCATTCGATATAGTAATTAATATATTAACTCTGATTGCACATGGTACTGTAAATCAGAATTCTAAATACATTGAAAAAAAAAAGACCCAAGACTTTTGTGCTTTCAGCACTTCACATATGTCAATGTAATTTTTTTCTTAACTTTTACTGCACTCTCCACTGTCACCTTGGAAATCTTATACCTTGAGAGCAACAAAGAAATTTACTTGTCTATTTCAGTGTCAGTGAGACAGGATTTGATGAAAAGAGGTCCTATCTTTTAAGAGAGCTATGTCTAAGTAAGCATATGGTTCAAACATGACCTACCAAACGATAAACCAAAACAAAGTACTGACAAAGAATTTCTGCTGGATGTGAAGTTTCCATTTTATGAATGCTTTAGAACAACAATTTATATATTTTTGACATTTAAAATATTTCAGGGCATTCAGTTCTGTTTGGAAAAAGTAATTCCAGCCCCATTTAAAAGGAAAAAAATACAGGAAATATAAGTAGGCATATATAATGTCCCCATGAAGCATTTTAATTTGAGGCTGAATAATTCTATGTAGTAAGGAAAGATGGACTGTGGGGATTAATTTATTAATTGATTAATGAATAAATAATTTTTAAAGCAATATTATCTTATACCCAGGGCACTATGTCCAGTGCTGGACTCCTCATTACAAGACTATGATTAAAGGATTGAAGCATCTTTTGTTTGAGGAAAAGATGAGAATGTTGGGATTATTTAGTCTGAAAAAAGAAAACCTCACTGGGCTCTCATCCCTCTATTTAAATAGCCAATAGGAGTGTGCAAAGAAGATAGAGCCAGACATTTTCAATGGTTCCCAATGACAGGACAGGAAGTAATGGACACAAACTAGGAAAACATGAATTTCAATCTGAACACAAAAATATACTTTTCATGGAGAGGGTGACTAAGCACTGGAAGAAGATGCCCAGGGAGGTTATGGAGTCTGCATCAGTAGAAATATTGAAAACCCATCCACACATGACACTGGGGAGCCTTCTTGAAACTACTCCGCTTCAGCTTTGTTTATTGGACTAGGTGATCTCAAGAGAGTCCTTACAACCTCAAATATCCTGTCATTATATGCATTATAGACAGAAACTTTCAGGGCGATTGAAAACTCATCCAACATCAAACAAGCCTTTCAGACTGTTATTATTTCTGTGTTGTTCTGTGAACCTTGCTGACCATCACTGAAAATTACACTGTCTTACAAAATACTAATGGCATTTCAGTAGTTAAGTTTCAAGTAAGAAGTAAATATTTTTTTGTAAGTCCTGGTGAATGACTACTGAAAAATCCTACTGCATCTTGATCAGAGGTCATATGAAGTTAACAAAATCTTAAAACTTCTGGAATGCTCAAACACTTTAAAAGGATTCGTGTGCAGTGGCAGTGTACTTCCCTAGATACCCATGAGTTTGTGAAAACCATTTATTTATTTCTCTCCAGAATTCAATAACAGATGCTAGAACACAAAATCCACAAATCCTTTATTGTCATAGTTATATCCCATATTAAAACTAATGCTCTGTTCCTGGTTAGGCTGACTTGTGGCAAGCTTTTACATTTTTATTGATAAAATCAGGAATTGGATCTGGGAGACCTAGGAGCACTATAATGAGTTAAAATGGCAAAAATTCAGGCAGTTAAGGGCCTGATACTTGCCTTTGTAAAAGTAAAACTGTTGTAACCTTGTGGCATAGAGACCAGGACTGTAAGATTTACAACTAGATGAGAAAAATACATCGAAATTATTTGGGCTCATCCATGGAGTGATCCTCACTGCTCCACCATGGCATCAGTCACTTATCTACTCTGTTTCCTGCAGAGCAGATCAATAGTCTGTCCTGCTCCTTGTTAAAATGTGAACTCCAGTTGATCTTTGTCTTATAGAAAACCAGAGAATGTGACAATGTGGTTCTGTTTTTCTTTTTTTTCTATTAGAGGCTTTTAACTAAATGATGACAGCAAAAGCAAGTTCCTCAACTCCTCTATGAAAATCCCAAAGAACTGAAAATAATGTGAGACTCAGAGATATTTCACAGATCCTGTCATATTAAAACTTATTTGAATATGCTGGATATTTTCTTTTGTTTTATCAAGAAACTACTAAAATAACACAGAAGAAGGTTATATTGTTATATTTTACTCAGTCCCAAACAATTCCATTTCAATACATACCTACAAATCCTGTTATTCCTCACCTTTGATAGAAATGGTAATCAAGGCCATAATTAACATTTTACACAATCCTAATGTTTTTAAGGAAATGTGAAGTAGGTGTTTATAAAGTTAAACTATTACGGAGCAAACTCTGATTAATAGTCATAATTTATATTACTCTGAAATGAAGTAATTATATATGCAGATCTTGGAGAATATTTTAACTTTATATTTGTTTTATAGAGGATTGTGTCCTGTTAAACACCACCATAAAACCTTGTAGTTACCTTGCAATTTTAGATATTTACATACAATTATGCATTTAAATCCAGTAAGTAAATAAACACAGGAGAATGGACAGATTAACCATCTTGAGAGCCCACTGGTGCCTCCATGATATATTCAAAATGTCTTCATGTAAAAGTAGTATTTTTTTTTCTTTTTAGATGTAAGGATACAGTTTGGATTTTTATGACATCTGTATTTATTTTATGCTTTACTGCATGGTTCTCTTCAACCAGAGAATAACCAAAATTAAAAGAATGTTCCTTTAAAATTTCTAACAAAATACTTAGCTAATCTCTTATGCACTGCCAGCAAACAATGGCTCAGCATGTGAAAAGAGAATGAGAGAGCTCAGCTTGTTTATGCTGGAGAAGAAATGAGTGTGCAGGGATCTTATCAATGCATACAAATACCTTAAAGGTGGGCACCCAGAGGATGGTACCAGTCTCTTTTCAGAGGTGTCCAGTGACAGAATGCAGGGCAGCTGACGAAAAATGAAACACAGGCAGCTCCATCTGAAGATGAAGAAAAATTTCTTTACTTTGAGTGTGACCAAGGAATGGGAACGGGCTACTCAAGATGTTGTGGAGTCTCTTTTTCTGGAGATACTCAAAACCCACCTGGAGATCAACCTGTGTTCTAGGTGAAGCTGCTCTAGCAGAGGGTTGCTCTGGATGATATCCATAGGCCCCTTCCAATCCCAAACATTCTGTGTGATTCTGTGATAATAAATAAAGTACATGTGTCCATTCTGAGGCTGTTCAGGCCAACCTAAATGTAATTAATACTGTATTTTATTTCCTCAGTCCCAATATTCATTTATCAGTCTTTCTCCACCTGTTTTTCCTTCTATATTCCTAAACCACCTGTCATTTGTTATAGATTGCTTTTGTTCTAGTAAGTGAAAAAAACACCTAACATGATAAGGCATCTGAATATGGCTAGGATAAAATGAATAAAAATATAATACTGGATAGCTCTCGTCTTTATCACCTTGGAAAGCTCTGTTGGTTTCCTATGCAATGTAATTAAGTATTAATTAGATCCCAAGGCCTCCAAGGCAAACTTGTGGCATTAGTGTTTAAGTTCCTGCATTAGTTTTGTTTTTTTTTATTTTAGTGTTCATTCATTTGCACATAAAATACTAAAAATTAATGGAAACTTGTGGAAATATCTTTTTATTTTTTGGAGTTGTTCAGTTTGGTTAGGTTGTTTTGGATTTTTTGATTGATTTGTTTATACTACTTTTAAAAGTCTTATTTTATTTTTTTCTCTCAAGGGAGTAAGGTGAAAAATGTTTATGAAGACTCTTTCTTAGTGAATAGATATTTTGTTTCATTTAATGCATTGTTTTTTATTTGGATTACTCAATGAAGTGCACAAATTTTATTTGTCCTAAATTTATGTCCAAAGATGATGCTAATGTCCAGTCTCGCTCTCTATAAGGCAGTGAAGGAGGACTGCTAAGGACTATGGAAAGTGTTTTCCTTCACAATATGGACAGTCCTGAAATTTTCTGGAGGTAAAAAAAAAAAAAAAACAATCACACTCTCTTTTATGTGTGGACATTTGAACTTTCAAGATGATGGCCCAGAAATAAATATGTTGCAGGTTTGCTGGTTTGGGTATTTTTGTTGTCAGGTTCTACTTTAAATTGACAGAAATAGGCCTAATGAGATTTGATAGTTAGAGTCTGAAACTGGACAAGAGTAGGCTTTTAACATGGAGGTAATGAATCATTGTTTAACTGATGTAGGGATGTGATGTATTCTCACAGTTCCAGCCTTTTAAGTCAAGGTTAGACATCATTCTAAAGGGCATTCTGTTGCAAAAGCAAAATTAATATTTCTTAGCTGGGGTTCTCTTATTTGCATTATGAAGAACACTAAAATCAGAGATAAAATTGGCCTTCTGCTGTTAAAAGCTACTTATTAAAAATATATGTATATGGGTTAAAATCTAGGTGTATGCAGCTGCCAAAATCTACACATCATTTGAGATAGTCATAGTATCTGCTTGGACTCCAGTCTGTGGTCCAGAGACTTCATGACTTCATTTCTTATCGACCAGTTGTGTGAGGATGTTTTTGAATACCATGAGGCAGCATAAATACAGTTTATCCAAATACATATCATTGGGCAACTGAATGTATGTCTCTTTACCAGATTCCGAATCACGATAGCAAGTTATTCAAGTTCATTGGCAATTCTCATCCTATTACAACATGCCCCAGACTGCATATAAGCATTAAGTATGTATAGGTGAGATGATGTTTAGGTGTCACCTCAATGGCACAAATAAAACAGGAAACCTACTAAAGGCATCTCCCTTTAACTACGCTAGAACACTCCTGCTTATTTACCTTCCAGCTTGATATATTCTTGCTTTGCTTACAACTCAAAGACATGATTTTTACAAGGAAGATTTACGGATAGTCTATCCTTTCTCCTTCAAAATCCCTCCTCAATGGCATTTCGGACATTTTTCCCATGTAGATGTGGACCCAAAGCTATTAGAGATAAGCAAGCATTCAGAACAAGTTTCCAGTGGTCAGGATAGGTGCTATCAGAGCTATCCCCTTAAGCAAAGGCACGATGCTGTGGAGCACTTCAGTCCATGCTTTTTGTATGCTCTAACTCTGGTCTTAGTAGAAAGCTCTGTGCACTGGAATACAGGAAAGTTTGATAATTTTTTTAGAGTTTTATTGTAGAATTATTTCTGCTTTTGTAAGAAATGAGAAGTAACTGGGACATTTTGCAAGCAAATGCAATAGAAGAAAACACTTGGTAGTAGACTCTAATTAACCTATAGCTAATTGGTTGTTGCAGTTCACCGGCCTTTGGAATGTTAGGAAATATTGTATAAGACTTCTATAGGCTCAGATAGAAATTTGATTATAAGAAACAGAGAAAAAATTAAACTGAAGGATGAGGTAAAGTTTTCTGTGGGATTTAGAGAGGCAGGAATTATCTATATCTCATGCAGGTGATAGAAATACTGTGTAATATAAATTTGAATAGATAAAAAATGTTCAAAGGATATTGAAGGTAAAAAAATAGAGGAGGTTGTCAAAGTCAGTCTTGTTAATGTGATCTGGTAAAATATCTAATGAAACAGTACACATTTCAGGGCACAATCAAAAAAATATGTAAACATTTAATGAGACATAAAAGTGATATTAAGAAAGGCAACATACATAATGCATGCAGCATATATGCATATATATGTGCAGCTGAATAACTGGAAATCCAAATACAAGGCTGCAGGTAAAATTAATTTATATTAAAAGACAGAGATGGACAAAGGAAATTAGTCAAAGCCTTGAAAAGGCTCATGCTTAAATAGGAGAAAAGAATGTGTTTAAGTTCCAGACAAGAATTTTTCAAGAATCAGGATCAGATTGGAAAAGACCAGCAAGATAATGAAGTCCAACCTTCAACCAAATATCATGAAAGTACAGAATTAAGGGATGTTAAAATTGCAATCCATTCTAAATAAACATAATATCTGTCAGATAAGTGAAATACAGTGTAACAGAAGCAAGCACAGGAACTGAACTGGGACATACAAGAAACATATCCAAGTAGCGAAATATTAAAAATGCTAAATGATGGGGCAGATCTAATATTTAGATATTTTCTATTATATAACTTAGCATGTAGAAACAAAAATATTTATAGGAAAATAAGTATTATGACAAAGTTAAGAAAATTTTACTCATGGCAGTCCATGTTCATACTGTTAAATCATACAACAGAAATATTCTGCTGTAAATCTTTTGTACTAAGGTAAAAGGTTAAACTTTGTTTTTGCGTGCAGTCATGTTGCATTTAACATCAATTTTTACCTAATTCAAAACAATTACAAATAATTTGTGAGATATAAGAAGGTAAGTGCTAAATTTTTGTAGGTAGCTGAATTCTAAAGTCATCCATGGTACAAATTCTGTAAACCTAGAGTCATTAATATTTATATAATCAGTTGTATATCATATTGATTATTAATCCTACAACTATGCATAATATATCACAAATTCTTGACTTTGAATTGCATATACTTAGAATTGAAATCAGATCAGATTTTTCAATTCCAGAATCAGATATTGATAGAAGTATGGCAAAGATAGGATCCAATGGTGTTTTTTTGTCTTTATAACTGATGTAGTCCATGATTGCAGTTTATTTTATATTAACCAGGTGTGATATGTTCTTTGCTGTTCAGGATCACTGCTCTTTATTGTTAATTTAGTGCTGACAGTAGTAGGTACTATTTAAAACAAGCAGGTGTCAGAGTCTAATATTATGTGAGCAGGTTCTTCTAGACATTTGTTGGGAACTGCTATAAGCATTTGTCAAGAAATGTAATGATAGAGCAGTGAGTAATAAGTACAAATTGAAAGAGAGGAAATTCAAGTTAGCTATTAGGAAGAATAGGTTGCACCACCCCCACCCCTGAATGCAAGGGAAATTCCATTTGGCATCATGCTCAGCGTTTAAAGCTGGGGGAAGGAGTAGAAGGGGGGGACATTCAGAGTGATGGCAATTGTCTTCCCAAGTCCTTGTTACACGTGATGGAGCCTGCTTTCCTGCAGATGGCTGAGCACCTGCCTGCCATGGGAAGCAGTGAATGAATTCCTTGTTTTGCTTTGCTTGTTTGGCTTCCACTTTACCTATGAAAAACTGTCTTTATCGCAACCCATGAGAAAATTCACTTTTCTGATTCTCCCTCCATCCTGACACAGAGGGGAGTGAGTGAGTGACTGTGGATGGGGCTAAACCACAACAGCTTTCTTTGAAATTCCTTTTGATTGTTGTCTACTTACATTTTGAGCTGCTAAGAGACAAATCTACATTTCCATGCTGGTCTCACTAGCTCAGCAATATATTTGCAATCTTCTGATAAACTCAGGGACAAACAGTTACAGAACTGGTTGATTCATTTGACTGATATAACTGCTTAATTTGGTCATCTCATGCAGCTAGTAGATCACTCATCTGATGAAACTATTTATCTAGAAAAAAAGGCCATTTTCTGGTCATATCTGTGTTAAATCCATCTTTCCACCTCAGAGCTGCCTTCTATTGTAAACATTCATTTATTGGTCACAGCAGGTTGAAATTATTTACTTGCTGTTCATATTGCTACGTAGCAGCTCTTCTACTTGTTTTATCTTTTGTAGTAGAACAACACTACAAATAGAAGAATCATTATTTTAATGATTGTTCAGTGACAACACATTCCTGATCTTAGGTGTAACAAATGGGCAAAGGAAAAAAATTATATAGAAAACCTAGCAAGGAGCTGGAACTGGAGACTGGTTAAAGCTATCCAAGGTTCCAGAAAGTTAATGAAAATTAATCTAATATGTTTATAGCAAATCTACGCACAGCTTTCTACTTAGGAACTGTATTGTTTTTGTAGGCCATCAAATATAAAGGGAAAATGTTAACAGCTATGGTTTTCAGTTCTGCTGCAGAGAAATCTCTGTAGTTTCTCCCTATACCTATCTTTCATCCTCTCTTTGAATAGAAGAAATAAGGCACAAGATAGTTAGCTACAGTCAGATTGTTCTGATGAGCACGTAAATCATTCTGACAGTTTCTTTACATTATTCATTCTAACACAATAAGAAAAGGCAGAAGAGACTCCTGTGGAGAACAGCAATCAACTCTACTTTTCATAGAGAAGACATTCTTAGTGTCATGCATGTATATAGCTAGTACCACTTATGTCTGGACAATTGTTCATTAATGTGTAGTTTTCCTAAACTGTTCAGAAAATACTAAGAAGACCAGCTGTTTTATGGAAGAAATGTAATTACCTTGAGTAGTTGTTCTGCATGAGGTGTTTTGTCTTTCATAGTAAACAGAAAAATAACATCACTTCTTGTAGAGCCACCAGAATAACTGATTATGTTTAAAAGCCTGTTAGAGTAAGGGGAAATATCTTGATTCTATTTTATTTATAGTTCAGATGGTTATGTCTATAGTAGCATGTTAACTCAAGGCTGCATTTTGCACTCCAGTCCACAAAACAAGTATGCCAACTCAAAGACTTAAGTGCATCAACTCATTTACTAACTCGAGATGCTATCACCTGAAACTTAGAGATGAAGCAAGACTAGAATGAACTTTGGTTCTGTTCCCAGAATATAGCCCCAAAACCAGGCATATCTTACCACAGACTTGCCTGAAGTTCATATCCACAAAAATGCTTTACTTCTACATTCCTATGTCCTTTTCAGCAGAAAAACCAGGTGAAGAAATGTCAGGAGAGAGTCTTATTAAGTGGGAGCAAAGGCACAAGTGATCACTGGAACAGTATGTTCATTCCGCCACAATGTGATGTGAATGTGACAGTGGTAAGTCACAAGTGAACCTAGACACATGATTTGGATGAAAATAGCTCAAACACAAGTGAGCAAGTCATAACTTGCATTCAGGAATGGATACGAGCAGCAGCAAAGGTTTGTAATGGATCTAGCAGAACCCAGGGAAGCTTTCTCTGCCAGCAGATATATAATAAGGGATAATGTCGTAAACAGCTTAATGATTCAATAGATAATACAAAGATGAAGAGAAATATTGGCAAGTAAAGGCTTAGGAAGATTTCATGCTAATGCTTTCCTACTTTTCTAAGTTGTGTAGCAAAGAAAACATAATCCATTATTATCTTCAGTTTCTCTCTTCTGGGGATAGAGATTCAAGCAAACACAATTCAAGCTGCCTTTATGTTGAGTATTAAAGTAGCTACCTGAGATTCCCTTTACCTTTCTTATTGTCTTACTTTTCCTATTTAGCATGCTACAATTTCAGGACTTGAACAATTTATTAACAGGTAGAAACAACAGCAATCCTTCTTCCACTTTAACTTACAAGACTGAAAGTGAGGTAGTCATTTATAGCCCATAAGCTTTTCAACTGTCTATATGAAAAGATGAAACTACTAAAATAAATGTAAATAAATATTGAATTTTAATTATTAACTATTTATTGTTATGTAATAAATTATTGTATATTGATATGTTACATAATATTATACAACATTTAAATGTTAAATATTAAAGTATTGTATTTTATTATACAGTGACTTATTTCACTACATACTCTCAGATGGCTGGCGATGGGTAAGAGGTTGGGAGTGGACATAGCCAAGACAGCTGACCCAGACTGAAAAATGGGGTGGTCCATTCTGTGTGATGTTATGCTCAGGCCAGGGTAAGAAGGAGGTGAATATTTGTGGTCATGGTGTTTGTCTTCCTGGGTAACACATCCATGTGCTGAGTTAAATGGCTAGATAGCTTCCTGCCAGTAGAAAATAGTGAAAGAAATCTTATTTTGTTTTGCTTCCAAAAGTGACTTTGCTGTTCTCATTTAACTTTCCCTATTTTGAACCAAGTATCTTTGTGATCATTATTTCTCACTCCATCACCTGGTAGAAGGGTATGAGTGAATACAAGATGGGTATTTGGCTGCTGGTTGGGATCAACCCATCACAGATACAAATGAACATAGAGATCATCTACTTAGGCTCAATCAGATAAATCAGGCTGTAAATAAGATTTATTGTCTGGAATCTTATTTATTAACGAAAATTTTTCGAAATGTTCAGTCATTGCATTTATAATTATATTAATAAAAAAAATCCTAGTGTGAATAAGAAGCAGTTCCTCTTGGTTTGACAACAGTATAAACACTCTAGTGATCTGAGAAATTGATCTACTGGATGGAAAAAATACTCACACTAAACCAGAGTTCAATTCCTTTTCATAATTACTGAAGGTAAGAGTTATCATTTTAAAGCAGGCTTTATTAGAAGTCTGAGTTTTCTTATGTTTGAAGCAGAAAATCCTTCTCCAAAAAAATTTCTGTGGTTCATATTTTCATTCTAACAAATCTGCTTTTTTACTTCCCTTACAATTTCTGCTACAAAGAGGGAGTTTTTCCCAGTTTCATTCACTGCATTGATGAGCAGAACAATTCTGCTCCCTGAAGATAGATGTCCAGCATCACTTCTGATGACTTAGAGCATGCAAGACATTGATATATCTGGCAAAAGGTACAAGGACATAGGGGATGATAATGTTCTTCTACAGCAGTGTCCCGGGGTGCAGTGGATTTCATGGCATAACTTGGATTGCACTACACACATATGAATAAATAACTTTAATGAGCCCTAGTATTCATTGACATTGTGGGAGCATAGACACCAAGGGCACATGAAAACAACTATGTGCAGATACCTAAACATAGAAAGATAACAGGGATGTCAAGGACTCTCTCAACTTAAGGGCAATAGAAAATGAGTTAGAAAATGAGGTGCAGGAAAATGTGGGATTCTTGCTGGCCATCTCCTCAGGTAGTATAGACATCTGTTTGTTGTTTAAAAAGGTCAAGACAGCTGTTTTAACTTAATTCCTACCATTTCAACAGAATTTTCAAGAGAAGAAAATAACCACCTAACTGTAGGGTCAGCTAAAGTATTTCTGAAGCTAACACTTGATAAGCAAAAGGTAAAAGAAGATTATATGGTTAACCTTAGTCATCAGTGCAGACACAGACACATGAATTAAAGTAATTATTTTTTTTCTTTTAAAGACTTATATAATTTGGTAGACTATCTGAAAGCTTGTTGACTTGTATAAATTGCCATATGTTTTCAGAAGGTCCTGAATCTACCTAATTACCTCACTAAAAGATATTTCTGGTATAAGAATATCTGTGCGTATGTATTAAGCAGAACAGATCCTTTTCTATTTGCTACAATAGAAAAATATGACCAACATAGATAAGACCACAGCACTAAAGTTCTTTTAGTTATTCTTCTATATTGGTACAATTGCAATTAGCATAAGGAACAAATACCAGATGCTAGAGGCTATTCAAATGAGGTCTGCATTTTTCATACTTCCCAAAAAGTCAATCTATTTTTGAGCCAAATCAGAAGATGAAAAGTTGTTGCTTTTATTATTTTTATTATATACATTCAGAGTATATAAATTATGTCTAGGGGACATGTCAAGAGGAATTAAGGAATTTTTTTTCAATTAAATTGTCCTTTTATGCATATCAAAGAATCAAATTGTAAATAATAAATGCCACTATTACACAAAAAATGTTCTATCCTTGCACATAGTCTTTGAAAATATTTTTTCTTATTTAGATAACAAATGCATGTAAGTGATTGCCCTATTTACAAATTTGATGATATCTGCCATATTGATTTAGCTTACTTGCTTTTTATTAATTCTGATATTGCTCATCTGTGTCAGAATTAAATATGAAATATACATTCATATTTTAATAGTATGGCAGAAATTTGTCTCCTCAGCAAAGTCTTAAAAAGCAGAAGTATCAACCCAGATATTAAGTGCTTACAGTAAGTCCTAATCACAGGAAGATAATTGGTGTTTAGAATTTTGGTAGGGTTTTTGTTTTTTTGTTTGTTTGTTCATTTGTTTTTGGGTTTGAGTTGGAGGATTTTTTAATTATGATTGACAGAATACATGACTTAATTTTTGTTAAAAATTGTAATTTTTTACCCCTTGATATTATAAAGTGACATTATTCTGGCTTTCTTTGAGGAAGGGGGATGAGTGTTTGCCTTTTTATTTTGATGCAGTAGTTGTATGTTGCACAATCTCAGCCTAGCCTGGGAATAATCTCACATTTATGAATTCAATATTTTTATTTTTTGTTTTCATCCAATTGGTTTTTATAAAACATGCATTCATTCTGGTGAGTAGAACCCAGTTCTTCTTCGTAGATAATTCCTGTCAAATTGAAAGCTAAACACAGTTTCCTGGATAAATATTCTGACAACTGGATTGCTATGCAACACAACACATGTGGAGGCAAACCACAAGTAATTAATCATGATTCTACTTGTTTCAACTGCAAAATTTCTACATTTGGTCAATTTTCAGGGAATGATAGTTTGTTCTTCCAGCGTAACAGAGGATGAAAACTAATTTCAAGATACTTGCAGATGATTCTGAGTGGTACTGCATATGTAACAACAATATGACTACTTGTGTTGGTTTAACACAGCCTGGCTTTTTTTTTTTTCCATGGGAGGGGAAGCCACAGACGTAGCTTCTGAGAGGGACATTCAAAGCTTCTACAAAGCTTCAAAGTCCTGCAGAGCCAATCCCAGAAGGCTCTGATGATGGACGTGCTGCTGGCCCGGTTAGCGAAGCTGATAACTCCTCTGTGGTTACATATTTAAGAAGGAAAAGACCATGTGCAGTTCTTCTTCCTGGGGTGAGGAGGCGGCCACCTGGGGCCATCCCAGCATGACCAGCGCTGGAAGCAGCCAAGCTGCTGGGGCCACGCGGCCAGTGCCGGGGCCATGTAGCCACCGATATCTCCACAGAGCTTGCAGTGTGGAACTTTCCCTGCTCAGCCGTTTTTAACCAGCCATGCTGTGAGCAGAAGGGCAGAGGTGGCAGCAGCATCTCCTTTTCAGCACCCCACGTGCAAAAAGGCGCTGAATGCAGCCAGTGCCACAGCAGGGCCATGAGGCTGGCGGCGAGGGGCATGGCAAGGGAGTCCCCAACACGGAGGCCCAACAAAATCAACAAAATCTCAGTGCTGTGAAGTCTTGCAGAAATCTTTGAACTGGTGGAACTCATTGGCAATGGTACCCAGGAGCAGAAGGTTTTTTTCTCTTTTACTAGGAGAAAAAGGAGGAAGTGAAGACATGTGAAAAGGGACAACATGGTGACACTAAAGTCAGTGAAACGAAGGAGGAAGAAAAGGTGCTCCAGGTGTTGGAGCTGAGATTCATCTGCAAGCCATGGTGAAAACTGTAATACAACAAATTGTGTCCCTGTAATTTATGAGGTGCCAAAGACGATGCAATAATCCCCTCACAGCCCATGGGAAAAGGCGCTCATGCTGTAGCGAGTAGATAAAATCTGTAATCTAGTGGGAGACTCAAACAGAGAAAGAAAACCCTTGTTTCCAGAGATAGAGGACCCTTGCTTCCAATCTAGAACAGTTCATCCTTAAAAGACTCCACACCATGAAATAATGACTCATGCAAAACAGTTTTGGGAAGACTCTATACTCATGGGAGGGACTCATGTTGCAGGGCGGGACTGCTTCTCATGAAAATTAGAACCACGGTACAAAAGTTCACAGAGAACTGTCTCCGGTGGGAAGGACCCCACGGCAGAGCAGAAGAGACCCCTCCCTCAGTGAACTGAAGAAAGATTATTTGAGTGAGAAACTGACCAAAACCCTCACGCCCTGTCTCCCTGTGCTGTCTGTGACAAGAAGAGAGGGGCTGAGAGTGAAAAAAGTGCATTGAAGTCTTATTTTATTCCTCATTATCCTCCTCTGATTCTGTTAATAATAAATTTTCTTAATACTATATAAGTTTAAACATTTTTTGCTCTTAGAATATTTTTCTCCTAATCCTTATCTCAGATCATGAGCCTTTCATTTTTTCCCCCTCCTTTGTTCAGCTGTAGCAGAGGAGAATGAGTGAATGGTTTTTGTGAATGCCGGCTTTGGCCAGTGTCAAACCACAATATTATTACAAAATCCTTAGGCTTAGTATTATTTTCATGTTACACACAGTGATGACTTCTGTAGTGATCTGATAACTGTGTTTCTATGGAAAAATAAGCACAATTTGTGCATCAATTTTCTTCCCTTTAATCTGAATTTAATGAAACAGTCACATTCTGAAATTCATAATATTAATAATCTTCTAATTAAATACTGTTTAAATGTTTTTCACATTATAACTTTCTAAACAGGGAAACAAAAAAACTTTTTATATTTTTGCATGTCCTCAGAAAATAACATTTTATTTATATTAAAACTATATGCCAACAATCTGAAAAATATGTGCAGGGGAAGGAGAAATTTTAGTAGATATTTTAGCATCTCAAACATCCTTTATATAGAGGGGCTGTTGCTGAGCATTTTCTATTTCCATTCTGGTCAAATGCAAGTGTAGGGACTCAGCCTTTTCTAGGATCAGATCCTATTAAACCAAGATAAAACTAACATTTATTTAGCTGTAAACTACTTTTATGCATATGTAATACACAATATTAAATTTTAAAAATAATATTAAAAATATTAAAAATTGAAATTATTAAAAATACACCTGTATAAAAATTACCTTTCTGAATAACCCTAGAAGAATTCTTCATAATTTTAGGCACTACTTTCATATGAGGATTAACCAGAAATTACTAAATCTATTTGCTTCAACTTCCATTTCCAAATCAGTCCACTTATATGGGGATACAGATTCTTAGAGGAAAATGGCAGCAGTGGGTATGCTTAGTGCTTTGAAAATGAAGGAAAACCCCTCTTATTCTTGTACTTAAATCTAAAAACCAAGAACGAAATGATGCCTTAAAAAAGTAATAGATGCCTGCAGTAGTACATATTTTTTCTTTTTCTTTTGTTATTATTATGGCGCAGGAAAAAAAAAAGTCACATGGAATACATTTCTGATTTATAATCAGCTGTTTGTAATTTCAAAAAACAAATCCATGGTTATCATTATTTCTGGTTTTCATCATTGCAATAAACTTTGTTGGAACATTTCAAACTGCAATGAAGACATCACACATCTGAAATAAAGAGGGGGCAGAGAGGAAGTTTTGTCCTGAAGTGTTGGCATATAATTGTGTTATAGCATAGTAGACTTCTGGGTATTATTGTGAAAATGTGCAACATAATTTTGCTTAGAATTTTGTCATGCAATATATGCTCATGATATTTAATTACAATACTGAGGAATTTTGTTTCCAAAAAAATCTAATTCCATATGATACAACTTTGATAGGAAAACATATATGACTGACTAAGTGGTAGTTGGCTAAACTGAAATTTGGTTTTATTAGTAGTCTTGTAGTAAATCTTTCAGTATGGGCCATAAAAACATTTTGCATGGTTCCTGTTGAGTTATGCCTGAGGTTTCATGATATAAAATGATACATTTTATGAAACAGGGACTGGCTACACTAAAAAAATCTGAAGAATGCTTGAGTCAGGTAAGTGCCAATATTTCAAGGATTTATCCAAAAAATATATTTTTATGTGTAATATTACCCAAGGACTACATCAGGATGAGTACAGTATTTCACTGCAATGGAAGATTGAATGTAAAGTTCTGCAGGGTGACAGAAGTGTATTTAAATATGCCACCAACTTGCACTTCCATGAAACAATAGATTACAAAATCATGTAGAACGTTTCAAGAAAACATCCATAGTGCTGTAACAGGTAAAGTACAGCTGTCCTATGTCACAGTTAATAGTGGAGGTGAAGACAGAAAGGAGGATTTCTATGTGTGCTCTGCAAGTGGATGCAAGTTTTTAGTACTCTAAGATACTTGAAGATTGTTGCATTTTAAGAGGCAGAAAGCAATTGAGCTGAACCATCCACAGCTAATGACAGACTATTCAGAGTGGGTCTTAACTCATTAAATTAATTCAACACAAGCATCTGATTTTGGAAAGAAATGGGCTATTTTATGAGTAAAAACTGTTTTAATGCTACTTTTTGTGCTAAAATTGATAATTCAAGATTTTTTTAACATCGGTTATTAAAGATACACCATATTCCGTCATTTTTTTTTATTAATGCATATCACACTGCATAAAAGATAAGGTTATGAATGCAAATATCAGTGTCCTTAAATTTATTTCCACTATATAAGGAAAGATTTTGAGTTACTAATGTGACCATGATTGCTTGGTTTGTAGTACTGTTGGCATTGATTTTTAAACTCTTCTCTTGGAGATCCATATAGTCTACTAAGAAGGAATATACAATTGATGTGCACATAATGAAACTAGAACAGAATAGAATAGAATAGAGCAGTTGAAAGGGACTTAAAACTGTGTTCTAGTCGAACTGTCAGATGGGTGGTGTATGTCTTTTCCTTCTAGATAGATCAAGGTGACTAAAGCTTTCTGTAATCAGAAATAACCAGAATAACTGCATGGATCCCCATGAGCTGCAATTTGTGCTCGAATGTTTTACTTACACTGTTTCTAAAAGACAAGTGGCTTTCTTGTTAACCAGTCCGGCAATAAAATATTACTTGCTACATAATGAAATGTGAACTATGCTTTGTTTTAATATTAAAATACTATTAAAATCTTATTGCTTTATCTCAGGTCAAATGCAATATTAACAGTATGCTAAGATTTTCAAAAACAGTTCATTCAATAAGGCCACTAGTAAGCATAGTAACAGATATGTTCATTTAATCAGGGATTAGTCCAAAAAATTCCATTGATAAGGATCTATTAACAAAAGACCTGACAGTTGCTAGGAGCTGAGAGCCAGAACTGAATGCAAACAGGGAACTCATTTGTAAAACGATTATCAATGTCGTATCCCTGATCTCAATTAACTGCCAGCTGAAGTCAGATTCTCTTAATGTGATTCATTTTAACATAACAGGAGTAAATAGTTTTGCCATGCAGAACAAACTGATTATTTCAGACACAGTAGAGACCTTACTTAAAATGTCAGCCAGATTATGAATTCATGCTAAATAAGTTAATGAAAAGATTAATATCAGCGACAACAGTGCTTCCAGATAATAGTAACTCCTTATTATATCTAAAATAGGCACTCTTAGCTTTTTTTTTTCCTCTCATTTTTTATTTTTTTCCCCTGGCTAATAGACATTTTCTTTGAAATGCATAATTTTCTGTACTACTTGAAACTAGCTGGTAAATTGAGAGTTTTGTCTGTTTTTACCAAGATAAAGAGATGTACATATATTACTATGGATTGCTCCTGTTGGTTTTCAGTCCCTACATATGAGTCTGAGCCTGCAGAGAAATGTCTTTACATTGTACAAGTCGTACTCAAACTAATTTCAGAGAACAATCTCAGGTAGAGTAGGTAGTATTTGTATAACATTTAACCCTTACCACTCCAATGCTTTGATCAAGTTAGCTTTCTTAAAGGAAGACATTGATACAGGCTCTTATCTCTTAAGGTATAGGTGGTTGTATTGATTTCAATGAACATATTTTATTCTTCATTCTTTACCACGTCCTTTGTTTTTCTGCTCTTTATCTTTTTTCCTCCACTTGTGTAGCTCCTATGACAGTCGTACTCCTTGCTCCCTTATATATTCTTGAGATGTTAAACAATAACTGTTACCATCTATTAGAATATTAAATGAAAAAACCAACCTAGTACTGTGGTATTTCAGCAGAGAAAAAAATTAGTAGTCCTTCCCTTAACATTCTCCATTTTCTTTCTGTTCATAAAGCAGAGGAGAAAAATACTGACATAAGTGTACATTGGAGTTAAACCTTGGCATACTAAAACTTGCTTATCTTTCAGAAAATAATTTATACTTCATGATGGTGCAAAGAGAACAGCTCCCTTACTTTCTTCTACAAGCTTAGCCAAAAACTTAAATTTATAAAGTTTTTGTAAAAATAGGTAAGAATAGTCCTGTCCTTTCTTAAATATCTACAAAATTCTATTGATCAGCATATATACTAACAAAAAGGAGGATAGACATTTGGCAGTGTTCAAAATCAGGTTGCATAAGACCTTGAACAACCTGGTCTAGTGGGATTTGTTCCTGTCCATAGCAGGGGGCACTGGGACTAGATGAAATTTAAAGTCCATTCCAACCCCTCAATGTTCTATGATTTTATCTTTCTAGCAGCTTCTATGGAATCAACCATCATCGACTCTACTTTTTATTACATTCTTGCTTATTTTCTGTAACATGATATAAATGGTAATTTAGTATTTAAATCATCCATCATATTAACAAGAATAGGATATTTACCCTATAATTCCATTTGCAATATTTTAAGATCAAATGAAACGAATTACTCAATGAAATGTAAATGGATTTCACTGTCCTTTATATTTCATCAATTTTCTTAAAGTTAGAAGCTTAAAAGCCAGCTTTTACTTTAAAATGTGTGGCATTTTTACTGTGAGTCTTCATGTTTTGATGCCTATACATGGAATAGTGATCTTTGCCTTCTTTCTAAAAAGCATGATGATTCCACTCATTTTTTTTTATAAAGGCCGTAGGAGTCCAAAGGCACTTAGAGCTATCCCTCTTTGCTCAGTACTTTCAAAAGTGAAGATTTGTGCATTCCATAAAAATAATTTATTAACGCCTTTCCCTATTCTATACTTGCAACAATAAGTGACATTTTTGATGAATATGATTTGACGTGACCTGTCTCATTTAGAAATTTCAAAAAGGAATTCTGCTCAATATTAGTCGATCAGAAATGACACACATGTCACCATGTGATTAGCTTTCCGGACAAGGCCCAGGCATAGCCTCATTTCCTTGGGCATAAAAACACTGACACTGAGGAAAAAAGGATGATGCCTGTCAAGTTCCCCTTTTCTCCACCGAAACTCTTCCAAAAAGCCTTTAGGGTTTTACTCCTCTCTTCCAAGAGACTACAAACAGATATTTGTTCGGCACTTTTCTGTGAGAGATGTACTATTAGTTGAGCTGAGCTCACCTTTGAAAAAAAATGTTTTTGATATTACTAAAAAATTTTGATTAAGTGAGGGATTCTTACAAAGCTGAAGGGGAAACTAGAGATGTATGCTTGTGTATACACACAAATGTTCACACTATTTTCTTTATATAATTTACACACTGTTCTAGATACCCAATATAACCTGTTATATTGGGTATCCAGAATTAGTTTATTTTGTAATGGTTTTGATCGGTACCATGAGAGTTAACAAAAACTACAGAAAGAAGATTAAATATTAAAATTTTAATATACTTCATTTGGATCTAAGAAATGTATTAGTAAATAATTTTTTAGGTATACTATACTATATAGACATATATAAGCAAACATATATATATATATATATATATATATATATATTAGACATATATAAGCCTATATTATGCATACGCAGGGACTCATACACAGGTTTTATTGCAATTATTTTTTTTCTCTAGAACATACGGGAATAAAAAAATTGTGAGACCAAGGATGTTTTTCAGCAACAATAACAGCTTTAGAAATCATTATTTTCAACCATTCACATGTTCAGACAGCAAAAAACATTAGAAGTGTGAAAATGCCTTCCAAGATGGTATCTGACATTGGGTAGAATAGTGGTACTTTTTGTATTTTTTGGGTTTTACAGCAAAAGGTGTGAGAGATTGTAAGAAAGAACATCTATAAATTGTTTCTGACTTTTAGTTCTGAATCAATATTAGGCAATGGCAGTAATTTTAATATAATTATATGGGTTGAATCCCTTTTCAAGGGGGTATTATGACTTAAAATGCTTCTCACCTTGGCAATAACTGTTGTACTTTGTAGTGTTTTACACAATGACAGCAGGACTTAAAGGCAGGAAGAAGGTCATCTCTTCAGACAGTGAAGCCTTGGGGAAACCAGAAATTGTTCCACTTCTCAGTCTGTGAAGCTACTGGAATCCCAAATAGTCACAAAGCACTTCAGTGCCTTAGGCTATTTCAAAGTCAGAGCTTCTTCATTCTTATTAAAAAACATGTACCCTCCTTAATAAGAAATAGCCTTTTAACAAAAGTATATTATTGTGTATGAGAAATCCCAGTCGTTCCTCTAAAAGCTACTTACATACAGCACCATTTACTAAAGCAAATTTCTAAGGAAATCCAACATACTCAAATTTGAAGAAAATGTGATAAGAGACGAATAATGAACTCACTTTAGCTGTTGTCACAGAATGAAAAAGCATGAAGGCTGTCATAGTCCTTAGAAGGAAAAATCAGAAAATTGGTATCACTTCCACAAATAAATTATTGTATCTTGAAACTCAAGTAAATATATATACACTAATAGATTCCAGCTATTTTATATGAGTTTCGGAAGAGGAGTAACGGTTTTGGAATTGAAACTGTAAAGCAAAACTTAAAACTGAGAGAAGAAAAAGCAAAAAACACCAAACAAACCAAGCAATATTTTGTCTTACACCTCCCTTTTTTTTTATTTTCTGTGTTGTAAACAAAAGAAAAAAATGCATCCACATTTACCAGTGTTTATCAAACTTACATTACTGTCCATCTGTTCACAGCTCTTTAACAATATTTTTAGATAACACTTTTTTTAAAGGAGGCAAATAATAAACACTGGCAATTATTCTAATGTTAGATAATAGAGAAGAAAAAAACTTTGCAAAACCTAATTGGACTCTCTAATCTGAATCTAATCCTGAAAAAAATCATATGGAATGGGTGTGAATTGTCTTTCAGGATGGAAAGGTATTGACAATCATCTAATATTTATTGCGTTTTGGGGAAAAAGGACATGAAGTCTTCTCATGTGTAAGACAATAAGGTGATAAAATATATAAAAAAAACAATGGAAATCAGTTGACATTGCATGAAAGAAATCAAGAAAAGTTCATTTAAAGGAAAGATTCATAAAAATGCCATAGGAAATTCTATGGTATGTTTTTTCCATCATTAGCCCCTCAGATTAAAATAACAGTGCTATAGCAATGGTGTATTATATGTATTTGCTTTCATACTTACAAAGAAATTAAGCCAAAGAGCACAAAAAATCAAAAGACATGACTATGATTGACATATCATTTAAAACATTCTGCCTTCTTCAGAGGGGTAGTTCTTACCTTTTGGGATAACAAAATCTGTAAATTAAAAAAGCCAGAAAAGTTTTTCTTACCACTGAAGTGTTCAAGTAGATTGAAGAACAATGTGGTTTCAGACAGAAAACTGCTACAGATTGTCACCATTTATGCAATTATTGTTGGCTGTCTAAAATGTAGAGCAATGCTTAAAAATATTAAAGCAGAAGAAATGCATAAAAATTTCACAGATATTTTAACTTACTGTAACAAAATAAATATGTATAAGCTCACGTGCAACCTGGTTCTCTATATTTAAACAGCTAAACATTGTAAGAATAATAAATTTACCTGAGAAATTTATTTACCTGGTTATTATTTTAAATTATTATTCTTAAAACTAAAGAATTTAACTTTCTTTGTGTTTTTCATAGATTTTCTTAAATCTTGAAATAAAATAAATAAATATTGTATTATGCAGCCTGACCAATCTAGTGACCTTCTATGATTGGATGACTGCATCAGTGGACAACATATAACAAGGAAAAAAATGTAATCTTTGACCTTTGTTTAAAATCTTATTGCAGTTTTCCTGTTAGTGGCTTAAAGCAATGTGGCTTAACCTTGGACCATAGTCCAATTTTAACTTTTAGTACCACATTGCAAGTGTAATTCTGCATTTCTAATTCACAGACTTTATGATTATTACGTACTTGGTTTAAAAACATCAAACTTATGAAAACTCCAGTCTGTCACTGAGACCTCTTGAATACATTTCTTCTGAAGAGAGGTCCAACACTATCACCCAGAGTGTTATGGGCATGCCAGGACACGTAGCTGCTTCCAACACAGGGAAAGTGAGTACAAGTTAATTGAAGAGCAAAGTGGCACGGCAAGTAAGGACACAACTCACACCTTAGGTAGTAATAAATGGAGGAGAATTATGCATCCTATAGCAAATGTTTTTGTTTGTGTGAAATATTGAAAAAAGATCTTAAAATTTACAGTTTTAATGTAAGTACTCTAACATTGGCTGATTTCAGTTGTGATTTTGGATAATGACCTTTTTATTTATGCATTTTATGCCAGGCTGGGTTCATTTTAGTTTCAGCTAATTTGTTCCTGCATGTAACCCCCAAGAATATACAAAAGCTTTAATTAGAATTTAGACAGACTCAACTATTTCCTAGAGAATTCCTTCAGTTTTTATGCAAACTTATTGATTTTCTGTAACCAAACTTTGCTTTCATAATGGGTAATCAGATTAGTCTTTTCCATAGTAAATGCCAAAGACATCTAATAAGGAATGATGCAACTCAAATTCTACATTTTTCTAAGACTTAATCTACACTTTTCAAACACTTTAATTAGAAAAAGATAATTACATTTGGGTAGATTTCAGTAAAAACATTGATGCTTGTAAAATGATTTCAATTCTATTTCTAAATTATTTAGGAAGCCTTATCTGTTACTGAAGTCTTAAACAATATAAAATCTATTTTAAAAATTGGTTTAGTTGTTAGACATAAAATAATCTGCTTCATTAACTGTAATTTATGCTTACTAAATACCTGTCCTTTCAACTGGCTAGGGTTGCTTGAAGTTTAAATATGGTATAATTTCACCAAGTAGGCAAGTTACTGTACCTGGAGGTATTTTTAAAAAGTGGCATTTAGGGACATAGTTTAGTGGCGAATTTGGTAGTGTTAGGTTAATGATTGGACTTGATGATCTTAAAGATCTTTTTCATTCTAAATAATTCTGTGATTCCATTACACAGGCAAACAATTGAAGGGTGAACAGGACATTGATAAAAAAGGACAAAAACTTTGAGTGTGTAATAATTTTAATTGTTATTATTACAATTACTGAAAATTTTCCTTTATCGATTATTTTCTATTTAGATTTTTATCCTTGAATTTCTGTAGGTAGATCTAGACTAGTAATGATTGTTGAATTGGACTGTTAAGATTGCATTTCTGCTTATAAATCATTCTCTTTGCATGCATCTCCTCTCACTCTCTCCTGATCTATGTGTTTTGGGTTAATCTTAGACTTCATTACAAGAAAAACATTGACCTGTTGGAACAAATTCAGAGGAGAATCATGACGTACATTACAGGGTTGGAAGACAGGCTAAGAGAGTTGGGGCTGTTCAACCTGTAGAACAGGAGGCTCTGGGGAAGGCCCCAGAGCAGTTTCCAGTACATAAAGGGAGCTTAAAAGAAGGCTGGATAAGGCCTTTTCAGAATGTAATGTAATGATAGGACAATAGGCAGCAGCATTATGCTGAAGGAGGAAAGGTTTAGATTAGATATTAGGAAGAAATTTCCTATAAAGGTGGTGAAGCACTGGAACAGGTTGCCCAGAGAAGTGGTAGACTCCCAGCCCCTGGAGCTGTTCAAGGCCGGGATATATAGAAGTCATTCCTGATTCGTTGTCTTAGTTTAAGACAATTGTGTGGGTGGACACTCGAAAATTAGTTACTTCCCCTTTATAGTTTTAATCACTTCCCTTTCATCAATTAGGCAAGAAGATTTAAAATGCAAGAAGATATATGTGAAAACAGTTTGCTACAGCTCAAACAGCAACAACAAGACAAGAGTAAAAATGAGAAGATACAAAGGTGCTCAACTCTATGGACTCTCCAGGAACAAAGATAACAAGATGGGGGCAAGCCTCTCCCCCACGATGGCAGCTACCACAGCTGACTGCATGGAAAAGACAATAAAGGCAGTATGCCAGAGAAGCTCCTTCCCCAAAATGGCAGCTGCATTGGAATACCACCACATGGATCAGAAAATAAAAACAATATGGTAGAGAACCCCTGCTCAGCCCAACCTTCTTTCTGGAACAAAATGGAAAGGGAGGAGCTTACAAAGCAGTTCTGGTGGTGAATGGGGAGTGCTGGCATTGTCTGGGGGAGCTCCAAACCTGCAGTGTAGGTTTCCCTGTTTCTTTCCAGCTGGCATCAGTGCTGAAGTTCTCAGATGCTGCTGCATTTCAGGGGGAAGAAAACAGATTCACAGGACACCAAAACCTGCAGCCCTGGCCCCATTGGCCCTGGCTTGGTGCTGTGGTGCAGAAAGGTGTTATGAAATTTGCTCTGAAACAGTTTAGGATTATGAAATGCAGTTTCTTGGAGACCTATGCCAGGCAACACCACTCCATAGCTCTAAATTAGTCCAGTTTAAAACTTCTAGCCCTTGTTCTGTCACTTCAGGCTTTGGTGAAAGTCTTTGTCCATTTTCCTTGCAAGCCCATTCTATATATTAAAAAGCTGCTATAAGATATTTTTAGAGCATTCTCTAGGCTGAACAACTCCAACCCTCTTATCCTTTTATCATAGGAAAGGTGTTCAAATCCTCTTAAAATTTCTGTGGCATTTCCCTGAATACACCAACAGGTCTTTATTGTGCCGAGTTCCCCAAATCTGAATGCAGTACTCCAGGTGGGGTCCCATGAAAGCAGAGTAAATGGCGAGAATCATCTTCCTCAATCTGCTGGCCATACTATTTTCAATGTACACATTTCTGGTCCATATCCAATTTTATATCCAATTTCCATTGATGAAGGATGTTTAATGCCTGTGCTAGTGTCTTTCTTTGTTATAAAGTTATCTTGTTTTGACAAAAATGACTAAACAACAAAGTTTATCTCTTATCTTTTACTATTGATGCTTACCTGACGTTCTATAGTAATATATCATCAATTCACTAGTCCACTGGTAATGAATGAAAGTTAATGTGTAATCAACATACCATGACTTTGATGATAACTTCATGATAATGAATTGCCAAGGCAAAGCCAGCAGGTGCATACTAATTACCGATCATATCGCTGTAGTGTGAATTTCATTGCTGTTTTTACAAGCAAGGAACTTGCTGAGGGTGATCAGACTGTACTTCTGGTAGAAGGGGAGCTCCTGATAGGTCAAAATATGATCTAAAACTCTACACTCTACTGTTATTGCAATTGTACTTTCAAAATCCTATTATTGACACAGAGAGCCACAAGCAATTCTGCCTTACAGTTATAAAAAAATTTGTATGCAGCAAAAAAACATGAATTCTTCTTTTATGTTTGCCCATCCAAATGTTAGGTCTGTATTTCAAAACTGAAACTATTCTCAGTGCAGATTTTCATAGGAATTTGTGGTACATGATATAACAAGAGCAAGCAGCCATAAACTGTGGCTTGAGAAGTTCAAACTGTACATTTAAAAAATGAAAATACACAGAAAGAAAATCTGAAGAGTAATGCAGAAACAGGCTGCTCAGAGATTATGCAGTTTCTCTCACTAGAGGTTTTGTAAGAGTTGACTAGAAACAACAAGGCTGAATGACCTAGCACTCAGATCAGCTGCTCCAATGTCCAGCCAACTGTTCATAGAATCACAGAATAAGCTGAGTTGGAGGACACCCAGCAAGGATTTTTGAGTCCAATTCTCAGATTTTCTATTATTGTGAATTATTGTGAACAAATACTTTGCAAGGCCCTTATCCCATACATGTATATTTTCTCTAATAATGATAGAATTTCCTTTTGCTACAACCACTTAGAATTTACTGTGAATACTCTATGAGAATATTAGTAAGATTACTAATTGCCAATTTGTTCATTAGAGATAAGTAGAGAATCAGAAAAAAATATTCTTTTGCCTTGAGGTGAAATATGAATTGTCACTGTTTTCATTAGGTCATCATATAAATACTGTAGTCTAGCAAGTATAAATCTGTATAAAATTGTTGGGGTGACATTTTATAGGAAACTGAATAAACCCGTAAGCCTTCATCCCAAGTAAATAATTAAGGTCAAAAGAGCTTTAAATTTCTTAAAAAAAAAAAAAAACAAACAAAAACATCAAAAGGTATTTCAAAACTGAAAATTCTATAGCAGGGCATAAAGAGAAGACAGTAATTACAACTAAATTATCATGACAGCTTCATAAAATAGTAAGAGCTGGTTTCCTGCATTTGGGGATCACAGTCTTAATAAATGCATTTCTAAAAGAAATACAGAGCTTTCTCCTGGGCTTTGAAGATGAAAACTTGTTTTTCTCTACAGTCATACCCATAGATACATTATAAATCTTGGAGAGAAAAAAGAGTCCCCACACATGCTCTGAAACAAACCAAAACAAAACAAATTTACTTTTCATTCTATTACATAAACAATGATTTTGAATCTAATTTCAGGTGCCAAATTATGCCCATTCTCGTGGGAGGAGATACTATATAGGGAATTCTATGCTATAACAGGACTCTGGATTCCACTCTATTCAAGTCACTTCCTGATTCCACTCTGTTAGTGGGCTGTTGACCACTGCCCTCTCCCCACCCCACCAGATTTTGTGGCTATTTTATCAGACTTCTAACCAGTCAGTATTAACAGGAGCTGAACAAATTTTGTACATGGTAAATTATGCTACAGCTTTTCAAGAGAGAGAAAACCAAGAAATAGATTTTGCAAATGCCATCAATTGTCCATTAGAAGGCTGCCAATTCTTTATTTTACATTAAAATCTTAGGTTTTATTTTCCTCCCTTTTTTAAAACTTGTTTGTTAGTTTGTTTGAATTAAGACCACAGTCACATCTCAAAATCTCATTTTATTTTATTACAAAGTCTGTTTTCCTCTATGCAGGATTTTTTATCTACTGCTGTTTCAAGAATTTTGCTTTTCCACTGTACCTATAAATAGTAATTAAGGATAGCAGGTCATATAAGGAAAGCAAGTGTATAAGACAAACAAGTCTGGCATCTGAAGAAACATTAATTAGGGACAAGTACTCCCTCTTAAGAAATTCTGCCTCATTAAGGGATAATCATGAATGCATCAATAAGGTGACATAACTGATTACTTGTGCATCTGTCTCATAATTTTTGTGCTGCTTAGTTCTGCCAGTAGTGGCAAACAGGAATAAATTGCCACTGCATTATAATGTTAGAGTGATACTAGTGGAGTCACTACTGGTGATTTAATTTTGATTTAAATATAAAATCTTATAAAGTTGCCTTATGCAGATGTGGTTGAACTTGATGCACAGATGATTGCTGCTGACACAAAAATGTCTATAAAGGTCATTAACAGGCTAAAATTTGATTTCTATTGAAGAACATCATTACAATTTGCATGATTAGTATTTAAGAGTCGCTGTTGTATAAGCAGAAGTTTCTAAAAACAGCATCTGTTAAGCGTTGCTTAGCAATACTTATGTATATTTTAGATGCAAGAATATGCATTGGGATGAAGTTAAAGGCTATAGTTCTTTAAAAAAGAAAGAATAAAGTTCAGACATGTTGAACTTGAATTTAATTTTAAAGTACAAAGAAATTACGTTTAATGTGAAAAAAACATTTGTGGTTGTTAGTGAGACAATTAATTTCAAGTTACATGCAAGTGAAAGGTAAGGGAAAAAAGGCAGCAAGACTCTATTTGCTTCAAATTACATGTAAGTACAAAGAAGAATAGCAAAAATTTCCTCAAAAATATCAGTTTTATTATTGCCTTCAATAGATCCAAGAAAAACAAACGATGGCTTAAGACCTCTAGGGCATCTGTAAGTCGCTAGAATTTTATATGATGAAAACTAGGTGCTGCAAGATGATCAGAAGCCACTTTAATTTTAAAGACAGGCCTAAGATTGTGAGTATGACTTGACTAATTGGTTTTGTTGTTGTTGGTTATTTTTTTAAACTGTTTTCCATCACAGAATTTTTGGCCCAGTTCCATAAGTGTAAATCTAGTGACTGTGCATGCAGAAACAGAAATCCAAATCTCACTTGATTTTCTTTCTCAGCTTATATCCCAGAAGTAGTAAAAGACATAATAGCTGCCTGTATTGGCATTTATTTCTGTTTTGTGACTCAGGAACTGAAGACAACTGCAGAAATTCTGTGACTTTTTCTGAAAACAGATAGTGATCTTGGATTGCTAAAGTGGTTTTGTTGGTTACAAGCTTCAGCCTTTGCAGTCATCAATGTTATATTGGGTAACATTCAAAATATCTATTAAATGCATTCTGTAATTCAAATAATTAATGATGGGCCTTGGTAGAACACTTGTTTTCTGCAAGTTGAGAAAATAATTAGAAGCAAGAGAAAAACTCTAAAAACCTAATGTCTGAAGTTTTATTTCAAGGGATCTGGTTTGCCTGATTTTTCCTGAACGCTTGTCTAATTTACATACCAGATTCCCAAGATTTAACATAGGTTATTCAAAATTTAAAGAAAACTTATTCTTTCTTTTTCTTAAAGTGAACTATCCTTCATAATTGTCATGTCATTTCACTGTATTATTGAACTTCCTATCAAAAGATTTGATTATAATCTAGATCCTCTACTTATCAGAGACTCACTTTAAAACACTCCTCAGATTTGCCATCATACAGAGCATAAGCAGGTGAAAAGGGCTATTACACAGTGCTCTTCCATTACAGACAGCTCAATGGAGGTTTGGGAAATATCCAGCTGCTAATGTGTTTTAAATTGCATACCCTTATATTGTGTGCTTTCTAATATTAGGAAGATTGGTGCCCTCCTTCCTATACTCAGATAAAAGGAATTCATTTAATCTCACATCAGGAATTTTAGCTGTTCAGAACATAATCAGGAATATCCATTTTCTAATCAAACAAAGAAGAAAAGAAAAAAGAAAAGGTTTCATTTTGCAGCATAGCAGAAGCATAAAATCCAGATATAGTTGATTTAGACAATACAAAGACATTTCTACCAAATTATTCTGGCTTCCTTCAGTGTTGTAACTCCTCTTGAGTTCCCCTGTTAAGTGTACCAACAAAGTGCTACCTTAAGTCCTTTCTCCAGAAGTGCTAGTAGGCTGTAGCATGTGGATTTTTCCCCATGGATCTCTCTGGCACAGTATTTGAGCCCTTCTGTTTGCCTATTCCCTTTCCATAGTTTCGTATTATTAATATAAACTTCCATATTGCTAAATTCTCCAAGACTCTATATCTCCCATTACACCTAAAAAAAAAAAGAAAAATCAAAAAAATCAACAGAGTGAGTAGAAAGTCTGAGGTGTAAGGAGCCAAGGGGAGCTGAGATCTTTTTCAAGGAAGGCAAGTAATGGAAGGAGTGATCTCAATCACACATGGATTTCATACAATGTTTTCTGTGCCATGACATAATATGGTGTATGCTGAAAATTAAGAATATATATTTGTACATGAAAGGAGAATGAAGAAATACACAAGAAGATGTGCGTGTGGAGGGGTGTGTTTATGCATAAACATAATTTAGAGCTTTAATTGTTTCTCCATCTTTGCACTTTTAAATATAGATGTGGTTTAATTATTGTCATGTGCATTACTGAATGGTATTTTTTATACTGTCAATGTTTTGGTATGTTATCTACTGACAAGCAGGTTATAAGTTAGTTGACAAATATGGGCATTACTTGGCAATATGAGAATTTTTATCACATTTTAATGATGGGTCAATTAGACTCTGAGTAAATAAATCAGAAAAGTTCAACCTATTCAACCTAGTCAGTAAATCTAAGAGAAAACTAAGGGGTCAGGCCATGATCACAGCCTGTAAAAGCCTACAGAAGAATAAAAAAAACGCAATAGAAAGCTCTTCATGCTAGATCACAAGCATATAGCATGATCCTATCATTTCAACATAAGCACGATAAATTCAGACTTGGCAGAAAAATTCAACTACATTTGCAAGCCAATGCAATAGCATCTCAAAAATTCTGCTGCCTTCTCTCTTGCTGGGAACATTTATATGAAGAGCATTTAACTAAAGCATGCTTTAGTTTAGCACAGCTGCAGGACTGACAAATTATATCAGGAATTTCATTAGGCCCGCCATTAAGCCAGAGAACAAACTGCAAGATTATAGCAGTTGCTTCAAGTCTAGAGTTTATGAAGAATGTGACAAGGAAAAGAAGTATCTTCTTCCATACAGCATTCAACACCACTCAAGAGCACTGAACCTACTGTTAGCCTTTAATAAGATTAGGATTTTTATGTGCTGCTCAAAGTCTCCCAGTGACATGCATATTAATGTATGCTGAAAAAAATTAAACCTCTTTCTTTAATACCTGTTCCTTCTGTTGAGTACAAGAGTCCTTCCACAGGTGATTTGATCTTCTATAGTAGCAGAACATTTTTCAGCAATTAATTCATACTTAGTATTAGTGCTTGTTGATTTACATTTAGTAATTCAGTGTACTGATTTTAGACAATAGGCTAAGTATAATATTTTAAATTGTATATTTTTTTATATTTACTTTAATTATAGTTAAAGTATAAGGAAGGAATATCTGTATCCTCAGATTAATTATTCCTTGGCAATTCTTCAATTAAGTATAACTTATAAATGACATAATGAAATGTATTTAATTTCTAGTTTGAAAGGATTTTGAGGATAATTTCATAAACTGCATACTTCCAGGTTAATCTTTTGACTGTACCCCTCTGCATCTGACTTGAGGAATATCTTCCAGGCTTCTCAGTTTGAAAGTCTCACGTCTTAAAACGTGAGATATTCTGAAATATTGAAGTAGAGCTTTGCTTACAATCTAAATACCCTTAAATTGTTATGGCCAAGGAACCAAAATGTCTGAGTACTTCCCCCATGAAGATTAATCAACTATCTATAATCACATGGATTATTTCTTGTTCTTTCACTTGCAAGTAAATTACTCCATGTTGAGCAGGCCTTTATAGCATCAGTCCCAGTTCTGATATGTTGCATTTTCCTGGAAGAGATCCAGGTGTAATTCAGAAACAGTAGTTAGCCTTTAATTTACAAGAAAAATTATGCCATCATTCAGGAGAGGCTAATCCTGATTCTTAAGGTAAGAAGTTAGTGTTCTTGAAGGGAGTGGTAGCCAGTATCTTTCAATGTTAACATTAATTGTACAGCAGCTCAGTAATGGAGGATCTCAAAGCAGAAACACCGTTCCATGCCGCCTCTCCCCCCTCCTCTTGACCAGGTTCTACCACTTTCTTTCTTGTACCTTCCTCCTGAAAAAGCTTTCTTATCTTAAAATATTTAACAATTTATTCTGTCCATTCTATGATATGAAAAATTATCTCAGGTTAGTCTTCAAAATCCGGATTTTTCAGACTCAGTATCATAATTCTATTTTCTGATGTGCTTATACCTGCAAGAATCACATCATTATGTATGATATAAGCATCATACTGAGTATGCTAATTTTTTTTGAAGTGCATAAGAGGTATAACTTTTCTTAAAAGATTACTAGCAAGTCTATTATAAAAGACTACTAACAATATTATATTTTCTTGTGATTTAGGTGCTCAAAAAATCCTTGGACTATTTTGACAGATGGGACTGCGCCATTAGATCATTTTACAAAGTAACTCTTCAGGTTTCTTGAGTAAAATAAGAGAATCAACAAAAAAACCCACTTTTCTAATGACTAAATTCATGTTTTATAAGAAAGATTATTTGTTTGAATTCTCTTTGATTCGGACTTGCTGAAGAACTAATCTGTGACAAAAGACTGTTAGAAACTAGGAATAATATTTTAAAAGGAAGGATAGTTGAGTACTATATTAGACTGACTTTGCAACATGCTTCAAGGGAGATTATTGTTAATACCATCCTTAGATTTTTGGTGTTGTAGGGGCATTACATGTATATATATGTATATATATGTAACATACCTAAATTATGAGCAAAGTGAAAATCAGGCTTTCAATGAATGAGCTAATGCTGCATTCAAATCTGCAAAAATCAGATTTTGTTAACAATTGAGCCAGTATTTAGGAGCTGAAGTTCTACTGTGACTTGAAGGTAAGAGTGTGAACAATCCTTTGAAAATTCTTTCCTGTTATGTTTTCTCTTACACTGTTTAGATTTTGACATTAAAAAGCATTGGAAATTGTGACATTTTCAACAAACATATCTAAGGATTAATGGATAATTAATGCTGCATATTAAAATTTCATCATAATCATTGATATTGAATTTTCCATTGCTGTCTAGACAACTTATAGCAATTGGAACCTAAAAAGGTTAATAGTTTTTTTTAACATAATCTGAGAAAACATCAAGGTGTTTTTTAACTGTACTGAGAAAAGAGGAAACTTTAGTAGCCAGCTGAAATGCTTTACAACCATGACAATAAATCATTAAGAAGAAGAAATAAGTAAAGCAACTTCTGACGTCATTTTCAAATGGCAGCAATGAACTGGAAAATTACTATACTATGTAGAAGAAAATGTAATAGTACTGTAATAAATCATTCACTGAATACTATCACAGTTTAAATTAAAATAATTTATAATTAAGTTTAAGGGACCTTTGAACATATTATTTTTGATATGACTCCTACTAATATTAGTCCACTGCCTGTTAGCATAAAAAACATACTAAAGGTCTCATATAAAAGGATCCTATATAGTGGGCTTCAGATGTAATTTTCAATAACTGCATCAATTTCTTATCCCGAGAAGAGCTCAGCTATGACAATTTTTACAATTTTGACATTTTCCAAAGTTTACTTACACGAAGAATAATTTAGGTAGAAATACATACAGATTTAAAGTTGAAATAACTTCTGGAATATTACTACATTGGTCAACTCCAATGTGGTAGTAACAGTATATATACAATGTGATAATATGGGAAAAAATGTGTTCTGCAGCAAAAGTAAAATCAAGTAATATAACTCATTCACTTGACTTTAGTAATTTGGGATTGCAGAGACCATAAGGCACAAGAGTAAAATCACAATGCCAGCACTGAATACAAATCCTGTTCTAGAATAAAATCTGGAAAATCTTAATACATATACAAAATTTTGCACAGTATCCTTGAGAAAAGTAATACTGTTGAAAGAATTTAATGTCTTTCCAATTCTGCAAAAATCAAAATAGGTCAATAAATTGGTATTCTTCTGGGTACACAGAACAACCATCTGTATAATTCTTCATAAAGCTGTTTCATAGTTTGAATGCATGCTAATATGGAGTCATAATGCATGATAATAGTTATATATTTCCATCTCACCTTTAATGTCCTTAACAATGTTTATAATAGCTACAGTCATTATATGTATATAATGGATATACAAACCCACATCTACAATGTACAAAAAGCTTTATTTCAGGAAGAAACATTAAATTTTTGCTTACATATAAAGATAATAAATACTAAAATTCAGTATGCATAGCTTTTCATTGCTGATTATTTTTCTTGAAGAGTGAGAAATTCTTGAATGTATATTCTTTTTTTCATTAGCTTTCCAAATTTTAGTTTAATGGATTTTCAACTTATGAAAAGAAGATTTGTTCTTAACTTCTCTCAAAACAAAGCAGAGCACAATTTCTTTATCATTCTAAAGTACTTAGAATAACCTTTTTGGATATTTTGATTTAGAGTTCAATCTTAACATGTTTGGAAGTCTAGCAGTTGACAGCTGGAGCATGTATGATAAATCAGAAATTTGCAAACTTAAACAATTTTTCATTAGATTAAAAACAACAGCAACAAACAATGAACATTTGTTCATTTTTGTATGTACATTTTCTTAGATTAAAACATTGTATATATTAATTGTTTTGCTATCTCCTGTATCAAGGAAGATGTCAGAACTGTTTTAAACCACTGGCAGCCAATTGATTTGTAATTTAGTCCATGCTGAATATTAAAAGTGAAAAGAAAAGTTAAATAATTAGAATTAGAAGCAATTAACCAGAATTAACTCATCTTTGAGACCAGTCCTGTTTACTAACTTTCTCAATGGTCCAGATGCAGCAATCAAGTACCTCCTCAGTAAGCTTGCAGACAAGACAGGAATGTTGATATGCTTGAGGGTAAGAAAGCTCTACACGTGATCTGGACAGGTTGGACCAGTGGACTGAGGCCAATTGAATTGGGTTCAAAAACATTGGGTGCTGGGTCCTGCACTTCTGTCACAACAACCCCAAACAATATTGCAGACTTGGGGGAGGAAGATTGGCTGGAAAGCTGGAAAGGTGTGCTGGTTGATGTAAACCAGCATATGCCCAGGTGGCCAAAAAGGCCATGGACATCCTGGCCTGTATCAGTAATAGTGTGGCCAGCAGGAGCAGGCAGTGATCATCCTCCTGTATTTGGTACTGGTGAGGCCACACCTCAAATCCTGTGTTCAGTTTTGGGCCTTTCTTCATCGCGAGAAAGACATTGAGGTGCTGGAGTGTGTTGAGAGAATGACAAAATGAGAAAAGTTTCTGGAGTACAGGAACTTATGAGGAAGAGCTGAAGGAGTGAATTGTTTAGTCTGGAGAGAAGGAGGCTCAGGGGAAACCTTATCACTGTCTTCAGCTCGGTGAAAAGAGGTTGCAGTGAGGTGGAGATTGGTCTCTTCTCCCAAGTAACAAGAGACAGGACCAGAGGAAATGGCATCAGGTTGTACCTGGGGAGGTTTAGATGGATAATAGGAAAAATGTTTTCAGAAAATATTTTCTATTGCAATAGGCTAGCCAGAAAAGTGATTGAGTCACCATCATTGGAGGTCATTAGAAGACATCTAGATGTGGCACTTAGGGACATGGTTCAGTGGTGGATGTGGCAGTGCTGGGTCTCTTGATCTTAAAGGTCTCTTCAAACCTAAATGATGCTATCATTTGCTGATTTTATGATAACAAAATTTATTAATTTCTCCTTATTTGATAAAAATATTTCAATTTTAGTCAGTTTCTAATAACAATATGTCTATTATTCTGATATATCCAGGCCATTTACATTATGTGAAAGTCATCCCTGCATTGAGTTGGAACATAAGGTGCTGTGACTTTGGACACTTTGATGGTTCCTTTAGAAGCTCAGGGGAAGACAGGAATGTGTGTACAATGAAAACTGAAGCTTGCCTCGTCCATGTTGCACTGCAGCTCAGTGTGAACCACCCACTGTCTAGAAGACACAGAGAGTTTTTGAGATGTATTTGCACAATCACTTATAATATTCCGTTCCCAGTGGTACCTCCACTCCTGGCAAAATACTGTTTTGTATCTGTCTGGCTGGGTCAGAATTCACCTCTTGTGCTTTCACCTTTGACAAATCAGCCAGTTTTTGCCTCTTTCTGTGCCTTTATTTCCTACCTCCACCTCCTGGCAGTTTAGACTATCAGTTTAGGCAGTCAAATACTATTTTGTACTACGTACTGTGTAGTCAGCATAATGGCTCCCAATTTAGTGAACAGTCTGGGCACTCCTGTAATGATGATGCTGTATTAACAACATCTGGCAAAAGGGAAGTAATTTTGCATCTGATCTGAATTCTGCTGCTGAAAGCACTCATAGTATTTTTTAGGTATGTGTTTGATCAGAATAGTTCTCAAAAGATCAGGTTCTACTGCCTTTATTTTTCTTGTCTGATCAAATTATCAAGCTGGGTGACATCTATCAGAATTAGGCTTCAATTTTAAGATTCTATTCAAGTCTTAATTACTCTGCTTCTTACCTCTGGTAATGATAGGTATGCGGAATATTGCAGCAAAAGCCCTGCCTACAAGTCACCCAAGTGTTCACTGGAAGCTGGGTAGGCTTTTCACTGCCTGGGTGAGCCACCAAACTACCAATATAAATTTTTTTACGTTCGATAATTCTGGTCTGTAATCACTGCATTTCTTTTAAACTTTTCTTTAGCTTAGTCTTTAAATTTGACCAAGCCATTTTATGGCTTCTAGTTTTGTTGACTAGAACATCAAGAGTAAATAGAAATATTTTCCTTTTGATTATTTCCCACAAAAAAAAAAAAATCCCATTAGAGATAATAATGAAAAAAACCCAGATATATTGATGTATTTCAAGCATGCATTCTTTCATTTTGGAATATTTTATTTTATTTTTCAAAAATCCAGCAATTTTTAATATTCTTTTGTAGGAATCTCGTGCAAATCCTGGAAAAAATATATAGCATTTTGAAGCTTAATTATATTGATTTTTTTCCAGTTACAAGGGAGCAGATGTGCTCCCTCTTGCCTACAGGAATGACTTGAAGAAAATAGTTGCATATTTAGAGTAGCTCTCAACTCCTAAGGCAAAACTTGGATGATTCATCTTTCCTCCAAGAAAACAGCAATTGTATTAAATACTCACAGAATATAGCTACAGCACTTACAAAGGTGTGTTCCATGCCACAAAAGGGACAAACAACATATCTCAGAAGAATCAAGGTGGAATTTTAAAAATACATAGATTGTCAGAGCAAAATGTAAACCACCTACCGCAGTGAGTAGACAAAATACACCCTGAAAGGTAAATAAGACTGTTAAGGTGACCCAATGAACTTCTGATGTTTGAATCTTTCCTTCTCTTGCTCTTTAACTTTCTTTCTTTTAAATTATTTTTAATTACATATTTGGATAAATTAAAAAATTAATACCTTTGTATCTGCATATATATATACGTGTGTGTTTATATACATTCATAGACATAGATTAATGTTCTATAAACATATGTGTATAGAGATATATTTGTCATAAGTTTGCATACACTTACTGCATTACTTTGTTTCCCAGGCTTTTATATCTCCTCAACTCTCTCTTCTCATGTTGCCTTCACTGGATTTAGAGCAGAGAGAGAAAAATATCTTTTGCCTGCACATGTGTGCAGTCATTACCTGTTTTTTTATTCTTTGATGCGACTCAACTGAATGTCACCTGGTGAAAATATTCTGGACATGTTCAATCCTGCCCAGATGTAGAATGGTCACAAAACTGAAGTGGGGGCATGGTGCACATTTGTTATTTCATCTGGATCTTCTGTGGATCTTTTGTGCTTTTTGCTGTAAAGAGTCTTCTTTTATGTAATGAGTTTCAAAAATAGCCCAGAATACTCAGATTTATATTGCATTAAAGCTGTGTTTTGTTTTCTTAGATTTTTATGGGGATGCCATCACTAATGATCTAATGAAGATTTTCTGTGACATTCCACTGTTGTAAAATGAGGTAACAAACAAAAACATGAGTTTAATACAGAAACTTGCTACATGTCTAAGAGGCAAAACAGCTTTTTACAAAGCACAGTGGAAGTCTCAGAGATGTTTTTGTGTGTGATGTGCTAAAGGCATAAAAACAGTGCTTGTGTAGCCTCCTAAAATGACAAAGCATGAAAGATGAACTTGCTGATGTAACATTAATCAGAAGAAATTTTCTACTTCCCACCTGTCACCCTACACCATTAAATAAAAGAGATTTATAAAGAAAGGGAACTGTTTCTGTTGTCTGCACCAGAAAGGAAGTTATAAGCATATTTAGTTATTGTTTACAAAGAACTTAAGATGCTTGGAAGAAAGGTGCTTGATAAGCATGATCATAATTATGCTTTTTTTCCTATAGTTAGGCAATGTAATTATGATGTGTGCACACTCGTTCAAGTAAGCAGGCTAGAAAAATATTGAATTTTGAGATTTTTTTTCTTACTAGTGTTAGACATCAATAAGGCTGAATTTTTGTTTCCATTTTATGTTATTAACGAGTCATTTCTCAGTGTATCCTTGGCACTCAGGGCCATGACTAATCTTTGCTGAGCTTTCCTGATATTTATTTTCAGTAATCCATGTCCATTTTATAATTTCATCTTTTTCTACAAAGATATATATTTGTATGTATTATGGAAATATTTGTCAGGACCTGAATCATTTTTTAGAGAAATATATAACTTAACTATCAAATGCGGTTTCTTATAAAACAAAAGGAAGAAAACAGATGCATTATATAAGATTATATTACCTTTTCTTTTTCCTTATTTTAAATTTCAGAATTAATATGTAGATATTTTATTTGAGATGCATATTAAATTATCCCAATTATGAGCTGGATTCTGGAATACCTTGAATTCTACACAGCTCATTGCAAATGCCTAAACCTAAACATAGCATCTAATGCTGGGATTTAGGGTTTTTGAAGTCTTAGACAACCTTATCAGACTGTCTATTGCTCTTATGAGTAATTAGAATATTTTTAAAGATAATTCATCCCAACCAGCCCGAGTGTGCCCCACCCTTTTGCCACAAAACTTATCAAAGAAGGGTAAAAACCCTTTGAAAGAACTTATATTTTTAAAATGCAATCAGAATTACACTTTTTTTTTCAAAAGCATTATTTTAAAGTTCAACCTCAGGAAAGCAGACGAAGGAGATTGCACGAGTTCTTTTCTCCCTCTATAATATGCCATCACCTTTAGATATATGCTGTCTGATTCACATAAATAAACACTATCCATCTCTTTAAAGAAAGCTTTGCCACTATGAAGAAAATAAATCAAGTTCAATAAAGAAACTGAAGTCAGATTTGGAGAAAGGATGAAGGAAATGTTGCATGCTGGCTAGAAAGTAGGACACTGTTGCAGAGAGGTTAAGGAAACCAAAGTTTCTTCACTAAAACTCTCTGTGTTTTATCCAGTTGAATGGCAAAACTGAGACACATGTGACCTGAATGGTGAAAAATCTCTATACACCTGTAGACATGCAAGGTGGAAAAGCTTAAAGAAGCTACTCAGGACTTTTTAAGAGTTTCAGTAATACACCTAGGAACATAAACCCAAATTAGTAACCTAAGAACAAAACTGCTTTAGAACATTTTAATAATATCATGAAGCCAGTATGTAAAAATAGAATTAATTTTTCTCCAAGGGAAATTTCTAATTTTAATTTTGTATTGCGTGCTAATGAACGAGATTCAAAAGCCTCTCTGTTGCAAAATAGAAAATCTGGTGAAACAAGAGTGAGAACATCTATACTACATATTTCAAAAATATTGAACTCTTTCATTTCTATGTTAAAAACTTTAAATTAAATATTAAAATTATATAATAATATAAATTCAACATATTTCATGGCCTGACAGACAATATTCAATTAAAATATGAAAAGAATAAAATGTTAACCCTATGTTTCTGCTGTAGACTGAAACCTTTCAGTAGTAGGTTGTGAGTAAGTAAAGAATATTTTAAATGGGTAAGTAAAGAATATTTTATCTTCTGAACATTTTATGGAAAATTTCTCAATTTGAATTTTAAAAGTAATTCTAGACATCAGGTATCATGGAATTTTGATTTATCACAACTCCTTCATTATTTACTTCTTACTGCAGCTGCTACTTTTCCTCATCCAGTGAAGAAAATGTAATAGTACTCTATAGTTCCACACTGTAAACATGATTCACAGTTATCAGCTACCTATTAACTGTTAAGCCTTACATTAATTACAGGGAATTAAAATAAAAGGGTGAATTATTAATGTATATATGAACCATAAATTTCTAGAATCTAATACTTGGTTCTTCTGTTTATGGTTTCCAGCTTTGGGATGAATATGAACTTCATGTACTTGATGCATAAAACTAGGGCAAGATCACAATTTTTCATGTAAATTGAAAAAAAGGTCCGGAAATTCTGTGGAATAACCAATTACAGGATGCAAGAAAAAGAAAGAACAACAAACAATAAGCAATATGGTTATGCTTGAAAAGCCTAAATGTCAAAACTGCAGTGTTAACTGCAGGTCTGCACATTCATATGCAGATTTTATCAGTTCAGCATAAATTCATTCTTATTGAAAATAAAAATAGTGTCACAGATGAAACAGACAATGAAACATAGTAATAAAGGTAAATTAGAAAACAAGACAAATTTGTTTCTATATCGTAGTGTTAAAAAAAAATCAAACAATAAAAAAAAACCAAAAGAGAGCTTGCAATATACAGATAAATGAAAGGTTAATAAATCAGGAAAATAAATAAGGCAAAGTGAACAAGTAGAAAATATCCAGTTAGGCAATCTCACAGCTAAGACAAAGAGCTGATCTCTGCCTTCTTCTGTATTACTTGACTTCACTATCCCAATGACCACATAAAGGTTGGTATAAGGCAAACCTGCACTGATGTGGAAATGGGGGATCTGTCCTGCAGTAAGCTTCCTAATCATTTTCCAAATGTCACCAGTACTTTTTAAATTCATAATTCATCATTTAGCTCTCTAAAACTAGCATTATAAGCCCATTTCAGACAGTGCCTAATCAGATGGCCATGGTTTTCAATGGCCTTATAAGAACTTACCTAAGAGACGTAATTGCTTCTCATATCTCTTATCTAAATTTTTAGGGGGTTGTTTCGTTTGTTTTTTTCTGATTTTGCTCTTACATGATATCTGATGTACAAAAATCCATCTCTACTTGGACAAACATCTCCCTGTCCTTAGTCTTCTCCATGCAATTTAGCACATACCAACAGCATCATCAGAAACTGTTTAGATATTCTCCCCATCTTCATTTAGGGCCACAGATGCATCTTTAAGTGCCATTGGGACAGTGTAGAGGAAAGAACTTTTATTTTCTAGAAACAGTCACAGCAAAGACCATCTTTATAAAACGTATCTAGAGTTTAAAAGGAGATGAAGTGTTATCTAGTGAACAGATTATTGCAATTTATTAAATTTTGAGGTCACAATGATTTCATTTAACTACTGACTAACTGTAGGATGCCAAAGAACTAAGTTAGTCTTTGGATCCAGGTAATATTAGAAAAAGACAAATGAGTCATCTTCAGCTTTGAAATTACCAAAAATTAAAACACTTACAAAATCACTGAATTGTTGCTTTTGTGTAGAAACTCTAGCTTCAAAACTGTCAGGCATTGTAAAACTGACCTTTAACATAAAATATATATTTTTTGAGGTAATACAGACTTAGAGGATTACTGAAATTGCAATATGGATTAACATATTTTCTGTGGCTCTGAATTATTTTAACTAATAAAGGAAGAAAAAGGTAGTAATTTCTCTGAAAAGAGCAAAATGCAGACACTTTGAAATAAAGCAAAAATATACACAGGAAATAATTTTGTGAGTGTTATTTTCTAGTCAGTGGAAGGACACTTCCATAAGTTCAGATTCATAGCCTGTTGTTTTGTAGAAGTGTTGGGGGATACCAAGAACAAAACAGACCAAAAAAATCTACTGTCACATCCCTCAGGGAAGGAAACAGTATTTCCAAGAGCAGAAAAATAAGTATTTTTATTTGAAAGGATGATGAGCTGATTGCAAAAATCACTATGTAAATCTTTGACCTTTTCTGAGAGAGGTTTAAAATCAGATTGCTGTGGTCTAATCCCAGCCTGCAACACACAGCCTCTTGCTCACTCACCTGCTGAGATGGTGAGATGCGGAGAAAATTGGTAGAATAAAAGTGAGAAAACTCAGCAGCTGAGATAAAGACAGTCTCATAAGTAAAGCAAAAGCCATGCACATGAGCAAAGAAAGACAAGGAATTTAAGCAAAATAAGGAATTCATTAATCACTTTCCATGGGCAGACTGGTGTTCTACATCCAGGAAAGAGCAGTTACTTGGGAAGACAAACACCATCACTAAAAATGTCCCCTCCTTTCTTCTTTTTCTCCACTTTTATATGCTGAGCATCATGACATATGGTATGAAATGTCCCTTGGGTAGCTGGAGTCAGCTCTCCTGGCTGTGTCCCCTCTCTGCTGTGCGCTGGTGTGGCAATGTGAAAGGTAGAAGAGGCCTGGATGATATATAGAAATTTCTCAGCTGCAACAAAACACCAGCACAAATCCAAATCATAGCCTCATACTAGCTACTACAAAGAGTATTACACAGAATCACACAGAAACCCTATGTTGGAAGGACTTACAAAATAATAAAGTCCAACCCAGCCCTAACATTTCAACTAGACAATGGCACCAGGTGCCACATCCAGTCTTTTTTTAAACACATCCAGAGATAGTGACTCCACCACCTCCCTCAGCAGACCATTCCAGTACTTTATTACTCTTTCTGTAAAAAATTTTTTCCTAATATCCAACCTGTATTTCTTTGATGCAGCTAAGACTGCTCTATTAACTGTACTCCAGCCAAACCAGCACTCAGATGGGCAAACAGCATAGATCTTTCTATTAAATACTGTGATCTTCAAAAAAACTTTCTGTTTCAGTTGCTATGTAAGCATGCCTCTCTTCATTTTCCCCAGGAAAAAAACAATGTTTTTTTTCTAGACATTCTATAATTCCATGATTGTTCAATTTGTAGTTCTTGTTGAACTGTATGAGATCCTACAATATCAATTTCTACAACCTCTCAAGGTCTGTCTGAATGGCAGCACCACCACTGGTGGATCACTTTTTCCAGATTTGTGTCATTGCAACATTCTGAGAGTGCATTTTGTCCCATCACACCGTCATAAAAGATATTGTTCATAACAAAATTCCCTGGCAGTGTGTTCTCTTTATTGATACATCAGTAGGAAACAAACTCAAAAAAAAAAAAAATAGAAGGTAATCTGCCACAGGTCTGACAAGCCTGTCATTTTGATGACTAAATGTATCTTATGAAGGAAATAATTTTTGTAGCTCTTGGGTTTCTCAGAGGGAAAATAAAGCTGTCCACCTTATGTCTTTTAATCAGCTGTTATTTAATGAACTTTGCTAAGCTATCTACTCAGAGTCTGGCATTCTCTTTCTAATTAAAAATGGTATCCCCCTGAGTTTAGTGGAAGTTTTGTTAAGATTAAATTTTCAATGGTTGTCTGTTTCTGTTGCTGACTATTTTAGAGAGTGTCAGAATGCTTACCATCTTGGAGAAGCTATTTGTAGACAGATTTAAAGGAAACAGGTGCAGGTAACAATCAATCATATTTGGTTCACTGACACAATTTAATTAGCTGACAACAAAGTGAAATAGGCTATAAAATAAATTAATTGTTATTCATGTTCAAACACATTTCCTTTTCAGGCCTTTATATAACATGTAAGAGACAAGAAAGATCAACATATAATGATGATCCATGACTGGCTCCAAAATAAGAGGAAGAGGTATCATCCCTTCCCTCTGTCTGTTGCCAGGGTACTTGTTTTGTAATTAGTAATATGCAGCTTCTTTTATTACCAAAATATTTTTTGTTTCTTTATGCTTGGTGCTTTGTGTGACATATATGCTTTTTCTATTGATTTTTACTGTAAGATGGGTCAGTTTGTTACTAATAAACTAATCCTTGATGAATGCAAGTCTTGTCTCTGCATGAAAGAAGAGTGGGTCAGATATTGTCCCACAGCTGGAATAGTGACTTAAGAAAGTCACTGTTTCATTAAAATAATGAAATATCAGTTTCTTGGCATTTTACTATCTAGTTGAATATATACGCAGTTGGATTCTTTGGACTCTTGGAACATTGGGAAAAGTGATATTCCCTAGAAAACAGCACTTTGAGGAAAAAATGGCTATGATGGGAAAAAATTATATCAATTGTAGGAAAGAACAAACAAGGTTTTACTTTTACATTTTGTCCAGGAGACATCAAGTGGAATTAGACTTCTCATGGCGTAGTGTCAGGGAACAACAGGAAGAATTTCTTGATATATCCAACAATGCAGTACTGAGTTGAACTTAGAGTTAGCAAATGGTTTTCACATTCTTCTTTTTCACATGTTATAACAATATTTTAATCTGTTTTTGAGTTATAGATTGCTTTGAAAGTGGCCTTTCAGAATGACTATTCACAAAGTTAGTAGACCCTGTAGAAAAGCAACAAATTAAATGCTACAGAACGCATCATATGTTTCAGCAAAAAAAGTTTAGTCTCTGGCCCAGCAAACCATTATGCTGTGACCTCTGCCAAGGCTTAAAGTGTATAAGAAAGCATTAAGTGGTTCAGCCACATCATGCTTCTGGTAATTTTTTTGCGTTAATTCACTGACTAGAGGTAGCATATTTCTGTCTAGAGGTAGCATATTTCTATCTAGAATCCCCTTAATGGAAGTATGTGCACTATGTCATTCTTCTCATGTGTATGAACTCATTTCCCAGATGTTTTAGCCTTCCTTTCTCACTTCTGTGATAACAGTGAAATGCACAATAGCTCTGACCATGTAGGGAAGGTCTAGATATGGCCAGAGTGCATATGCTCTAGGAATTACTTTTTCCCAGGTGTATGAAAGATGAGTCAAAGCTCCAACATGGATCTTGGGGTATAGACAGTTTTACCAGGTGAATACTTGCACATACATTTTTGTGAAAGGAGAAAATGTATGCTAAGACTTACATATATGTATATAGATATATATATATGCATGCATATAGATATAGATATAGATATAGACATATAGATATATATGCACAATATTAAAAATATTCTGTACTTTCATCACATTTATTTGTGCTTAAGTCTCCAAAATACATCATATTTCATGCAGTAGATTGACATGACACATGGCTCTTGCCTCTTTGTGCATCTAAGATGAAAAAAAAGAGCATATTTTTTGCATTTATCCTGTGCTGCTTGCTGAACAATGTTTATGCTCCTCAATGGCCTCTGCAGCCTAGCATTAGAAGGGAGAGCCCTTAGGTTATTTAAATACAGCATGAAAATGGATTTTTCTGAGGAGAAGATTATGTAAAGGTGAGTTACAAATCCTATTTTTTCATTCCTTCTGACCTGCCCCCTGTGATCTGACTGGGCACACTATTCAAAGAAAATATAATCTATAGAAAATGTAGTTTTGTGGAGAAGCACCCTCAGCCTGAAGCTAAATTTCCTTTCTGAAGAACCTATTATTTTTTTAAATTAAATGCTTATTAATGTGAAATATCTTGGAGAAGCTCTTCTGTAACTAATCTCTTAGTTATTGGCAGTATATTAAAAGTGATTTTTTTTCTCACTTTTGTTTTTTAATCAATACTAACAGCAATAAGAATAGTTTGCAGGTTTATAAGACATTTATTTAAAACTTCCTTTACTCTCAATTAACAATTGAAGGGGGAAGTAGAAATACAGTACACAGAAATTTTGTGGATTTTACCACCAAGTTCAATGGGAAAGGCTGAAATAGTGGTTAATCAAATTATTTATTAGATAAAGTAGTTTTTAAAATCAACAACACTTTACAGGTGTTTTGCCATCACTCTTAGAAAAGATTGATTTTGCCTTGTGCTGCTAAAGGGCAGAAATTTTAGCCTGTCCTTACAAGGCAGTGCAGAAAAAGCAGCTCAGGTATTCTATTTTTGGCAGCTTGCTACTTGAGTAAAGTATATGTATATGATTCTCATATCAAAACATTATTGAGAATTAACTGAATTTTATTGACCTGCATTGTAGATGCATGCAATTGCAAGATCAATTACCCTGATTGCACATGCCAGTCAGGTAACTGTAGGCTTAAGTGCCTATTTATATGCAAAAGCAATTTATCCCATCTACATAGATAATTATAGATAAAATATATATAAATGAAGTTGACAGTTGGGCCTGCTGCAAAGCACATGAATTTGTGTGCTAACTCTGTTTAAGCAAAACTTCTCCTTCTTTACTTCATATTTATTTTTTATCTGTGGAATTATGCAAGTAGATAAAATAATACAAAATGTGAAACAATTCAGATATTCACTTATGCTAAAAATGAAGGCTAATATTGAAAATAGATAAAGTACTGAGGAATACTCAAAATAAGATGTAATAATAACTTAATGAACTTCATTTAGAAATAAGAATTGCTGTATTTTCTTAACCATACTTCATTTTTTTTGTACTCTTAAATTCACACAGATATACATATGAAAAAAAATACACGGGATAATCATGTAAATACAACAACCATGAATTTAAGAATATAATTTCCCTGTCATTGGAACACAACTCTTCCTGTGCATTAAGAATATACTCTTTGTTAGAAGTTTGCATTAGTTGCATTAAATCTGCACCATTTCTAGGTTTAAATCTTTGAGGAATGTATGAACATAAAATTCTGTGTACGAACTTAAAGTGTCACAAAAGGAAAAAGTGAAATAATATATTGATATATACTGAAAAGGGAGTACACTACTTTGGGTACATCATCACAGAGCTCAGACTTTCCCAATGGAAGTCAGGATAATTTCCTTTCAGCACTCAATAAAATGATATAGGATCAAGACCAAAGATCAATGTAGACAGCTTTATTTTTCTGCAGCCAAAGTACAATTTCTGAAACAAAAATTTGTGCAGTGATATTGACTTATAGAGAGGATTGTCTAGATACTGAACATGGTAATTTTACCAGGCTAATTCTAAGAAAATATAAAGGGAACCAGAACAAATGGATTGCACCATAGCTACATTTTTTTTTCACTATAGAGATGAAATGTGTTTCAGGAGTCAATCAGAGGTGGACCAATATCTGTCTTGGGAGCTGGCATACATGATCACTAAGTCTCGAGGGAACAGAAAGTAATATATTTGTTTCTCTCTGGTAGAAAATTGTTCTCTCTACTTGTATCCAGGAATGAGTAAATAATTTCTTCTAACTTTCTCCATCTAATTAGTCAGATATTAAATGTCCTTTCCTTTGAATAATGTGCTTTCTTGGAATTTTAATCATATATATAAGAAATTTTCTCTCTATTTAAGGGAAACATAGTGTTCAAACTTTACCAGACAGGGATAAAAGTAACTAGCACCCTTCTTAATCAATGGGGAAATTCTCTTTTACTTCAGCAGCAGCTGAATCAAGCTCATGAACAAGTTTTATTCTCTGTGTCCACTTTTCATTAAGAGTCCTTGGTGTTTCTGCCCTTGAAAATTCTAGAATATTCTAATTTCATATGACTGAAGAGTGCTGGAACCGATGGGTGTTTGATTGTGTGAGTAGAGGATGACCTGGCTACTGCTGGGGGAATCAGCAGAAAGTAGTGGCCAGAAATTTTGGCTACACTGCTTGGAGGAAGCTGTCCAACACTGGCAAAACTGATGGTGTCTGGAGGGGATGTTTTACGGGAATCACCCCTAAAAGCTCTCGACCTGGCAGCACTCAGCTTCCAGAAGGTCCCTGGCACGGCAGCCTGGAAGATACAAAAGTCTGAGGTCAGGCACATCTGTGAGATGTGACGGCCTGGATAAAGAAGCCCAGCCCTCCTGAGGACCCTTCCTCCCCGTCCAGGGTCAGTGCAAGCGTGTCTGTGTCTGTCACTCACTGGCAGTGTGTCCTCCCAGTGAGTTCTGGACTTCACCTCTGCTTTAGTAGGTCCCTCCCACTGAAAATAGATGGTATCTCATACCTATTTATTCCTTGAGCAACAGTGATAAAGGGAGAGAATAAGTGCAGATAAGCACCTAAAAGTCCCTAAAAAAAGGACAGCAATTTCTTGGATTGCTATAATAAATGGGAAAAAGGAAAAAAAACTTAATCAGTTTTCCCCAAGTTATTGCCTACAGAGATATTAATATTTTCTTCCTATTTATTGCTTTCTAACCACAGCATCTAGTAATATGATTATTCCAAAATTCCAGTAGTCAATGAGAGTAAGGTAACAGATTTTCTTTCCTCCATCATAACTGATAGGTTGAAAATATCACTAGAAGGTCATAAAGGTCCAAAACAATTTTTCCAAAGTGTTTTGCACTTTGTAATTAAGGAGATTCCCTAATTGTCAAGTTAAAAAAAACACAAGAAACAAGTGGTTGAATTAGGGAATGAAATTGTAAGGCTGAGTCTTGCAGTTTTCTGTTCAGATGAAACAAGTTCATAATTTCGTAACAGCTTGTTTTATGCAGCACTGGATATTACTGAAATTTTAGAACTGCCCCTCAAGCTTTTTTTTTTTTTCTTTTTTAAACAAAAGTTCCCACTATTTAATGGTTTGCAGTATTATGTGAAAGAGCTTACCTGAATGTCTTAATTATTAAATGAAATCCCAAGTGCTGATTTCACAAAGAAATGATCTTGTGTCTTACATTATGTTGAGTTAATTATAATCTAAATCATCACCTTCTTTCATAAATACACATTTAGTCATTCCAGGGAAAAACATTTATGAAAGGTTTTCAGGATAAAGAAATCGATGTTTGATTTACTTAAGAGTAATAATGTAACTCCCAAAAGAGCAAACTCAGATATCTGTATTGACATCTGGATACTTGTAAGTGAAAAGTATTTTGATGTCAGGGAATATATGACTTTTGCGAGATTTCTGGTCTGGTCACAGATTGCCATGGAGATTTTTTTCTTTCAGTAGTCGTCAAGAATTGATATTATATATATATATATAATTATTCTTTGCACTGTTATATATGAATGTTTTTATTAATAAAGCATATCAAAAATAAGTTTACTGTAAGACTGTAAGTTTTAGAGGCAGTATTAGCAACAGACGATAAATATTCACTTCATAGCAAATGATTGCAATTTGTTTTGTATATCTTTGACTGGACAATGACAAGTGTAAAATTCATAATTTCAATGTTTTCTGATATTGGTTGAACTACCATTCATCTAGGAAGGAGTTTGGAGACTTTGAGATAAATATCAAAACCTAACAGATAATTGTATTTAGTTTTGCATTTCATTTCCAGGAAAAACAGACATAAAGCCTTTTTTTTAGTTAATCATCCATTTTTATTGATTAGAAGAAAAAAGGATGGGATAGAAAATGCTTGATATTTAGCATACATATGAATCTTGAAAAGAAGGATCACACTAAAAACACCCCTAAAATCACTTAAAAATATTCCAAGAATAAGACAGTCTGCACTAAAAAGGTCAGAAATAATTGCCAACTCTTTTTTTTTTTAATGTAATTATAAACAATAATACAAATGTAATTATATAATATAGTCTATAATAATGGACAGGCACTACCAGAAGTAGCAGGCAGAGCAGCTCAGTATTTTGCATGACAGTTTGGAGAATGCAGTAGTTATGGATTAGGCATTTAATTATTTATTCTAGGCATGAAGAAGGCTGTAATGCAGTATTTAATCTGCATATGAAATGATTAAGTAGCTTCTAATGTCACCTGAAGCAAGAATGACTTTTGTCCCTGGTAGAATGAGAGGAGCAAGCTATATGACTCCAGAGTGCAGAGAAAATTAAAACAAGTTCTACCCATTATTAACAATCAAACACTTAACAAAGTGCACTTCCTAAATAGCAGGGTTGTGGACAATATTGCATGATTGAGGCTGTTTGCTTACATTTCAGGACTACATGACAAATAGAAGGAAAACAGGCTAGACACGAACGAGAAAAATTCTTAGGCAATATTTTTTGAGGTACTTAAAGGTACATTTTGAAGTACTTAAAAAAGTTCATATGTCCAGTTTTCAAAGATGACCCTGGCCCTTTTTCTCACAAAGAAATGGCATCAAGTTGCACCAGAGGAGGTTTGTATTGGATATGTCAAGCATTGGAACAGGCTGCTCAGTTCAGTGGTTGAGTCACCATCCTTGGAGGTAATTAAGATATGTGTAGCTGAGACAATTAAGGACATGGTTTAGTAGTGAACTTCACAATGTTAGGCTAATGTTTGGACTCAGTGATCTTAAAGGTCTTTTTCAACCTAAATGATGCTATGGTTCTGTGTGTCTATGTACCTCATTCTTGTAACATTAAGCCTCTAAATATGAAATGATGGCACCTGAGTAATATAGCCCCCAAAATAATATTGAATTGCTTATATATTTGGATTAAGGATCCCTTAAATATATTACCAGAATTCTAAACTAAGTCCTTAAGAAATAAAGCTTTTAATTGGCTGCTAAATTGTATGCACTGCCACGCATGGATTTTAAATGGTGTTACTCAGCATAGAATCTAAATTTTATATTATCTGTATATCAAGAACAGAATCAAAGAAGAATAATATAGTTGGAACAGGAAGCCCAGAGAATTTGTGGCTTCTCCATTCCTGGAGATATTTAAAATCTGTCTGGATACTGTCCTGCTTTAGATGATTCTGCTCGTTGAGGGGGCTGGAACAGATGACCTCCAGAGGTCTCTTCCCATCAATCCCCTCTGAGATTCTCTATGCAAAAATTTGGAGACAAGAATAGGAAACACTTATGACAGGATTTTTGAGCACTGCTGACATGTGGGCATTGTAAATATATATTTGTGTGTCCTTTGATGAATATCCAATTTCGTGACCATGTGATGTGTGAGTAGCTAGTTTCTGTCAGGTATGGTAGGTGTGCCATGGGGTAGAGTGCATGAGGAGAACTAGGGAAGAAAGTCTTAATTTTGTGTCAGTCAGGATCCTGCCTGTCAGGCAAGGCACAGTCTAGTCACCCGTGACAGATAGGACCTAATTGCTCTTTATCTATCTGCTGTACAGTTTTATATTAAACTTTGTTCGATAAAATAATAATCTGGACAGTAGAGAGGAAGGCTATAGAAGGACATTCTCTTGTGGATGTGAATGACATTAATTCTCTCCTGAGAGATTTAAGTATTTAAGCTTACCTGGGAAAAGCCTCTGGACTTGATATGGAGCCAGCATCTCCTGTGCTAGAGTGTGACCATGGAAACGGGGCGTCTCAGGGTTGGGGAGCATTACTATGGCATCAGAAATCTAAATTAAAGACTTTAGAAGTTATTCTGTAGTTGTGATGTGACCCTGGTGAGCCACTCTGTGCCACACAGTCACTTGCTCACTCACCCCTGGTGGGATGGGGGAGAAAACCAGAAAGGTAAAAGTGAGAAAACTCAAGGATTGAGATGAAGACAGTGTAATATGCAAAACAAAATCTGCACACAAAAGCAAGAAAATCCAAGGATTTCACTGACAACTATCTCCAGAAAAGCAAACTCCATCTTGCATAATAGTGACTTGGGGAGACAAACTCTTTAATTCTGAACTCATCTTCTATTTCCCCTTCTTCCCTAAAACTGTATCTTCTCCCAAATTCTAGTGCACTCCCAGCCTACTCACTAGTGGGGTGATGTGAGAAATAGAAAAGGCCATGATGCGCTGTAAGGATTGTTAAGCAAAACTAAAACATTTGTGTGTTATCAACATTGTTTTCATCACATCTCCAGAACATAACCCCATCCTAGGTATATAGAAAGAAATATAACTCTATCACAGTGAAAACCAGTACATATATACAATATATTGCTATCTTTTCTATTTCTACTGAGATTGATATTTCTATTTCTATTGCTGTTTTTAAAGTCACTGAAAGTTACTGATTTGAGTAAAGTTTGTAAGATGCAGCAGGAAAGAGAAATGCAATATTTGGTTCCAAGGGTTTTCTAATTATTTTAATTGTTTTATCTGAATTCTTTATCTGACTACTAGACAGGTTTCTTTCTGTGTCTCTGTTTAAATTCACTTCTAGTTCATATTGTAGTTAGACATCTCTGCTAAAAGATAAAAAAAATGTTTTTTATTTGCCTCAAGATAGTTATATAGTTAGTCATTGTTCAGGGCACTGACAGAGTCCTATCTCTTTGTGATAACCATAAGAATGAGAGGATCAGCAACACTGTAAAGAGATTGTACAAGTTAGACAAGGATTTAAATAATTGGGAATGTAATAGAATCACATTTTATGATTTTGTACATCTACAACTAAAGACAGACAGACTTTAGGCAGTAAATATCATAAGTACCTTAGAAATAAACAAAAAAAAAACAAAACCAAAAATACCCCAAAAAAACCCCAAACGAACAAAAAAAAAAAAAGACAAAAAAGCCCTCCTGTTGGAGGCTGTGACTTGGGACCTTTGGTCCAATTAACATTTTACGTGTGTATTTGCTTTTGATTTTCCCCAGCAAAATATTGCGTACTTCTTTTTGAAATAGTCCTAGGTTATTTTTTGGTTCATTGTTTTGAAGGGTTTTTTTAGGGGCCGTGTTACTCATTTTTCTGAGTCAACTTAAAAATTCTGTTAGGATGCAAACTTGGCATGTCTTGGAACATTTATTTTGGTTGAAATAGTATTATCATTAAAATATTAATTAATTAAAAATATCATTAAAATATTAACACTGTTTCTTTGTGGCTGCAAGACATTGTACGGCAACAAAGAGAATGGACCAGGATAATGCTACTTTAGATTTAACACTTGCTCTAACTATTGCTTCTACTTTGAAAGAGAGTGGTGGCATGATTTCTCTGCTGCAAATAAATCAGATTTTACTTTGCTTTGACATCACATTTAACTAGAACTTTTGGCTCATTATTCCTGTAAAGAAAAATAGAGATAGTAGAAAGTTAGAGAGGAATTCTTGACTTGTCTATTTTTTTCTTCATAGGATATTGGTAAAGAGTGTAGTAGCTTAGGTGAAAATAATACAAATAATAAAAGAATGATCTTCATAAATTTCAAAAAGAATTTAAAAACTAAACAATGAAAAATAAATAAGGGGGGAAAATTTTATTTTTTGTAACTCTTTGAAAAAAATATAGAAAAATTCTATATTTAGTATTTTTGACAACTTAAGAGGTTCATAAGTTCTCCATAAACAGCTACATGTATTTCTTTATATACAGTTTCAATTTTTCATAAATTTCTTTTCATAAATTTCATAAATAAATTTCTTCTTTAGCATAGGAGATAATGTCACTCTCTAATGTACCTTTTTTACATATTGGGTTCAGTAATTACATCTAACCTGCATAACTTTTCTTATAGTTCTTGCTTTCTTTTCATCTTTTTCCTAACCAATGGACAAAAAGTTGTCCTCTGTCATATCTAACCTCTATCATTTGTCTGTGTGTTAAAGTTTCATGCATGTATCAGTCTGCTGACTTATCTTAAAAACTAGATAAACTATGATTTTCCATCACCCAAAAGGTCAGAAATAAAAGCAAGCAAACTCTGAAGAATATCTAGACACCACTTTATTCTCTACTACTTTTCAGTATTTAGGTATATTTGGTTTCCAGTCTCCAGCAAGGGGAGATTTTTCTCTGTACTCAGCAAATAAAATGCTGGAAATATTTTTTGGTAGTTGTGCATTGCTTAGTCGGTATCACTCTCCTGCCCTTCTGATAAGCCTCAGGGCAGAACATGTCTGTGTCCTGTTCCCTGGCTATCTCTACAAATTACTTGGCAGCTTGTGATCACCTAACTGTGAAGTAATATTGTACCAGTGTAGGCCCCTGTCAGATACATGTTCAGCGTATTGATCCCAACTGGAAAAGCTTTTGGCAATCAGTACGTAGTAGCACATCATGGATTAGAACATTTTCATTTAATACCAGTTTGAGCAATTGCTTCAGCCATTTCTTTAGGTTTATTTTGAGGCCTGTTCTCAAGAATTTCTTATTGCATTGATCCTTGCATGTTTTTTATGATAATTAAAATCAAAATATGTCTTTTAGCATACAAAGTGCATTGCATAAAGCTGTTCAACATGTATTAAGAAAAAATAAATTTTAAATTATTTTCATGCAAGCAATTCCTTATCTAAAGTTGATGGCTAGGTATTTTAATGCAGAGCAATTAAAAAATTGAAGTATTTTTAAAGACTACTGCAGAAGACTGTTTGCCTCATGTTGTCATGCAGACAAAGAGGAGGTCTTACTGCTTTACAGAGATGATCTATCAAAAGTAAATATTCAGCTAAATTCTCCCATAATAGTCCTGTAAATAGTAACTTATCTGAAAAGTAAACAGAGATTTTAATTTTTATTTTAGTGTAATTGCTTTGGTTTTAATACTGTCATACACCTTTTTAAAAGTAAGGATTAGGAAAGGGTAGGGTACAGAGATGGAGATAAACACAAAGGCAATAATTAAAATTGTCAGGAAAGACCCATGTGCCTACACCAATGTCATGCTTTTCATTATGATATGAATTAACATATCCGTCTTTAGTCTGCTCTTTATATTTGCCAAATTAAGTTGATGGTTTTCTGCATGTTAACTGAAAAGAAGGATTAATTTTATACATCCAATAAAAAGTAAGAAGCATTATTTCTTGTATTAAAACCTATATTGTATATTTAATTATCAGGAAGAAAACTGGGAAGCAGAACATTAAAAATATCTTCAGATATAATATTTATTTTAATTTTTATTTACTGAATATTTTTTAATTTTTTACTTACTTTTAAGACATTTCTGCTCTTTCCAAATTACACATTCCATGCTTAACCTTTCTTCACTGAAAAAATCCACTTTTAAAGTATTTAATGCACTTTTTTACAATTCTACAATATGTAGAGTTTTGAAATCTGATATATTAAAGTTGATGTGATGCAGTTTTTCCAGTGATCCACCCAGTTGCTAAAACAGCAATTTTCAGAAAACATCTGTAAATATTTTGATGTTTTAGCTGTGTTGATTTATTGAGTCATGAACTGCATTATTATAACACTGTACAGTGCCATACACATTTGAAATTATGCTATTCCTGCAAAGAAAAATTCTGCTTTCTTGGGTGTCCCCTTTCCTTTTCCTCATATGCTGAAGTATAGATTTTTGAGTAAATGGGTCTTGGAATTTGAAAGAAAGGGAAGTTCTATCATCCAGTTGCCTGGAGCTTCGACTCAGATATTTTACGTTTCCAGAAAGTTTTCAAATCAGTAACCATTACACTAAACAGGCCTGTGTATTCTAATAGATGCTGTGTGTTATAGACATCTCTGACTTCCATTCCTGCAGTTTTTGATTCAGTGAGTTGCAGGAGGACCCTGTAAATGCTAAAATCATCCTCTTTCAGTCACTGGTTATATTATATCTAGTGCCTATACTTATATTTAAATCCTAATCTGTTTTTTCTATTCAGTGGGTTGTAGGAACTTAAAGATCACATTTTCCTGTCTCAAACATTGTCAGGGCCACAGAAACAACTTGTCGTATAGATAAGCCACTGCAGCAGGAACTTAAATACAGAAGGGAGGAATTTGTCAAAACATGTGTTAACCTTCCTTGTTCTGCCTCAGAAATCTTTAGATTTATAATGATTTGGCTAAATTTTTCAGAGATATTAATAAGTAAACTTAATAGTCTTAAAGCAAAAGAAAATGTTATGGTTGAGTCACACTTCCTAAAGCAGAAAGAAGGACCAAAATGGGACATGGATAGAATACAAGGAAGCATTTTACTAGCTTCCATGAGATTCTACATGGAACCATTTGTGAAAAAAAAAACAACATATATCAATCATTAGATATTATATCACAAAGTGCAGCTTCTATTCTATGGTGGGATTCTCTGGTCAGGAATGGGTTTTTTCAAAGTAATCAGAGACTTGTATTCCCATTTGAATTCCCATATCCAGTACATTTCCTAAGATGTGCTCTAAGGGCTTTTAAGTTCACCTGTGTTTGCAGTTTTGTTTGTATTAAGGGCTGTGATTTTAGCTATTCAGATCCTGGTTTATCCCATCAATTGTTAGAATATAGTCATACACTGTGTTTATTCTTCTGATACTTACTCTCTTATTTTTACACAGAATCACTGAATCACTAGGTTGGATGAGACCTACAAGATCATTGAGTCCAACCCAGCTCTAACACTTCAACTGAACCTTGGCACTGAGTGCCACATCAAGTCACACATCCAGGGATGGTGACTTCCCCGCCTTCCCAGGCAGACCATTCCATACTTTATCATCCTTTCTGTAAACAACTTTTCCCAATATCCAACCTATATTTCCCTTGGCACAGTTTAAGACTGTGTCCTCTGGTTCTGTCAGTTGATACCTGGTCAAAGAGACAAGCTCCCACCTGACTACACCCACCCTTCAGGAAGTTGTAGAGAGCAATAAGGTCACCTCTGATCTTCTTTTGTCCATGCTACAAAACCCCAGCTCCCTCAGCCGTTCCTCACAGGGTTTGTGTTCCAAGCCCCTCACCAGCCTTGTTGCCTCCTCTGGATGCACTCAAGAATCTCAACGTCCTTCCCAAACTGAGGGGCCCAGAGCTGGACACAGCACTCCAGGTGTGGCCTCAGCAGTGCTGAGAATAGGGAATAAAATTAAGAGGAATTTATTTTCTATAGATTATCATGGTTTAGGAATTATATTCTCTTACTAAAACCATGTGCCGCTCACCCTTCACTCTTCAACTAGAGACAAAAAAGGCAAAGATCACAGGTTAAGAATAACTTGGAAACAGCAGCAAGAGAAGAATATTAACAGTAACAGCAACAATATTAATAACAAAAGTTATAAGAAACAATTCTTGTGGAAAAATAAACCCAACAACAGATAATACTGGAAGGCTCCCTACACCATGTTTTCTCAACTGGACAGAGTCCCTTGTCCCCAGAAGAGAGTCCTTTTCCCCATCCCTTGGCAATAATGGCAGTGTAGAATAACTTCTGGGTCCTAACCATGACTCTCCCAACTACTGCCAAAAATTAGCACTGTCCTAGCTGGAACCAGGACATTACTTTAAGTTTTAAGAATGGTCTTCCTGAAAAATCTAAATTACTAGATTTTATTATTACATAATCACTATTAAAGTGTCATAATTTTATTGAAAAATAAGATTAGATGATGATTTTTAAAAACTGCATTACTGTACAGGAAGTTCAGCATGGTCTTTGAAAAGAGAGTTTGCCCTTTCACATTTATTTCTGTGGTATACATTTGTTTCATATTCTGAAACAAAAAAAACCCCAAACTTGTTATTCTGGCATTTTTTTAAAGTAAGAAGACTGAACATAGAAATAATCAGTCTTAGTGTTCCTGAATATGCTTATTTTCAAGTCAGAGCTGCACCTATTTGTCCTGCTAAATGGATTCATAAATCTATTTCTACTAACTATGAAGATTATTTCACAGAGTAACATTCTACAGCTGCTGTCTTGTTACCCATTTTTATATTTCTGTATCCCATCAGCACCTTGTATTACCATGCTACTATTATTTTTTTGTAATAATTCAAAATGACATAATGGAAAAAGTAATTATAGGCATGAGAGCTGTTTTATTCTACTTTTTCTAATATAGACACCTTCCCCTGTGTGCACAACTGTAGTAATTAGTTCTGTTTTTTCTCTCTCATCTGGGAGTTAGCAGGAATTTGGCCATAACTAATAAGTGCATGATTAGTTTAGAACCTTTTAAACCATACACTCCTTTCTACCAACAGTCCTAATAATATTTCTAGAGTCTCCACTGGGATTCTGAGAGCTGTAATCATGTTAATATGATCACAAATTACATTCTAGTAATCTGGCATTTATTAAAGAGGATTCTCTTTAGAAGAAAAAATGCAGTAGTATCATACTTGGCAGATTTCAAGAAAAAGTAAGTTACTTGCTTGAAATCTCCAAGCCTTTCCAGTAGCTCACAAGCATTTTTGTACAAATCTGAGATTTATTCAATACAGCCAACACACTAAACCCAAATGTAAGTCCTGTTTCCATGATCATATATAACACATTAGTAAAGATTTAGGGATTTGAGGGAATAGTTAAATAAAGGTCTGATTTGATGAGGTCATTCTCAGATCTCTTTCAAGTCAGAAGGAGAGGTTTCATGTATCATTGCTGACATAAATCTGCATTCAGACTATGTAGCTTAGACCAGGAACCTCCATGCCCTTAAACGTAGAAAAATACTATGAACTAAAGCCCTTGCACTAAAAGGAATGTAGAATGGAAATATGCACACTGGTCACTTTACAGACTGGTCGTGAAGAAAAAAGAAGCTAAGTGACTTACACAATGTCAAGAAATAAGACTAGAGCAGGAATAGAAGACCACTTAGCCACAAAATAATTTAATGTGTTTTCTAAGAGAAAACCAATTTTAACATAAGGTATATTGTTAGATACTCCTATTGTGTAAATATATAAGTACTAATTTTAAATAAATATAATAATAAAGATATTGTTATTATCTTGAGTACTAATGATTTGTATTATAGAGGTCATATCAGTTGGGCAATTGATGGTTTTGGTTAACCAATAAGTCAATAAAAATATTTTGAATAAATATTAAAAAAAACCAAACCTGGATTGAATTTTATTTAAAAAATGAGATGTAGTAAGAAGAACCATGTGAACAGGTGTAGTCAGGATGAACTCATGAAAGGCAGGAGAAGGGTCTAAACGTACAGCTGAGGGAACTGGAGTTGTTTAGCCTGGAGAAAAGGATGCTCATGGGAGACCTTCTTGCTCTTGACAACTACCTGAAAGGAGATTATAATGAGTGGAGAGTCGGTCCTTTATCCCAAGTAACAAGTGACAGGACTAGAGGAAATAGCCTCAAGTTGCACCAGGGGATACTTAAATAGATATTAGGGAAGATTTCTCCACCAAAATTGTCAAGCATTGAAAAAGGGAAGTGATTGCATCACCATTCCTGTAGGTATTGAAAAGACACGTAGTTGGGGCACTTAGGGACATGGTTCAGTGATGGACTTGTTGGCTTCACAGTTGGACTCAATGGTCTTAGAGGTCTTTTCCAACCTTTATGAAAATCATAATGAAAATGAAATGAGGATTGTGCCAAGTGAAAGGGGGAATAAATTGCAATAGTATCAGTAATTTTTTACTTAAAATATTTTAAGTCTAAATGTATGAAAGTTTTGAAATTGTCTTGATTAGATATGTACAGTAATACTGAATTCCTTTTGTTCTACAATAGTGCATTGCTATTACACTATACACCACATTTAATGAGCTATTTGATCAGTCTTATTGAAGAGGCTAATCTCATCATAATTGGTCTTTCATGTTACTATGCCTTTTTGGCACATGATCTGAGAAAGCTAGACTTCAATAGCAGAATGTATTGCTTTTTTGTTCCAGGAATTCTTTCAACCCTTTCTTCTATTTTTTTTTTTAATTCTTCCAGCCCTGTGGAAGAGCAAAAAATTAAGAATATGAGCCCAGGAACATGAGCCCAGGGGGTCATGTTCCATGAGCTAGGCTGACTTGGCAACCAGTGAAAAGGATGTGTGTCCTCCAGAGTTCAAGCAGAGCCAAGACATTCCTGAGCCCTGCCCTGGCAGATGCTTTTACCAAGGGAGAGCACTGTGCCTTTAGATAATAGGGTACTGGGGAATCATTCTGATTAAAATGAAATTACCTTTTCCTTCTCTCTCCTCATAATTGATCTAATTACTGGGTTTAGAATGTTGAAAAGAACTCTGAATATTTAAGGCCGACATAAACTAATTCTTAGGAACATGTGCTTGTCTGGAAAGAAATAGTATTGCCTCATCAGCTCAGAATATTGGTACCAGCCCTTCTTCAACTACTGCATCACAAAGGGAAAGAAAATCAAATAACTAGTCCTCCTTAAACAGGTTCAAACAAATTATATAATTATTCCTCCCTAAACAAAGTTTAAAAACTGCTGAAATTCATCACCTTATTACCGTATCTTCCGTGAGAATGGACGAATAACATGGGAGATATGAAAGTAACTTTTTTTTTTTTTGCTAGAAAGGATAAGCTGGGTCAGTACTACAAAAGAACAAATTACTTGGCCCAGTTATGTTTTTTTTTCCAGTAATGACTTTTTTCCCCAACAGTTGCAGAACTACTCAAATACTCATACAAGAAGAATTCATCTAATCATTCCCAAGAAGAAAATTCCAGCAAAGCAAGGAGGGAAATCATGCTAATACACAGAAAAATTAACAGGAGGACACAATTCCTGTTCTTTGCTCCCTGTCATGTTTATTTATCCACAAAATATTCCTGCTGCCTCAAATTATGGAAAGAAAAAAAATCACTTCCTCATTTTTCCTCGTAACTTTGATCACCAGGAAAGAGGGACTTGGTGCTAAGCAATGAGCTGGTGAATTTTCCTGCTAGTTATTTTTCAGCTCCTTACGAAATAACTTCTTAGATGAGAGAATATTACGTACAGTTCCAGCACTGGGCTGTGCCTAACTGGTGTAATCAAGTCACATTTATCCAGTTGGACAGTGATTTGCCTTTAGGCCTTGTCAGTGAGAGTGGCTTTGTCACTTTCTCTGAAGTGGATTTTCATCTACCTGTTAAAACACTTGCACTTTAGCTGCAGGTCTGGTTTCCACTCTTCACTGATATTTCCAGATTTCACAGGCCTATTTGATATGTATAAACTGTAAGATTTCACTGAGTTATCTGTAAGGCTATTTCATACACATTTCCTCCATTACCTCTCATAAACAGTGTGTTAAATTGCTCAGCACTAATATTGTCTGTCCATCACAGATAAAGACCTCAGGAAATTAGATACAAAATACAGAACCAATGCTTCTGAATGGACAATTTGGTTTTTTTAGAATAATTCTTGAACAGCCTTGTTTGTTTCAAGTTATCCCAGAAGTGGTGCTGAAAAATTTTATTCATAAATATTAATTTCTTGCTATTTCTCCAGATGGTATTTTTACCTCACTTCCTATTTTCCAGTCATCAGTGATGCCTTTAGAATTACTGAGGGTATAGGTACCTACTCTGCACCAGAAATTTGAAATAATGTTGCTATTATTTACTTGCTTAAAATTAGAAATTTGTGGAAGGAGAAAACATCAATGAAAATATTTTTTATGCAATACTGATTATTCTAACATACTGCAAGCATATGAGGAATTGTTCACTACTGTTACCTTATTTCACATCATCTAACCTCCAAACTCTTTGAATTCTGAAAGTTTCCTTCTTGCCCAGTTTTTCTTCCCTATAGTTTTACAAACTTTTGGATAACAATAGACAATAAAATAGCTATATATATATGTATTTGTTTTAAAAATAGGCTATTAACTGCTTTTAGTTAGAAGAAAACCCCTCATGTCCCCTGCATAAAATATTTTGGTCTGTTCATTGTAAATAAAAATGGAAAACTTTCATTCTGAGAATCTTAAAAGCACCTCAAAACTTGCCCATAAACAAAGAAACATACAGGAAAAAAACTATAACCTATTGAAAAAATCCTTCTGGGAACAATTATTTCAGCTGAAATCAGAATTTAAAAGCTATGCTTTGATGCTATTTACAATTTTATATCTATCCATTAGGTATAAGGGGATGTTACAAAAACCATCTAATTCTGAACTTCTGATTCTGAAATAAACATTTTTATTATAATTATAATAAAAACAATAATTTGCTTTATATCCACACTAACTTCACTTGCTCATTTTGCCCCATTGAATGTCAGGTTTTTCAGTCCAGATATATAGACAAGAAATAGGTACCAAACACATTCTAAAGAGCTGGACCAACCATGAGCTTTATGATCCTTCTTTGTATAGCAGTACAGTAAAGAAACACCTAAAAAAATAAATTAGTCAAACCAAAAAACTAAAACCCTAAACACTAAAATGCCATGATCTTTCTCCTTCACAAGTAATGATTTGGGGTCTTCACATAATTTGTAGTTTCTGAGGTTTTCAGTGTATATAATGAAGCATTTGTTTCTCAAGCAGCTACGCAGCAGAGGCAGGCAGAATGCACAAAGCCACTCTCCCTATAGCTGCTGGTTGGCTTCAGCTTCATTCCCTTTGTTTACAGTGTTTCACAGAGCAGTGTGTTTTTCTAATGAATGGCAGTGCCAGCAAAACCAGAAAGATTATTTCCAGCAATTTGCCAATGTATGTCGAAATTGTTCTGTAAGATCTCTCTCCTATAGTTTAAATATGGGACACATTGGGGTGAACTGCATATTTTGATAGATGATGCAGTATGTTTATGGCAGTGACAAATTTGTATCTGTTTTGAGAAACTGAGATAATTCTGTGCACTAGACTAAGGTAAAAAAATTGCATTTCACACATCTTATCTGATTGATATTCAAGTCTGCATGAAGCAATGAAAACACCATTAAATATGGTATCCCTCAGTTTTAAAATGAGTATAATCATATTTGGTTTTTAGAAAGAGAGTAAATTTTTAGAGAAGACAACAATTCAGTCTTCAGATTTGGCACTTGATTTGAAAAGAAAATATGCAAAAGCACACTTCAATATTTCTGTTCAACCTAATTAAATCTGATGAAAGACACATATCTAAACTCTCTTTGAGATCTTCTTGTCAGATATTCAGGCGCCTCTTTTTTTTTCTCATGAAGTAAAATCACAATCTCAAAATACAACTCTTTTTCTGGGTAATGGGACCCATCACTGTGCAATATCTATAATTTTACATATGTAAGTAGAATGCTGGCAAACTCATGATTGTCTACAAGGAAGTCAAGCCCAAAAAATAGATTTATTTAAATGCTCAATAATATTCTCAGTACAAGCTGAGCATATGATTTAATTAAGCAAGCAAAATTGTTCAACACTGGGATTTCCTTACAATGAGATAAAACAGGACTATCTATAAAATCTAATTCTTGTAATACTGTATGAATCATAAATGACAAAGTAAAAATCTAATTCTCTCCTATGATAACAAAAGTGTACTGAACAAATACTCTCCATCCATTACTAATCAAAAATCTAGCTTGTGCAGAGACTGGTTCATGTCATTGATTGAACACAGCAGACACAAACACAAAGACTCATTCCATTGACTTTAATTAAACTGAAATCTTAGAATTAATACCTTAGGAATTTGATGCACAGTTCTGATGTGAAAAAGTTTCACAGATGACAAGCCTACTTCACCTCTAAATATAAATGCTTACAATTAATTGCTATGACAACCACTTCTGCAAGTATTGCTTTCTGTGATGATAAACACTAATGTTTGATGAATTATGTATCAAATACATCTTATAGACTACTCTGGGCCTGTTCTTATGGATAAAGTTACAACATTTACAGCTTGGTGATATATAAATGAGGAAGGAACCTCTACTTGAAGAACTGATAGGGAAGTCACATAAAGGAAATGCTTGAGGGAATATATTCAAGAGTTGGCACATGACTACTACTTGAATTAGTAATTTTTAATACCTTGTATTGACACATCTATCTGAGGAAATACCTCAGGTTTCTACTACTTTCTCTGCTGCACAAACCTTTTACAATTCCCTGTAGCAAACACTGAAATTGTCTTTCTGAGTAAGTCTTTTGTTATTCATGCTATTTTTTCAGCTCAACTATACGCTGGGTTAGTGCTAGCTCGTAGAAAGCTTTTTGCTTGTTATGAATTGAAACATTTTATTATTAGTTTTAATACCTTAAGAATTTGCTTCCTAAAGTGTCTAAAAGGTTCTTTTTTGTTCTACTCATTTTGATGTGGTTTCTACTTTTGAAGGGTACCTTTTATCCACTAATACTATCTTGTAGGCTTCTCTCTAATCATACTAATGAATTAGTTCCTTCTTTATGTGGTTTTTTTACAGGCTATTCTGAATAGCAATCTACATTTACTCTGAGCTTTTAATATTGTATCCTTCTGCAAGGTTGCAATGAATAAGAATTTTATTCTTTCAGGTGAAAACTTTACTTTCTTTCTAATGCACTTCTTCATCTTCAAAGCTCAAAAGTAGAAATTTTGGCCTTCCCAGCTACAGGAAATCTGGGTTTATGTAACTGTCTTTTTTTTTTTTTCTCCTAATGTGAGGTGGATTTATAGTCTAACATCTTGAACTAGAACTTTTCAGGATTATATTAGATATTTTTTCCTGTATGAGTTTTCCAAGTAACTACTCCAAAACCATGAGTGTAGCTTTAAAATACTTAATCTTCATCATGTCCTGATGTGTCGTTTTTCTGTCATGTATATTACCAGTTTACAGTTTTTCCTTTTTTTAGTGTTGGCAGGTTCTCTGATCTCCTGTAGTACTTCATGGTCCTTCCTGACTGGAACTAGGTCAGACATATGCAGATTGGAACAGTCGATTTACTGTCCTGTACCAAACTGCAGTATTCAGACAGACAGCTTCTTTTCAAGGACCATCAAATAGTACCGATCACATGATTTTCTACTCCCTGTATTCCCTATTTCCTGTGTTTCTTTTCTCTGGTTCTTCTTCCTTTACCATTCTTATCCCCTACCAAATAAATTCTTTCAATTACATTTTTTTCCCATTAGTTCCAGCTTTGTACCCAAAATGCACCTAAATTTGATATTTCTGATACTTCTAAATGGGTGACTATGGCAATGGTTACTAAAACTGTTGTGAAAGCAAAACTCACAAATACAGGGATATTGTTTCCCATGGAATTATAATTAAATTCTACAAATGACCAAGTAGACCCTGAAGTTTTCAGGAGGAATTGTGTAAGAGATCACAGGTTTCATCAGACGGTTGTCAGAGGCTTCAGTGGCAGCATTCTGTCTCAAGGACTGATTAACTTTTTTCCATATTATTTTTACTTTTCCAGTTTTCTAATTCAGTTAATCTGTCCCCATGTCTAATATATTGCCTCTCAGAGGATTTTTAAAGAAGATTAATGTTACTTCTTGGATATTTTTGATACGTGCATTTGGTTTACTTTGGTTCTATAGTTCTTTGTATTCCCTTTGTTTAAAAAGTGATGTGCGAAAAGCTAAACAATTCACTTGTAAATGAAGCCAAGAATTTATTACTTGTTTTTAAGAACTATTTACTAATATAAAAAAAAAAAATAGTTGTTACTATTAACCCACTTACAATGATGCAAACACTTGTTATCTAGATTATTAATTCTAAATAAATTTCATTATCAGTACTGAATAAGGTCTGATACAAAAAATAGAATATCTAATATCTTCACCTTTTTTGGTAGCATTGTGCTTTGAGCTTTAATTGCTTTTCAGGATCTTAATGTCAAAAGTTCTTCAGGGAGGAGACAATCATAACAAGTTGTCGGTACTCCAAGCATGATGCATGCAGAGGTAAGTTCCTTCCCTTTTGGTAGTAGGAAGAAGACATTAATATTCAAGTTTTTTCTTTTCCTTGACTGTTTAGAACTATTGATATTGTTTGATTTGCATGTTTCACACCTTCTTTCTTAGAATCAGAATGATAGAATAGTTTGACTTTGAAGGGAACTTTAAATGCAATCAAGTGCAAACTTCCTGCAAGAGCAGGGACATCTTCAACCAGATCAGGTTGCTCAGAGCCCTGACCCAGTCTTGAATGTTTTCCTGCATGGGGCGTCTATCACATTTCTGGGCAATCTTTTCACCATCTTAACCTGTTGGTCATCTTTCTTCCTTATTCCTAGTCTGAAGCTACTCTCTTAGTTTAAAACCAGCCTGTCACCATCTTTCTTACTAGACCCTTTTAAGTACTGAAAGACTGCAGTAAGGTCAGCAGAATTTTATAGGCTTGTCTGAAAACCTTCAGCTCTCTCATCCTATCCTCATGGAAGAGATGTTCCAGTCCTCTGTTTTTGTGGTCTTCTTCATTGAAACACCAAGTTATATCTCATTTTGCTGCCTTTGGAGTGTTTTACATGTATTAGGTAGATGTTTGGTTTCATTTTTACTGCACCTAAAACTACTTTTGTCCAGCTTTGCATTACTATCAATTTATGGCTACTGATAACGGATAGATTTTGGTTCTCCAGTGTCATCCTCTGCTAAGAGTTTCCATTGTCCCTGTATGCCTGCATTCCTGTGTTTTTGTCCTAGGGCCCAGCACAAAGGACAACTACCTATTATTACTGCCTGCACAAGAAATTGTAACAGTGCTTGTTAATATTTAAAAATATTATACCACAAATTAAACATTATACCCCAAATATAAGAATATCATACTCCAAATTTAACAAAACTATAGCAAGCTAGGTAACAGCTACATGGTTATTACAAAATGACTTCATAGATAAATATACTAAAAGAAAGCTATAACAAAGACAAGTTCAGAGAAAATGCTTGTGATAGTCCCAGGCCTGCTGAATGTGATGTCAGCTGAATATACGGAGTAGTCTGTAACTGTGAATATCTAACTTCTCATATCTACCTTCCACTAATGTCATAAAAAGTTAAAAATATATGAGCATCATGTGGTTTGTAAATATCTTCAAGCTTGTTGTTCCAAAAATCATATTTCTGATATGCAAAAACACTCAGCAAAAAATATCTGTGCTAACCCCATCAATACCTCTCTTTTAGAAAACAAAAGCTTCTCTTCTCCAAAGCAATTTTACCAAGGGAGAAGGTTCATTTCCTGAAATATCTATGTGGAAAGAAATAGACAACATTTCTATTGGGGATTTTCTTGGTGGTTTTCTTTGTGTTTTGTTGAGAGCTTTGTGAGGTTGGGGATTTGGGATTTGTTTGGTTTCTGGGATTTTTGGGGGTCTGGGTTTTTTTTAGAGGTGCATTATAAATTCAGCATTGTCTTGTTGGTAGGTAACCTACTTTTTTTACTGGACAACTTACTTTCATCAAGTCTGTAATTTGCTTTGTTAAATTATACACATCAAACTGTTGTTTTCAGAGTTGTGGTATAAAAAATAAGTTACTTTGCTGTCACCAAAATGCTGCCCAACATCTTTCCTTCATGCTCTACATGGGAAGTCTTGTAAGAGTTTGTTGGTATAACATGCACACTGGGTAAAAATGGATGTGACATTGGAGAAATAGTTGGATGACTAATCTCACAGTGGTGAAAAAAATGGGCATTTAGAGTAGAAAACCATGCCTCTAATGATATGATGGACATCCATTTCATGAGGGAAGAAGCAAGTTTATGTGCTAAGAAGCTGGATAGTAGGTAATGGAAAGAAAAGAACTCCTAACAAAAAATGGAGCTAAACCATCTAGATTATGTCAGGTAAGAAATGGACTGGAAACAGAAAAAACTCTATCAGTAAAGTGCACAAAATTGCCCCCATAAAAAAACGAACTTTGAAATAATGAACTCTAAATGCATTTTTGGCTTTATAATGAAATCAAAACATAATAATGTTTATAGCGATAAAATGCTACTGACCTCTTTATAAAATAATTCTGTACTTTTTGTAACAGAGAGTTGCCTACAAATTTCATTTCTTGTAGTAAACTTTCTTTTATTCCTTGCATGTTTGCTTCACTGTGGGTTTTGTTGTTTTGTTAGGTTTTTTTTTTTCTCTTTTGAGGTCAAAGGTAGTAATTGAACAATATGATGTCAATACTGTCATAGAAGAGGGATAGAAGGGATGAGGGACAATTGTGCTTGGATAGACTTCCAAAAAAATACAACCCTCCTTTGGTATAAATGCCATCTCTTCCCTAGTTTTAAGTCTTCAACAGAAGGCCAACCATTAACCCAGCAAAAGAACTGTCATTTTAGTTGAGCCCATCCATCATCTTTAGAAAAGTAATTTAAAATATGCATCTTTTTCCCTGCCTAACTGCACTCAAAGATCCACTACCACATATCTTTGAATACTGATCCATCAATCATGATCTCTCTTTTCCATACTTTTTTCAACTTATTTCTTCATTGTTAGCACTATTCCAGAAGATGTGACACTGAATATCTGAATAAGTCACTACAAAAAAATAAAATAAGGAAACAGAGAAATAAACAAACAAAACCACAATAAACTCTCCAGAGCAGATCAACCTTTGCATCCAAATTAGAACCATGTCTCAGTTGGACCAAAAAACACCTGACACTTACATAGGAAAAGGAAAATATCTCACTGATCAATTCAGAAATTTACTAATAGTTTCATTAGATTGCTAATAGTCTATTCAAAATTTATTGCTATTCAAATTACAGTGATGGTAGTATTTTTTAATCTGAAGTACTTTTAAATAGTCTCTCTCTGAGAAAGGATGTCTTGGTCATCATTCACTCATCAAAACTCCCTTTGACAGATTTTATAAACAATTTCAATAGTATACTTGTCACTGTCACTTGTTACAATAGAATGTAGTTGCTATAAAGAAGTTATGTTTAAATTACATGAGACTTGGAAGTCAATAAAAGCAGTAACATTGAATGAAGTATTGTGGGAACAAGCAGGGCTTCTTATCTATACCAGGAAATTATGATATACATCCTTCTCAGTTTATATTTAATGCTTCATCCTGGAAATGTCAAGATGGTCTTGAATCTTACAGTGTTCTCATATGATAGGACTGTGCCAGAACTCCTGCTCTGTGTCCAGTTTATAATTTCACCATCTGTTAAAACATGAAATCTGCTTCAAATGCTATGACAGCCACCAAAAGTAGAAACATTTGTTAAACCAAACAGATCTGAATAGATTTGTTCATCAAGCCTATTATTAGCTTCCAGCATCATGCTAACTCAGAGCCTTATCCTGATTTAAAGTCCAAATTTCCCTCTGCGTTTTTGTGGCAAAACTCCAAATGGTGTTCTTTCCTACCACTAAGGGAAAGGAACAAATTAAAAAATAATTATTTCTTTCAGGATTTTGTACAGCTGCAGGAGCAGTATCCAAAACAAGCCTAAAGGAAGATAGCTGTTAAAAAACTGACCATAATCAGTTCTACTGATAGAATATTATCATCTATTTATCTTCAAAAAAAATTCTCTTTGAGCAGGGTCTAAGCTAGTAAAAACTTAAATTGAGAGTCTCTTCCAGCTGCACAAAAATTAAGGCTGGAGAAGGAAAAAAAGGAGTGAGAAGTGTGTTCTATAACTCAATATACATATCTTCAAAATACTGAAATTCTGATTTTCAGAAAGTGTTTAAAGAAGCTTTGTGAAAAGTAGATCTCTTACAGAAGTATCAAATTTCTGAGGATAATCATTTCTGTGTGACTGAAACTCTCCCTAACTGAGAGCCAAGATGCCTGAACTGACAAGTCCCTACTTCCCCAAGCCCTCATAGTCGTTGGAACTTTTGTTTTATTGAGGGTTTTCTGTTATTGTTTTCTTCTCTTAAGCTTAAGTTCTGATCAAGACACAGTCTGTTTTTGCTCCATCAGAAAATATAAAAAATTGCCTATATGTATCTATGCCTCCTGAAAAGAACAGGACATGGTACCCAGCATTTAGACTTCCAACATTTACAGACCTTTGTCTGACACTTTACATCTTCAGGCACTTGCATACAGATTGTTTGTTTTATGGACTCTGTCGACTTCAGTTTATTTCATAGCACATTTGTCTGTCAGAGATTGCTTGCAAACAGACTGCCTTAAGAATGTATATTCGTGTCACATACGTTTAAATATCATAAGTGGTCTTTCTCTTGTATTAAATTTTGCTGAGGGGAAATCATAAGTGACCAACAAATTTATCTCTTTTCTTTGCTCATTGTCAAATATCCTTTGTTTGTAAATAAGAAATATAAAATGTCTGCATGCCACTTTTCTTAACAAAATACCTGATTATATCTAGTGATGGCAACCTGACAATCCTAATAAGTGTTTGTGTGCTATATTTATCACAAAACCAATTGTTTCCCCTCACCAAACAGAATAATTAAAATTTCTGTTTTAGACCTTGTTATAAGAAGAACAAAGTTGTCACGGCTGTTTATTTTTTATATATTCCTTCTATTCATCACAAAGCTTCCTCTTTTATATTTTGCAGTAGTTTTTCTAAAAATAAAAACAGTGTTCAATTGCTGGGTTCTGACGCCATACTTAAAATTTTCAGTAAAATCTAGCACATTTGTAAACAGGACCTGCTAGTCATAGTAGCACGCCACTTGTAGATAAACTCTAAAAAAGAAATTATACCAGTGGGTTTAGATTTGTAGTCAACTTTTCCTTAATTTTCACAGCCTGTATAATTTAACTGTATACTTTCAAATCAATTAGTGAAATAATAAAACTAACCTTTTCAGTGTCGTTCTTTATTCAATTTACTTTATACAGCTCTTGTGATTACTTGTTTTGGTTTGTGTTAGAGTTTGATTTGGATTTTGTTGGTTTGGTATTTTTATTTTTAAGATTTTTAAATTTTATTTTCTCAGATTTGTAATTTTAATCAGATTTAATGTGTTATTAAAACAAATTTTATAGGTGACAATAACCAGAATAATGGTGTCAAGAAAAAGCTTTCTGTCAAAAATATAGTTGTATGAGGCATATCCAGCAACCCTGGTATCTGGTTTGCAGTAGGTATTTCTTGTTACATCATGGGAACTGAAAAATAAAGTCCTATATTTCTCCATGCTTACTTGGTCACCATGTCTTTGATTTTTCCTGGGGCTAGAAATTATCTCGTGTGTAGTCTGTGCATTATAACTATGAAGATGAGGTGTTTAATCCCATGTGTATTATATGTATAGAGATGTGAATAAACCAGATTCCTCTTCAGCACCTTCATGTGTGTATTTATCAATGAAGTCACACAGTGCCATTCCTATTGCAAGAACTGTTATTAAGTATATTACACATATTTTAAATGTGTATCAGAAAATTTCTATTTGAAGTTTATCATAAAATCAGTTAATTATAAGCATTGTACAGTAAATAAATGCAGAGAAAAATGATTAAGTTATCTAACTTAGCAATTTTTTTTAAAATTGTTAATGATAGTAATGACAATATCACTCCAGTGTTCCGTGATGTCTATCTTGTTTTATTCAATATTGGCTATGTGCAGCTGACAATGGTTTCTAAGGAAAACAAGACTTCCAAAGAAATAAAACCAATCTCTCATGGCTTCAATGCTAGGAATATAGAGAGGGGTGAAAAATAATCCACTTAGGCAATCATAATAGGAATAAAAAAAACAGACATGGTAATGTGACCTGTATCTTAATATTTATCACAACATCTGTAACCTGCTGAAAGAACCAAAGAATTCACAGAGTATTCTAAAATACAAAAGTCTGTGACCTTTCCATTTTTCATCCCACATTTTGCCTGAAGCCCATGTGGATGTGAGGTCTAAAGAGAAGATGCATCACAAGTAATAAACTACCTTTTAACTAAAAGTAAACAAATATATTTTAGTATCAGCTACCAGAAAATAAAAATTTTGCATAAAAGTTAGTCCTTTTTGCTTATATATTTTCTCCAATATTTTTCTCAAGATGAACTAAATGAAAAATAAAATGAAAACTAAAGCATTATTAAATTGGAGGATTTTTATTTTTTTTAATTTTAAAATATTAGAAGCATGTATTTATCATTTAGGTAATTACTATAATAGAGTAAAATAGGATATATGTTAACCAAATTTACAAAGCCATATGGCAAATATAGCTTTAAAATTATGTAATCATAATGATTAATTTAGTGAAGGTTGCCATGCTGAATTCATCATTGCCTGGCACTGGTGGTGTCAGCTGGAGGTATGAGCCAGATTCTGTTACTGACACACAAAGGACAGCAGTTTTTTGATGTTCAGAGGAAACTTTATTCTTTTCAGTTTGTGCTCGTTGCTGCTGGTCCTATCACTCCCCAGCACTGAGAAGAGTCGGGGTCCATTCCCTCTACACCTCCCCTTCAGGTAATTACATATATGAATAAGATCCCCCTTCTCTTCTATAGGCTGAACAATTCCAAATGTTTCCTCCAGTTATGAAGTTTTGTCTTTTATTTGGCTTCACATTTTTTCTTTGTTAGTATGATTAATTGGAGCAAAAGCAGGAGGGCAGAGAAGAGCAACACAACTGGTGATAGGGCTGGAAGGCTTGTCTTGTGACAGCCAGCTGAAGACTCTGTGTTTGTCTGCCTTGGAGAAAAGAAGGCTGAAGTTAGATCTTATTGCTCTCTACAGCTTCCTGAAGAGGGGTCAGAGAGATAGAGGTCTGAACTTTTCTTATTGGGACACATCCTTGTTGAAAGCTACAACAGATGAGATCTAGACTGGACATTTGAAAGCATTTATTTACCAAAAGGATCATCAAACAGTGGAACAAACTTCCTGAGAGACGTGTTTGATGCCCCAAGACTGTCAGTGTTCAAAAAGCATTTGGAAAGCATGCTTTAACTTTTGCATGGCCCTGAAGTAGTCAATCAGGTGGATTAGATGATTTCTATACACCCCTCACAACTGAAAGCTGCTTTTTTTTTTTTTTCTTCTTTCTTTATATTGGTCATGCACTTGCTCTCAGTTCTTCAATACCTGCCCGCGCTCTGACACCCAGATCAACTACCTTCAGAGTCTATTTTATTTCTTAGGAATTTCAGTTGAGTCAACTGAATAATTGAGTTCTAATTTTAAATATGTCTATTATCAAATTAAATTGTGCTTGTCTCAGTAGATATAAAATTACCCCATATCTGGCCTGCTCTCCTTATGGAGTGCAGGTGCCTGACTCAAGTGCCTGACTACCTAACATGTAAATGATCATCATGCCTGTAAACACTTCTTATGGAAAAAAATTAACAAAACAAACCTCCACCACAACATAAAGAGCAAATCTAAGCCACAGCAACATCTTTCACCATACTTAAGTCTTGCACTTGGTGAGACTTGTTCTTCATTAACACTCAGCATTTCCCAGATGATCATACAGAAGTTTGGTTGGTATTCTTCTTTTATCACCAGATATTGACAGGAATATGTACAGACCCTCTACTGTCAGTCTTTTAAATTTTTTTTACAGGAAAGATAAATTATGTTTAAAATTTTATTTCATGGTTTTACCTGTCTCAATTGTAATCTTTCCAATGGAGGGAGAATAAAGGAAGAGAATAATGGAAGTAAGTCTAAGTGCAAGAGCTATGTTTCACTAAGGTTTTAAATGAGAGCCATTAAAATTCATTGAGTGAGGTCAGGATAAAGTAGGAAATTATTTATCACCATGTGGATAGAAGAATTAAACTATTCCTCCGGCTTCTTCTCTACACTCCTTTTTGGGAACATGTGTCTTTTACTTAAAATATTTCACTTTACGATGTACAAAAGGGAATTCTGTCAAGTAAATAGCAAAAAAATATGGTCTGAGAAATGTTCTGTGCATGCACATCAGCAAATAGAAAGCAAAATAAACCAACTCAATAACACAGATTAAATGATAACTGAAAAAAATGGCAGAAAATTGTTCACTTAGTTTCATATGTCTGTCATATTTGTGATATTCAGCTTTACTCTAGAAATGTGTCTAAGTCTTCCTTCTCAAAACAAAATAAAAAATTATTAGATTTAGCAAATGCATTTAAGTAACCTGATTAAAAGTTAGCTGGCATAAGACTCTGCATGAAAAAACAGCAAAAAAAAAGAATGTTTTTGTTGTGATTTCCAGCATTTGTCAGCTGCTAAAAAGCCTGGAAGAAACAACAGAGAAAGGACTTCCTCAAGTTTGCTGTGTGCCTTTCTGAAAAATGGAATGAATCTCAAACATTGTTATTGACTTAGGCACATTGTTTGCTATTTTGAGCTGAAAAGAGTGGTTTGCATAATAGCCTAAATGGGTTGTTATTGCTGCTTGTCAGGCCTCTGGCACTTTTTTGTTTTATGCAACTGGCTACCATATGTGTGCTTTGAAGCTGACCTTGTAATCAGAATAAAATGTAGTTTAAATCTTTCCCACTGTTGCTGGGTCATTACAAAAGCAGGTGGCGAATTTCGTAGAGACTAAAGGTGACTAGAAAATAGCACTACTTACCAAAGAAGGGGTTTAATGTAACTTGTTCAATGTAAAATATATAAGGAACAAATTGCAACACTGAAAATTTTGGCTAGATATAAAGAAAAGTAAATTATACAATTAGTAATGCAACAGGATGGCCTGTGTATATGGAACCTCTACCCTGGTAAATATTTACAATTCAGCTAGATAAGACCCTGAGAAATGTTAAATAACTTCAAAGACAACCTTAGTCTAAGAAAACAGACTAGAGAACTTCCAGCTGTTCCTTTCACCATATATCATTCTCTAAGTCTCACTAGGCTTTCTAAAAAAAGAGTTTTTTAATCCTGGATTATCTTTTCAGGGTGGGGGTTCTGTATGGCTTGGTAAGAATTAGATGCATGCTCAGCAATAACTCTGACCACGGGTGCCTATCAAAGCTTTAGACCCCTAAGCAAAAGAAGTCACACTTTAACTAACTTGCAGTTTATTTAATCTAAGGGTCCATTTAAACCCTGGACTGGTCTTTAAGGCCTGTAGTCACTAAAAAAGCCCCAAAACCAAAGCAAACTAACCAATCAAAAAGCCCCAAAGCAACAGAACCAAAACAAACAAAATAACCCAGCCAAAAAGTGGTGGTGTTTGCAATAGCCGTACAGCTATACAGAAATACACCATAGCCAAGCAACCAGAAGCAGAAGAAACATGTACATCATCTTTCCTTAGATGCACACCACTGCTTTGGAATAGGGTAGGTATTTCAGCAGTTTCTTGTAAAAGTAAGTTGAAAAAGAGAAGTGACTATCACTTCTAAAACACAAGAAAGTAAAATGTTAAAATAATTTCTAGGGTGTGAAAGATTTGAAATTAATGTTCTCTCTGCTTAAAGGATTGAAATATTTTTTTATTTCTTAGAATATTACTTTGACCTTTTAGCAATGGATCTGTGATTTATTATGCCAGAGAGAAAAGAAATACGACTGTGTAGCCTTATGGAAACTGTTTCTGACTACTTATGTGTATGGTTTGTCAGATGTGGTAGTCCTGGTAGATAGTCTAATATAGGTCTAATAAATACATACATATGAGAATAACTCACGCAGACTCCATTTTCTTCATGGTGGCAAAAGCATTCATTATTCGTGTAATTCATTTTATACAGTTTTACAGACCCCCTGCGTAACTCCAACTGGTTAGTAGCTTTCTTGCCATTTACTTTATTGGTTAGAAACAAGTTGTTATCCTGTATCTATTGGTCACTCAAAGCCCCAGTGTGTACATGCAGGAAAAGTTGTTTGTGAGAGATAGTTTTCATTTCTCTGTCTAATGGTGTAAAACCAGTTTATACAGGTGTTTGTTCCTGTATACACCCAGGAATAGATTGTTATGTTAACAAACTGTTCACACCAGGATGGCCTTAACAGGGGAACTTGACAAGGCCAGCCCTAATTTTAGAAAGCAGGCTTGATTTTATAAGGGTTTTCTTTATAAGTTTTCTACCTTACTAACTTATATTTATATCTTCATAAAATACAAACATCAGGAAGATTATTTTAGAAAAGCAAATTTTATTGGTGAGGCTCAATATCATTTTCACTGGGCTTGAAAAATTTGTGTATCACTGGTTTATTCGTGCATGATACTCTAAGTAGATAAATGTAAGAGAGTAGTTCTATGTCAGGAAAGCAGTTGTAGCAATGCTTTTAGTCAATTATTAGAAAGGAATAGAAAATATGTTAAGGATGTTTAAAAAAATTATTGTTTTTGAAAAGTAGCATTATGACATGAATGGTTCTCTTCCATACAAAATATTTCTCTAGTCCTCTGGCAATACAGAAGATTATCAGATGATGTCTATTAGGAATAAACATTTTTAAATCAGCAGTTGTGGATGTCTTGAATCTGTGTGTCCTAAAAGGCACATAGATCTTAGGATCCTGATTTCTCACATACATCTTAATGTGGAGAAAGGACACACCTAAATGCCACAAAATCAATAGATATCTCCTTTGCAGGATATTTTTGTTATTTATCTGTTTTTCAAGCATATACAGGAACTACAGGTCACTTCCCAAGGCGATTTTTTCCACTTCCAGTGTTCCATGTGGTACACTGCTGTTACTCAGGAGTCTACTAAAGAAATCCAACAGATTAAAAATCCAACAGCTATTTATTAATTTAAATCTATCAAATCCATCTTCTAATCTGATTGATACCCAGTACATACCAAAATCCTGAGGGAATCCATAAGCTAAGATTTGTTTCACTTCCTTTTGTTTCTGATGCTAATACTCATGCTGTTTTTACTATGAAGGAAGGTTACAGTCTATTTTAAAAGGTTAGTCCTAGAAAATGAGCTTTCATGTCATCTAATATTAGTTAATACCTTCCAGATTTTTCAAAGTCTGCTAATCATCTGTAAAAATGATTTGAAACACTATTCAAGGCCATAACAAACATCCGTTTTCAGATAAACCTGCTAGTCTTAGTCTTAGTCTTTCATCTAGCTGTGTACAGTTAGTACTTTCTTTCATCATGAACAGATAATATCCAATACAAATAGGTTCTCTAGCTTGAGATAAACATTTTATAGATCTGAACAATGTATACTAACTGATCTAAACCATGTATACTATACTTACTAATGTCCCTGAACAGTGCACACTTATGACATATTAAAATCCAAACCTAAATATCCCCAAATCCTAAAGTTTTGGAGGATGTAGATTATGCTACTTCTGCAGGCTGGACATGTTCCAAAACTAAGCACATTATTATTCTTCTACAGTTCTCTGTCAGGCCAGTCAGGACAACGTGGGATGGAGGTGCCCACATGTTAAAAAATGACAGGTTCTGGGGTGAATGAATAGATGTTAGGAAATCAGCTTATATCTCCACACCTCTCCTGCCTACACAGTTTGCACACAGGAGACATAGCAAAAGATCTGTGCCTACCTGTCACTGCCAAAAAAAATCGTTGCTAAATGAAATATTGTTCCAGCTTGGGAATAGTGGAAGGACAATTGTCTGCAGTGGCACCTTTGACCATAATTCCATGTGTTTTCTTTTGTGAGATGGGAATGTCAAATGAACAAGAGATTATTTAAATTATTATTTTGTTATTATAACCCAGCCTTAGATGCACTTGATTGTCTCCTTGACATCTTGCAAATATCCATCTGCAACACTAATGCTGCACATTTTAAGATTATTTCTACAAAATTATGCACTAAGGAAAACGTAGTATAAAAAAATCGAGCTACTTAGTACAAAATACCAGTGGATTTGGAATTGTCAACTTTCTTATCCAGAGTAGCAAAAGCTCATTTGGTTCTACCTGATGAAGGACTTGGTACAAATAAGATTATCTGACTCTGATTACAACAACAATATACTATCCTATACTAAATTAATACATTTTCACAGTAACACATGTGCCTACATTAATTTTTTATCTTCACTCAAATAGCTTGGGGCTATGGAGCACTTTTTCTGAAGATATGCTCTACAGTATCAGCTTAACATGCTCTTTACTTATTACACTTTTATTCTTGAAATTTGAAATTCAAGGAGTCAATTTTTCCTCATACTGAATTGCTATCTACTCCTATATTATGTGCTGCTGATTTAGAATTTAATAGCATGCAGAAATTACCTTCTACTTAAAATTATGAAGTGCTAACACACCAGGTAAAATATGTATAAAATGAACTAAATTTTCATTTGGAAAATAAGCCCTCTTGAAATATTTAGCATTTCAACTTCTAATATATTTGCTTTAATCATTTTCCTTCTCACTGATTTTTTCTTGTTATTCTTTGCTGTTTTATACTGTATCTCAACATTTTTTTAAATTCTTTCCCTGACATACAGAAACCTTTTCTGACATGTAAAACAATCTTTTGAAATTAATGACTTCATATGTGTCTCTGTCAGACTCAGACTATTGCATCTGCAAATGGAGTTGGAAAAATTCACCTTTTTTAAAAGAGATTTTTTTTCGTCTGCTTCAGCTGCAACAGAAATTATAATATTGGGAAAGAGGTGTGATGGAGGAGTGTGGCAGACATTGCTTCCTACTGCTGCCCTTGTGTGCTAGTTTTATGTTTATTTATATTTTTTCATTTGTATTTTATCTTTATTTATCTTTTAGTTTTATTCTCCCTAAAGAAAATGGATTCTCTCTCAGGCTGAAAGTTCATGAGAGATCAATAAGAAATGCAAGATGGGAGGCTGCATAATCACAGAGTTCTGGCAAGATGAAGGAAATTTCTTTACCTCTTCAAGCAGCCATTGGAAGCCAGAGATTGTGGTTTATAATTGGACAGAAAAATAATAATAACAATTATCATTATTAATAATAGCAATAACAATAGTATTAATAATAATAAACAAAAAAATATGGAAGTGAAAGGAGCAAGTTTGTTAATTCATTTCAAATGCTTCTTGATTGAGCTCTTATTTTGGCACTAATCAGTTCAAAATATGTATCTGACACTGAGAAAATTATACATTTTGACTAAGCTGACAAGAAAGATTTTTATGAAGTGCGCTTAGTAACATTTTAATAAATTGTTTATTAAATTTATTAAATTTATTGATAAACCCCATCTTTCATTGGCATAACTACAACCATTTCAAAATGAAACATACTTTTGACAGCACAGATCCTATTGATTAACAAAATCATCAGAAATTATGAAAACTAATCTTCCAGACTGTTAGCAAAGAGAGAAGAGCTCAAAATCATTAATTATGGTGAATCCTTTTCTGTGATTTAGGTTGAGTTGTTTGTTTCTTTGGAAATGTCTTCAAGCTCAAATCAAAAGCACAAGAACATATTGGTGGGAGCTGAAGAGAAGGCAGCCCAGGGCTGATCACAAATAATGGTTTCTGGGGTAGGAGACTGTCTAAAATCCTCAGTGAGGAACTGCTCAGTTATTTTAATTCTCATTTCTAGCAACCTCTTTTTCTTACTGTTGCTGGTCATTTGTTTGGTTTTGGGTTTTTTTTGTCGTTTTGTTTTGTTTTGTTTATTTACTCAGCCTATAATAAACTACCCTTTGTTTTTTTCTGCTGCTAAATTATTTACCTGATACCACATACAAAATTGTTCTACATGGAAGCAGTTGGGAAAAAAAGAGAGACAGATAAGTATCATAGGTAGTTGGATCATTAATTTGAGCTTCATGATGTTCTAACTATATCCTTAAACTATATCCTTATCCTACCTTTAAACCTCTATAGAAATTATATTACCCTTGGCTTCTGGAAAAAAGACCAGATGATCATGGGAATTCAAGCATAGAAATCCAAAAAGATCAGCTAGTAGGACTATTCCTCACTCTAACAGACAGTTGTGGAGCAATGGCAGCAAGCATCCTTACAAATTAAATATGTAGTGAGGTTCTCTCATTCTATGTGACTTCAAGCAATAATGATTTATATTTTTATGAGAAAGTGTTTTAATTTACATTTATGTGACTGATGCTTTTTTATTGTGCATTTTACTGCCATTTCAATAACTCTGGGCTTTATAAAATGATAGAATGTTAAACTAAATGCTCATAAATATATGTATAAAATATGCTGTTAAGATACATGTTTTAAGAGATAGTATTAGAGTGTCAAGTTCTCTACAAAAGTTATAGTTGAAATGCAATAAGAAAAGATTAATAGAAAAATTGCTTTTTCTCCCCATGGCAGAAACAACGAATATTTTAAATTCTATTAATGGGGAATACATCTAACTATTTCATACCTGCATAAACTGAATGTTCATTTTTGAAATTATAGTTTCCTTTTACTAGTCTCAATATTAAAATGCAATTTTAGAACAGCAAAAATGCTGGAAAGTTACAGCCAATGGTTGTGGATGAAATATGAATTTAAATTTTTTGTCAGGTATTTAAATAAAGTATTTTATATAATGAATTAATAGTGGTGGCATTTTTAGTTAATCATAAATGTGATGATAATGACCATAAATCCCATGGGAATTTTAAAAAGGTGCTTTTGTTATGCTTCTTAATAATTGAAGCATTAATATTTTATTTAGAGCTATTTGAAGTTCATTTCTGTCACTGATAGCAATTATTAAAGACTTTCACCTATATAATTGAATGGAAACATTAACTCATCAGTTACTATAAAAATAGTCTCAGCATGAAAACAACTTGTGTGGCATTTCATGATTTACTTAATAATACTGTAATACCAGCACAGCATCATAAATTATGTTCTCAATGTTCTTGACTTATTACCATTTGAAATCTCTTCTATTGCTCATTGCTGAGTTTTTCTGATACTTTTCTTTTTTTTATAATAACAACATAAAGCTATTGCAATTTTCATTCCATATATTACCAACTTTTCCTTCAACATTTGTTTGGATTTAATTCTTCATTGCATTTCTATGTCAGAGGAAGTTACATTCATTTCTAAAAATTTAGAACCAGTCCACAAGCATGGAGAATTTTTTTAGAAGATTTATAGGGATGTTGGGGTTTTATGTTGATGGTTTTATGTTGGGAAGTTGTTTTTGTTTGTTTGTTTGTTTGTTTTGTTTTGTTTGTTTGGTTTGTTTTTTTTCTTCTTTGTGTGTTTTTTAATAAATTGTAACAATGCTGCATTTCAAAGTTGCACTTTGACTTTTGAAAAAGGGGTGTTTTCCCTGATGTCTCTCCCTATGAAAATCATAAACTGTGGATGGAAAAAGCTGAACATTACTTGTTTTAAGGTAGTTTTTGACAGAACATCACAAATAACTTGGCCACGATGCTAAACAAATTAAGCAGCCTCGACCCTGGAAATGAGCGTTATCTATTTATTTCATTCAGAGAATGACAGTTTTGCACAAGAAAAGGTGGAAGGAGTTTTGTCTCCACTGCACTGTTAATCTGTTAGAATGGAAATCAGATTTCTGAGAGGGGCTGAGCTGGGTGCAGGCTGTGGATGAAAGTGGAAGACTGTCAGAAATCCTGAGTTAAGGCAGACTGGAGAAGCACATGCTGAGCTACCCAAGGTTGGAACAAAAATGATGATCTGAAGGGACTGCTGTTACTGACAGAGACCCTGCTGAAAATCCACAGTACTCTCTTAACTGAATGAAAAGAAATCATGAACACGTTTTTTAAATCTTTCCTCAGTGAGTTCTTTTTATATGTTAATCTCCCTGCCTCTGTTCACCATCTGTGGAATTAGGATAATAAGTTATAATGATGTATAATTATACTTATTACATTTATGAATTAAAATAATTTATCATAATTTCCTTAACAATGAATGCTGTAGACTTCAAATATACACCTTGGTGCTGCAAAATTTACCAGAATTATTGGGGAACAGTTGAACTCATGTGCTCTTCTATGCTCATAATTTTTCAGCGTGCCCACTAACTCAGAAGTAGTGGATAGTGGAAGGTCTAATTCTTTTAGGCTCCTTCTATTCAAGTCAATATTGTAGAAGCTGTGGCTCTGATCCCTCAGTGCTTTTTGGTCAGGAAGATCTCTGCAGCAGCCTCAATTGCCTACCAGATAAGCTCTAAAATAGCATAAAAAATAAGATCTAGTATAATATATCAGACGATTGAATTCTGTTAAACAGCACACTGAACATTACAATGAAGAGCGGAGGCTCTGAAAGTGATTTAGGTGACATCCTGAGCAATAAAGAAACCATAAGGACTCTCTTTAATGCTATAATAGACTGGTAATTCATAACTTGGTTTGTTGAATCAATACAAGACTAGTGAGCATGTTGATAAATGCAAAGACCAATATTAAGCTTTTAGTTTTAATATCTCCAGCAAAAACACTGAAGATTTGAGAAAAATAAAACTGATGATACAATAACTATTAAATATGGTTCTACTGCTATATATAAATATGGTATAGCTAATAAATAACAGTTCAAGAAAAGAACTGTAAAGATGTCCTCAATATAACCTTACTATATTTAATTTATTAAATAGATTATGTTACAATATAAAGCAGTTAATAACCCAGGCATGAAGGTCTCTGGTAGGGAATACCACTTTGATAAGTTTGGATCAGCTGTCCTTGCTATGCTCGTTCACAATTTCTTATTCAGCTCCTCACTGGAAGAGTGTGCAACACTGAGAAGTCCTCAGGGTAAGCACTGCTTAATAACAATCAAATCTTCAGTGTGCTTATTGATATTATTGATATTATTCTCATTCTAAACCAAAACATAGCACGCTGTCATCTACTGAGAAGAAAATGAACTCTACCCCAGCTGAAAACAGGCAGTATATAATATTGAGATTCTGGAAAAAATGACATTGGAAGTGTTGCACTGAGGTCTCAGTTTCTTAATAATGATTAAACTGAAACTAGATTATATGAAGGTCTTTATACTGTGGAAACTAATTTATGAATAAAGTGAAGTGAATTTCAACTGACTAGATATTTGGTATTCTATGTTTCCTAGAACAGTGGTTCATAGTCACACTGGCTTTTAAGGCATAGGGCTTGTTTTATTTCTTCTTCCTACTGGAAAGTGCTTAAAGATTTTTCTGTTCTGATTAGAAATACTTCATCTTATACTTGAAAATATGTCTGTGATTTCAGAAGGATCATAGTATTTGCATGCAAAATATATTTATATAAAAAGTAGAAAGTTTCTTGATTTTACTAGTTATCCTAAGTCAAGGCACAGAGTATAGGGCAAGCAGATGCATCTAGGTCTATTTATCCAATTTCCTATGTATCTTCTTGCTTCTTGCTTCTTGCTTTTCTCAATAGTATGGGTATGGAACACATGATCATATATTTGTATGAGAATACATTCAGGAAATTATCTTGTACATTTTGAAATTACCATAACACAGGTATTTCACACTTTCTTGTGTTTTTTCTTAGGAGAAGTTCAACATTCTTTAAAAACAAAAAAACAAACAAAAAACAAAAGTTAAAAAAAAAGAAAATACCTACAACCAAAAAAGAAATCAACTTTAGATTTCATTTGTTTTTGAGATTTTCTGTTAAGCCAGAGAATTTATGTTTTTCTCAACATTACTTTTTCTGTTGACTTCTACAGAAATCTGTCTTATTTCTCACAAGATGTTTGAACCCATGCTATTTTTTTTGAGAAACTTTTGTTTATTTGTTAAAATCTTTTATTTCTGTCATTAAAAATGTGCCCTCTAAACTCTAGTCACCAATCTCCTCTTAACTTTTATTTTCCTTATTATTCTATTTATTCTTTTAAAGATCAGCCTGCTTTCCTGCCCAGGATATCACATGACACCTATAGCCTGTTTTAGTCACAACTTTTCATGATACTGTTTCCTAATCTAGTTATAATTTCCCTATGTTATTCTTAGAACATTTAATTTTATTTTTTATTCTTCAAATGAGGTGAGTTCATGTTTCCATACAACGTTTGTTATATGATTACTCTGTCTTCATGATTAATTATCATTCTGTCAATCTTTGCACCATCTGGAAATGTAATCAACACTGAACTGACACCTATTTTAAGAGCATATATTAAAGTCTTAACAGGTTTGGTTTTAATGTCAATCAGTTTGGACTTTCCCTAGAAAAAAATGTTATTCAAACATGAATCCCCTCTGAAAACCCTGCTTTTAAATATGTAAGTCCAATAAGGTTTATTTCAAGTAATATCTTGTAGTATTTACAGAATCCCAGGATGGATGATATTTGAAAACGCTTTCAGAGACTGTATAGTTGAAACTCTCCTGCTTAATCTAGGGCACCTTATTTAGGACCAGGTGCAATCAGGTTTTCAACATTACCAAAGTGAAAGGAGACTCCATAACTTGAACAACCTCTTGTCAATATCTCCAAGGTTTGGTTCTCACAGCTTCCCTTGTCCAATGCCTTGATCATCTTCACAACCCTACTTTTCTTAAAACATGATAGGTCCTTAAAATCAAAATGTCAAAACTGTGTCACTGAACTGTGACCTGACCAATATTCCAATCAATTCTGTCTTTGTCAGAAAAATTAGACAAATTTTAGAAGAAAAAGTATCTAGAAAGACATTTTAATAATTATTAAAATTTTTCCTTTAATACCTTATTTGATTCTATATCAAGCTTTCTATTAATATACTTGAAATAAATTATTACGCTAATTAGTTTTAGAATTATTTAAATAATCTTTTCTATTCTTTCTGAATATTTGCATAATTTTAGTTTCTTTTTAATTTTCCATTTAGTCCCAGATTACTTATCTTTGCATCCACCCTCTGAATGCCTCCTTTTTGTCTTTAAATAGATAATACTTTTTCAGCCACATAGGCTTGACCTTTTTTGATTGATTTCTTCCTTGCTGTGATGGACTTCTTTTGAACGTGGAGCAGGTTATTCCTAATATTAACCAACTTTCTCAAGTTCCTCTTCCCTCCAGGACCTTATTCCTTGGGACTATGCCAAAAAGATCCTTGCATTGACCAGTCTGCCTTCACGAAGTCAAACACTGTGAACTTGCTTTCTGCTGTGCTTCCTCGTCTCAGGAACCTTAATTCCATCATCTCCCAGCCAAGGCTGCCTTCCACCTTTATGTGTCCAATAAACATCTTTTGTTTGTGAGTACAAGGTCCAGCAAAATACTTCTCTTTTTGCTCCTTTCTCACCTTAGCCAAGAAGTTGTCAAGAAATCCTCCAGGAACTTCCTGGAGATTTTCTTATGCCCTGCTTGTTCTCCCTCCAGCAGGTATCGGGTTGGCTGGAGTGCCCCGTGAGGGCAGGGGGCACTCATGTGAGTGGGAGGCTGCTGCCGACCCTGCGGAGTGCCCGATCCGTCTCAGGTCACCTTCCTGGCCAGGGGACCCATGGCAGACCCCCACTACACTCTCACCCAAACCAGCCTTGTCTGTCCTCACCCACAACACATGGAAAGAAGATGGAGCTTGGAGTTCTGAAGATATTGTTACATTCTGGATTGATAAATGGTTGCTTCTTTCATTAAAATCAAACAAGGAATGAAGAGCAATTTGATATCTCTGGGGAAAAGAGCTTTAATATTTTTGCATATGAAAACTGTTCCTGCCTTTAGAAAATTAATAATTTACTTGAATATAATTCTTTGAAAAGTGCTAATTCTGTCCTAAGCAGCAAATTACTAAGTTTTCAGAAGTCTTTCTGTTTTTTAGGAATATCAAAGGCATGATTTGAGAAGTGAACATAAGATGTTTCTAACTAGCTAAATTTAAAAAATCACTACTTTAATACCGTTAATAAATTTTCCTAATTAATATATACAACAATTATTGTTAAGCAGTGTAACACAGATAACTAGAGACAATATTTCCTCTTTTTATTGTATGTACATTTTCCACAAAGGCAATTTATAATGTACTTATATGTCAATAGATATGGATAGTACCTCACCTGAAAGAGTTCAATGAATTATACCACTACTAGCTATTCAAATATTATGTTCAAATATTATATAAAAGTAATAGAGCTTAAAACAGTGATTAACATATTCTGCATGTAATTGAGTTTTTAAGTTATAGTGAATATAAAATTATCATGTAGTTTGAAGTAACAGATTTTAACACTGAAATAAAACAAAATTTGAATATAGAACAGCTAACAGCAGATTAATTTTAAATATAGAATTATGATTTTGTCCTTGTCATGCTCACCGTCATGCTCACCATCATATATCAAGATTATTCAATAATTAAGATTCTCCAAATAAATTCATAATTACGGATACTTATACATATAGTCATGATACTCTTTTCTACTTTCAACAGACATTCTAATTACTTATTTAAAATATCTTCTAGTTAATTATTTTGCATAAGCCCAGCCATACATTGTGAAACAGTAAGAACCCATATGTTCAAACTAGACACAATCCCACATGAAATAAAAATAATTTTATTACTGGAATTTAAAACCCAAACATTATTAAGCAGATAAAAAATTCTACATCAGCTTTTCAAATAAAATTTTCTTAATATGCAAAGTTCCTTATTTTTTCAAATTTGTTATTATTTCACTAACATCCATTTAATATTTTTGGACAATTTTTTGCATTTAACATTTAAAGTTAATTGCTATTCTGTTCTGCAATTAAGATGCAGAATTGATGATACTGTTATCATCTAGTGATTGAATAAATTTAAGATGTGGAATCAAGCTGTTATGAATATAAACTTTTTTTTTCTCACTGTATCCAGTAACTGTGCAATCAAGATCTTGATGATCATGAACACAGTTGGAGTAAATTAATTACTTCCAAAAGCAGACTGAATATATCCTCAATTTTTCATCATATGATGAAAATTTCCATATATGATTTATATGGAAAATCATTTTATATTTTCTGATCTGAAATATTCTGAAATTTCTTCCTAGTGTTATCTGTAGCTAAATCAGCCATCAAACTGTTGATCTATAGAGTACTAAACTTGGACTACATAGTTAAACAGTTTAGGACACAACTTCAAAGGATCTTCTTTCTCTTCTCTTCTCCTCTCCTCTCCTCTCCTCTCCTCTCCTCTCCTCT
>QUSF01000001.1:53042852-53094717 GCA_003676055.1 Chloebia gouldiae
TCTTCTCTTCTCTCTCTTCTCACCCTTTCTTATTTCTTGGGTTTTTTTCTTGTTTTTCTTTTCTTCTTGCCTTCTCCTTTCCCTTTTCATGCCCCTTCCTCTTTCCCTTTCTTCCTTTCCTTAGGTTTGGTTTTAATTATTGATTAAAGACTAAAAACCTAAAATACTTTATGAAGAATAATGTGTATGGGACACTGCAAGGTGACAGAAGGTTTCCATTTCTACGTGTCAGTAGTTTGTGTTTTGATTTTGCTTGGTTGGTTTGATTTCTTGTCAGGAGGTTGAGGTAGTTGTGCTAGCAAAAAGCTAGGGAAAAAAAAAGACAAAAAACAAAAAACCCTGAGTGTTTTTTGTGACAAGGTACACTTGAATTAAAAGAACAGTTTAATAGTACACACAGTTTGAGTTAGAAGGGTGGTACTGGAATATATTGTCAGAATAAGCATGGTTTAACTGACCATGTCAGATATAGTGAACATCTGAAGAAAATAGGTAGGTGTGGTGCCAAGATAAATCGACTGGACATATAAAAAAATATTCAAATTTCTCTTTCAGTGGGATTTAGTAAATAATGACATGCTGGTATACAGGGACTAATATTAATTTGTTAGGCTGTCAACATAACCATGACAATTACCCTTTCAAAGGAAGTTTTTTGTTCTCTAACATAAGCTAAAATATTACTGTTGAAGTAGTCAAATACTGTCTCAACTACTACACCAGACTTAGAAAAGCACAAAATCACAGAATCACAGAATATGCTGAGATGGAAGAGATCCACAAGGATCACTGGGTCCAATTCCTGTCCTTCATAGGACCATCCTCAAGAGTTACAGCACATGCCTAAGAGTATTTTCCAAACACCTCTTGGACTCTGTCAGGCTGGTGCTGGCTTGGGGAACCTGCTTCAGTGCCCAACCACCTTTTTTTAAAATCTACATATATATTTTCTAATATCTCCCCTGACACAGCCTCAGGCCATTCCCTTGGATCCTGCCCCTGGTCACCACAGAGAGAGAGCAGTGTCTGCCTCTCCTCTTCCCCTCATGAGGAAGTTGTAGACTGCAAAGAGACCTTTCCTCAGTCTCCTCCTCTCCAGCTACTTGCATGGCTTCCCCTCAAGGCCCTTCACCATCTTCATTGGTCTCCTTTGGACAGTCTCCAATAGTTTAATGTCTTTCTTATATTGTGGCACCCCAAACTGCACACAATATTTGAGGAGAGGCTGCCCCAGTGCAGAGCAGAGCAGGACAATCCCCTCATTGCCCAGCTGGTGATGCTGGGCCTGATGTTCCCCCAGGACACACTTGACCCTCCTGGCTGCCAGGGCACTGCTGGCTCATGGTCAACTTGCCATTGACCAGGACCCCCAGGTCCCTTTGCACAGCACTGCTTTGCAGCGTCTCATTCCCCAGTCTGGACCTACATCCAAGGTTGACCCATCCCAGGTGCAGAATTCAGCACTTTCTCTTGAACTTTATATTTTTTGAGACTACCCAATCCTCTGATTTGTTGAGGTCTCTCTGCAGGGCCTCCCAGATCATATAGTTTAGAGTAACAGATTTTATACAGTTATCAGCATCTCCCAGTTTTGTATCATCTCATCAGTTTTGTATCTGTGAACTTGCTCAGGGCCCTTCCAGTGCTGTGTTCAAGTAATTTATGAAAATGTTGAAGAGCACAGGACCAAAGATAGAGCCCTGTGGAACCCCACTCGTGGAAAATTGCCAGTCTGATGTTAAAAATTGATACTATACACCCACCTACTATTCATGACCTTAGAAGAAAACCTGTTTCCATGATATTACAATGAGCAATGTAACCTTTCCTTCTGGTTACAAGCTTATGTTCAGATACTAGCAATGTGAGTTTCTAGTGCCTACATTTTTTTCATCTCAGTCTGGTGCTGTGGTTCCCACCAGTGCTCTCATTCTTTCTTCAGATGATATGAAGTCCTCTGAACCTTTCTTTGAGGTCCCATGGCTGTGCTTGAATTAGCTCAGATTCATTTCTGTACAGAAAACCTCTGAAACATAATTTATTTCACTTCTGAATACACTTCACTATTTACTCTTCCACTGGATATTTTGCCTGAAATGCTCACACAAGAATCCTCATATCCTGTGAAGAACAAGAAACTAGATTATTGCTTTCATAATGAAAAACCGTCGAGGAACAGGGAGTCAGAAATTTGTATGGCAATAAGAAATGGCACAAGCAAAATAAGAATCAGCTTGGACTGGTACTTTGTTATTTCTGTTCTGGTAAGTTAGAACATGGACCTGTCAAAAGCTTAGTGGCTTAGTGGCTGCTGTAATAAGAATGATTAATGTCTCTACAATCAGAAAGGTGTTTTTACTTATGCAAATAGATGGAAAGAAGTGCTTGGTAAGTAGATAGAAAATTAAGAAATTAATCTAACCTGCCCAAAAATTAAAGGTTTTTCTGATAAAAGATTAAAAAAAATAATAAAAGGTATGCTTTTCCAGAAAGATTAAAGTAGTTTTAGAAAAACTTCTAGCATATTTTAAACTTTATTTATAAAATGAGCTATTTATTTGAGTAATTAATGCTGAAAGAATTGTAGATGTTGCTGCTTTGTTCTAAACTAAATGAAAGATTAGAAGCCTGACAGTTGAGCTGAAGTTTGTTGGGAAACTGGCAGAATGAGTGTAATTGTGTGTGTTTTCTTCCATTTTTTTAATATGGTATGCAGATAGAAAATAATTCAAAGTACTACTAATATTTCTGATTAAGAGTACACCTATCTTACCCATTAAGAAATAACTTTAAGAAGTCCTACTAACTAGTCTATGAGGGAGCAGAATTTCATTTTATATTTACCAAAATATAAAAAGTAAAGACGGAAGTCCCTTGTCCTAACATCCTGGATTGTACAGGATATTTTAGGATATTTTAGAAGTATTGTGACAACTTGTATTGAAAGTCATTCAACTGAGATGTCAAGTTATTTCTAGCAGTTCCGAATCTGATTTTACAGTAGTATTTCACCTAGGTGAGTCATTCTGAATGACTATTAGACAATGTAAACAAGAAAAACTTCTGGAGGGAGACTAAAACTTAAATAGCACAAAAGTAACTAAGCAAAAGTGTAGACAGATAATGGTCTAGGATGGAACCAGTAATATATGTATATGTAATATATATGTTATATATATATCAAATTATACATTATATATATATTAACTATATGGTCATTTGTACAAAGATAGATAAATAATTACTTTCTTTAGCAAAAAAGTAATAATGTTTTAGTTTAGTACAAAAAAAGAATTATTAAGTGCATAGGAAAATAACATTCAATCTTTGATAGAAATAGGGAGAAATATGTATTTTTTATTTAAAGCACTAAATGAAGAAAACTGTTTCCATCTTTTTCAAACAGCACCTTGACAGCTGCTGAAGAGCATAGGTTCCTGCAACCTATGAGCCAGAGGCATCACCTCAAGATGACCTCAAGCTGATTCACTTCTCTGGTATAGACAGAAGGAAAAAAGAGGAAAAAAACCCAAAAATAATCTTAAAAGAGATAGTGTCCAGTAATAATACAGTCTTTTATGTGTGCTATTTATTGTCAGCATTATATATGTTTCCATCTGATTCTGAATGGAAGGGAAAATGTACCTTCCTGTGAAGAAAAAATGAAAATTTTGTTTCATCCATTGGCCCTGGATTTACTGTCCTTATGTTTCTAAAATGCATATAGAGTATGGAAACCACGTATTGAGCTTATTTCAAGTGACTTTTTAAAATTCTTTAAACTGCAGAGGGTTAGTATATTGTTTGATGTCTGAAATTGCCTTTTAGTAACAGCTTAAGAGGTGTCAATACAGACAATATTTTATTACCTGTTTGGAATTTAAAGAAAATATCATTACTAGAATACCAAGTTCAATGATAACATATGTCAGGAAAAATTCATGACTAGAGATTATCTTTGTTATGAAAAGTATTTTATTTCAACCCAACTTATGATTGAATATGTGGTCTTTCTTGGACAGATGGATTTAAACTAACATAAAATTTAGAATATATGATTCTTACTTTATTTGTAATCTAAATCTGGTGAACCAGATGTCAGAACATAAAAGTGTGAGGACTTTATAACCTATTCACACCAAAAGAAATATTTGGAAATACAAGCTACCATTTTGGAGCTAATCATTAGGAAGTAGCGGCTAGACTCTGGAAAATGTAACAAATGTAGAGAACAGCATCAAAATGAGAGTTGATTTTCTCCTTTTGTTTTTCTGGTTTTATGGGAATATGGTTCAGTGCATATGTTTTGCTGTAGCGCAGTATATTACTAATTTTATGAGTTTGAAGTACTTAATTGCATTAGAACTACGTATTCATTACCCACAGAGATGTTTTCCACTGCTATTCATGTAGTAGCAAACAGGAAGAGCTAAGTTTTCTACTCATCCATCTAGGCTTCATTTATTGGAAATTGGAGTAGACGACCTTTAGAGGTCCCATCCAATGAAACCGTACTATGATTAGTTTCACGACCTTTTTGTTTTAGGGAAACTCTCTTTTCAAGTAAGATAGAAATATTTAATTAATGCAGAGATGCTATACACAGTGCATTCATTACAAATAATCAATGTTCTGTGGGTGTGTAGATGAATTTTTCAAAAGGCATTAATTACTTCTGAAGAGCAGAAAACTTAGTAAATTCACAGACAAACTTCTAACGTACAGCAGCTACTGGTCCAAAATGTGTTATGTACAAAAACTCAAAGTCTACCTTATCCCCAGACTAAGGCAATGCATAGTGAAAAATTACCATTGGTGACTACATTGAGGAGGACAAAAAGGCTAGCCATCACAAATGTTATATTTAATGCAGAAATATAGCCTATTCTTTCCTTCTTCTTTCTTAAATGTGATCTGGTTTGCAGTAATGAACATGGGATTTAAAAAGGTTTCACACAGTATTCTGTAATGTTTAGACATTTGGAGTGAGAAATCCAACTTAAAAACTTTGTCCCTTTGAATTTTTGTTGTGTAAATATTGGGAAAATAGTCACTTGCAATTATTGCAGTAAAGGCTTCAAATATACATTGCAACTACATTTGAAAGATAAACTTGAAAGAAAGAAATACACTTTACAGTAAATGGTGTTCATTATAAATGAATATTTGTGGGAAACAGCATGTTTTTCTTCAGATAGATTTAATTCTGATAACAGCTACACAAAGAGTTAGAATCAAATATATGCAGGTAACCAACAAAGCCAAAATCCACAGATGAACTGCGTAAAGATTAGATTCATTTCATCATCACACTGGCAAAATGGGGACACATATACTGCTAAGCTCATTCTCTCTTAGCAAGGGCAAAAAGTGCATGTTTATTCCCCACTTTAACACGTCATAGGGGTTCCCACATGGGCATTCCTTCACAAGACTCTGCTTTTACAATCTCCAAGCTTTGTATCTCTCTTGCCACTCCCCACTGGGAGGCCTAGGCCTGTGAATAACATTTTTTAGGTCTTTTTACAACATCCACATCCTGTTATCTTCTGCAGAAATTCAACTCCCCAGGGTAGACAGAAAAATGTAAAGGTGATCATAACGTATGAAAATTCCCACACCAAATATTCTTAGTGTCTTCCAGCTGTAAAGTCATCTTTGAGTGAAAACAACTCTTATTCCTTTGCTTCTCAGTCAGTTTTCCATTTTCAACCCTTCTCCCTGCATTACCCCATGTGATAATGTATCTTGCACCATGCTTTAGAATACAGATTGCTGAGATAATTAATTTATTTTGTAAGAAAATTTTGAGAAAGGGAAATTTTGAAGCAGGTTATACACTAAAAAAATAGTCAGGGACAAATAAATGAAGGTCAAGATACTCAGAAGTGACGAATAAAGGAAGTACAGCACAATCCTTCTCAGAATATTAGCCCCTTGTTAAATTGTCTCTCAAATAATGCATATAGATTGAGACACACTAGAATCCTAGTTACTTTGAAATGTAATTAATTATTCCAACCTGTTACTCTAGGTTGCTCCTCTAAGAACCACAGCAGACACATGGGAAAAACTGACACATAAGAGTCTCTTAATATGCATGATATGGTCTCAAAGCTGATATATTATGGTAATTTAATGGGATAGGCTTGAGGGCTTTTTTTTGAAGGATATGTTACATTTTTAGCAAAAAACCCACATAATATAAATTCCTTAAAATTTTCAGTGTCTACCTACAGAATAAAGACTCAAGCAAGTAGCTTAACCAAAGTGTATTTTGCACGCATTTTATTTTTTGTTTGCAATTATGAAAGAAGACTGTCTCATCCAGGCCAGTTATCACATTTTTAACTGAAGGTATTTCTTCAAATAGACAACATTACCATTAAAAATAAGACTCTTATTATAAAACTCTTAAGGTTTTGCTACAATGTAAGTTAAACTAAGTGTGAAAGTATTAATGCTTAGCAGGGAGCAAAAATAACTAAAAAATCAAATAAATTACTACATTTTAGTTTGAATAACTGTTGGTTTTAGTAATGAATCAGTTTTATTTTAATGTCCATCTACAGCATTGCTGGTGTGCATGTATACCACTGCCAAATGCTGAGAATTTATTCCAATTTTAAGACATATTTAGTTATTATAATAGACAATAGAATAATCATAATAGATATTTGTGTATTTGATTTTGGTCGAAGAATTTCTGAAATATCACAATTGCCTCAACATTTACACTCTCAAGGATACTGTAAAAATTTCAAAGATATAATATATTTTAAAGAATTCACAATTTCTGACAAAGAAACAACATGAGCAACCACCTCTATGTAGCATCTGGAATAGTACTTACAAGCTTCACTTCTTGGAACACTGGTACTGGACCTAGTGAGATTAAAAATTCTTCTAACTCAGTTAATGGTGTTGAATATTGTTGTATATTGGTGTCTCTGTTGACCAGATGAAACAATCAACTCTATTTCTGTCAACTCTTCCAAAATGTTTGCAATTTTCAAGGAGTACAAATATGCCGGCCTTATTGCAAGTAAGAGAAAAAGGTGGTATCAGAGCAGTTCTCAAAGGCAAAAAGAACAATAAACTGTTATTTATGAAACTTTGAACCATCATTGAAACACTGTCATGGTTTAACCCCTGACAGCATCTGAGCACCACACAGCTGCCAGCTTAGTCCGCCACCAGCAGGACTGGGGACAAAATTAGAAGGATAAAAGCCAGAAAAATCATGAGCTGAGATAAAGACAACTATAACGGAAAGCAAAAGCAGTGCACAGAAGCAAGAAATTAATACACTGTCCCATGGGCAGGCAGGTGTTCAACCATCTGCAGGAGAGCAGGGCACCATCATGCTTTATAGTGACTTGGGAAGACAAACATCATCACTCCAAATATCCTTCTCTTTCTCCTTTTTGCCCCCAGTTTGTATCCTGAGCATGATCTCATATGGTCTGGAATATCCTTTTGTTCGGTTTGGGTCACTTGTCGCAGTTGCACCTCCTCTCAATTTCTCATGCACCCCCAGTCTTCTGACAAGTGTGACAGTACAAAAAGCAGAAAAGACCCTGGTTCTGTACAAGAATGGCTCAGCAACAGCAAAAACATCTCTATATTATCAACCCTGTGTTCAGAACAAATCCATAACACAGCCCCATACCAGCTACGCTGAAGAAAATTAACTCTACCCAAGCCAAAACCAGCACATGTAGTCAAATAATGAATATTATGAATTATTTTGTAGCTGAAACTATTTTAGAAGGTAACAGAAATAATGGACGTTTCTTTCATTGTCCATAACATTACATTACAGGAATATGGTTCTCACCAGCACTATATTGGTATGACAGCAAATAATAAGAATGTGATCATATTTCTTGAAGTGACAGGGATGGTCCACCCATTTCTGCTCCACTGACAGATTCCAGATTAAACTGAATCACATAAAGATGTGAACTCTCAAGATGCTTTATTCTACAAAGATAGTTATTATACATTGAAATTTAACACCTAATATTTCTGAAATATAGTCCATTTTGAATATTGTAAAATACGTCAAAAAACGACAAGATAAAATTGATGAATGTAAACAAGATAAAATATGAATGCATTTAACACTGTACATCTATCTGCCTTGAATTTTGTTACTATGTGTTATTTTCTTCCTTCAAAACATCTCTCTTTAGAGATGCTAAAGCTCATGGAAAAACAATTGAAAATGTGCCTTGTTCCTGAAGAGTCTCAGAATTAACTAGAATTTATTTGTGCTCTTTTTGTCAAGAAGATGACTTTTCTCTTTTTTGCTCTTTTCCTTTTCTTTTTTTTTTCCTTTTTTTAACTGCAAACAAAATATAAGTGTTTGTTGTGTAACATGGAATACCAAATTTTACTCATGGCAATAGCACTACCCCTTTCTAGAATCTCTTACAGTCAGTCAGGTAATAAAGATTATAATATCAAATATTGAACTCATGAATGCAACAAATTTCCTGGGTAATATATTAGGCAATGTTCTCAGTAGTGCTTAATTAGCACAATCTTAAAAAAACCATCTGAATAAAGCATGTGAAAGATACTTTAGAATGAATGAAAGATATCAAATCCTGTGTTTAATTTGGGGCCCCTCACTACAAGAGAGACACTGACTGGAACATGACCAAAGAAGGGCAACAATAATGATTAAAGGTCTGGAACACAAGATTTATGGGAACAGCTGAAACTCTTGGGTTGTTTAGCCTGGAAAAAAGGAGGCTCAGGGGAGCCCATGTCATGATCTGTAAGTACCTGAAAGGAGCTTGTAGCCAGGTGCGGGTCGGTCTCCTCTCCCACGTTATGAGTGACAGGACAAGAAGAAATGGCCTCAAGCTGCCCCAGAGGTGGTTTAGACTGCATAAAAGTAAAAGTTCTGTCACTGAAAAGCTTTTGAGATATTAAAACAAGATGCCCAGGGAAGTGGTTAAGTCACCATTCCTGGAGGTATTAAAAAGAAAAGTAAATGCGGCATTTAGGAGCATGTTTTAGTAGTGACTTAGTAGTCATGTTTAGTAGTAACATGTTTAGTAGTGACAGTGTTAGATTTATGTTGGACTCAATGCTTTTTAAGATCTTTTTCCATCTAAATGGTTCTATGATTCTGCAGGAAAAAAAATTATTCAAAACAAAATTTTCTAGACTGATGAATGCTGGGTCAAATCACTTTTTCAGCAAAAATACTATCAGATCTCAAGGATACTGATAAATATTTCATTTAAAAGTTGTTATCTTGTCAATTCTTGATGAGAAATTCCACATTCCAACAATATTTCATTCAAATAAATTCTTTTTTTCTTCACAGGTTTGAAAAACTTGCATATCTCTCAACAGGTTTAAATTAATAATTCAAAAATGCATGTGATAGCTGTAAGCATTTTTTCTCATAAGAATTAAAAAAAAAAAAAAACTTATTACTTATTACTGAACCAAAGCTATTCCTAAGACATCTAATAAAATTAAATTTAAAAAAAATGAAGTATTTTTCTTATAATGAACCAAGGGTGGATTTTATGGAAAAATGTTAAATTTTTATGAGGAAAGTTCAGAAGATCCTTATAACAAATGTGATATGTTGCAATATGTTATCGTGATTATCATGGCATTATTAAAGGCATTTAAACAATACAGTCATTCTACAAGCATTTAATTTATCTGGACTGTTATGAACAAAATCTGTCAAAAGTAGATATGACACAGGTATAATACCTGCCCTGGCTGTGATGCAATGGAAGGTTAGGTAAAGCTCTACTGTTCTGAGATTTTTAGCTCAGCTTTGGGAAAAGAAAAAGCTGTAAGTGAGCTTCTAATAGCAGAGCTCTGTTCAGCTGGGTCAGGTATTTCTTTAGCCATATTCACTACAAATGCTTCCTATGCTGTAGCACTGACTCAGAGGCAAGTACTCATTTTTTTATTTTATATTTGGCTTGCTTTCCCCTCCACCCCCTGCCCCAATTTATTTATTCTCCTTCTCACAGTTCATTATTACTCTTAAGTTATTAAAATTGAATAAATTTCACACGTTCTGCTGATATTTTTATGTGCCATGTCCATGACCACAGGTTAACTATGACTCCAAACTGTGAAACTTAGTTTAGTACATATACAAATGAAGTTTTAAATTATAAACTTTAGGTGGCAAATTTCAATATGTTTCAGTCATCTTAAGGGTGTTTTTGTACCTCTTAGATAATTAATTTGTATGGTTTTAACGAAAAATTAACTGAATTCTATTAAAAGGTTACATTTCACAAACTGCCATATGTCCATGAATTCTTGTGATTCTGATATTGCAGAGCAAAGAATTGAGATCACAATCACAATGGATTATGAATAATGCAATCTTAATGCTACCCCTTATATATATATAAAATCCACAAAAAAGGAATATGTTTCAATCAAATTTTAAGGTTGATGGTATTTACATATCAGGATAATTATATATTTGTCTTTTGATAAGACCTGTCTCTGCTATGCTTCTTTTTATTGCTGCACTTACCTCAACCATCAGTTGTGTGACTGAATCTATACTGCCATGTGGATATTACACTTGAGGACATGGTTTAGCGGTGAGTAAGCTAAGCTGATGGTTTGACTTGGTGATCTTAGAAGTGCTTTCCACATTAATGATTCTATACTTCTATAATTCCATAAAACCTAAATTTTGCAGTTTTTTAAATTTGAGTTCTTAACTGTATCACCTTCAAATAATGCAGGAAAAAAATCCTCCCTCCCTCCCTTCCTCCTTCCCTTTCCTCTCCTCTAAGCACATGAGTGGGAAAATGAGAAAGGTGAACATCCTGCTTTAAGAAGAGGAGTAAAAACACAACTAAAACCAGTTTTTACCACTTTGTTAATTTATCTTGTGTTAATATTGAGAACTGATGATTAAGGATGGGCTTCTGTATCTATTCTGAATTTTACATAAAGTTAAATATTAACATTCTCTACTAAAACTGTTCTCATTTTGCTTCTTGTTTTTCGTGGTTTTAAAAATATGAACAAAATTTCCTGTTTTATAGTCTTATAACAATTAAAATATGAATTTTCAATTTTTCCTTCAAGAGGCATAGTGTAGGATAAAGCTTTCTAGATAATTCTAAAATATTGCTATTACACTTACTCAAATTAGATTAGAAAGAATAATGTTGTCTATTAAATGCTTTACTTCCTTTTTACCACAGTAACTTCTATTTACATATTAGTCTCTAGTATAGTAACAACAGTCCTAAATTTAGCAGTTTATATCTTCTTATCACAAAAGAAAAAAAAAAACCTTGAACATTAAACGTAATTATTTCTATTGGAGCCATAGTAAAACTGACTTTATTATGGTTGGGCTTTTTAGTGGGTAAACAACTAAAGGAATTCTGTTAAACCAGACAGGGCAGCTATGGAAATATATTTTGCGACTGAGACATCTTAGTAATTATGCAATTTATTTTTAATGGAATAAGCATACATGAATTAAACTTCATAATGCTTTTTGTTTGGACCTTTATCATTAAATGAGACACATATAAAAAAAAGGCAAAATATTTATGTGCTGCTTGCAAAGCAATCGAAATATTCAAATTTATGATACTTAAAGCAGATGAAACAATATAAATAATGCTCCTACTGAAATGCCTGAAGGCATCTGCTAACTTGATTGTAAAATTTCATTGTATAAGACAAAAGAACTGTACCTAGCAATGATACATTTGAAATGTTGGTTTATTTTATTTCCATAGGTCCCAGGATAATGATTTTCCAGTTATGGAGAATGCTTCTGTGTAAATAGACTCTTACTTCAGGAAAATAAGAAATGGCTAATAAACAAGCTTGGCATTTTCAAAGGCAATTAGTACAGCTTGAAATAGATATGCAAATTAGCAATGCTCCAATAAATTGGTGGTTGGTACACAGATTTCTCTCTTTAGATATACAAAAACGCACAATCCAAACCACAAAAGGAATGAATTTATACCTCATTTTACTTTAAACCAGTGTAGAGATTTTAGCATTCTACTCATGGTAAGTAGCAGAGTAGCAGAGTTGATTATGGTAATTTGAGGGGTTTTTCTTGTTTGCGAGGCAATAACCATAGTCCTGAGCATGAATTTTTAGGCCAAAGGTGCTTACTAGTCTCTATACAACTTTTAATGCATTAAGTATTACTCTCATGTTACAGTCACACTATAATGCTGGTTAATGTATATGTTATTTTTTCTGTTGTTATTGTTATTGGTTTTGATGTTATTATCATGTATAGCACTTTTTTAGACATATTACTAACTTAATTAAGAATCATGACATTTCCAAACAGGAGGGAAGCTAAGGGACTCTTTCTATCACTTTATTCTGGAAAAGAATTGAGCTGATCAGACCTCCAACCAGATTCAGGCATTTGTTCATTGGTCAGAGAACAAGAACTTTTAAGAATATTACTGAAAATTAGGGCTTGACAACATGTCTTGGAATTGTACATTTTTCTCCACCCTTATAACTTAAAATACTATTATTAAAATTAAGAACTGAGTTATTAAAGAGTTACCTGGAAAACTCTGACCTGCACAATTTTAGTCTAAAATTTATATCTAAATTAATTAATTTTAGTAAGGAACTATTAAAGATTCATAGATGATCCTGAAACTTCAAATGTCCTATCTATGTTTACTGAAAAAAAATTTGGAAAAATTAAAAGACCATACAGAGACATAGAGATTCAAATATAGCAAATGTTGCATGGTTAGCAGTTCTCACTAGAGCCAGAGGGGAAAAAACTGTCTTATCAACCTTCTTACTCATAGATAAAAGATAATGTTGAAAATTTTTGAAAACTGCAACTTTTTTTTCAGCCATAGTGTCATGTTTTCTGGCAGTTATACTACTGAATGTCTCTCATAGGTATCCTATTTGGTAAACCAAATCCTTTTGTTCCCCAACCATTACAGAAGCATATACACCCTTCATCCCTTTCAGCTTATTCTATCTCTTTCTTTCTTTCTTTCCTTGTTTGTTTGTTTGTTTGTTTGTTTTGATTTTTGTTTTTATTTTCGGGGTATTTTTGTCTTCCAGATTCTTCTACCTCCTGCTCTTTCTTTGCTTTGCTTCTTTTGATGTCATTTAAGTTTGATAGAGTTCAAGTTCTGGTTCTCATGTTCATGCAAACTTTGAAAAATTGCAACTAGACTTTGACTAGCAACTCTTAGAATGCAAAAAATTGATTTGCCTTCTTGTCCAGAAACTTTGTTGGTATTCTTATAGATTTTTTTTTCTGTGTAAAGTCCATTTTTACTAGACCTCATCAAGCTCACTGGAGGGTTTTATCATTCTCTAAACACAAGGAAACTTCAATCAGTGTTATGTCTAAAACCCTAGAGTATAGCTCTCAGTTGATATTTCTCTCCCATATCTATTCATTGGTATTTGTCACTTATGTGAACACTTCAATTGCGAAAAATACTTTGTGTTTAATGAATCACAAAGACCTGGTCATTTATTGTGCACTGTGCACAATAGCTGACCAACTTAAAAATATCAAAGCTAAAAGACACAGAGATCAGTTTATAGGACCAAGGGGGTGGGGGGGGGGGAAGTAAAATCTCAGAACTGAAGATCATTCTAAAACATGTAATGATTCCTGAGTGAAATTCTGCCACTGCTAGCATCAGAAAAAAAATTGTTCAGATTGACTTGGAAAAATTTGCTGGTGACTATTTTTATAAAATTCAGGGGGAAGATGGATGTCACTACACAGAGAACTTTTACATGCATAAGTAAACATTTGATTGTCTAAATGCCCTCTAGTCTTCAACCAAAACAAAAATTTACAAACTCAGTAGTTGATACACTGAAGAAAACTAAACTGCTTTTCTATTTTTCAAAAAAAATTTTCCCCCTATAGGGGGCTAATATAAAAATTTCACTCTAGTGTAAGTGTATGCTCTAGCATAAGATACATAAGTACTTAGTGATTTTGTTAGACTGAAGCAAATGTTTTTGTGCAGTAAATTCAAAGTCTCTTTCTAGGGAACAAATAAGATCAACCTCTTTAAAGACTGTTAGCCTATGAGATTTTTCAGTATGATTTTCACTACCTGCAGTCCTTTCTTTCTAGTACAACTACCAACAAGGACAAGATGTTCAAAACCTTCTGGTGAAGCTTATATTTTAATTACTTTGTAATGCTTTTAAATTGGATCTCTAGGAATCAGCTGCTGACAATGTTTACTTTTTAAAACATGACTTTAGCCAGACCTCAGATACAGAAACTTATCCTCTTTAGTAGCCATTTAGATTCCAAGTTTCTGTTTCTACTTTTTTTTTTCAGTAGATAAAACCTTGTCACTGCATCTTGAGTGTTTTATGTAGCATTGCTCTCTGAAATCATCCTGAAACTTATTCCATTATGATGAGCACTTTCAAGACAAAATATGTACCCATCAATATATTTGTGAGAGTATGGTTTATAAGGATATCTTGGTGATAGTTATTCACAATTAAGGCAAACTCAATAAATTTAAAAAGCCCTGATATGTAAACCATGATGTAAAGTCCATTTTAAAGGAAACAGAGCTTAGGTCACTAACAGCTGGGACATTAAAGAAATGGTACAGCACTGAAACAAAAAGGTTCAACCAGCTCTGTTCTGTGTGAGTGTATCTTTGCATATGTGGATTCTGTTTGTGTATGGGATTCTCTGTTTTTTCTCAAACTGAAATGCACAGCAAGTCAATGCTATTCAGAGTCTAAAAAAGCTGGTGTCAGAAGTGAAGGCTGGACAAACAGAGCCCAAGGCATGGGCTGGGACTCTGGGGAGATATGATTGGCAAAGGTTTTTCAGACTTTGAGAGACCAGCAGATATACATGTCAATTGCTCATGGGAAAGTTGAGGATGCAGGAAATGATAACGGGAGAACTCTTTCCTTGATAAAGTGAAGAAAAGAAAGATCTGCCTGAGTTGTTCACAGCTGGGAGTGTTGATGGGGTTTAAGCGGGCACCGGGAAGAACATTGCTCTATATCAATCCATACAGATGTACCTCTGCACTGTGTGCATGTGTATCTATATTTTTGGACATGCTTAGTTTTGCTGCCCTGGGGTCATCTAAGGAGGAATATCAGCAAACAGACTGGGGATATGAGCTCCCCTAAGTCTCAGATTTTGCCTGACATTAACAACATTAATTAGTACATTACTTATTAAAAATAATTATTTAACTGAAACATAAACTGCAATTTAAAAATTGGCAAAAAATAGGTAAAATATTAATGGAATGAGACTTCCCATTCCTGAAAGCATAAAGAAATTTAATCCCATTTTTGGGAGTTACTGAAAATTTTAAGTCAGTGCTATACTACTAATTAGACAATAATTAGTCTAATGAAAAATTTGATTTGTAACCACTGACTGCCCTTGGTTTTGATTTTGATCTGTCTACCTTTAAAAAAGCTTTATTTCATCCCATGTCTTTATTTCATCCCATGTCTTTAAAACAAGGGACAATGAAACTTTAAAACTTCAAATGTAGAGGATTTGCACCTGAATAATTCATTTTGATGTGTCAAAGCAGATAGGGCTTTTAACCATGTTTATTTTCTCATAACACTGGTCTTAGACCATCAGTTACAGCAAATCATAAATAATAACCTCAAGCATGGATTCAGATAATTTTATCTCTTTTTATTTTACAAACAACATTTTACGAGAAAAAGAAAATATATAGATACAGTATATTTTAGCAACATTGCTATCACATATGACATTATAGCTGGCTATGTAGAATAGAAAAAAATATAGAATATCTAACCTATAATCACAGGCAGACAATGTTTGAAATAGAGGATTTTGTAAATCAGTCCCTAAGATATCTAAGCCATAAAATTCGTTCCTACTTTAATAAGGCAATGACTGATCCTATATATTCTGTGCCTTCTTAGACTATTTTTGGCAGTGTTATCTCATAAGATGAGTTTTTCGTTTTCCTAACCATTCTGCCTGTTTTTCTCTTCACTTGTTCCAGTTCAGTTCATCTTCATTACAACAAAGAACCAGAGCTGTATACAGAATTTCAAATTAATTCTCAGTGGTGAGAAAGGTATCACTTGTTGGTTCCTGGTGTATCTGTCTTGGAGTATTCTGGTTGTGTGACCTGCCTTCATCACAAAACTTTCCCACTTTTCACTTATTTCCAAATAATGAACACAATAGCTTATAGCATTTTTAACAGAACCTATGACTGTAAATTTTCATTTCTAATACAATTTTTTCCTGTTTTCATCCTCTCATTTTCCAGTTTTTCCTCTTCTGTGATATCCTGTTTCTCTGTATTGATAATGTCTCAACATAGTGCTGTCATCAGACTTCATCGCTCACAACCAGATTTTGTGCCACAGTGACTAATTGGACTAATAAAAACCTTAGTAAAACCTTCATTTAAAAATGCAAATGACTATTTATATTGCAATAATAAAATTCAGAATAAAACAGCAACATGTGGAATGGTGTTTAATGTTGATTATTCTTATAGGATTGATAGTAACTATATGTTAGATTGTTTTCTTGAATTAATATTTTTAATTAAAGAAGTATAAATTTCAAATAAATACATCTGGATTTTAAACTAAATAGATTACTTAAAATTAAAATATAAACATGAAATTGGCCTCCTTTCTTGACTTCATGCTTAAAGAGGCTTACAACAAACCTTAAAATTAATAAACCTTCAGGATAATTTCACAGGAAGACTGAGACTGCAGATAGCTCCTTTAGTCTTTATATAAAAAAGGTGATAGTGAAAGCTAACCAGATCCTATCTGGTGCATCTTTCAGAGAAGTATGTCAGGGTTTTTTAGGTAAAAAATTATGCTGAAGATCATCCTAAACCAGAAAATACTAAAAACATATTTCAATTTTCAAAATAAATCTGCTTAAAATTTAGTTAAACAAGCTAGAATTATGTAAAAAATAACAAAGTCTTGAAAAAATATTCAACAGAGAACAGACCTGCTAAGAGAAATGGGAATGAATAATCAAATTCATCAAGGCTGTAATTTTTGTATTGTACACCAGTTTACATGACTGATAAGAACTGAATGCTTATTTCATTTTCATAATCTTCATTATTGTTTAAAAAAAATTTAACTGTACTTTTTATAACTAATTGCAATGCTCACAACTCTTAGGCGAAATGCATATTTTTAATGTTACTTCCCCATAAACATCTTCATCACTGATGTGTCATACTCTAATGGCTTCTGGACTATCTCTTATTATTTTTCTGACTTATTTTCTGGATGCAAAATAAGAAATCTTGAAGAACTCAAGGAGGATGGAAAGAAGTCTCATTAGTATAAATAAAAAGGAAACTCTTTATAAGATTTCAAAATAGATGTAAGAAAGCTGCGACAAAACATGAATTAGAATCTACAGTAAAATTTAAAAAACTCTCTGCTTACAAAGCATGTAGAGTACACACAAAGAAAGCAACATGAAAAAGGATACCTTTAGTTTCCAGAAGTTATGTTACTGAATTTAGCATATCAGTCTAGTCATTTTTAAGAAGTCAATTCGACTTTATTGAAACTTCAAAATTAAAGGCAATGAAGGATGTTTAGTGAATGCTATCATGCTCAATATACTGAATCTTAGAAAATAATTACTTGTCTTGCTGAGAAGACAGGTGCAGGCAATGTAGCACTTCAGTGTTAAAAGGGACTGTCTTTCACAGACTGTATAAAAATGTAAATGCCAATTTCTTGCTCTGTAGTAGATAACACTCAGTTTTACATCATATCAATGAAAAACATCAATGAAAATAGCAAGTACAACATCATATTGCGTAGAGACTATTGATTCCCTACACATTCAGTGGTATGGGAATGTAAAATGATATAATGTGCATACAAACTGACAGCTAGATTCATATCTAACCTCACTGAAAAACACTTTTATGAATGTAAAGAATGGTACTCATATTTTTTTAAATTGTTTTTGTTGTTGTAAGCATTAATTACTGAAAGAAAAAGAATAAATAATAATACTTTGTACAAAGATTTTACAAAGTCACTAATTCCAGGGAACGATATATAATGTATATATTCCACAACTGTAGCACACTCAGCGATGGGGCTGGGGGTACACAAGGAGCTGGGAGGAGACACAGCCAGGACAGCTGACCCCAGCTGACCTAAGGGTCAATCCAGACCATATGGTGTTGTGCTTAGCATATAAAGCTGGAAGAAGAAGGAGAGGGGAGACATTCAGGGTGACGGTGTTTGTCTTCTCAAGTCATCATTCTGCATGATGGAGCCCTGCTTTCCTGGGGATGGCAGAACACTTGCTTGCCTATGGGAAGTGGTTGATTATTTTCTTGGTTTACTTGGCTTGCATGGTTGGATTTTCCTTTACCTATCAGCTGTCTTTATTTTTAAAATCACCATGGTTTAAACTCATACAGTGACTAAACCACTGCAGCCACTTTTTATTATCACTTTTCCCCCCACATTCCTGGTGAGGCAGAGAGGAGAATCATATAAAGGTAAAAACTGTGAACATTAAGAACAGTATAAGAAGAAGAGGAAGAACAAGCAGGATAAAAATAATACCTTACCTATAATGGGGAAAAAAAACAAAGAATGAAAAGAGAGAGAGAGGAAGAAAACACAAAACCCAGGAAAAACAAGTGATACACATACACAATACAATTTCTCACCACCTGCTGGCCAATTTCCAGCCTTTCCCCAAGCACTGACAAGGCCCTCCTGGCCAGGTCCTGCTAATTTACAGATGGAGCATGGTGTCATGGTAGGGAATGTCATTTTGTCCAGTTTGGGTCAGCTGTTCGGGCCATACTCCACCCCAGCTTCTGGTGCAACTCCCCACTGGTAAAGAATGGGAGACTGAAAATTCTTGGACTCAGTGCAAGCACTGCCCAGCAACAACTAAAATACCAGTATATTATCAGCATCATTCTTTTACTAAACCCAAAATACATCACTGTAGCTGCTAGTAAAAAAAGCCACAATTTTTGCAGAGAAAACCAGGACATAAACCCACAAATTTTTTCATGTTTATTCTACCAATTCTTTCCCCTATTCTATCCAGGGAGAAGTGAATGATTAGCTGTTTTGTGCTTAGGTACTGACAGGAGTTAATCCACAGCACTGCCCTCCAATAGTGGCATATGACTAAAGTTATTAAACTAAATTTATCACTGGCTTTATTTAGAATTTTTATGATGCATTACATTGTGTTCCTTAAGTTAAAAGACATCAGGAATAAATACAATTCTTTTTCAAAATATTTGTCTCTGCATTTTTGCCTAAAATGTCGCTTGCAGGTAGGAAAAAAAGTCCATTTGTCATGATCCAATTCATGAGAGGTGCCTCTGCCTGAAATAAGATAACATTCAAGTGTTCTTTAGTAAAGTTGCCTGTGAATAATATTGTTATATATTCAGTCACTTTTGCAGGTCTTTTTCACAATTAAAATACCAAAAGACAATCATAATTTTCCTGAAACTTTATGATTTGAATGCTTCCAAGATGATTTGCAAAAGGACACTCAAGTGGCACAACCTGGATTGCTAAGGATTATGAAAGACCTTTTCATATGCTGAAGTCAATAGTGCGGATTCTATTTAAAAGTAAATGTAAGGTAGAAAGATAAAAAGAAATAGAAAGGAGAGGGGTCAAGCAAATGTGAGAGAATGAGACAGAGAGAGACAGACAAGCAGATGACAATCAGCACCCATGGATCCAATGGCATCCCTTTGGTCGTCCTTCACACTGGGATTCTAGGTGGTGAAGGTCCCAGAGCTGTTCTGAGGGTACCAGAACTTTTATACAGTCCAAGTTCCAGGTATCCATAGAGGCGGCTCCCGGGCTGTTCCAATTACCCATAGAGGCTGTGTCCATAACTTGGGGTGATTTCTGTGTGACTGGTTATATATATATATACAGTCACCTCCTTTCTCACAGTTTGCCACAGTGGGAATTTTTGTCTGGATTCAATAACCATGATGTGCTAACCAGATCTGCTTCACCAGGCTTGAAATTAGTTCCTTCCTGTTGTAAATTTCGCCTGTCTGTGTTTATCTCAAGTTCCTGCTGTGGTGGTTATTTTATGGCAATTTCCTTCTGTGGCCTTGACAGTGTTCTGAGAGAGAAGCAACAATATTCTTTAAGTACTTACAGCCTTACAGCATTAAAAATTTCCAAATATCATGTTGTTATGTAAAAAAAAAAAAAAAACAAAAAAACAAAAAAAAAAGAGTTACCATTGAGAAAGGAAGGAGAGGATGATTGTGAGTCACAGGAAATAGATTAACACCTGGGACATATTTATTAAATATATATATATATAATTTATTAAAATACAGTCAGAGTATGTGAAATGATGAAGTCAGCTATGAAATTGGTGGAGTTCCCAAAGTTCTGAACTACAGTCTCCTAAGCAGAATATCAGAAATCACTCAACTTCTATATAGTTGTTGTATTTAAAATTTAAAATCTATTTAAGATTTTTCACACAGTTGCTCATTGAGTATGTTTACATGTGGGTAACACCCTGAACACTTTTAAACAAATCTAGCTTAGAATGTAAGTTTCACATTTCAATAAACTAAAAATATATAATTTAAGTGTTTTTTTTAATTTGAATTCCTTCATATTCAGTTCAGTCTTGCTTTTTTGGAAGAGATAAAATTATGTTAAAACTAATATTTTTCCAGCAATTAATTTATTCTGAGCTGAGTCCAGACTACTGACTCTAGGCAAAGAGAAATAAATATGTATAGTGTGAAAATGATTATGAAATAAGTATTTATTCAGATCCCTGATCATATAGCAGGACTATAAAATACTGCAGTCACTAAATAGTGAAAAAAAAAATGGGGAATATCAGGTTTGATGGATTACGCATTTTATATGGATATAATCCTGCAATAGATTTGCTAATACAGCACAGCACTTTTCAGCATTTGTGTTTAAGGGGAAGAGGTGAACATAGAGAAAATCACAAATTGGAAATATTGCTGAGGCACACCTCTCCTGCAGAGGCCCTGAGCAGAGCTTACCTGGTTTGTCAACCATTGTGAAATATGTGTTATACAAGACTCTTGTGACACATTGAAGGTAAATGTTCATCTCTTCACCTAGTGAAATTACCTGTAAAATTTCAGTTTTCCTAGAGAAGTTGTCTTTGAAAGTGATTGTTATATGGTCAGTCAATTTTTCAGGCCTTTTTCATCCTTAAAATGCCAAAAGGCATACAGCATCATTTTTTCTGAAATTCTATGATTTGAATGCTATTCAGTATGATCTGCAAAGGACACTCGAGTGACACAACTTTGATTGCTAAGGATTATGAAGGATTTTTTTCTGATTCAGAAGGTAACAAGACAAAGGTGGCACACTTTATTCATATATGTTTATCAGGCTTGAAAATTTCTGTTTGCCACTCATGAGTCTAAGAGAAGAAAAAATTTGATTTATCACTCAGAGGATACATTGATGTTTCTTATCACTACTCAGATAGGCAGGTACTGAGGATGAGAAACTGGGCAAGAACTGGCAACCCAGAAAGCCGAATGTATCCTGGGCTGTATCAAAAGCAGTGTGGCCAGGAGGTGATGCTTCTACTCACAGTCACATTAAATCCCTGCAGAGGTACTGGGTCCAGAAAGGGGGCTTATGAAAACGTCCCTTCCAATCCAAACTGTTGTGATGGAATCATGATACCATGATTCTACAATTCTCTGTTCATGAGTCAAATAATCAATATATGTATTTAAATAATGTGATAATTAATAATGAGAAGGGAAACCTTGGGGATAGAATAGCTATCTATTAATGCATTATTCGTGTAAACATCAGTTCAGTTTTCAGTGTCAATTAATAAAGCACATGATAAATTATTTGAAAAGAACAGGATATAAAATTATTATAAGCCTACAATTTCCCTCCCAATGAATACATACTGTAGCACTGTTGAAAGTAATGGAAAGGCTACCAAAGAACTGACAGCACGGCCTCAGATTTTCTGGTGTTCATTTTAACTCCCTTATTGTGCTATGAAATGTGATAGCTCCTTAGAAACCACCTATAGGACATGTGACACTGTTTAGCAGACATATGAAAATGTAACAAAATTCTGGGAATCTATTGCCTTTCAACTGCTCAATTTCTTTTCGTTGACCATTTTAAGGTTAATAACAAACAAGCTATCAACAGAAAAATAAGATGGGGGAAATGTCAGCAAGAAGCTCAAGAGGCCAAGGTCCTGGAAAACAACAACCTAAAAATAGAAGTAAATATACTACTTCATAAGCTTCAAGGGAGATACTATTTGTTAACTAGATATTCACCGAGACAAAGTTAGACTAAAGCTATGTTCCAGTCAACAGTGATTCTGGATGAATCAATGTTAATTGGAAACTGATAAGGTCATTCTAAAATGGCTGTTAGGCAAATGCTTTATCTGTGGAGATATTTATGATCAAGCAGGTCTATGGTCTAGATTTCAGGGTATAATTTCAGGGTACAGACAATACCTGTGTAGTTTAATAGATGTAAATATTCCATACTAGACGATGACTGGGAAGTGCTGTTATGTGTTTATACTTTCCATATTGTGTAGAGAGAAACAGATACTGAAAAAAAAATAATAGGAACACTAAAATTACTGTCAGAAAAAAAAAGGATTAATGATTTTACAGAGAGCTTAGTCTTTGAGTTCTAATATAGCTAGATAATAGCAACAAACTCCAGAGACCCACTGGCATCCACTAATTTATCTTGTAAAAGGGCACTGGGGTTAAACCATCTAGAAACTGTCTCTTCAATTACTTTAAAAGGCTAAAAGAACGATGATCTTTTTCTAAGTCCTTGTTACACTGGATAGTCCCTGCAGGTAAAAAAAAAAAAAAGATAATCAGACTGACAAAATTCAGTAAATGGACAGTTAGAGCTTTTTACTGCACAAGCCAACAGCCTGGAGACAAGGGAGGAATGTCAAGTCCCAGTTTATTATTGCTTCACTGGTCTTAACTGTTAACTGTTGCTTTTTTCCAGTTGCATAACATAGATATTTTGGACATCACTTGAATCTTTTCCTGCATGATCAGCTCCTCTTGAATGTTTGTTTTAAGCAAACAAACAGTAAATTGGAGTAAATTTTAATTACATTTACCACAGTGTAAATCAAGAGTAACTCCAGTCCAGTCACTGGAGTGTCATATTATGAAGCTAAACTGTGTTCAGAAAGAAACTCACTGAATAAATGCTGTAAACCTGCTAAAGAATCTTTTCTGGCACAGAGATACGTGTCAAATTATCCCTTATATAGCTATCCAAGATCTCTGCAGCATGTGTGTTGGTTCTTTCTTCTATAAACAACAAAGCTATTCTTTCCTGTGTTCCTCAATCATCCAGTCATTCTCCCACCCCCAGAGTTTCTACTATGTCTGTGTGTCTTTTAAGGAATAGGCATGACAAAAAGTTCTCTAAAAAGACTTGCAAGTATTTTAACACCAGGATGAGAAATGTGTGAGTTATTAAAATCTTTTTTATGGACAAAGAAAAAAAATCACTTTTTGAATAGTTAACAAATATTGTTGTTATATCTTAAATCTAGTAATTGTTGGCCAGATAAATATTACAGAATATGAAAAATACTAATACACTTAAAATTGTTAAATACACATTTCTCAGCTATTAATACTTCTCCTGGTGTTATGTTCACCCTCCCCCTGCTCCTACATCCTAAGTTTCTTTCTAGTGTTGGCGTGTGTGATGGAGTGTTATTGGGAATTTTTAATATCTGAGCTACATTGCCCAGACAGAAAGATATGATATTCATGCTGATAATTTCTTCTACACAGTTTTTTCTCTACATTTCCCAAGGAGTCATCTTCATGTTTAGTAGCATGATCTTTCTTCAGTGGCTTGCATCTCCAGACTAGTTCCAAATTGACTATATGTGCTGGTATGCTAGTACTTGTTGCCTGTTTACTTTGTTACACTCAGAATCAGTCTCTGTAATGTTATGGATAAGCTGTTTATAGCCAGGGGGTGTCTGGTGAAAAGCCTATGTCCTATGCCTATACCTCTATGCTGCATCCCATTTCCACACTTTTCAAGGACTCTGCTTTCCTGTCAGGCCTGCATTACTCTACCCTACATCACTTCTACAGTGGAATGAATAGCATCAGAAAACAAGGGAAGAGCAGCTGGTGCCATCTATCTTGATAATGGTGGTCCATGGCATTCTTACACCTGCAGTGGAGAGATATATATTTGAAGAATTAATTATTTGATGAAGAAGTTGGCTGTATGGATGCATCCAAAGTTGCAGTCAGTGGCTCAGTGCCCAAATAGAAAACTAGTGGTGCTCCCTTAGTTTCCATACTGGGTCCAACACTATTTAATGTCTTAGTTCATTGCACAGAAATGGGATGGAGTGCATGCTCAGCAAGTTTGCAGATGACAGCAGGATGAATGGTTCAGTCAATATTCTTGAGCAAATGGACCTGAACAAGCTTGAGGAGTGGGAAATGTGGACCTCAGGAAGTTCAACAAGGCTGACTAAAAGATCCTTTACCTCAGTCAGGGAAACCAATCCTCACTATCAATATAGACTGGGCAGTGAATATGTTGAGAGCAGCCCTGTGATGGAGAACTTTGGGGATACTGGTGGATTCACTTAGAGCAAGCCTGGCCAACCATAGTCGTTATTCTTGCAGTCTTGGTATGCAGTTCATAGAATGCTTCTAGGAATACTGTACTGTATGATTAGGCTATAGACTAACACAAAACTTGCAGTTATTCTGGTGGCTTATATTTTTTTTTCTGGATTTACATCAGCAGCTGATATATTATGTAATTTGATGTGTTTGTATTACCTTACAAAACAAGCTACTAATATTTTTATTGCATTATTTGCTTTTTATTAAAGATTACCTTTTTATATTTATTTTTAACTTGGAAGAGTATAGTTTCACTACTTCTCAGACAGAGAAATAGAGAATCCATGTGTTATTGTCTACATTCACTCTCATGTAAAGAACACAAAAACATTACACAAAAGATTATTGGCCTAAGCCCAAAACACAGAACTATAAATACCATACTGAAAGAAACGGAGCTTCTAAAATATCGGTAGATAATGAAAATTGTTTACAAAGGGCTAAGATATGGCATCTGTTTTTCTGCTGTATCTGTTCTTCTAATTTTGTCATTTCTCCTACTGTTTTCTTTGCTGACTGCCTACTACATTAAGAGGAATTATCAGGTGATACAAGGTAGGGTTAAAAACACAATGGAAATCAACTGACTCTTTGGCTTCTTAGATTTTTCATGGTATAGATTTTAGGTTCACTCTTTTAGTCCTGAAAAAAGTTTCATCAACTCATGCTATGAAATATGAATATTCATAAAAATTATTAATCAGCATTATTAATACCTTGATCATATAATTACATACGTGTGCTGGTATATTAAACAACGTTGCAAGTATGATATTAAGTAATTGCAACTAGATCTTTCTGCTTTATGGAGAAAGGAATTAATTATTAACCTGATGTTTTCAATAGTTTGATAGTGGATAAGTTGTCTTGTATCTTTTGGATATACAATGCAATCATCATGATTTTAATATTTTACAACTGCTTCTATAAACAAAGTCTTATGAAGATGGTTTTTAAAAGTAAAAGAAATCTAAGCTGAAATTATAAAAACATAATTTTGCTAGAAGCCAATGTCCTTATTTGATTTTAAAACCATGGGTAGCTACCTAAACAATATAGAGGGAAGAGTTAAACACATCAGCATCCTAGCCATATATTCGCATGTTCATATTTCAGCCCTTCTAATTGCATACACCTGTATTACATTTTTGAAATAATTACTCTCTTTTTCTTCAAGGTACTGAAAAATGCATTTTACAGAGCATTTAGACCCCCAGTAAGTATTTTATTTGCTCCTGCCCTTGCAGGAACTCGGAAGCAGCTTTAATATCTCCTCATGGATTCTTTACTCATTGTAATGTTATAATGTACTCTTCTATCAACTTGTTAACATGAAAGCAGTTACATTTCCATGTCATAATTATAGACAGAAAGGCAGAGAATATCTGGTGTTCCAGTAGGTTGTCCAGAGAGCCACAGGAGTAGGAGGCAGAGACTTCATCTTGCTTCAGGTAGTTCATAGTCTTACATCACTTTGAAATTACTTCCATGCATAGAAATAGAATTTAAACAAAGGAAAGGGTCTGTGATGTGCTTCAAGCAGTGCTACAGAAGATGGAATTTTTCTTGCCTAGATTTGAAACTGAAGAAATTACATCCTCTGTAATTACACTTCAAAATTTTAGAGCAGCCACATTCACATTTTTTGCAGCATCCAATACCATGATCTTCTCTGATGGCTTGGGCAGAGGACCACTTTAGTTTCTGATGCTAATGCACCCTAATTAATGTCAAAGCATGATGTTGATTAGAACTATCAATAAAGAGAATTTTATGTTCCAACTAAGTTTAAATAAATAACATTTCACATGATATTGCATTCTACATGCTTCTTTGGTTTATAGCTGTGATCAATAACTCAGTGTCCAAGTAGAAACCAGATGTGGTTGAGGTTTCTCAGGGGTTGGCATTGGGACTGGATCTGCTTCCCACCTTTGTCAGCAATATGGACAGTGGACTTCAGTACACCCTCAGCAAATCTGGTGATGGCATGGAGATATTGTGGTGCTGTCAACATGTGGAAGTGAAGGGATGCCTTCTAGAGGGACCTGGACAGGCCTGAGAGGTGGGTCTGTGTGAAGCTTGTGAATCATAGAATGAGAGAATGTTAAGTGTTGGAATGGACATTAAAGATCATCTAGTCCCAACCCATCTGCCCTGGGTGGGGATGCCACCCACTAGATCAGGTTGCTCAGAACCTTGTTCAGCCTGGCCTCCAATGCTGCTAGGGTTGGAATATCCACAGCTTTCCTGGGCAAGATAGTCTGATGTCTCACCACTCTCACAGTAAAGAATTTCTTCCTAATATCTTATTTAAACCTACCCTCTTGCAGTTCACAACCATTAACCCTTTTCCGGTCACTACATGCACTCATAAAAAGTCCTTCTCAGTTCTCTTGTAGGGCTTTATGCAATGATAAATTCTCTCTCAAACCTTCTCTTCTCCAGGCTGAATAATCCAAATATTTTCAGATGCCTAAGATGACTTATGAAATTTTATCTACTGTTCACTAACTTTTTAGGAATTTCACCATTGTGTTCCATCCAGTTCCTGCTGAAGTACTTATACAGAATTTATGAATACCTTGCAGTCTACTAAAAACCCATGTTCAAGTCAACGTCCTGGGAGATCTAAAGCAGCATTTAAAAATCAGATACTGTCTCAGTGGTTTGAACAATGAGGCTAATCTTGGTACACCTGCTCAGGCATAAAGGCAATTAGGAAGGAAAGAAAATAGAAATGAATAGTCAAGTCAATGTTTATTAGCCTTGTCACTAACTATTCTGATGGATTTAAAACAGTAATCTGAAACAAAATCCTATGATAAATGTTTTTTCCATTTTTGAAGCAGTTGGGTATATAGAGTTGACCTTCTGGTGCTGGACAAACACTAAAGCAGGAGACACTGTAAAGTGAATAGAGATGCAAGTCTAAGGTATGAGGCAGATATGAAAATCTTAACTTGTAACATGGACTGAAATTGCCACATTATAAATAAATAAAGCTGTAGGATGTATTCTCATTACCTGATTGTGGATCAAATTCCAACAAAATAAAAATAAATATCACTATTAGAGAAAAGTAATAAATATTCCTCAGTCAACATTAATGGATAGGCATAGAAAAGCAGCTGTATGCAGTAAAGTAGGAATGAAACAATAGAATTAAATCTCAGGAATGGGCAGAAATTTCATGTGAACTTGAGACTAAGTTGCAAATAAAAATTAGATATTCACTGAGACTTATGTAATTACAACTTCAAAATGATTGAAGAACATAAATTCTCATTGATTTAAATAAAATCTAAGAGTATAAATACCTTTAGAAATTGGATAATAGGCATATATTTTTTTTTGATTACCAAAGAGATTTAAAGATCCCCAGAAAATATTTCTAGAAGGACAAGTTAATTAAGTTTTCACAAATTTAATTTTTCAAGTCTATAATTTTTTACGAGTCAGTTTGTGCCATTTCAGCTTTATAAATCAGCTGAGTTCACCACACAATGTCTCTTTTATGTTATTTATTTTAAATATAAATTATTTTTATAAAATTAATACATTATTTTTAATAAATTTATTAAAATAAATTATTTTATATTATTTATTTAAAAATTGTTTTATCTTTCATTTGTTTAAATATCTTAAAAACAAATTTAAAACTGCTAGACTACTGTCTACCAGCATAATGCTGAGGGAAACCAAAATTTTCCATTGAAAGATCTCATTTTCAATTGGTTGCTACTTTTCCAGAAGTTAGATTTTCACACTGAGATGCTATATTATCTGTGACAATATCAAACTATTGGATTTGGGTATTTTTAGCTTAGGAGACAGACTTTCAAAATTTTCCAGGCTATCCCACTGAAAAGCTAGAAGACCGATGAGTAGACTAATTTAAACTTCTATTGAGACAGGAACTAGCTTTCAGATAATTCTAAGTGTTCTCAAAACTTTAACGAAAATCTAGATAATCTTGTGGTTCGGTTGGGTAGATTTTCAAACAGTTCATTTATTGCACAAATATTTAGTTGTTGCAGTTGTTGTTCAAAATAAAACAGATGCAGGAGCTATGGATGACTTTTGTCCCATATTTAACAACTTAGAAGATGAATATTTGTCCATGACAAAATGGTTTTAAAATATCTGCTAGTTGAGGTAAAGTCAGTCAGGCAGTTCCCAGGAGACATACTTTAATTATTTGCCTGTTTTCGTTAGGCACCATCTGGTTCTTCTTCCATACCTTTAAAAAGCTGTGCTATTACACAGGAAAAACAAAACAAAACAAAACAAAACAAAAAAGCCAGAACAAACAAACAAAAAACCCCAGAAAACGTTCATGGTCTGAAATATTAACAAGAAAAAACATGACTCTTTAATGTAGGAGGAGTCAGAATATTCCAATGTTCAGAGAAATCAAATATTAACAGCTTCCAGTGCCTTGGATGCTTTTGATTTTGAATTAAAAGGCTTTAAAGTTAGAAATACAAAAGCATAGAACCATAGAAACATAGGATATGCTGAGTTGGAAGGGACCTATCAGGAGTCCCTTCATCATCCCTATCATCAAGTCAAACTTCTAGCCCAGTGCAGGAAAACCCAAAAATCGCATTGTGTGCCCAAGAGCATTGTCCAAATGCGTCTTGAACTCAGACAGGCTTGGTGCTATGACTGCTTCCTTGGGGAGCCTGATCCAGTACTCAACAACTATTTGTGTGAAAAACATTTTCCTCCTTTCTAACATGAGCCTCCCCTGATTCTGCTTCATGGCACTTACTCAAGTCCAATCGCTGGTCTTAACAGTGAAGAGGTCAGTGCCCTGTGCTTCCCCTCTTGAGTGCATTGAAGATCTCAATGAAGTCTTCCCTCAGTTTGCTCCACGTGGAACAGACCAAGTGACCTCAGCTACTCCTCACACACCTTCCTCTCCAGACACTTCACCAACTCCATTTTTCTCCTTTGGATACTCTCTAATAGCTTCATATCTTATATTGTGGCACCCAAACTACCCCCAGCACTTGAGGTGAGGCTGCCCCAGGGCAGAGCATACCAGGACAACCCCCTCCCTCGCCCAGCTGGTGACGCTGTGCCTGATTCCCCCAGCTGGCCTTCCTGGCTGCCAGGGCACTGCTAACTCATGTTAAATGTGCCATCAACAAGGACCTCCAGGTGCCCTTCTGCAGCACTGGTCTTCAGCCTCTAGCTCTCCAGTCTATACACAGAGCTAGGGTTGTCTTATCCCAGGTGCAATCCAGCACTTGCCCTTCTAAAAGTGCTTAAAAATGTTTTAAGAAGCGGGACATGTCTGAAGGCAGGAAGAGCACTGACTTTTGTGTTCTAATTCTTGAACAGAAGGTCTGAACACTAGGTCAGTGGGACATTATAAAAAGTGTCTCTTTTTCCTCCTCTACAATGAACTTCATTTACAAGCAAATACAGTATGGAATTAATCTCTGAAATGTTTTGAATCTTCTGACATGCTGTATATTTCTTCTAATCACATCTTTAAAAATTGGACACCTGAGAATATGCCATTTTTCACTGCTTAGCTATTTATTACATTTTTTGAAAGACAGACTGAATGCTGATAGCCTTTATCTGCTGAGATATATATTCTCTGAAGACCAGATTGCTAGAAGTGGAGAACAATATCATGTTTAGGTAATTTCAGAGCATGGACCTACTGAGCAGAGGGAATGCTCAGCTTTTATTTTATTTGAGGCCTGAACAAGTCCTTTTCTATATCTGTGCACTTAGGGATTAACACTAAAAACATATTTTATTTTATGGTTGAAAGGCTTGAAGACCCAGAGTTGGGGGAAAGTATTTTACATTAGTAGGCAGCATATGCCTATATCCATACTTGTAAATTCAATATACCTGACATTAGTTTCTGACTGTGAGTCTGGCTATTCTGGAATGGCTTTCTTTTCCATTGTTCTGTCATATTCTTAACTTTGCTATGAGCCTCTCATCTTTTTACTCTTGGGCATAAGGGAGATAAAAACAGCAGGACAATATTGATACTGATAATGAACATTCTGTCAAGCAGCTGGACCAGACCATGAAAACAGAGTCTTTTTTAGGAGATATTCAGTAGAGAATTTATTTTACTCTTATCACACCTATAAAAAAGAAAAAAACTAATTCCAGTTTAGATTAAAAAAAAAATGTATTCTGTGACTATAAGTATTCATTTTCTTTCATGACCAAAAATATCTTTCAACTTGAAGTGTTCTTTGGACTGCTTCTTATATAAGAAGAAATGGTAAATACAAAGGCCCTAAATGCTGTATCTACCACAGAAAATTGCATTCACCTTAGACTGTTCTCTTTTACTGAGAACATCCATTGTCTAAATTATCTCATCTTATTTCTCTGAATAGCATTTTATCATGTCAAGACTGCCTTTTGGAAATTATCTCTAAGCAGTAGTAACCTATGAGCCTCACTTGGGATTTATCTAAGAAAGGTTTTGCAAATTTATATCAAAGTTTAAAGTGTGAGTCTGTATTATAAGTTGGAAAATTCTTCCAACTTAAAAACACCAAGCTCATGTGTGTGGAAATATTTCTTGTATTCATTATTTTATCACCTTTGGAAGATCAGACAGGCGACTCAGGACTATTTTGAGTCAGAAGGGTGTCATGAGATTATGCAGGGAAAACATACAAAGGGCGAAAACCCAACTAGAACTTAATACGGCTCAAGCTGTGAAAAACAAAATGTTTCTATTAATACATCAGCAAAAAAAATAGTGCTAAGGAGAATCTCCTTGCTTCACAGGTTAGGGGGTGGAATCATAATAACACAGGATGAGGAAAAGTCTGAGATACTTAGCATCTTCTATGCCTCAGTCTTTAATAGCACAAAAAGTCTTCAGGTTGCCCAGCCCCGTGAGCTGAAATTCTGGGAGCAGAATGAAACTGCCATAGAACAAGGAGGAAAAAATCCAAGATCTGCTACACTGCTTATATACACAGAAGCATATGGGGCCATCTGAGATTCACCCAGGAGTACTGAGAGAGCTGATGGAAGTGCTCACTGGGCCACTTTCAATCATTTACCAGCAGTCCTGGCTTACTGAGGAGGTCCCAGCTGACTGTACATTAGTAAATATGATACTCATCTGCAAGACAGTCAGACAGGAGGATCTGGGGATCTACAGGCCTGTCAGCCTGACCTCTGTACCAGGTAAAATCATGGAGCAGATGATCTTGAGTGCCATCACATAAGATGTACAAGAAAGCCAGGGGATCAGGCCCAGAGAGTAAAGGTTTATGAATGACAGGTCCTGCTCAACCTGCCTGATCTGCTTCTATGAAAAAGTGATTCACTTGGTCAATGATGGAAAGGCTGTGGATGTTGTCTGCCTAGATTTTATTAAAGTCTTTGACACTGTCTCCCACAGTATTCTGGAGAGTGTGGCTGCTCATGGCTAGGACAGGCACAATGTCCATTGTGTAGAAAACTGCCTGGATGATGGGGCCCACAAAGAGTTAATAGAATTAACAGCTGAACAGAGTTAAATCCTGTTAGTAGCCAGTCACAAGCTCCCCAGGGCTCAGTACTGGGGCAAGTCCTGTTTAATATCTCTGTTCCTAGATGAGAGGGTTAAATGCATCTCCATTAAGTTTGTGAATGACACCAAGATGAGTGGGAGTCTTGACCTGCTGGAGAGTAGAAAGGCTCTAACCTAGAGAAACTGGATTTATAGGGCAAAGCCTAATGGCTAAAGGCAATTTTCTAAAGTTCAACAAGGCAAATTGCTGGATCCTGCATTTGGACAGGCTGGGGGAAGAATGCCTGGAACGCTGTAGGCAGAAAAGGACCATGTAGTGCTGGTCAACAGTGGCTCAAGGTGAGCCAATGTGGGCCCAGGTGGGCAAGGAGGCCAATGGAATCCTGGCCTTCAGTGTGGCCAGCAGTAAGAAGGCAGAGATCATCCCCCTGTACCTCAAATGCAGTGTTAGGTTTTGAGCTCCTCAATACAAACAGGACATTGAGGGGCTGGAGAGTGTCCAGAGAACGTCAGTGGAGCTGGTGAAAGGACTGGAGCACAGATCTCATAAAGAGCACCTGAGAGAGCTGGGGTTGTTTAGTCTGGACTAAAGCAGGGTTGGGACAACCTACTCTCTCTCTACAAGTGCCTGAAAGGAAGTTAAATCTTGGTGGGTGTCAGTCTCTTCTCCCAAGTAACAAACAATAGGATGAGAAGAAATGGCCTCAAATTCTTTCAGGGGAAATTTAGCTTGGATATTAGGGAAAATTTCTTCACCAAAAGGGTGGTCAGACATTGAAGAAGGCCTATGGTAGAATCACCATCCCTGGAAGTGTCCAAAATATATCTAGATGTGGCACTTGGGCACATTGTTTATTGGTGAATGTGTCAGTTGTATTTCACTGGTATGACTCGATGATCTGTGATCTTGGAGATCATTTCCAGCTGTAACAATTTTATGCTTCTATGTTTAATTTAGCATATTCCTAGAAATGCAGGCAGTTTTCTAGACCAGAAAAAGCTGTGAATATAGCATTTCAACAAATATCTTGGCTGTCTTCTCTTATAGGTGTTCAAAAAATTATTCACAAAATTACAAACACACAGTTTTTTTTGCTGCTTTGTCCAGTATTATGTACTAAATATGTCTCAAACTCAAGTTTAATATAGAGTTTCAAAATAATATTCAATTAGCTATAAAAATTAGTTTATGGTACCATAATTTCCTGGCTCTAACCACTCAATTTAAGATTCAGTAAAAAAGGGACACTGTGTTCTTCCAAATAATAAGTGCTACTAAGATTCACATACTGAACAATTCTATTTTTGCAGTCAAAAAACCAGAGATCTTGAAAATATGAAATTTGTAGATTAAAATGTCATTGCAAAGAATATATGTAAGCAAATTAAAGAAATAAATTACAAATGAAAATAATCTCTTTTTTTTCATTTTCTAAGTTTTGAGGGCTTAATGTGTAAAGTTAGGAATGTAAAGAATGTAATTTTGATGTTTAAGTCATCGTAGTTATATGTGCATTGGCTGATGTTATATTTTCAAATTTAAGTGAATAATATATTTTGATCAAGGGAAATTATGTATATACTTAGATAAACAATTCACTTACATCATTAAATACAAATAACAAGGTATACAGTAAACAAATTCTAGTTTAATACAGTATTCGCTACTAAAAATTCTCAGTTTAAATGCAAGGAACTAACAAATGAAGCCAGCAAATCATAGTTGAGTTGATTAATGTACTGTGACAAGCTGGGGAAAATGAAGCATTTTCATGCTATATCAATGAAAGTGCTACCTGTTGTAAAGCTGCTAACATAAGCATTTGTAGAACATGCCAATATGAAGCATTTATCTTGTGCCTCATTCATGTTTTGAAGCCAGTGCACGAGAGAAATTAGAATCTGCTTTGCATTCTGTTTGACATTGTCTTTTTCTATAGGAGTTTGTTAAGGCATCTGTGATGAGGGATTAGGACACACACTTAACTTAGAAAATATTTTTTTCTCTAGGAAAAGAACAGTTAAAAAAACCAATTAGCAGAAAAAAAAAATCAAAACCCTAAAAACTGAGATAGTTTCCATTTTTAAGGAAAGTAACCTATTTTTGTTTGAAAAATATTATTCTATGTGAATTGGTATTTGTAAAAGACAGACCTTTGTCTTGGGGATTTTTGTGAGTAATTTGTGAAAATACATTCAATATGTTGAATTTTAGATTAGAGAGTGAGGTCTTCAGAGAATACCTAGTAAGCTTTTGTCAAAAGATCCTTACAGGTACAGCTTAAATCATGATTTAAAATACATAGATAACAGCTTTAGTTTTAACTTGAAAATAAAAGAATTATACTTAAAGTAAGAAAAATTCTCATGTCTGAATTTTCCATTTTAATTAACACCTCTGAAAACTTCTGAACAAGAACATATATTAATGTCATAAGTGGGATCAAACAAAACTTCACCTTTTACCATGCCTTAGTATGGAGGCTCATTTCTAAATTATTGTGCATTAGTTTCCTGAAGCCACCCTACATTTTATTTCAAAGGTGCATGAAAATATTTAATTAATTAATTAATTAGCTTTTCATTTGTAGCATTTGACAGTAAACAGGTTTATGGGAAAAGTAATATGAATTTCTATTTCATTCTTAGTCTTTCCACTGTCTAAAAGAGGCATAGAGTAGCTTGTCCATGAATTTTAAGTGAAAGAATGAATGAATGAATAAGACATTAAATTCTTGAAAAAGAAGAAAAAAAAAAAAAAGCCAGGGAAGGCCAAAATCATGTGTGTATATATGCATGTGTGAATTATGTGTGTATATATATATATATATTTACACACATATAAAAACTATAAAATAATATTATGTATATGAAATTATAAAATACTTTAAGCTTTATATTTTTATGCATATATATTAAACAAAAAATAAGAGATGCAGCCAGGTACTAATGTATTCAGTCATTACATTTTTAAACCTTTTGGCTTTACAAAAGCTAAGAAAGCTAGAAGAAAAAAGATGTTGTCATAAAAGTGAGAGGAAAAGAACTTTAGATTGGGGAAATACAATACAGAATAAATGAAATTATGGTGGAGATGACAGATATAATCACTCATATGAGAAGAGAAGCAGGCAGAAAAGCAGCATTCCTCTGAAAGAATGATGGAAGCACAGAGTAGAATTATACTTTTTCTTATATGTAAGTAACAAAGTAGTTTTAGCAAAAGCCTAAGGAAATTTAAAAAAAAAATCACCAAAAATAGTGGAGATGAAGAGGTCCACTACTGGGCCATGCATGGACCTTGATGACTTCATAAACTATTATTTGCTTTGTATGTTGAGGCCAAATACAAGTCATCTGGAAAGTAAAATATAGAACGATAGATATTTGAGAAGAAAATTTATAAATTACTCTATAGCAAGATTTCACTGGCAATTCTAGAAGTGTGGGGAGGTGCAGCTTTGATAAACTGTCAGAATCATGTGAAGGGTTGGTATTATAGATGTTGGGATACTTTTTAGCAGGGTGTGATATTGTGAGAGGTAGGACAGCATGACATATAGGGTAGGATTCTGCCTTACCAATTCTGGTGCATGAGTGGTTATTGATTATCAGCTGAACAGGCTCTGGGGGAAAAAGCCCAGATTCAATCACATCACTCACAACATTAAAATTGTCTTTTTCATTTCTTTACAGACCCTAAATATAACGTAGATGACTGCTGAAGCTGTAGCAGCTATTGACAAAGAGGCAATGCTGTGTAAACTGAATCCCAGCAAAATTATTTGAATATATTGTTATATATAACACCTGCAGGGCAGGTTGTCCTACATATCATTCAAAAACTTGGAATACTGAGGATATATTCATAATTCTTGTGTTAAGAAGCAAAATAAAATTAAAAACTGTAGTGCATAAAGGACTTAAATATTTTTGTTTCCTTTGCATTATTTTATTAGAACCATGGAAATATAAATATTTTGTACTTTAATGTTGCACAGAAAAGATTACATAGAAAAATTGAAGCCTAGGATAAGGTACTAAGCATAAGCTGACTTGAACAAAATTAGAAAAGCCAGTTCACAAATTAAATAAACTAAGGTACAAATTTACACAAGCAGTTATTCTGCAAATAGGTTAACAGCAAGACGGAAACTTTGAAATTTATACTAATGACACAAAAATGAAGTAAATCACATTATAGGAACTTGATGAACACAGAACAGGTGGCAATTACAATGAGAAAAATAAAATCTTAGTCAGGAATAAGCAAGAAAATTTTAAAAGTGCTCAGGTTAATTCATACATTTTCCTTTTATAGGTTAATTCCATATAAAAACATTTGGACTTTGGGTAATGAAATCTCAGAGTTTAAGTAATTTATCTCTTTAGAATTCAGGGATACTTGTTGAGATTTTGAAAGACTGGGTAAAGCTCTATGTCTCTATTTTTATAAAATCAGAAAAGAAGAATGACTAGATATAGATATACCTGGCTAATAAATGTTCCTTGAAAACTATTAGGAACAAGTAATCAAACCAACTATGTTTTCCAGTTTTCCTTCTTTATGTTTTTGCATGTGAAACATCAATAAATATCATAACCAAGAAATTAAATAGATGAGACATCTGGTGGTATGGATAAAATAGCTCTGAACTATATTGGCAAGACTGGAGCCTCCACCACCGCTGTTTAAAACAGAATAAAAAGAACATCTGTCAAAACTGACTTACACTTAAGCACAAACTGAGACACCTTCATGAGACACCTTCATGATCTGTGTTCCAATCACAACATGCAATGAACAGAATAAAAACAATAGACACAGAAATATTCTAGTAGCATTAAAGAACTGTCCAGAACCAAGCTTCTATGTGATCATAGCAGTAGTGTTTATTTTAAAAATGAATTAAATAAATTTATTTATTTATTTAACGTAACTTTAACTTTTTTAACTGAGTAGCAGCTGACGAAATTAACTTGAAATCTTCTCATTCAAAACCATTAAATTCAAACAGGATAGACATGTCTTCCTTTAATTGCTTACAGTATTTTAAGCTACTCATGTTACTCTAACTTAAAAATGCATGACATTCTATAAATAATCACATTTTCAACTTTAGACTTTACAATGGGTACCACATTATTTCAGCCTGCTTGAAAATATCTTTATCTTGATTTCTTGGCTTTAAAATCCATTATGTCTCTTACAGGATCTCAAATATAGCATCTTTGCATCCAAAATTTCATAGACTTCCCTCCATACAATTGACAAATAAATTTTTTTATATCTTGGTAAAGTTCAGAGAACTATGTTTTAATTATACTAAAGCAGCATCTAAGGTAGTTGCTTTTTACATGGATTTTTCACTCCATTTGTGCCTTTTCAGTTGTTCAGTAATATATTCATAATGCTTAAGCAGAAAGGAGAAATAATAAAATAATAAGTCATAGGTACATTGAATTAAAAACCAGAAGGAATCATTGGGTTGTGTGGCTTGAATTACTTTTTTATGTTTTTCCTAGTTAATCTATATAAAGCCCAATTAGTTGTAGATTCTCAGAGTTTTTATCAGTTTTGTTTTTTCCAATAAGAAGTCATATAAGGAAACTTCAAAGATGCTAGATGGATCTGATGAAGGTCAGTTTAGTCTCCTTGCTCGAAAGGAAATCAAACTCTCAAAAGGCACTCTGAGGGAATACAGAGGCATTCAATTTCCTGCATTAAAATGGCATTTACCAATGCAATGAACAGTTTTCATTGAGGAAGGGAGAGAGACAAGGGGGACAATGACACCTTCTCAGTTTCTTTCCTCAATGACAACCATATATATAAAACCCAGTTGTGTGCTCATGCATGTGAAGTATCTCTCTGAAACCTGCAAAAGGTTGGGCATTAGAATTATAATGCAGTGGTGAGAGAACATTTATATTCTTGGCCTCACAAAGAAGTCATAAAAATTGGAAACTATCCAAAAATTACTGGAGGAGAATGCAAAACTCCACTGGTGTACAGAACAAGGCAGGAATAGTTCAAGGATGCCATATTTTAAAAAAGTAAATAAAACTGTGAGATAATTAAAAAAAAAATCTCCTTGTTTGCTGAGAAATAACTTAAGAAACTTTTTACTTTTCTTGCAAAGGAACAACTCGAGAGGGAGAATATTGATGTAGAATAAACCACGTACTCAAGCAACATAAAAGCTACAGGCCTCTTAGGAAGAAAGGGTTTTTTAAATCAACAAATGAAATGAAATGTCTTAAGAAGCTGATGATATTGCCTATCTATATCTTTGTCTCCTAGTGACTGTTTGCTATCTCTTCCTCTAGCATTGCTTGGTCTTTTTATTGTTTTATTCTTCTAAGTCTTTGGGTTTTTTCCTTGTATTTTCATTTCTTCATTCTGTGTCACGTTGCAACAGATATCACAAGGTATATTCTGCCTGATGTCTTTAACTTTGTGTTCCTTGAATTTCCTTATGATCAGGATCTTTCTAATTTATTTGATGTGAATTTACTTTATGGTATTGTCTGTAATTAATTTATTATTTTTGTTCCTGTGACTACATGTATGTCTTAAAATACTGTGTAGTATAGATTTTTTGAGGTGTGTGTTAATGCACATCTGTTTCCTCCTATGTTTCTACATTGCCTGTCACAATGACTGACTCCTGAGTCATGGCATAACGTAAAAATTATATTATTAATAATATATTATTAGTAAATAATACAGTTAAATATAGAGAGTAGGTTATTATTTAATTAACAATATATTTTAATAAAATGCCTAATATATACCCGAATATATGGAAAGAGACAGAGAAATTTATAGTTGCATCTTCATTTTTCAGCTAATAAAAGAACAGATTGGGAAGGGCCTTTTTCCTTGTACCAGAAGGAACATGTAAGAAACAAATTGTGAAATCTATTATTTGTGCTCATACACCAAAAATAAGCAGGTCTAACTGACACAATTGTTTTGCACCTTTTATAGTGTTAGCATTTAACCCAACAAATATGAGAGTTAAATTAGTTTCAGTTCCACCAAAGTTTTTTATTAAAAAAAAATTTTATCTTTCAAAATCATATGAATAGGAAATTGCTGTTATAATTCTCTCATAGATCAGATCTTATTTGTGAATGTTTTTTGACATTACACTGACAAGGAACCCCTTTCCTAAAATCTACTTATTTTCACAGGTTTTTAAGTAGCTTTATGCCACATCCCAAAACTTATCATTCTTACTAAATCTTTGCTTCCACAATCTTTCTTTCTGTGGCGTGAGGGTTTAAGCTGGGTTTATCTGACTATTGCAGAAGGATGTGTGCAGACACATATAGAGTCCATGCTAAAGATGTGTTCATTTTCTAGCAAAATTATTTTTTGAGAAGTGGAGAAGCTCTCTCTCCACTCATGATACTGCAAACATTTTACTCTCCCAGATGCACTGGAAAAGACAACTAGGTTCCATGAGAAGCAGAATACTTCCCAGTCTTCACATTTTGGCATCCTGAAACAAATCTGTGTGGAATCAAGTCCACTGGGGGAAATTAGAGCATAAACTACATTTGCCTCAGACTTTTAACAAATTCACCACAGTCTGAAAAAAGACAATTATTAGTAATCACACCTGTATTTTATGTGCACACATATATGGATATATGAAAAATATACCTAGTATATATGTAGTGTACACATGTAATGTGCAATAAATCAGTCTTTAAAATTCATAAATCATGTGTTCACTGTGAATTTGTCTAAGCTATCACAAGTGCTGCCATATTGAAGCCTAAGGAGAAGGTTCATCTATACTTTTCCTTTTGTCAGCTTTTAATAGATCTAATTGCCTAATTATCTGCTTCAGTGCAGTGGTGGAGTGCTGTAACATTTCTCCTCTTCCCCGGGGAATGTGCACATTCTCCTGGAAGTTGCCATCTGCTTCCATTTAGAATACTGGTGAAACACTCATTTAAGCACTGAGGGTTGCCAACTTCATCTGTCAGTAGGCTTCATTCAGAAAGGATTGACTCTTTTATTATTCTGATTCTTGTTAAAGTTGTAAACATCCTGGTAGGAAAACCAGTTTATCAACAGAAGTGAAAAGATATATTTGTTACTGAAAATTACCATAATACCAACCAAACTAAATCTAAAAAGCAAGTCAGCTATTTCAGGATCATAATTTTCACTTTCTTGGCCCTGGTTTGATCAGTTGATGAAACACATATTCTAAAATATGCCCATGACCATGCAGAGCAGGCATTAAAACCAGGCTAAAACACTACCCCCTGGAAAGGAAGCATTTCTTGTTTATTTACAGTGTGCAGTTAAACTCCATTCAGTAGTTCACCTCAATTACTGCTTGTAAAAGGAACTCCAGTGCCCTAAAAAACCATATGACCTGATGGTTATTACCTGGTACAACAGAAACCAGTGCTGGTGTAACTTGCTTGTACTTTTTTCCAAGAGGTTTCACTCCATCTTCTTGATCTGGGTAACTTGAAAACACTGAACATATAAAATATTTTAAAAGATTGTCAGTAGAAATTATGAGATTTTATTTTTTCTGAAGATCTGTCTGATTATGCAATCAGTTAAACAGAAAAAGCACAGATAATGATTAAAATTTTTCCAGTGTTGTGCACAGCGTGGTTAGAAACTAGTCATATATCAAGTTGCATACCATCTAGAATTTTTGCAGAAAAAAAAAAAACCCAAACAAACAACTAGTAATATTTAGAGAAAAATCAAATAATTTTTGTCTGTGTAGGTAGATGTAGCAAAAAAAAAGTTTGTCAGAATTTATATCATATTTGTAAGGTAAAGATCTGTAAGCTTAATTTCAGACTTTCTAGACAATATTTTGGGTGGTTTAATCACCTTTTCCAAGATAAATTCCTACTGACAATTTACACTCCCATTTTTAATATTTTGAAACAGTTCTGATCCTAACTTTTCTAGCTCACTGTGACACTTCCTCATCCAATGTACGGTCAGATTTCAAAACTTTTTATTTCTTAAGACATACCTTCTGTAGTACGCATTCTACACAGCAGAAACATCTACCCATGACTACTATGGAACAACTGAATAAATTTGAGAAATGCCATATTACTTTGTTTAGCTAAGGATGTGTTTTTAAAGTAAGCTGTAAAATGTTGGCAAAAATATTTCCTTAATTTTCTATATGCTTAGATAGCAAAGTAATGGGCATGACAGACCTTACATTTATGAAAAGTTGACCACTGTGGTATATAATGTGTTCCTTCAAATATCTTCACTGCAAGTGAAATTAAAAACTCCTAAAAGAAAACAAATTGAACACATGGAGGGCATGGTTATATACTAACTTACCATATTAATCCCACTCCAGTAAATTTTTTTCCCAACATTATTTGAAAGTCATTAATTGTATAATCAAGTTACTGCAGCACCAAATTCTTCTAATCAGATGTAATTTTAAGTTGTTAATTTTTCTCCAGAAGACAAAATAATATAATTGTTGAAACCAGAGAGTCTGTATCTTTATTATACCACTGCGTGTCTCTCTTTGCTAACACTAAAAGTGTGAAATAATGGCTAATTTTAATCACTTTGATATCAGTATCCCACTGCTATTATGCAGTATTCACATAATGAAAGTCAAATAGGGAGTTAGGAAATCTCTTTTCAAAATTATATTCTGAAAGCAGTAGTGAATCCTCATCAAAGGTAGAGAAGTTTCCATCTTAAAGCAGGAGTTGATGATTGCATTGTGATTGTTATCATTCTGTAAACCCTGATCACAACTTTCTGAATAATTAAAGACCATTGGGGTAAAAAGAAAGGGAAATAAAACAAAACAAAATAAACAAAAACAATTAATTTGAGTTAGTGACAAATTAGGAAGAAAAAAAAGTCCCTAAATGCTTTGAAATCAAACTACATTTTAAAACAATTATATCCTCTTTTCATCTTCTACCCCAAAACAGTTGAACCAAACCTATCAAAATAAAAAGCAAATCTAATTTAATGTTTCTTTTTAAGTCAATATTTATACATTTTTATAGCATCTTCTTCAAAATGCTTGTGTTCTATAATTACTAATGAGCATACTGAAAGAAAAGAGAGTATAGTAAATCTTTGTACTACCCTAAAATGAAACTGCGATTATATTCATATTAATTTCTAGACATTCCCATCTATGTCTTCTTTTTTGCATCTTGATTTCTTTGTGGAACAATTATTTATATCCTTCATTTTCTGACTTAGTTTGGTCTTGTTTACATGCAATGGTTTACCACAGAACCAGGTTGTGTGGATCCATCCATTATAGCTGCATCTACTTCATACACATATATACATACACATATACTTTATGAGATTTACTGCATTAATTTAGCCATCTCAATTTTTACAATAGCACACATAGTATTTATCATTAAAGTATTGTTCAGTTATTGTTGTTTGCCTGTAACAGCTTACTGTTCAGAATCTGCATATTTAATTTGATTCTAGAGAATATATAAATTTGTGTATTTGGGCATTATTTCTACTTAATGTTTCATCCAACCTAGTCTCTTTACATTATGTATTTTTCATAGAAGAATCATGATTTCAAAAGCTGTATTAATGCATCAATAAAGCAAAAACAAAAAGGACAGCTGACACTTAGTCATAATATTCCAAAGCCTAAAAGACATCTTCCAGTTTGACTTAGAAATCCTCAATGGTTTTATCTCTACATTTTCAACTGCTTCCACATTCTCAGGAGTTTGGTCTCTGTCTTCTATCTAATTCAGTTAGGCCTGGAAGATTGACGCAATGGTACTTAAGAAACCTCAGAACCCAAATTCAGTAGTGTATCACTAAACTATCTACAGTAATTATCTACAGGATCAGCTCTTTCCACAGTGAATCTTGACATCTACATTTTGAATTTGTAAACATTGTGATGACCCTTTTGTTGTAAGAGTTACTGGATAAGATTCAGAAATATCTTTCAGGTCAGGGTCAAGCCATTCACCTTCCCAAACAGATTTCTTTACAAAGTCAATAAAGCCACTGTCTGTCACATCTTGAATCCATGAATAGGTATTTCTTTCCAAACAATGTCAGAAGATAAACAAAAGGGTTTTAGAGTTTCCAGTTTCTGCTATGACCTGAGGTTTAAAGTACCTCTTACGGGAGAGAAGAAACATGGTTTGCATCCAAGTGTCCTATTTTCAGGGGAAGCGTGCTATCTGCTGAGAGTTCGGAGCTCCTCAAAGGGATTAATGTCATCTTATGGCAGTGTGGCTAAGGTGATAACTGCTGCAGCAGGGTGGGAACTGAGTCAATTTTAATGACTTCATAGCTGAACGCACAAGTCTTAAGTGCAATTATCTTTAGCTGCAAACTTGGCAACACCCCTCATTTCATGAATTTTTCTGGTGTTGCTGCTATTTTTTTGATGCATCTTTCACTTTATATCTTTCTTTTGCAAATACATGTTGTGTTTTTATCCAAGTTTGAAATTCTATTACCACCAATTGGTTTTTAAGAGTTTGAAAGAATTGGTCAGTTAATTAAAATTAAATAATTATTCCTGAAGGGTTTTCTTTTGGAACTTCATTTTTCTGTGTTAATATTTCTGATATATTTCTGAGAATTGCATGTAGTCAATACTCATGAAAGATATTTGCTGGTCAGTGTTTCATGCTATCATATTTTTCAGCAGACTACACACATGTGAGATTCTGAATGTCTAAGATATATTCTTAGCATCAAGGCTTTTGTTACAAATTTGCCTGTTTTTCATTTTATGGTGAGATTTGATGCCATGCAGGTTCTGTATCACACCAGGGTCATAGCCACTATTTTAGCTCACTGAGTTCAAACAAGATAACCAGCAAAAAGAGTCAGATAAATCATTAAACAGTTCATCTCTTCCAAAACAGCATTGCATTTGTCTGGTAACAGCAGTTCACAGTCATGACATGTAAAATAGCTGTGGAGTCTAATGGATGCCTAATGGTTGCATTGGAGGGTATAACAATGCAAAAACTATTTATTTCACTTGTGTTCAGTATTTTGACTTACACAGCTGTTACATAATAGACACAAATTTCTTACAAAGAAACAGTTTGTCTTTAAGGTACAGGAAAAAAGTATACTGGTATTCTTCTGAGATTTGATGATCACATTATTGACATTGTACTTTCTAAAAGCTTCTAGTAATTTTAAAAGGCACCCAAAATGGCAAAGAAAAAGCAGTAAGACTGCATATTTTAGTTCAAATGTCTTTTTAGTTTCAATATTCCATAACTATTTTTCCTCACTCTTCAGCAGCAAGTAGTCCAGCCATGCTACCTAATTCACAAATGTAAAAGGCAGGGATTGGGAGAATAAAGTACTGCCCACTGTAGAAGACTAGGTGTGAGAATGCCTAAGGAACTGGAAACAGCACAAGTCCATGGGATCTGGTAAGATTTATCCAGGGGTCCCAAGGAAGCAGCCAAATGCTAAGCCACTGTCCATTGTGTTTGGACAGTTGTGGCAGATTGGTGAAGTTTTCACTGACTGGAAAAAGGGACGACACCAAGTGGTGTGCTGTGGTTATACTCTAGAGGGAAGGGATGCCATCCTGAGTGACTTTGACAGGCTTGAGAGGTGGGCCTGTGTGAACCTCAGATAGTTTTTGAAGGCAAGAAGTCCAAGTTCTGTATCTGACTCTTATCTGACTCTTGACAATCCCAAATGTGGATTCACACTGGGTGAAATGTAGATTGAGAGCAACCTTGAGCAGAAGAACTTGAGGATGCTGGTGAATGAAAAACTGAATATGAGCCTGCAAAGTGCATTCCCAGCCCAGAAAGCTAACCACATCCTGGGCTGCATCAAAAGCAGCTTGGCCAACAGGCTGGGAGGATGTCATTCTCCCTTCTCTGCTGCTCTCAATCCCCCACCTGGAGTTCTGCATCCAGCTCTAGAGCCTTCAACATAAGAAACCTCTGGACCTCTTGAAATATGTCTAGAAGAGAGCCATGATATAATCAGAGGCTGGAGCAAGCAGATCTTCTCTGAAGAGAGGCTGAGAGAGCTGGAGCTGTTCAGCCTGGAGAAGAGAAGAATGCAAGGAGACCTTAGAGCGGCTTTCCAGTACCTAAAAGGAGTTAAAGGGACTCTTTTTCATGGAATACAATGATAGGATGAGAGGAATTTTTTTTTTTAACTGAAAGGGAATAGGATTAGATTAGATATTAGGAAGAAAACCCTTTAGAGGTGGTGAGACACTGAAACATTTCCAGAAGTGGCTTGCATCCTTGGAACTGTTGAAGGTCAGGTTGGATGGAGCTCTGACCAATCTGGTCCTGTGGAAGGTGTCCCTTCAAACTGTTCTGCAGTGATACATTTCCCTGGGAAGTGACTTATATAACCATTGCTGGAAACAGTATGCAAGGCTAGATATAAATGTTGTATGGAAAAACTCAAGATGTTTTTATATGTTATAGTTTTTATCCTTCTCTAAATGAGAACTGCCTGTAAACTTACCAATGCACTGTACATAAATGCAGTATGTATAGACAATGACAGAGCAGAACCCTCAGTAATCAAAAACAGCATGCCCAAGATATATGAATTTCCCTTTCTATTTTCAATTTTATATGTTTTTTTTTTTATTCTTTTCACTTTAATTCCTTTTTTCCCCCCAATTTTGTTTTGTTTTGTGTTTTAATTTCAGGGATAACACACACAGAGAGGGGATAATATGACCTGAATCCCCCATAAAGTTCCCCTGCCATTTGCTAAAATATTACTATGACTAATTAGAACAGCTTTAGAAGAGCTATTGCAACAGAAAGTACCTTGAAACTAATTCCAGACTTGTAAGTGCATGCTGTGTTTTTTTTTATTCTCTCTAAGAAAAAAATATGACACAGACTTTATCAGTGTCGATGAATTGATAGCATTTGAATAATGCAAATTATTTAGTCCTTCTCACATGCCCTTGGTCACAGCACAGTATTCTCCTTTATTTGAACCAATTCTGTGTTTTGCAGATCAATATGCCATGCTGATAAAATGGTGTCACATAGTCTGCAGAGAAATCTGGTTTGTTTCACACCTCTGATAGACCTATAGAGTTACCAATCTGTTCTCCCTCTATGGGGTCCACAAACAAATCCCCAGTACACTCTCAGTTCGCTCATTCCAGACTTTAATCCAGATTACTCCATGTCTAGAAATAAGCAATACTGCATCAAACCTGAATATTGATGATAGCTAGCATGATAAAAGGGAAAATATTAATTTATTTACATCCTGTAATCAGAAGCCCTAGCACCCATGAGAGCTCTTGGACTTAAAAAAATCTGCCTTAAAGGAAACTTAAAGCAACATCCCCTTGACACCCTTGACTTGCTGATAGTAGACTCACCCATGGGAAGTTATATGTTGAGTGACAGCAAAAAAAGTTAAGTGAAAACAAAAATAAGTTAAGTGACCTAATTATGATGTGATCAAGGAGACAAGTTGGTTTTGTGCATTTCAGGAAAGGTTATTTTCTGTCTTTGTTCTACATGTTCAGATTTTAGCACAGTTATATTTACATAAAGTTTTCAACTAAATGTTCCTTTTCACTCATTATTCTGGACAAAATTAACCTATTAATTTTATTTTTGTTCCAGAAATACATTAAAAAGTACTTTTTTCTAAACATATTTTTTTCTAAACATATAAGTACAAAATAATAATAAAACTCTCAATATAGAATCCAATTGATTGATAGATTTACTAGATAGAAGGCATACATTTACATCAGATTCTGAGCTGTTTTTAATTAGTTCCACTAAAGCAACTTAATATAAAACCTCCATTCTTTAGACTGTTATGAAAAGCTTAATGTTTAGCCTAAAATTGATGTTTTTCCGTTCTATTCTTTCACAGAAAATTTATCAACTTATGTCACTGAATAATCTGTCTTCACTTGTGTCTCTATAGAAATCTTTTCAATAGTTATCTTCTCCACTTAATCTAAATTTATCCCTGTTTACCACTGTCCTTCTTCTAATATAATGCCAGCCTTGCGTGCCCATTGAATTTATTTAACCATGGCAACACAGAAACCATTGTCTTATTTGATCCTGAACATAATTCCTCAAGACATCCACTTGCATGCATCAATAAATATCAGGTTCTCCTCCCCCAAATATGTCTCAGCCTCACTTTTGGAATTGACAAAGTTAAAAAAATAGAAAGAGGATCAGAGTTATTAAGTCCTAGACACAAAATTCTACCAGAAGATTCTAGGTCCTAAAGCCATCAGAGTGTTTGGAAAACAGAGCAAAAAATAGTAATAATCTTTGTGTATCTAAGAAGCCGTATCAAACTGTAAGGAATTATTCTCTTGTAGTCAATGTAAGTTGAAGACACCTCTTTACAGGACTTGGTCTATAATCAGGAAAAGCAAATGCAATTGCAAAATTAACTGTCACTCAGATCAAAAACTGTGACATGACAGAACTATAAGTTACGATGCCACATACACAGTGGGTATTTTATGAAGTTTTCATGGTCTATTTTTAATCTTAATGGATTGAGCATGGATTTTTTTTTTTACTTTCATTAGAATAATAACCAAAATATAGTCAAAATTGTTCCAATATGATCCCTTGCCCAATGTTTCTGAGACTGAACTGAGATGTTCACAGTTGCAATACTGTTCAAACATTATTGCTAAATGTCAATTTGCATAAAACGAAAAGCATTTTTATACATGAATAATTTAAAAAAATCTGTGATATTACAGCAGTTATTACTGTGACTGCTAGTTTTTCATAGTAGAGAAATGTCTATGGTGTTCTCATATGGCAGATTTTACAGATCACAAGAACTAAAATGAGACCCAAAAATCCTCTTAAGGCATTATAGGAGTATCTCACATCTTTGTTTATTTTCAGAATGAGTTAATTACCAGCAGCTGCCCTCCTGATAGTAATGAGCTATCAGATATTAATAGCAAATTTTAAAAAGAGATAACAGTATCTTATTTCTGTGTGATTGTGTGTGGGTGTGCATATTTACTCCTCTGAATTTTGTCCTATATTTAAAGGGAATGAATGAAATTAAGATTTTTTTTTAAAGACCAATATGAAGAAATGTTGCTGTGTTAAGAAATAAAGTCTGAATAAAATAGTCTCTTAGAAGTGCAGTTTATAGTACAGTGTGGTTTTCTTTTTTTTTTTTTTTCTCTTCTGGAAACCAGTTTACTGATATTGTATGGTAATAACCAATCAACTTTTTTTTCTAAAAAGCAGAATTTCTGGCTGTTTTGCAAATAAGCAAGGTTTTGGTTTTAAAATTGAACTTTGAAAGTTAACATTTTTTTCATTGGAAATGTTATAATTTATTTTGTTTTAAACTCTATAGTTCTCCTACTGTTAAAGCATTTATTTTTCATTTATCACAATGCAGACTATTGCAATCTGATTTACAGAAAAGTTTTTAAAATAAGAACTATTTTGAAAAAACTCAAGACCACAAGAGACTGGGAGAGGTATGCACATTTGGATGTATCTCTCTCAGTGATAGATAAATAAAGAGAGAGAAAAAACCTTAATAATTTAGCTATTTATTGTGTTCTTCAGTCTTGGATTTTACCAAACCTTATAATAAATAGAAGACCAGATCCAGCAAAAGACTTTGACACTTAAATGTACTTCAGATAAAAATGAAAAATAAAAACAAAACAAAACAACTAGCCAAAAAACAATTTAAAAATCCCCAACAAAACACAAACCATACCAAACAAAGAACACCCCCCCAAGACTCCCTCAAAAAAACCAAAAACCAAGCCAAAACAACAAAACTCACAAACCAACCAAACAAAATAATTAGGGGCATAAAAGGTTTCTTCATATTCCTGAATTTGTTTCTAATTTCTATATTTTAAATATAGAAACTTTGCCGACAGACTATAAAAGTAAATGTGGGTTTTTTTTTTTTAATCTTCAGGTAAACATTCCAGAAAATTTTCATACACTTAAACTAAATTGACCAATAATTGAAAGAACTATTCATATTGTTTTGGTTTAAGTCTCACCATCAATCTTTTGCAAAAACTTAAGGGGGACAGATATATGAACTAAAATAGGTAAGTTCAGCTTGTAAAGGTCGTACATCTCAACAGCAAAAAATGGAAATCTAAGGCTACTTTATAAATTTCATAAACTCTTGAGTCTAGCACTTCATACTACTAAAGAAAGGCGCTTTGACACCACCTGTGAAAACTAGCCTGCAGTCCCATTCCGTAAGATAGAAGCTCCCAAGCGGGAAATGAAGTGTGACAATAAACCTAATGCTTGTAGGGCTGCAAGGTAATGATATGGCGGACTCCTGATGAGCAATTTAAGCAATTCCCTAAAGATATATGAGCCAACAGTGTGTGCTGTGCACAGCTTATCAAGAATAGTGCAGCCAGCAGGGCTAATAAGGGATCATCTCCCTGTACTCAGCAGCGGTGAGGCCACCCCTGGAGTCTTGCATTCAGTTATGGGCCTCTCACTTTGAAAAGGACATTGAGGTACTGGAGTGTGTCCAGAGAAGGGCAACAAGGACATCTCCTGAAGGGTCTAGGAAATTTATCATGTGAGGAATGGCTGAGGGCGTTGGGTTTCTTTGGTCACGAGAAGGGGGGGCTAAGGGGGATCTCGCTGCTCTCTACAAGTACTGAAAGGAGATTGCAGCAAGGTTTGTAGCTGGTTTCCTCTGCTGTGCTTACAATGAGAGGACCAGGAAAAATTACCTTAAGGTGAGAAAGGAAAATTCAGTTTAGATATTGGGAAAAAGTTTTTTCACCATAAGGGTGGTCAGGCATTGGAATAGATTGCTCCGGGAGGCTGTCACCTCTCTAGAGTCATCCTGACAGGCAGTGTTTAAGAGATGTTTGGATCTGGCATGGGGTGTTGTGGTTTAGTGGTTTAGGCATTACTGTGGTAGTTCTGAGTTGATGGTTAGAACTGATGATCTTAAAGGTCTCTTCCCACCCTGATGATTCAAATACTATAATATTAGTAAGTGTTACCAGGCTAAAAGAGAAAAGTGGCATGTAGGATTTAATGGCAAAAAGAGATAAAATCTTATGCAGATCTTGATATCTACAATCCACGCAGACCTTGAGATGTCCTATTAACATTTCCATTTGAACTGGACTTCGGGAATAATGCAGCATAAAAACACAAGACTGGTATTCCCTGATCATTTGTTCAAGTCAGAGAATCAAGACATCAATTGTTCATAACTCCACACTTTTAGCAGTGAGAATTTATGGTGACAGATATTGTTACTGAGATTAGAAAATGTTCATACTTTTGTGGAATAAGGCTGTGCTTTTAATTTACTAATATTTGTCATATTTTGCAATGCTAAGTGCTAGCACTGGAGAAAAGGATGAAAAAAGTCCAGACAAGCTCTTCCAAATAGATGAGGTCTGATTAGAAATAGAGATTTAGGTATTTATCTCACCTGGCCAAAGCAGGGAATGCCTTTAAAGTCATCACTTCATAAAAGTCATGTTATGAAGTGTTCATGTTTCTGACACTTGGCATATGTGCCATGGGGAATGTGTCAGAGACAAAATTTATATTGAAGTTCTTTCTTACAATAGGGATTTTATGTATTGCTTGCAGTTTGAGCAATAAATTCATTGTAAAAGAAGCATTAATAATAATGATAGCGCAAAATTATGGTATAGATAAACATTATTTTTAGGTTTATGCCTGCAAATCCTAATAAAAGCATGGGTAGATTAATATAAGTATAAAATCTAAAAGAAACAATGCAGTAGGATCCATAACTACAGTTCTCGGAGGGAGATGGGAAGAGAGAATTATAAAAGTCTAGCTCTTTCAAATTCTCATACATTTGTAAGGGTGTTTTAAACTGGATATATTTCCATTTAATTTCATCATATGTGACAGAACCTGCTAAAAAGATGACATGCTAAGACTAAGAAGTCAGCTTCTAGTTGGGATGCATTATGTGATCAGACTGAACTGCAGGGCACTGATGGATAGCTAATCTGAACCCCCTGCTGTAAAAGAAAATTAGTCAGCAGAGGCCATAGAGGCCAAATTTATCTGGTAATTAGTTGTGTACCCAGAAACTACAGCAGACATTTAAGACCTTACAAAGGCTACTCTTCTCTTCTGCCTGTGAGTTCCTTTATTTTCTGACCTTTTATCTGTATGAAACTTAGTTTGCAGCTTTTTGACTGTATTAAAATTGTGGAAAATGGTTTAGTGTCATGAAGTGTTGCTATAACTTATTCATAGTGTTCTGCTTAGATAATCATGGATTTCCATTCTAACATGTGAGCATTTGGAAGCAAACAGGATCTTTTCCATATAAGAATAAATTCTTGTCTTGTTCTATAAAATGCAACAAAATAGGCTGTTATTTTGTATCTCAGCTACTATCAAAACATCAATTTGTGCAGAGGACCAGAGGAGCTTTTCTTCTTTCTTTTCCTTTTTCCTTTTTCCTTTTTCCTTTTTCCTCTTTCCCCTTTCCCTTTCCCTTTCCCTTTCCCTTTCCCTTTCCCTTTCCCTT
>QUSF01000001.1:53094817-53477216 GCA_003676055.1 Chloebia gouldiae
TCCTTTCCTTTCCTTTCCTTTCCTTTCCTTTCCTTTCCCCTTTCTTTCCTCTTTCCTCTTTCCTCTTTCCTCTTTCCCTCCCCTCCCCTCCTCTCCCCTCCCCTCCCCTTTTTTTCCTTCTCACTTTTCTTTCTTTTTTCCTTCTTGTCTTCTGTGGGTGTGGGGGTGCATGGGTGGATGGGGGTGTGAGTGTGTGTGTGTGTGTGTCTACCTCCCTTTCTTCCTTCCCATACTTTGAATTTATTTCTTCCTTTCTCTCCTCCCTTTCACCCTTGCGCTTTATCCAAAATGTTCTGCCATGTACTTATTTCATAGGTCAGGGCCTAACACACCAATTGTCATGCCAAGTGTATACTTTACTAATAAAACTTTATGTTTGTTTTGCAAGCCTTCTGAATTTTGTCATTCACTTCAACCAAGAGCAATTGCAAATCTTGAGTGCTACCATTCCCTCATCACATGAATTACATGTGATTCCTCCAGATCAGTGGGTTTTAGTTTAGGAGCTCACATAGACTTATGTGAGCAAGTCCAGCCCTGCCAATGCACTGCCAAACTGCACAAAATTTCCCTCGCCTCTGAGTCTCACAGGAAAATTGTCTGGGAAATTACTGAATTTCTTTAAAAAGTATCAAGCTGAGAGGTCACGTGTCTGCGCCGTTTTGAAGCATTTTATCTGCCAAAGAATATTGATGTGCAGCCAGTAGGGTCCTCATTTAAGCAAAAATAATTTATGAGTAGACTAAGCTTTTCTTAATTTCAACCAAAATTGTAAAAAACAGAATATCCACAAAACTTTTTAGAGGTTTTTATGTGGTTTTTTTTTCACTATCTAATTGACTCTCCCTGTCAACACTGCTCAACAAACTTCAATCTATATCTGACCTTTATTACCCAGAGAATGTTTTGTACATTTTGTCCTTGCTGCTATCCCTGAGAACAGGTATGTCCATCTCCCAGGGTTGTATTCTCTTAGTGATTGCAATTGACCATAAGTATTTTTTTACCTTGGACCCTCTGTTATTGTGTCATAGTACTTTCAAAAAAAGTTGCTATCATATTGTGTTTATACTTTTAGATGTTTCTATTTCACAATCTAGCACTCTGCAATATGTCAGAAAACTGTCAATTGATCTTGAAGTGAATCACATTTCAGTTACTATTTTGAGTGACTTGAGACAGAAAGAGTAAAAAACCAAACCCTCAGGGTTCTTACAAATTAATCAAATAAGGCAAAACGTGTCCCATACTTGGTCAAAAGACTGAGGGCAGTGGAAAGTGGATGCAGTGTGTGAAACAATAAAATTAAATTCTAGTGTTATTTGATCTAAATCAGCTAGTGATGTTCATTGAGTTTCAGATTTTTCGAAATTTACTGAAATTTTTGAAATGTGAAAATTAAGTCTTTATCAAGCCTTTAGTAAGGTTTTATAAAGATAAAAACACGCTTGTTTTAAGAGAAAGAAATATGAAATTTAGTATAAGTGGACTGGCAGCAAAAGATAATTTTTGGCTCTCTTCTATAATTTACTGAATTGTTCAAGCATCTTTTTGTATCTATCATGTAACAGTTTGGCCTGAAGAACTTCACAGAGACAGAAAACCTGGTGCTATCTTTGAAAGAGATATGGTAACAGCCATTTTAAAGGAAAAAGGCTTTATCAATTAGGTCTAGCCTAGCTTTGAACAAAATTATTGGGATATTGGGAAATTATGATATCAAAATATTTCAAAACACATTTATTCCTAGAACTGAGCAGCTGACTCTTTGCTTCAGCACTAGATGAGTTCACAGATATTGCAGTTCTCAGTGGATTGTAATATAAATAAATAAAAACTAAAAACTAAATCAAAGCTTTTGGAATTTGTTTAGCTTTGTCACCCCCCCAACCAATCCGAATGCACACAGAAGAGATATTCAGACACAGATTTTTTTTTTTTTTTTCTGAGAGGAAAATGACATAGTCACAGGGAAAGGTATAAAAGTGTATGTTCAAGGATATGAGCATGCTGGTTGCTGTGCACATGGCAGCTGCTGCAGTGGTGAAAGGAACCTCTTCTTCCAGATAAATGCCAACTGATTCCCCAGGCTGTCAGGCTCCATTCACATGGTCCTGTGCAATCTAAGACACAGATCACATTTTCGAATAAATAAGAGCTGGCATGGATGTGGGATAATTAAGCACCCTTTTATTTAATTAATTGTAAAAATATATCTGATTTTTCTACATGCCAGGTAACCTGCTACAGAGGCAGTTAATAATAAAGGGAATCTTCAAGCATATCTTAAATCAATAAACAAGATAACTCCACAAATTATATTTAGTCTTAGATATTTTATTGAATATTGTTTGACAAAGTTGTCTTATATATGAAAGACCCAAAGGACTAAGTTGAAAGGAAACAAGCAAAAGCAAAGACATTAAAGACACCAAATAAATAAGAGAAATGTAACTAAAAGTATATGGAATAATTTTCAAACTTTGTTTCCGAAATGGAACAGGAGTTTGTACATCAACAGTAGCACTATCTCCTTATGAAGTTCCAGAAAACAAACGTTCTAAATTCTTCTTTAAATGAATGAGAATGGACTTTACAATAACAAAACTAATTGCATTATAAATTTATCTCTTATCTCAATTGCAGACAAATGTCTAGTATGGCAGATCAGCACAATGTGGCAGGTCAAAAGGCAGTCCTTGAAACGTGGTTTGCATCTTAAGTCTAATAAGCAAAGATGTGACATTTCCAGACTCATGTCTAACTTGTTTTCAAATTCCTATATCCCTTTTTCAGCCAAAGCACTATGATGAACACTATAAAACTAAAAAGAAATATTTCTGTTCAAAGAATAACTGTAATAATAATTTTACTTACATTTGTCAAATATAAGACTTATTAATATAAAAATAAGATAATAAATCCAAAGAATTAATTCATTAAAGTATTTGTTAGATTAAGGATAAGCATTGTTTAAGCTGTTCTGTTTATAAAGTGTGTGGAGACCTTATTTAACATTTCCTTTTAGTGAAAGTGCAAGCTAATTAACATATCAATCTCCTCCTGGAGACTGGGATTTTCTGTGATATTTAACACAAATCTCATACCTGAACATTTCTAATTATTTTAATTATCTTTACCTTTTGTCCCATGTCATCTGACAGAGAGTGGAGGATGTTAAAAGGAGTCTAACACCTGGACTTCATAGTATGAATGTAAATCACAGAGAATATGCTGATTTCCTCTTATTACCAGTAGCAATAGCAATCGTGAGACTGAAACAAAATGGTGGATTTAGAACTGCAGAAGTACCTAAAGATTTATTTTGTAATTTCTGCTCAATAACAGTAGGAACAAGCAATGGACTGCAAGATGTAAGTTCTACAGGATGCTGGACATAATTTAGATAGGTAAAAGGAGCTTTCATACTATTTCACCAAATCATGACCATTAAAATATTGGACTTGTAGGCCAATATCCCAAGCAATGGAAACATTCCAGAAAACAGAAAAAGTAGATTAAATAAATAAAGAAGTAGATGAAATTAATGGTCTGTTGAAACGGGGATGGAAAGACAATGAAAACGGTTATGAAAATTAGGAAAAGTATAAAAAACCAAGTATACTTTAAAGTATTCTGTTTGCACAGCTGCTAAATCAACGTGCTAGTTAAGATAACCAGTTGAGGTTATATGAAACTACCATCATGAAGTCTAAGCTGTCCTTTCTGCAGTGAGAGAATTTTTGGTCTTCAAGAGTCTCCTGATTTAGTTGGAGATGCCACTGTCCATTGCAGGAGTTTCAGCTAGATACTGTTCAAAGGTACCTTCCAACTCAAAATGTTCTTTAATTTTAAGAAGGAAAACAAAAAGAAAATAATATTAAAGAAGTACAGGAAAATACTGACAGTATATTTAGAGAATGCCACTATTCATCATCCTGTCTTCTGACATAATTGCAGATAAAATAAAAGCAGAAAGGAGGAAGGAACTAAATTTTGGCCTGTTCATTTTGTTTAAACCTTATAAATGTTTTTAATTATAGCAGCAGTTGTTTAACAGTATTTTGCATTTTGTTTCATTTTTTTGGACCCTCACACTACTGAGGGATGCAAGATGTAGTCATCACCCCCTCTAGGCAGAGAGAAAAGATTATGGCAACCCTGTTATCATCATAAATGGTTATTTTTTGTTCTCCAGACTTGAACTATAGTCATCTTATCCCTTTCCTGATGCTATTTGTTTTACTGGGTGAAGTTAGTTTTCTTCATAGTATAATCCACTTAATCAGGGCATTTGTTCACAGAGAACTTGATAGCATGAAGTAATGGTACATAGAGCTAATATGTTTAACTTAGTGGTATAGGTATGGTCTATATTTTCTTACTGCCTGCTTGCCCCTGCTCCTGTTTTCTCTTTAGGGCCCTGGTCCCTTGGGTTCCTACCCCTGGGAGCACATGCTTGTTTGGCCTTGGTTGCCCCCTGGACTGGCACAAAAATTTCCTTCCAAAACAAAATCATGGCAGAATTGGCAAAATAACTTCCACATTCTATCTCAAACACATACTGTGAATGTGTTGTGCATGACTTCTTCCACCTGCCATGGTCCTCTACTAAGGTCTGAACAGATCTTCAGTCACATCACCATTACCCTCATACTGTGCCCTAAGGCAGCACACGGTGCTATTGCCCTCTCATTAAAGGCATCACTCTTTCATTATGTTAAGTGCTTAGAACTGTAAAATGCACATGAAAAACATGTCTCAGAAAAAAGCAATTCAAATGCCACTGGCTCTGTATTAGTGATCGCTCCACTTCTGAAAGAGCTAGAAGGGAAATATATCTACAGCTGGCTGGATATGCAGCTCCTTCCCCCCAGAGTGCTTTCCCCATGCTGGAAGATTGCCATAGGCATTGAATCATATGTTTAGGATCTCTCTAACACAAACTTTAGGAGTGTCCCTTCCTTCAAAACAGAAGTTGTGCCTCTATTAAAAATTTCTAAGGAGAGAAAAGGGGCTGATCCTATCAGCCTGGTGCTAATGAATGTCTTCTAACTCCCAGGGCAGCATCTTATTAGTCAAGATATTTATATAAAAAATTAGTCAAGCTGATGTCATCTTTTATTGCCCATGTTGACTCTGTGTTGCAGCCCAGACAAAAGCACCTGTTTGAAGAATGCTAACTTTATGTAATATCTCATAGTTGATGTCATTGGGACATATATTTTCAAAAGAGAAGGTGAAACTTTTACTTCAGATTTGGATTCTGACCAAAACTATTGTCATGCATACATAGTTGAAACTAAAGTCTAAAAAATTATTTTGTCTAGTAATTTTAAAATCTGATTTTACGGAGGATTCTAGCAGTAGGTAGAACAATATCAAAACAAATTTAAATTTTAAATTTTAAAAATTTAAGCAGTTAAAATTTAATACATGAGGGCCAAAAAAGGAGGCTGTCTCTTCTAAATCTCCTTGAAACACTATGCCTTAAATGGAGAGATGCTAAAAGTTCTGAGTTTTTTCACTGAAGATGGTGTTGCTGCAGGCTCTTTTGTATTATACCTGTAGTGTGACTGCAGGTGATTAAGGTATATCATAACCAGCAGGCTGCTCTGAGATGTAGGTGTAGAACACATAGCAAGGTTAAACTACTCTGTCACTGATGCTGCTGTGGTTACAGGTTTTCATACATTGTGTGAAGATGAACATCGTGGAAAGGTTATAATTGGATACAGCTATATTTTCCAAAAGACAAAAAAAAAAAATATACAAGCACTGTAACCACTACAGTTTAGATCAGTTCTTTCATGCTGAACAAACAATGTTTAAAAGCACCTGAAAGCTCACTGCTGCTTTTCCTCTCTGTGACAACACAGATCACAATAGACTCTAATTTATGTAGGGTTCTGAGTCATTGTGCACCTAGCACAAACTGCATTTAATTCTGTAATACCTCATAATAAAGCAGATGAATCATGCCTGATGGAAGTATGAATAAACTACTGAGAGCAGTCTTCTCCCTGTGCCAGAAAAATATTATTAAAAAAAAAAAAAAGAAAAAAAATCCACTTACCTTCACAAATTTGAATTTTGGAAGAGGTTTCTAACTGTTCCAGATGAACAAAATGTTGTCCTGAAGGAATAAAAGAAGAAACACACATGCAGCTTGCATGATCATACTAACTGATACTTAATAGTGTCCAACAATTCTAATAAATATGAAGTTAGACAAGAATAGCAGGTGACATATGTGGATGAACAAGGTGCTTCTCTCAAACTCAAACAGGTAAAGGGATTCATACAGGGGTAGGAAGCAAGCAGGGTGTGATAACATGGGAGGAATCCAGAAACATTGTGAGAGCACCGAGAGATGAAATTAGGAAATCTAAATATCAAACAGAATTGCATCTGGCCAGAGATAAAGTAAACGAGAATTTGTATACGCACACAGGTGACTAAAGATAAACTAGGGAAAATGTGAGCCCATTTGCTCAACAAGATGGGGTCCTGTAAAAGGCTCTGGTATGAAAGGTCTTCTTTGCCTCAGCCTTTGCTAGCAAGACTGTCCTTCAAGAAACCAAGATCCCAGAGACACGACTGGAGCAAAGAGACAGACTGGGTGAAGAGCAACGGGTCGGGCAACACTTAGCAAAATGGGTGTGCACTTAGTCCATGGTCCCTGATGGGATGCACAGAGTGAAAGGAACCCTGCCCACGGCAGGAGGGTAAGATCTACATGATCTTTAAGGCCCCTTAACAATTCTGTGGTTCTGTGAAATAATGTTTAAAAAAAATACTACAGCACTTAAACCACACTGAATTCTGGGTGTATGAATATGTAAATACATGTTAAATATATTTAGATGATATCAAACAGATTGTGAGACAATCTTATCTCATATATAATATTTAAGAGTTGCACTGACAGTTTGCTCATATATTCAAGCAGATTATTATACGTATGTGGGGGAAAAGCAAAAACACACACAATTTGTCTTATCAAATGACTTTGAGTTTTAGTAAGAGTAATGTATAATGGAAGAATGGAATGGAACTTGCACTCAGAGAAAATTCTGTATTAGCTACCTCTATTGATCTATTAAGCTTTACTAACAATATAACTGCAGGAAATATTATTAACCTGTGAAAAACAAAATTATTGACATTTTAAATGCCAAATTATCTTTTTATTAGTATCAATCATATAACTTAAGAACATGACTATTTCCAGATGCTTACAAAAGACATACATTTCAATATAAATTACTTTCTACCAAAGAGCTAAATGTTACACACAATTACAACCATTTCATGTTTTATCTGTATTACATGTAAAGTGTAAAATGACATCCTATATATAAGAAGTAGAATCTTACATATGAATGGTTTATTTCAAGATTGTAAGCAGACGAATAAAAATCACAGCAATTATAATCAGGACACCAATTCTAATTAAACACCATGGAATTTACTTTACCAAAAGCACAAAATGGAGCTTAGACAAAACAATTTTTCTAAACTGCTTTCTTCTTTTTTGCTTTTGTGCACCAGAAGTTTTTATTTGTTGTGAAGGAGGAGAAAAAAGAAAGCATAATTTTTCCATATTATTTTGGGCTTCCCACAAACACTTTCTTTTTCCTGGAGTAATTAATAATTAATTTTTCAAGCCTTAATATTGTCTCTTTACTTTATGCAGATGTTCTAAATGCTTAGAAATAATTTTGCCCAGCACTACAAGGAAGATTTCATTGCTTTTGTCAAGATTTTGACTTATTGATTAAGTAATTTTGACTTTTCTTTTAGGAATGTGGGATTAATTTCACAATTAATACCTTTACAGGTCAATTTTCTTTTGCCTCATAATCTGAAGTTTGGGTATGCGTAACTTGACTTCAGAACAATGATTTATGTCCTTGCTGTACATATTTTTTTCCTTCTTGCTTTTCTCTTTATGTGCTTCCTTTTATATCTTTGGGAAAATTTCAGTAAAATCTTTTGCAGAATCATTTTATATTTGCTTGGTGTCACCACCTAACTGTTCACTGAAATAGCTGGCTTTAGTTCTGTCCCAAGATTCTTATTTCTTGTCACACATCAGAAGGTGAGCTGAGACATCTCATTTTGGGCTTTAGGGTTTGCCACTGAGGATCAGTCACTGCAGCATCTGAACAAACAGTAAGAAGGGAAAAGGTGAGGACATGAAGGATCTGTCTGAACAGGAAGCAGTATCCCAAAGATCTAAAATTCCAAGAACTCCCAAGATGATCTTGGGATTAAGCCCCATTCACTTTTGTACTTTAGGGCAGGTGTAAGATGATGTGTTGGTTTTGATCAGATGTTTTAAAATAATTAGGCCTCTGATGAAAATTCTAGATTTGTGTAAAAATGATAGATATGTTAACATGACAGACTGACTGAATGCAAAGTTCTAAGGATAGAAGCGGAGACGACAGCACTGAAACCTCAGATAAATGGTTAAGAAAAAAAAGAATGGTTGCTTAGAGGTAGAAGGATCAGCAAATTCTACTGTTGTCATCACTTATGGCTGCAAATGTTTTTAACAGTAGTACTTATGATCTCAATTTTTCTGGCACTAGTGGAGATGACCTTTTTAGCCTCTGTCTAACTTTCTCTTTTATTGTTATTATATCTTTAAAAGTTGGTCCCATCTTTTTAAGTTCTTTAAATGATACCTGATTTGTGGCAGCAGAAAATTTGGATATTTTATTATTTATTTATTTATTTATTTATTTTTATTTGATTCCTCTCCATTTCCTTTTCGGCCAATTAACATTGCTTATTTTATCACATCTCTGCTTTATGTTTCTCCAGGATTCATTAATCTGCAGCACATGAAAAAGGATTGTGTTTTTTGGACAATCTGATTTTTGATGCAAGTCCAGCATTAAAGCATGAAAGAATTTATAAGAATTTATGCTTTTTCTCTTAATTTTTGTCTTCCATAAAACACAGTTAGGAGGGGTTCGTTTATGATTTGGAGGAAGAGGGATCTTTTTGTTTTGTTTTTTTTTTAATCATACAGGTCTGATTTTAAAGACAGTAAACACAAAGCACAAGTTATTTTAAATTCTTGACTTTTTTGCTGACTTTTTGACAATTTAAACAGTCTTTTTGATGCTATTCTATTAACAACAGTAGCTATCTTCTTGCAGTCAGTTGTAGTCTCATAGCCCTCAAGTGCCATCTAAGGTCTATTTACAATTCTTGTGCATTTTCTCTGCTGGCATTTCTTATGCATTTTCTGACTCCCTTGACTCTTCTTTCCTCTTTGTCTTGATTTTGACTGTTCTTCATCTGTCAAGTCTCTCCTAGCAGATGAATCTAGCATCCTCCTTTTTTAAAGTCTGAAATCTAGTTCAAGTTCATTTCTGGAACATATAGTCCAGTGACATTTGTTTATTTAATTTCAGCCTTATGTTTACCACGTTGAACACAAGGAGTTTTTACTTTCCTTTCCATTTGTTGTTCATTTGATCTCAAGTCAGCCAGGCATTTTGAGTGTGATACTAATTGCACATTCAGTTCTTTTCAAAATTTTCAGTTGTCTCATATACTCTGCATGGCTACAGTTTGGTTCTCTATTTTTCTTTGACGTTCATAATTGAGTTATTTCAAAATAAAGATATAATTGAACTTATATTTCTAAATTAATTTGAAAGAAAAAAGTTTTAAGTATGAAAAAAGCTACAAATATAATAGTATTTTGCAAAAATAAAGTCAAACTAATATTTGCAGCTAGACTTTCTGTTCAACAGTGAACAATGCCAGTATACTGGTCTATAATTTTTAATAGCAATCATATATATTTTTATATTCACAATTGAAACATTACCCCTTCAAAATAATTTATAAGAAATATTTTATATTTTCTTAAACTTGTATTTAAAAGCTTCTAAGAAAATACCTTATTTCTATTTTTAGAATTGTTGCTTTTAAATCTTAGAAATAGATTTACCGGAAACTCTCATTCTCTAGAATCAGATTGAGAGTTCATTTTCTGAATGAAAGTGCCCTTATTTCAGGAGCTGCCCATCATCTTGACATTGCCTTTGACTCCTCTGATGTTCATGGTCTTAGTTTTAAATAGTTCCACTATTTTTATAGTTGGATGAATATTGAAACTTTCCTAAGTCTAAAAGGAAAACAAATATCTTCCTACGCTCCCATGGGGCCAACCAGATATTCAGTAGTCAAGTTTATCCCAATTTGCTCACATTCTTATAGGGTTTCTTAAGAGTTTTGCTTTCTAATTTTTTTTTTGGGGGGGTGAATCATTCTTTTGTAATGAAAAACCAATAAGGAGTATAATGGAAATTAATTTGCTTCCAAAAATTCTTCTCTGCAAGGTTCATTATATAGCACCAGCTGTCCTTAATTTACCTTATAATTTCCTCCAGTCAGAATTTCAATGAGCACCAGCAGACACTTCATTATTTATCAGTTTCTCACACCTATATTACCTTTAATTACAGATGAATTTAAATTATACAAGTGGATCATCTATACATGCAACTGTAGTCAGTGTAAACTGTAACCATAGCCGCACAAACAATACCTAAGGTATTTCTGGAACAGGTTGAATTTATCAAAATTTCTTTCAAAACTTCCTAAAAGCTAGGACATGGTATATTTCATATTATTATATGTATGTGATTCCCTGGAATTGCAGCTATAATACGTTAAAAATTAAGCAATATGAAAGACGTGTCAGGTTTTGGGTTTATGACTTGAATTGCTTGTATTGGAATTGACTGATTTTCAAATGTTCTATGGCACTTGATATTGACTTAAAGAAAAGAAAGGAAAATCCAGATCAGACGTTGGAACGACACATATGTACTGTATCTAATGCATAAACATGGGCCTATCAGGTGACATAATAAAAATTAATTTATTGAAGTTCCCTTGTTATCCTAAAAGAAGAGAAAAGGTTAATTTAAATCTTATTTGTGGTGAAAGTAAGAGACATAAAAACCTTCAGCTTTGCCCTAACTGTTAAAAGCTCTGAAGTAAGCTATTACTGTCTTGGTACAATGAATACTCAACCTCACTAATCATTTCAAAAAGAAAATATTTAAACTTACTCTTATTAATGCTTTAGTTAATAGTCCTATGTCATGAACTGAAAAAAATCTTTTTCTTCAAACACCAGGCAATGTTACATTTGTTAAGAAATATTTGGAAGAAACTTATTTCAGCCAACTAAGTCATGAAAGTACAGGAAAGTATTCTTAACTACACACTGCTTCTGCCATCTTTGAAGCTCTGACTTTTTCTTCTGTGATAAGTGAAAAGGGCAGCAGTCTTGTGGAAAATCTGATTCTGAGCTGGAACGCAGCCTGTGTTTCACATGGGACCTGCTAGGAGATTGGGAATTGAGCTTCTAGCAGTATCTTGGGAGTTTCTATCACAAAGGACTGAAAAGAAAAAAAAATTCTGAAACACATTTTCTAGGTGGCTTATAATTTGCCACAATATTGATTCTGAAATACATTAATTTTTTATTTATCTACTTTAAGCAGTGAAATTCCACAGGGGTTTAAGATATGTGCTGATTCAGATGGGTTTTCTCCAGATCAGAGGCTTTTTGGAAGTACAATAATTCAGAAATGAAAGATTTTCTGGCTAGATTGACACCCATGTGAGATACTGAAGTCAGTGAGAAAATGCTTACACATTGATTTCTCCAATGAAAAGCTGTAGGTCTTATAATAAACTTCCTTTACAGTTCAGTTATGGGAAAAATAAAGGCTTGCTTTTCCCTTTTCTTCTAGTTAATTTTTCTATAAATATGAGTACCCAAGTGATTAAATGTATAAAAAATATGTGTACATCCTATCTGTTTAGAGGTACAACTGACAAGTCTAAAAGATAATTTTGTCTTCATGTTTACTCAGACTGCTGCAACCACAGTTTCCCCTTCAACATAAAGCAAATTTTCTAGAAAATAAAGTGTATGTAAGAATTGACAATTGCCTTGAGGGGAAAAGAATCTCTCAATTAATATTTTTTAAGTATATTGCAGTATATTTTACTAGTGTGGGAAAGAAAGTTAACACAGTGCCAATAGCTGACTATTTGTTCTGCACTCTTTTTTATAGTTATTCATCTTTTAAAAAGGAAACATGTTGTTTGGATATATATAACAACTTCAGGAACCTAAAAGACTCCTCTAGAACAATATTCATGTTTGAGATTACTTTGTGTAATAGGAAGAATCAGTGAAGAACTTTAGGATTTGGTAGAGTAGAAGTAATCAAGATTATTAACTTGAAAGACTGCAAAAGAACATGGAAGTAGCAAAACCTATTTGACATTGAGAGATTAAAGTGAGCTTCTGCACTTCTCCATGTGCTGCTAATGACAGTGAGGTCTTGTCTGTAAGATTAAATTTGTGCATGGTTTCATCACGTACTGACAACCAAAATATGTCACATAAGGAAAGATTTGTCATAATTGTCATTTCCTCTTGCAATGTCTGTTTCAAGTTTTCTGATGAAGGATTCATATTACATTCTAGTTACTTCTGATTAGACCCTGACAAAAGAAATATCCCGATATACTTTTATTTTAACTTTATAGATGGCATGATATTATTTTTTTTTTCTGTACTTCCTTATAATAAATGTCTTCATGTCCCTGAACTAATCTACTTTCTTGACAGAATGCTTAGAATAGACACTAAATTCCAAGCCAAAGTTGTTATATCTCAGCAGGTGAAAAGAATAATCCTTGTTCATCTGTACATTATGATTTGAACAAGGTAGTAAATAAGTCGTCAAAGCCTATTTAGTAGAAAACTAAGCAGCTTAGTAGAAAACAAGCAGCTTAAACTGCAAATGCCAGCTGAATGATAGCATTATTAGTAGGAAATTGACTTTTCAATTATTGGAATTATTGAAACAGAGTGAAACAGTATTTCCATTGTGATGTAAATTACTGGCATTTCCACTATTTTAAATATGTGACAGACCATATTTTGCATTTCCAAGCACTGGTGCAGACTACCAACTCAAAGGGTTGGTAGTCTTAAGGTGAGCTCCTTCATTTTGTGATTTACGGTGAGATATGCTGCATTTCATGGTAAGGAATGATTTTCTTTTGGTTTTATTGGTGAAAAAAAGCAACAAGAAAGACGATAAGACTTTCTGCCTGCCTTTCTTGCAGTGGCCACCTGCCACGACCTCGGGCAGAGGGGATGAGCTGTCCAGCACTGCCCGTGTGAGGGGGCACAGGAGAGGCGCCCAGGGGACGGCGTCTGCCAGCCTGGGGGTGCTGAGCGCTGCTCGTGGGCGCGCAGCTTCGGCAGCTCTGCCGCTGACAGGAGGGGAAGGGATGAGAGAAGGACACTTGTCTGCCAGCCCAAAGAGTCTTTATTGTCCCCAGGTGGGGCAAGAACAAAGGTGCTCTCCGAACAAATGCCAAAGAAATCAAAGATTACAGCAATTTAAAAAGGGGGTGGGCGGACAGGGGTGCAAACCTGCCTTGCCCAATGGGGATAAACCAGAGAGGGATGACACCAATTACAACAACCTATGATAACATAAAACAGGGTTGGGCACAAGGTCAGGGGACAAATAGAAAAGCTAAACTGGGGTGATTGATACAGAACTTTCTCATAGAAACTGGGGGTGGTTACAGGATTGACAACCAAAACAAACTCTGATTGATGGAACCAAATTAGGAGAAAACAGGGAGAGGTGAGAAGATTGACCGGTAACTGGGAAGCCAAGTGGGGAGCAACTTGGGAGGGAACAACTTGGATCAAACCAACTGTAAGGGGACAAATGGAGGACTACAAAGGATAACTAACATTAATAAAACCAACTGACTAAATCAAGACACACCGCAACTCTTTGTCTCCAAATGGTTAGAAATAAAAAGAGAAAAAAATATTCTTAAGGAACAAATTCAAATTGTGTCAAAACAGAATACAACTTCAACAACTGTAATCTTAAAGAAAAATGAGTTACCTTCTAAAAGTTTCTGGGTTCCTCTTTTTCTCAAGAAATGCCAAAATATATTTCAGCCACTAAGTATGATAGTAAATTACTTTGAAAGAAAATTATGTTCATTTTGCTGAGAGCAGCATTCAGAAGCTTAACAAGAATCAAAAAGCATACATTAGGATTATAAAACATTAACATTTTTTTTGCTTATGTAGAACATCAAAATCTTGGCTTTTCTTCTTTCCAATATCTCAAGATGGCAGTGTTTCAGAGCACTTCCTATTTCTCCATTCTACATAATCTTCACATTTGTTTGAACAGTGTACTAAGCTTAATGACTGCATCTCAAAGATCAAACCAGGTATGGACAATATGTCAGATACTGGAGAGATCAGCAGTTTCTATTAGCTCTAGAAAATCTATTATAGGAAAGTTACGTAAATTATGGATCTTGCTTTCAAAGGCCACTGGTGTGTCCTTTTTTACATTGATTCTATACATTTCAGAATGGAAACAATTTTTACTTTCAGCAATGGAATCATGACTGTGTTTGTTAAGGAGAGCTCCCTGCTTGTGCCTGGGAAATCCACTGACTCACAGAGACAGTGTCTGAAATAGAAGTTCAGATCTGAAACTGTGTTAAAAAGCAAGGTTATGCCATCCATGCTCAAGGATGAGTTGCATCGGAGCTATTAGTAACAAAAAAGAAATTAGTAACAAAAAAGAAATTAGACTAGAAATATACTTCTCAAGAAATACAGGGAAGAACAATCCTCTATTTGCTTTAAGTTAATTTTTAAGTTGTCAGTTTACTTCTCTGTTTTAACTGCAATAACTTAGAGGACTTAGTGTCACATGTCTGTGCTTTAAAGACTGAATAAGTTTGCTACGTTCATAGGACAGGGAAGGATCTTGCTTATATTTCACAGCAATTTCAGCTAATATCCATGTCCAGATGCTGGGCTTCCTTATCCAGTACACAGGTCTTCTACTCTCTGGAAAGTCTAGTTTGATGCTGCAGAGTCATCTCAGAAGCACTTCTGTAATATTTGTACAGACTAATTGAACTACCTAATATCCATTCTCAGAGACTGAGCTCACCCAATCACTGGCTCAGGAATTGTATCTTTTCAGGCACAGGCCTTCTCCCACTCTTCAGTTACTCCTTCTTGGACTAAGAAGGTAGTGGTAGTGGATTAAACACACTGACATGCATGCAGGATTGCATACACCTTGGCCTCTTCAGTGCTGGCATACAAACCTGTGAGTTCTGTGGTTCATACTGTCTCCAGTTGCCCGCACTCATACCTTTTAAAACTTTTTGTATTGCATATATATTGACACCTCAGTCCTTCCATTTATCAACACCAAGGCTGTTTCATACTGAGGAAGTGCTGATTCTTTTTGGATGTCAATTTAAAAGGCATAACATCTTGCAAAGAAAATAACTATCTGTTATAAATAAATATCCGTATTTATCGGTAAAAAATATCTGTAAATAAATATCTACAGATATTATTTACAGATAAATACTGATACTTATCTGTAGCCCAGAAAGGGTGACAGGTAGCTATAAAATCTTACATCACTTCTAATGCTGGGAACATAGATGATAAAGCTGAGTGTAGATTCTAATGCTTGGAACCCCAAGATGATAAAATCTTGAGCGTACCTCTGGTCAGGGCACAGCATGCTGCACGGATTCTATCTGTGATGTGGTTTGTTCATTAAACTCACTAGTATTTTTATGGGTCCTTGCTCACAAAATAGATCCATCAATGATCAATAGATCCCAATGGAATGTGGGCACAATTCTGAACATTCCCTTGGACAATACACTCCAATGTTCTTATAATATATTAGGTCATGAACAAAGTCTTACAATATTTCAAGAGTAAAATACAATACTCTATGCATATAGTTATGTTAAATGCACATTGGATATACATTGACTAATTATGTAATGATGATGCATACAAAAGTTACTTATACTATTGATTGAATATACCTTGATTAAGTAGCGTTCAGGTGCTATCCATCACACAGATATATGATCCTGGACTAGCCATTGTATGGATCACTACCTCCTGCCCTCTAAGCTGAATACTAAACAGATCAACAAGACACCTAACCTGAAGCCTCTCTTCCAATTCCTACTATTTGCATACTTTGTAGCTCTTACATGTGGGGTACAATGGGATTACAAAGAAAAAAAAATTAAGAAATAGTATTAGCACATAAGATAGGACAGACTGCTGCCCTCAGATGTAGAGGTCTGTCAAACAGGTTGCTTGGCTGACTGCAGGCTAACAAAACATTAACCCTTTTAGGGCCATTGTCCCCCTTTTACCATACTTGTTCTTCATCTGAGTATTCCACATATTCCCTCAAATATCCAACAGTAAGTTTTATGCAGTTCCAGAAGTAACAGCAAATATACCAAAATACTCATGTAACTCTTGTTTCCCCCCTTTGTATGAGTGATGAATTAAGGTCAACCCTCTTCAAGACAGTGCCTGACCTTCTTCCCTCAGTGGCTGATAGGTTCTGATCTTCTCTGATGTCCCTGTTGACCCATAATATAAAAATATTTGGGACTCTGAGTCTGTGGGTCTGTGGGTTTAATTAAGCAGTTTCCTTTTTATTTTCTTTTGTTTTGTGCTGAATAGTCCTTAAACAAATATTTTGACATTTCTTATATCCTTACACTCTGGTTAACAACAAGTGTGCAAGCAGCTGTTGACCTGCAGAACCCTGTTGCATCTCAAGATATTCCCCTTCGACAACAAGATTGAGAAGAAAATCACCTGATCCCTTTACACCCTTTGCTGTCACCTCTAGAGACAAGCAAGCAAGTTTGATACTCTCCAGGTTTTCCCATGGCAGTGTCAGCACCTACACGAAAGACAATCAGAGCCTGATGGTCTGAGGTCTGGATGAGGATTGGCAGACTAGATTGCCCTTAGTCTGAGCCCTGGAAAACAGGAAACCTTTCTAGATCAGATCAGCCAGTGGGGCCTTACATCTGATATGGAGACGAATTTCCTTTGGTTTTCCTTCATGCCACACTCATTAGGGTTTTTGTCAATAAAAATCACACTTAGCATGTTCAATCTGTTAAGTTTATTTACATGAGATTCATATTTGATCTTTTCCTGTCAGGCTGTATGTTTTGGTATTTTCTAAATAAAATATATTTATTTTAACAAAAAGTTGTCTGTCCTTGCAGTCAAAATCCTTGCTCCTCAGTCTAAGGGATATTTATGGACAGATAGTTTATTAATTGCACAGTAAGAACCATAGCACCATTGTAAAACCCCCAAAGCAGACTGTACTCTTGATCCTGCTGGCAGAAAAATGGACTCAGTAGATCTGTAGTAATGTTACCGTCTCTTGTTGAGACAGTAGTGTTGAGCTTATTTTTATCTTCATGTCAATTTAACTTATTTTTATCATCTGGACAAATTGTGTAGGAGAGTTGAGGTTTTCCTGAGGATACACAACACTACATTTTAATACTTTAAATTACTCTATTTGAAGTGTTTTGAAACAGCAAATGACTAACTACATGAAAAATGGACAATATTACTGAGATGAAGCCAAAGTATTGAAATATTAAACAAGAATGGTAAAAGAAATACCCTCAAGTATTTGTGATGAATAGTCACAAGAGGCAGATCTGGTCCTGCTCTCATTTATAAGAATGAAATAATATCTTCTTAGGATTGGTTAATTGATGCCATATTTCATGTATAATCACTGCAAAAGTATCTTTCCTCTACCACAATAACTAATAATCTGTAGTATTTTCATCTCAATATATAGCAAATATATTGAAAAAAAAAATCACTCATTTAATGCATTCAATTATTTTTTATGTCTCCTGATATTTTAGTGATTCAATTGCTTATGGTATAATTTGAAGAGTTTGGGATATTTTTGGAGAAAGAAAGCCCTAACTGATCTCTGCATGTAGCTGTAACCTCAGGCAAAATTAACACTGCAGAAGTATGTGGACCTTTTTGGTCTTTTTAGTATGTTACACAATAAGATGTGATGCTCCTGAGGAAATCTTGGGTAGATTTGTGCCTGTTATATACTTTTCTTCTAAGTTTCTGCTGTTTCTTTGCTATACCTGGAAATTTTGGTTGTTTAAATCCTTAATTTCAATCTTTTAAGATAGTGATATATTTTCTTCAGGTGATTTCTTTAGTCACCTTTTCTATCTTCTGGAAGTTTTCTTTACTTAAACATTTGTTTAATACATGGCATGCTGGAATTTTAGAAATGTTGAAAAGCTCCCACTGAAGCCTGTGGATGATATTAGCTGCTGTCCAAACAGCCTAATTTAATTGTTTCTATAGAAAGGGCTACTTCAAGAGTCTTGCAGGCTACCTGCAGAAGCTGCCTGACCAGGGTAGCTGCTGTCAGCTGCAGGTGGGTGGAAGGAAAGAGAAACCAGTCCCATTTTCCATGTTTCCCAGCTGGGGCATGAGGAAACAGTACAATAAATGGTGCTACACAAAATAGACTAAATTGTCTATTTTCATCTTGGTGAATTCAGCCCATAGCCTGCTAAACATCACTGTTAATTTCATGTTAGTTTCTTGGTTTTTCATAAAAGAAAACACCATATCATCTGGTCCAGTCCCTGATTCCTCAGCACTGTTGGAAATCTCATCTTTCAATCTCTTTCTTTGATATTTCTTTCAATATTTCTTTTCTGTTTTTTTTTTTTTTCTGTCTTCAACATTTAAATAAACCCTTCATTGGCAGGATTAGCCTATTAAACTTCAAATAAATACCAGAAATAGAGATTTCAGTAACATTAATCAGAAGTACTGAAAAAATAGAACAAATTAAAGAAATATTATTTATGCTAGAACACTAAAATTTGAAGAATGTGTATTAACAAGAATGAAGTCTGTAAAAGTCCTTCAGTCTCCAGAGATAGTTTTCCGCTGAAAATTGTAATTCAGCAGAATGGCAATTGTAATTCCCCGAATGGCATCCAGAAACTAAAATTTTACTTAATGACTGAATAAAGCACTATTAAAGCAAAATAGTGCACTCTCATTGCAAAATGCCCATGTTGAATACTCCAGCTGTCTTATCTCATATTATAGGTATCTTGACTTCAAAATTTTGTCTCTGAACACAGGGTGTGTTTTCACAGTCATTTCCATAAGGATTGTGCAGGGCAAAAGAAAAAATATCCTGTAAGTAAAGTTGCTGATTTTACAGTTCCAATTAAATGATGTGAAATTTCAGTTCTCATATTAGAACCATCAAAACCACTTATTCAGAAGTCCATTTGCTAAAACTCTAATAGGTTGAAGATTTACTGAAAAACTGTAAACTGTAAAAGTGATTAGACAAACAAATACCAAGCCTTTGCTCATGCTTAATCAATATGAAAGGTCTGGATGCTATGGATAAATTATTAATTCTGAATTTTCCATTAAGTGTTAGTAAAAATTTTGTAACTTGGTTTTTGGCTAATAAAACATTAGACAATATTCCAGTAAAAGTCTGAGGAGAAGTAGAATTTTTCATACATATTGTAATGTAGTACAAATAGAAGTTACTACCAAGGTGATGATATTCTTCAAGAATATTTAAAAGGCAGAAATGGTGTCTAGGATATGATGAATCAAAGGAAAATTATTGGTTGTTGTACATATTTCATTTTAAATATTCTATTAATTTTATATTGCAGATATTTATCATGGGAAAATGCTATTCTCTATTTAATTACTTCAAGATCAGAGAAGTGGCAGTACATCAAAATCTAGAATTGAGTGAAAGTAGCAAGGGCAATTTTGATGAAAAGCCCAAATCATAAACAGTGCCTGACAGAACCAAAGATGCATTCCTAATCACTAGCACAGCAGAAATAATATAACCAAATGAATACTGAAGGAACAGTGTGCAGGCAAATATATCTGGTCTTGGTAATGAAAAAGAACATAGTGGCCCAAATCCAGTTTGCTTTCTTACATGGTTAATTCTACTGTGGTTCATTTGCCTTTCAGGTCTTTTTTTCTCTATATGCCCATCAAATTACTAGGTTAGAATAATTCTTACAAATGCCTGAAAAATCTTAGGTCCCTTTGAACATTGAGAAAATTATATTTTCTGTAAGTAAAGAGAATAACCTTAAGTATCTCATTAATAGACTGTGACTATGGCTGTGACTACTATCTCTTCATATAAAAAATACTCTTAAGATCGTAGTTTCTGTTCAGCTGAAGAGTCTTCAGACTCTATAAAGAGTCTTCCTTTACATTAATCATTTACAGAAAGAAAGACTTACATCTCCTAAAATTCCAGATAAAGGATACAGTCTGATTACATTGTTCAGGAAGAAATCATAAATTCAAACAATGCTTTATATTACTGGTGTTCTTGCTAGCATACTTCTGTAAATTGTTATATCTTTCTTTGTATATTCTGAATCATAATTTATATATACACTTATGATGTTTACAACTTGTGTGAATTATTATAACTTAAATAGCTATGATGACAGCAACAATAAAATGTGTAAAGAAGGGACATTTTTGGTATGAAGACTGATATTAATATCTCATTAAGGTCATGAGCTATATTAATGAATGACACATGCATGTTCATACACACTAAAACCTGGGGAAAAAATAGTAACTGTTTTTTGGGAGGTTAAGGTTTCTCTATTTTTTTCCCCTATGCAAAAACAGTATTGGCAAAGCAGGACAGGATCAATCTGTGTCACAGAGGTGAGAAATAATAACACAAGCAGTAGAAGCACAAGAATTTCCGAAATTAATGTTTCTATAAAAGCAAAAACCCTAATTGCCCAGAAAGCTCCAGTGTAGTTTTTCATGCTTTCATCTATCTGCAGATTGAGATATTTAGTATTCTGTTGAAGGGTATTTGTTACTCAGTTGATATGTGTTTAGCTAAAATTCATATAAAAAGGCAGCTTACACAGAGCAGTATGATTCCAAGTCCAAGTCTTCTCCTGCCACCTTCTCACAGTAAGATTTTCATTAGTTGAAATTTCCAGCCAAATGACAGAGTTTTAAAGACTTTCTGCAACTTTTGTAAGAAATTATTGACCCAGAACAACACAGATTAAGAATCCAATATTTTCAGGTTTATACTTAAGTCTTTCATCCTGTCAATCCCTTTCTTAATGGAATACCTTATACATTGCTGCCAAATCTTGACATATTACAGGTTGCAACTCATTCATGAAATAAATAATCTGGTAAATCAAACACTGGACAGTGAATCTTTAGGTAATAAAAAAGTATAAAATAAGCATATAAGTACCTTGACAATCAAAAGTGAAAGTATGACTCTCCAGATAGACAGATGTAGACTTACCTGTAGCCAAAGAATAAAAATCTTTGGGCAGAATACAGACACTATCAGTTGCTGTAGTAATATTTATGTGTTTTCCCTCTGTTTTAGCAGGGTTGACATTTTGCATGACTAACTCATAGGATTATATCAAAGGGAAAGAAAGACAAGACTCTCTGAACAGGTGTTGATAAAGGATGTTGAACAGTGGTCATGAGGAGGACAAGGAGATAAATTGTTATGTTGGTGATGAAAAGAATGATCCACCTACAATACCAAAAGACTAAAATTTTAAGTGACACCCAAAAACCTTGCACCTCAGTGTTATTCCATTTTCAGGTAGCAGTTGTGAAACAGATAGACAAAATAATCTTTTTGATATATTTCAACTTAAAGAGGTAAATTGGATCTCATTTACTCCATTAAATGAAGTGGCAGATGGCTAGTGTACCAAAATATTTTAAAATTTCTCCTGAGAAGGTCATTGAGATATGAATATAACATAGCCAGTAGGACTCTCTACTTTTCAAATTGACTCAAAAACTCATCAGCTGCAGCCTCGTGTTTTTGCTAGTTCAGGGCCACAGATTTTATATTGTCAACACAGGCCATGAGACTGTTGTGAATTTCTGTGTTAAAAACTGTGTTGCAAATTGGAAATTTCTGCCTTAATTGTTTTTTGTTTGGTTGAATTTATAGGAAGAGTAGTTATTCTCCATAGAATGAACTAGCTGTGACCCTGTTACAAAAAATCAGAAAAATGAGGTGATACCACAGGTCTTAGATGGTCCCACATACTATGCTCAGTTTCTGGTCACTGCAGAAGTGCAATTTTATGAATCAGATAAAAACAGTTTCATTGATAACAAACAGAACAGAAAAAATCAATATTTAGGGAACAAAGAAAAGAGAGATGACTCAAAGAGACTGCATTCATCAAGGATAAAAACAGACCCAAGTGGCCCAAGTCTGATGAGGAAGAAAGCTGCAACATAAATGTCAAACCCTTCATGATTCAGGACTATGACTTTGAACAGGTTACAGCTGTGTTTCTAAAAAAAATCATTGTCTCTAGGACTTCTCCTAGCTTAGTGAAATATGCATTGAAGTATGTTGGAAGGAGGTAATTACAAGAAAATGAGAAAAAGTAGTCTTGTACTTAAGCTAGCTAAAGAGGACAAGGAAGTTTAAATCTTTATGGAGAGGTGTTTATCACCATTTGAAACAAGAAAACTACTTCAAAAGCCTTCAGTAGACAACCAACAAGGCTTCAGGTTCTGTGTATCTTTGATTACTTTCCTGGAGAACTGAAAGAAATGGGTGAAATCCCTTCCTTGGAACTTCTAGCTGAATACTACATAATGCTCCATAACTAAGATTTTAAAATTATATTACAGTCAAGCATAAAAGAAACCATATACATACATAAGAAAGCCCTTTTTCTTCAAGTATTTGAGAAGCTTTCAGAAAGCAGCAGCTAGATTACAAAGCAGTACAGCTGGATAATTAACAATATAGATGACATAGAAATTTCATTAAGATGGACTAAAAAGTTAGAATTCTTTTCATATCTAATATCTATGTGTTTCATAGGCTTTAAATATTTGAGACTTTAAAAAAATCCATAATATAGTAAGCTCTTAAAATATTCATCAACATATAATCTGTAAGAATATAACAAGACTAAATAAATACCCTTAGTCTTCTCTTTTTTTGCTGGGGAATTTAACTTTGGTCAGTCATCTATATTTATTTAACCTACAGGAAGAGATTTTCTCATTTCAAGTTTAAATCACATACTTTATGTTGGGGGTTCAGTTGTTTGTTTTTATACATTGCTATTTACTAATATTTTAACTGAATTAAAGATACTAATGGCATAATCTAATTAAGAAACCTGCATTTTATTTATCTGCATGCTAAAAAATGGAATGAACTTTTTTTTTCAAAGCAGCAAAAATACCAGAGTGTATATTATTAAAATATTCTGATATATCTTGTGTCACTGCTAGTAGAATCATGCTGCTGTCTTATTTAAAATGAGCCATCAATCACACATGGAGACAATAACAACCACTTTCCTGACAGTTTTCTGACCCAGATAACCTCAAAATGAAATATTAGAGTACAGAGTTGAAAAAAAATTAGTAAGACTTGATAATTTTATGTATTACCATTGCAATTAATTTACTGGCTAATGTATAATAATAACATGAAGCAATTTTTTGTATTCTGTGTATAACTAATGAAATGCTGGAGACTTGAGTTTTATCTGTTTGTTCTCCACAAAAGGTTTATTTAGCTTTACTCGTTTCTTATGGGTTTAGACTAATTTTTTAAAATACAGTCAGATATGAGCTAATTAATGGAGAATAGGAGTTCTGCTTAATTTGGATGTTTAACACTGTATTTTGGTTGTTCCTGTATTAGAATGACTAGAAAAGATGTTTATGATCTGTTAAAATCTTGGAACATAATTTCTAATTCCTTGAATTGAGGAAATTAATGTGTTTGTAATAGTATTTAACATATCCCACTTCAAATGTCAGAGTACCACACAGAGGACATAACGCTTCTGTCTGCTACAGCCCAGTGAATTTTTTTTCATATTTACATCCATAGAAGGCATACAGGGGTCTTCCCTGTACAATATGTATGTAACAAAAAATAATCAAGGAAACAGACATAACAGAGTCAGTTTGAGCTTGATGTAGAATTTCACTGTGAGGTTTAAATCTGGATGAGTTTCTTACAAAAATTATTGACTTCACATTTTATCAAACAATGTAGAAAATGAGACTGTCATTTAAGAGTTTCATCAAGTCATTCAACATACCTATTACAAAGTTTAATTACAGCAGGAGGAATATGATTTATCAAACCTTAAATGCAATGAGAGATGTATGTCATTGTTTCACAGAGAAAGAAAGAGCTAAAGGAAAATGAAGACAGCAAAATAATACAAACTGACAGTGGATAAACTCAAGGTTGTTTCTAAGAGAATAAAAATAAGAAATGAAACACAGAATTATGAAAAACAACATCAAATATAACTAGTGTAGCAAGATAGGGAATTGGCCATACCTCTTGCCAGAATTTACATCTGCTGCACAAGACTAGAAATTCTACAGGAAACTAGACATGCATAGAATGCTCTCTGTCTCAAATTGGACACATTTGTGTTGTAAGTGGGGTTGGAATTCTAAAATCTGACAGCATTTTCCTTTTAACTAAACACCTAAAATTATGACTGATAGCTATCTCCCGGCCCACACAAAATGAGGTGGTTCATCATAGTCGAGTTCCTGGAGTAGAGTTGTTTACAAGATTTGGAAATAAAACCATGGATTTAATCACACTTTTCCCCCTTTACTGTCAACATATACAAAGCATTAGTATTATGCAGTTAGGAAAACTCTTTTATCCTAGCAGTAGTAGATAGCTGCAGTCTGGGTTTGAAATGTATTTGCAATAATAATCTTCCTCTGTATTCTCCCTTTGCTATTTTGGTTCATGTATTAAAATAAATAAATAAAATAATCAGGCTTTAAGTCAGCTACTCAGGCATGTTCACTCAGGAACTGAAGATAAGTCATGACTTGTGAGAGACACACAAGCACTGAAAATGTCACAGAAAATCCCAGGAGGCTCCTGTATCACCAAAGGAAATTCTAATACAATAACTTGCTTTTTATTTTTTCATGGTCTTTTTCACTGACAGAAAAGAAGGGGCAGACAAGACTCCACCCATTAGTCATATTATGAAACTAAATTTACAGGGATTTACTGTAACAAACAGATAAGATACTATTATATAAAGCATACTGTAAAACTTTCAACATCTTACATATCATCCTTACATATGGATATGTAAGACCCCATAAGTAAATTGTTCATCTCTTTTAAGTAGAAAATTTAAATATCTTAGAAGTACCTAATGCTGGTGAAATGTGTCTGGAGGCATTTTGAATTTCTGGTTACCTTAAATTCTTAAAAAGTCTTGATAACATAAACAATTATTACATTTGTGTCTTAGCTGGAATCACCAAACAGTAGTCACAAGAAGTCAGTTTTTCCTGTTAATTTTTAATATACTCAATAACATGATTTCATTTATTCTTGCAAAATGTGATACTATCATTAATGAAAAAGGCAAAACTTGTTGAAAAAGAGTAAGAGTTTTCACATTTCCTTGAAATTTTTGCAAGGAAAACAAGGCAAGAAGAACTTTTCTTTAAAAGTTTTCAGACCATTAAGCTGTCTATGCTTTTCTGTTAGCTGAGAATTTGTTGCACCACATCTTTTTCATCCATCATTATCATCAGTCATGCATGAAAAATCCAATGACCCATGCAACCACAAATGTAGCATTGATTATTCAGCTTTTTCTGCTATACGTTCAGCATGGGTATTATCAAAATCTATGTCCAATTCCACTTCATTTCTGGGAGGAGAGACTTCAAAAAAAACTATTTATTTTTGAGGTTGTAGATACTTTGCTTTCAATCAAAAAAGTGAAGTAAAAGTAAGGCTAGCACTTTTTTTCCCACTAATTTATTACTGAAATATCTTACAGAAGAAGTAAAGATAGACTTTTTCTTAATGTGAAAAAATCTTTGATGAATGCAGTTTATCTTTATTTCAGATGTAGAAGTGCCCTGCACTGCTGTGCTTAAATGTCAATGACCTACAAAAGCTTTTTTAAATATGGAGTGTATGGGGCTTTCTCTAAAGACAAACAAGTGAAATGCCATTGACAGATATGTCAAAGAACATTTCCATCCATACTTTGTGAAGTTTTCTACACTAGGAATTGTATCACTGTGTCTGCACTCCATAAAATTTTCACATTTGGTATTTTGCCACTATGAAAATGTTTTAAAACAATTCTAAAATACTATTATCTGTCTTTGACATGAGAAAATCTATATTTCTATTTTCAATAAAAGTCTTTCGCATTTTTTGAAAATGAAAATGTCTTAAAAGAAACAAAACCAAACAAAATGAAAATCTGTTGAGAGTGATAGTGAATATTCAGGCAAAAAGAGGATTCAAGACACAGTCACTTCCTGCTCCATATTCAAAGATGGAACAAGATCTTCAGAACACAGCTTCATGAATCACCTCCACGAACTCTTTCCAGAAATACAATTGTTAAAACAATTGAGAAATTGTTTAAAAATTCTTTATATATCAAGCAATTTGCTGCATGATCCCAGACAAAAAGTTCAAAAAGGTAGCTTAAAATTATTTTTCTCCTTACTTTTCTGAATCACTCAGACAGACAATAAAAATTATAGGAATCTATAAAGAAGTATTTGCAATTTTTATCTGCAATAATGTCATTAATAACCTTGTTATAATCTCCAAATAGTTTGTTATTTGCTAAACACGTTTTATTCCATACAAATAATTTAGTTTTGACAATTAGTCTTTACAAAGAAGAGTCTCTAGGATACAGATAATTTGCCTTAATTCATAATTTAGGGTGCTGGATAAATGCCATGTTTGATAAATGAAAGGGGAACAGCACACTGTAGAGGGACTACTGAAGTATAGCAAATTTAAATGAAATGGTACATGATGGAACCCACGAGAACTTGTGCTGATTTGTCAAGATTCTCTTGTTTCTGAGCAAGCTGATAAAGACAGCAGGATTTACCTTGTCTGTGGTCCTGGGTATTTATTTCATTTTGTCTGTTGATGCACTTTAATGTGAAATGTGTCCATAAAAGCTTGAAACTAATTTGAAAGGGATTAATTCTGACAATTTACTTTTAGGTCGGATAAGTAGGTGAAAATAAATTTTCCTCTCCTTCTCACTTCAAAGGACATTGCTTGCGTGTCCCTGTAAATTAAATTCAGATTCAACTGGGAATTGCTAAATGTTGTCTGGATTTCTTTTTTCTGTGTCATTTAGCATATTTCACCTATAGGGAAAAAAGGTAATGATATTTTCTCAGTTAGAGGTTTGGGGTTTTTCTTAAGCAAATTATTATTCTATAAATAAAGGTTATGTGAGTTTAATGTAGTGAATTTTCACGTGATAGGAAAAGGAAATAATTTTATGCAGTATTTAAAATGGAGTTCTGCTAAAAGATTCTATGAAGTCTGAAATTTTAGAAAACTTCCACATAGTCATTTAATTGAGGGACAATGCAAAAAAAAAAAAAACCCAAAAAAAAACCCAAAAAAAAAACCCCCAAAAAAACATCTTGATAAGCTGCCAAGCACTGGCCCAGGGCTGTCCCTACACATCCCCTGTGAGGAGGTGCCTCACCAGCAGGGTGTCCTGGACAGCAGAGGGGAGGCTTTGGTGCTCATGGTTCCAGCATTGCTTCAACAGCTTTATTCAGACAACAATTGCACAGAATAAGTATTTGGAAACAAATTGAAAGAGGTCTAACTCTTTTCAGGTATGCTTTGAATATGCTTTGTGGATTAGCCACAACTCAGAAATCAGAAAAAAGTGATTAGACATGTCTAGAACTGAGTTCAGCTCATAATACAACATACCAAGTGCTATGTATCTATTTTTCTGCAGATGTTCAAGTTCTTAGAAAATCTTCAAATTAAATAAGAAAGACATCAATGGGCATTTTGCTTCTGAGTCAAGTAAAAACTTAACTTGTTCTTTCTAGTTCAACTTCAAAGAGAGCACATTAGAGCTAAATCTCAAATATTTTGATAATAAAATAGCTACTTTGAAACCTAATATGTTACATCATTTCTTTGTGCCACATTTTGGATCTGTCCTAAAGCAAAACCCAGAATCTTTTTTCGAATTCTGAAGTGTGCTAAAATGATGATCCCTATGTTAGGTCTGTAATAAAAATTATATCCAATAGAGTTTAAGACTTTTAGCAACTTTGGATATATAGCCAAGAAAAGGACTGTCTGTAGTCAGAATGTTCTATTACCTCATCAAAAGCAGTTTTTCATATGTAAAGGTCATATTCCTCTGGCATTTAGTGCAATGCATTCTTTTTTCATTTTTCAAAATGTTGCAACAACTTTCTTAAGCTTCTGCACCACTGACTACTTGTAAGCCTGGATAACTGTAACCTAAGCTGTTTCCTTTGATGTTTGGCATCTGAAAGCCCTGAGAATTCACGTTCTATTTGGAGCTTAGCTCCTTTCTAAATCTCTGAGGAAAACCCAGCTGGATCTAGCACTGCCAAATTTACTGAGCCTCTAATTTCAGATCAAACTCTGTGACTTCCTTTAAGTTTACAGAATTAGCCATCCTTGTTAGAACTTTCTAAAGAGCTAAATAAAATCAGTATTCTCTTCCGATCCCTAAATATTTCTAGCAGCAAAAACATTGACAATAAGATCAGTTTTACTAAGCAGCTACTAGGAAATACATTGTACACAGAAATGTTTCGTAATGAATTTTGATCTAGTTTTGATCAAAGGATGTAAAAAATGAAATTTTACATAAAATTAATATCTTATGTGTCTCTATGATCCTAAATGATGAAGGCCTCATGATATAACCTTTAGATCTTGACGAAAATTTCCCCTCTCCCACCCCTAACATATTCTCACACACACACACACACACACATATCTAATGACAAAAGAAGCTTAATGAAGTTTCCAGTCATCTGTTTAGCACCATGCTTAATATAATGCACAAAAAAAATTTAAAATGGATCATAACAACTCATTAAACAAAGACCTCTAAACACACTGAAACAAATGGTAAGATGAATTACTACAACCATTTTTCTTCTTAGTAGAAAAATGCTATTTCCTTCATTCTTTCTTCATCAGCTTTCAGTGCCTTTTCAAATCACATCATGGGGAAACCTCTAGTCTTCCAAAGCTGAACTGTGAGTATGCCATTTGCCACATGATCATTCTCTGCTCACACTGATACGTTGTTCCTGCAAATTCTGTAACTGTCCTTGGTTAACTACACATTTACCTGACATATGTGATATCAGTTCAAACTCATAAAAATATATTACAGTTTCCAGAAGCACTTTTACATTTTTGTGAAAGATATAGATCTTGAGACTCAATTTCTTAGATAAAGTGCACAAATGAATGACTTTGAGCTTGGGGAAAGATGTACATTTGGCCAATCCTGACTAAAATTGTGTAGAAGACTCAAATGAAGCCTCCATCAAGACTAAATTTATGTTTACATTTTAACTGAATTGTGAAATAACTACTGGTATGCCACATTCCTAGTCAAAGCCTAATATGTTGCATATAGGTAATAGCTGACAAAAGAAAAGCCACATAAAATCCAGACTTCTGCCTGTTACTTTGGCTGAATGCAGCTAGCAATTAATTTGTAACTTTCTGTGTGAAAAAAATCATAAGAATGAAAGTTAATTAGCACAAAAATCTATTCTAGTAAAAAAACCATTTACACCTGCAAAAACAAGAAATGAGAATCAGTGAAGAAAAGATGTAAACTAACCAAAAATGGAGATGTTTAAATGGATATGGATATGGATATGCAAAATGCTATGTACTGACCAATGAACTGAGTGTCAGTGCATTGTTAGCCAATTAAATCTAACATGGTGCCTTCTGATAATCATATAAAAATATGAACTATGCAATAAAGATTGGGCTTTTTTTTTGCATGAAGAAACTGAGTTCTGTCTGCTTATTATTGTGACACTAATACACTTCCCTGACCCCTCCTTGAATCTCATCTGAAATTTCACTTTATCATCAGTTTAGTTTATTATGTTGAGCAGAAAATACTCTACAGATATTTCCCAACATAGCCACTAAATGTGATTTTGTGATTTTTTTTTCCCCCACCCCTAAGAAAATACCCCAGACCCCTCATCTCTTTTTTTTCTTTTCTTTTTTTTTTTAAATTTTTTTTTCTTTTTTTTTTTCCTTTTGGAAAACATGTTGACATGGGGATTCAGAAGGACACTGGATAAATGAAAGTAATACAAGGTAAAGGGGATAAAACTAAATAGAGGTTTTTTTAAATTTGTTTGGGATTGTTTTTTAGGGTTTTTTGCCTTTTATTTTTTTTGACAGTTTTAACTGCTATTGAAGAGCTTTTTCCTAAGTTCATTCAAACTGGATGTTGTAACTGGAAATCACTTGCATTTTTTGTACTATTAGCTTTTTTTTTATTAAACTCTCTATACTTTAGGTAGACCAATAATATATTATTATCTCCACAGATAAGCTGTCACTCCTTTTATCAAGAAATAAATCGATACTTTGGATATTCCTTATCATAATTTGGCCAAAATAACACATTCAGGTTTACCACTTTTGTATGAACTCTAAACAGACACAATAACCTGGATTTAAGTAGTAAAAGGACTGTAATGCCATACATTATTCATATGTAGGAAAGTAGTCCAAAATAATATTAAAAATCCACCATGTAGCATGTTGAAAACTCAGTATAACTGCAAAGCAAAATACTGAACCAACTGAGTTTATTTATAGAATTTTTGTATCTTCTCCTCAAAACTGAGGACTGCCACAACTGGCAGAGGCCAGTAGATTAATTGCTGGATTTATCTTCTTGCACAAAATTCACCCCTGAGTGAGGAACTAGGTTTATTAGTTCAGATTTCCCACGTGGGATTATTAACATGCACCTACATTTCAAACATACATTCATTTAAATCAGGCTGATACTGTGCTCTGCCCTAAAGCGTCATTGTAGTTATGTTTTGGTTAGTTATGTCCCACTGGAAACAATACAGTCACATAGCTCAATGCAGAATCATTTTCATATCCCATTGTGGTAATTCAGTATTGCTGTGGATGGGCCACATCCTTTGCTAAGCGTTATTTTTTCCCCTAATTATATAATAGCTGTGCAACTCTGCCAGTTTATCCATGACAAATTAACCACAGGCATCATTAGATCAGATATTAGTTTCATTTTCATCTGTATATTACCTGCAGGTATATTAAAAATGCTTGAATCTATGCCAGATTCAAATAATAACTCTAAGGAACAAAGGTGATGCAAAAATATTCAGGACCATGGGTTTAATTGTAAAGACATATTTTTAATAATAAAGGCTGTCCTCTAGCCACTGAATTGGTCACTCAGGAAAACCACTGTTAAGTGCTAACTTCATTTTCAAGAATTAATAGGAAAATTAAATTTCCCACTCCATTATGCAAGTAGAAATTTACAGCAGTCACTTTTTAAAGTGAAAAGGTGCAAGGTGGAAAGATTATTTTGAATCACATTTCATCTTCCATTGAAAGCTGCATAGTCTGCATAACCAAAGTCACAAAACTCACCTTTTTTTGCTGACTATGCATGCAGTTATTCAGCAGACTCAGAGCTTAAGTTTTCTATAATTTCTAGGGAATGCTACCCTAGGAAGGGTGGAGGGGAACAAAAAAAAGTTATGCACATCTGCATCATTTTAAAATATAATTTGCAAAGAAAAAAAAGTTGTGGTTTTTTTTTTAACTAGAAAAAATGTGGAAGTAGTGCAAGTATTTTGCAATAGGAGGGACAGAATGAGTTTACAATTAACTTCTAGAATAGTAAAAAATAATTAGTGAATTCTGACCTGGTCTAACTAACTGCCAGAATTGTAAAGATCCTCATTCCTTTCCATGAATCCACATTTCTCATAAAACTGCACATCTGGTTTTGAAGGCAAATTTAGTTTGTAGCAAAAATACTATATGCACAAACCTTATTTCTCCTAGTATTCCCAATACAGGCCTCAGGAAAAAAAAAGTTAAACAAGAACTCAACTCAAGGACAATTACAGCCTATTTGATAGAAGATAACTTTTTGGTTTAATAACATGAATAAGCAACAACCCCAAAAAATTATACCAAAATGACATGTCATCAACAGTTGAGAAAAACATTGTTATTTGATTCTGTTTTAATTAAGATTATATTTTCTCCATATATTTAATAATAATTTAATGCTATTAAATTCCTCATTGACATCCAGATTCGTCTATTAAAATCTACAGCAAAACAGATGAAGAGTGTTGAACAGGATAAAAGCACAAAGGCAATTTGTCTAAAAAAGAGCGCTGTATATTTAAATTTTGTAAAGTGGGGATCCTCAATGTTAGACAAAACCTACTAAAGTCATATCTCAAATATCATCTTCCATTAAAAAGGCAAAGAACTTATTGCAAAATTATATCCCAAGATATGTTGTCTTTTCTTGTGATTGTTGTCCTTATTGTTAACAGTAAAGAAAAGAAGGGACCATATATTAATGTTCACAGAATAACTATATTACAAAACATCTGGAAGCTCATATATTTTTGCTGTTTGACTCAGGAAAAACTGTCAAGAAAATTTTGCTTAATCTACTCCAAAAGTTTATTTCTTGTTTTTCAAAATTAAATAATAACTTGTGGAATCATTCTACTCTGGAAAACAAATATTTTTCAAAATACTATTTTCGAGCATTCTAGTTTCTCTTCTACATTAAACATAGCCATATCTTGAAAATATTATTTGGTTTCTACCTTATAGATTTCTATTTTAATTTATCGAAATCCACAAAGTTAACCTTATTACATGCATATTCTAATAATTGAACTAGATGGCTAGATGGCTTCATCAGCAACTGAGAGCAGGTAGCTGTTGACAAGGCTGCTGGAATGCTGACAGTAAGGTTTACCAGAGTGGTCCTGCACAGGATGTGAAAACAAGTCAGTTGCTCTGAAGTTATTTTTAACATCTGAATATGCAAGCAACGTTTCTGGGAAGAGAAAAAACAGATTAAGAAATCAGCCCTATGGGAAAAAAATTACATAAAAACATGTTTTATATGTTTTCAAATGCAAACTTTATTTTGAAGTCATACAGTATAATATATATTACAAGAAGCCTGGGTAGTGTATAAAAAGAGCGTTAGCAAGATATTGAATAATTTTTGTTTTAAAAATAATTCTCTGTAATAAAAAATATCTTTAGAAGTAGCAAAAACATTTTCTATGTAGGTTATTTCTGTTTTCCTCTTTTTCTTGATAGGAAAAATTATAGTTTGAAAGGCAGCAGGGAACTACTATTGCATGCTTGTAATTGCCCTGAGGTTTGATTCCTTTTTAACACATTCTGAAAAGTCAGAATGTTGATCTGTGCTTCAATAAACCAATCCCATCCAAGTGTATGCCTTGTCAAAGGAGCATAGCTTCTTTTTCTTTTTTCAGTATTCAGATCAACACAGAGTCTTCAAACTTTAGGTTTCTTCATTTATAACAGCTGACAGATTAGAAACTGTAAGCACACCTATTTGAAAAATACAACAAATAATATTCTAAAGAGTGGCTAGAATTATCATTTACCTCACCAGTTTAAATGTACCAAGGAAAACTTGTTCACAAAACACCAGTGATTTCTGTCCACTGAAAACTATAGTCAGAATAGATGTGTTTTGCCAATTAGAAAAAAAAAAAAAAAAAAAAAAAAAAAAAAAAGCTGCTCATGAGTATCTCATGCCATATTTCCAAAGAGCAGCAGTACTTTTGTAGAGGAATAGCCTACACCATTCCTGTGCATGGCTGAAGGTAGCTGGGCGCTGCTTGCGTGCATTGAGCAGGGCTAAGCAGAAGCACAGTGTCTTGCAAGACAACAGCAGATGGCAAATGCAGTCATTCAAAGGGTTCATGCAGAATGCCCCCATGCTGCTACAGCTAACTTGATAAGAAGATAATTATGTGTCCTGATTTTGGCATCTGTTTTCCTGATCTTTTTCTGTTAGGTCACTCTAATCCAGGTCACAGCATGACCGAGTGTGGGCAATGCCTCAGGCATTAGAAGAATCATTTAGTACTTGTTTAGCAAAGCTTTAGAAAGTGGAAGGTGCTTGTCACTAGGCTAGTGCAGTAGGTGGAGGTTTTGCCTCCCACAGTCTATGTCCTGCCAGGGTCCTGGCCACGGTTCCAGCTGCATGGAACTGAAATACAGCTCCTGCCATGCTGCAGCCTGGTGGACAGCCCAGACGGGCTGATCCTGCTCCTAACCCCCACACTGCCATCCTGGCCTGCTTTCAGCCCATCCCCTCAGCTGCCTAGTTGTCCCACATTTGTGTCTGACCCCAATTCCACTCTCAGTGGTCCTGATCAGGACCCCAGCACTGGCCTCAGCCTGCTTTGTCCCCAGACCGGCGCCTTATGCCTTGGCTGGGGCTGCCTTCGGAAGCCTGTCCTGATCTCTGCAACTCTTCCAACCCCATTAGTCCTGTTTCCAAAAAAAAAAAAACAATTTATGTGTATCTGTTGTGTCAGAAATTGAGAACATGTTTCTCAGAATAAGGATGTAAAAATTCACCTGATCTACTTTTGAAAATCTAATTTATTATAATGTACTGGTTTTGTGTGAATAACTATGTTGGGAAGGATTATATGAAACTATATAAAGTACAAGCAAATTCAAGATAAAAATTTCTGAATATTCTGATTTTTTTATTAATGCCTGAGAAAACCTAAAAATAAAATAAAAATTCAGTCTTTATTGTTGTCCTTTTTTTTTTTTTTTTGAGGACAGACAAGAGAAAAATACAGCACTGTATGAAGACAGATATTCAGAGTTAAACAAAGTTATAGAAACAGAAAGATGTTATTAATGCACAGCAAAAACAGCAGGCTCTCTATGAGCACCAGGCAAATGGGTGCTAGGTTACAGCTGTGTAAGAAGGAAGTTTGCAGAAAGTAGTGATTCTACAATTATTTTTTTCAATATTTTTTTTTATTATTCTTCATGTTTCCAAAAAATAACAGCCTAGAGGAATATGTTTTGCATTTTGCTGATTATCTAGAAAAAGTTGGACTTGTTTGGCTGGGGTTTTCTTCACTGTTGTATAGGCTGTCCTGAAATATAAATAATTTTAAATTTAAAAATACAGCATAGTATTTCCAGGGGGCAGTGAGAAACATGTAACTGAAATTCAGAGCAAACTGATTATTTCTTCTGCCCAGAGACAGTGTCATATTACAACTGTATGTTAAATCTGACTTCTATGAAAAGCATGAGATAGAAAAAAACCAAAAACAACACAACCTACAGTACTGAAACATAGGACATTCACTAATGTATGGAAGTACAGAAGTATCATACACATGAAAATATTTTTATACAATTTTTTATTTAATAGAAATGCTTTTTCAATGTTTTTTCTTTTCCTCAAACAAGATTAATTTATTTTCTGACTTTTCAACATATAAACCATACACCCCACAAACCAAGAAACCAACCCAAAGCAGAACATGCAATTCTAAATAATGCAATGTGACAATAAAGTTACATGACTAAAGCCTATGAATCCTATATTACATCTGAACACCTCCTGGGTGATAATGTGTCTTTGCTCATCATATAATTTAAATAATATGTGACATCTTTACATTTTGCCATAGCTGCCCATCCTCTCATTTCTCATGGAAGCACATGCACATCCTTGGAGGTGCCTTAAAGGCCTGATTATTTCCTATGTAGAAAGAAATCAAGACTTCTTTTTGATATGTTTTTATGCTTCATTTAATTCTGTGATAAATATCTGTAGATTCTTAGTCACAGTGAAAATAACGCACCAAACCTGAGAGAGAAAAGGATTCTACCTTGTGCTTTACAGCAGAGAAATATTAATATTAATGAAATTTTTGGGATGCATGACTACGTCTCTAGTTTTGGTGGCCAAATACAGGTTCTACCAAACGTTAGGTTCCTTTGGAAAGCAGTAAACAAGAATTAAAATAATTTGGCATAAATATAGCAAAATAACACTTGGGAAAATAATTTGAATTATTATTTAAACAAAAATGTTAAAATTATTTATGATTCTTAGGTTAAATGTACTATACACAAAAGTGTGTCAACATAGATAATGCATTAATAGTAAAAAGCAACAACAATAGTGTTAGCAGGAACCATTTAGATTTGAAAATGCAGCCTATAGGCTGCATTTTCTTACTGTTGTTGCATGTTCTTGCTGCTGTTGTCAATATGGCATACAAATGCCAGGGAACATAGAAATTCATTATAAATATCATCAGGAGAAAGGTTGTTTACACATTTGAAGAAGGGTGTTTCAACCCTATTAAAGACTATTTACTGAGCTTTTTGAAGATCCATAAACCAGTTTGCACTCAAATCTATTCTGCCTACTGAATTTTTTATTGTTCCAGACCTATTATGGTTAAATATCCTGATGTTGATTATTGATTATGACATAAAGGGCATTCCAAATTTGGGATTGAATTTTTAAGGCACTGTAAGATTCTTTACGGTGTAAATAGCTAAGGATGACATTGCACTGTTTAAGTGAAGAACCAGTACTGGCATTGAATTTAAGTTAAATATATCAACGAGATTATGCTTTTCATTCAATAACTCAGTACAGTTGGAGTTTCAACGGTATTTTGACTACAGTTTTTAACACTTTGCATCTCCTTTGCATGCTAAAGCTTCATTTTCAATATTCTGTATTGGTCATACATGCATACAAACCCTGGAATTTTCTTGGAAGATTTACAGATCACTTGATCTTTTAATAACTTAATATTTTTCAGGACAGGGCTTAGGCTTTTGCTTGAGGTCTCATGACCTTTTCAAAGATGTTTCTTTCTCTCTGCCTGCCTTTCTATTATTTCATGTGAACGAAATACAACCAGATATGAGCAAATACTTGAAACTAGTTATTAGCTACAATTCACTAGCTGGGTGAATATTTCCATTGAAAATGTATGCATGAGACTCCTTTCAGAGTTGGGCCTAGACTTTTAAAAACTATGGGCACTTTTTTAAACAATTGAAAAATTAATCCAAGCAAGAAAAAAAAGTCCTTCAGGCTAAGTGAAGGAGCCATGCCACAATTAGCTTTTGTTTCTGTGCTGCTGCTATACTCCCTGAGTCACACTGAAGTGACTGGAATATGAACCTTACTGTTTCAAAATTGTCTCCATTTTGTCAATTGGCCTTGTCTCTAGCAGCAATAAATGTCCTCTTTTTTTTTTTTTTTTTTGGTCATAAGTAAGGTAGCCAAGCATTTTATTTGTGGACTCCATCCATACTGTTAATGTAGGGGATTTGTTTTCATTCTGATTCTTATTCTTTTTCTTTCTTGTTTCCTCTTCCCCTCACTTTTGCCTCCTGAACAAACAAAACACATTAAGAATGCATTGTTAATTCTTCTCCTGCTTTTTAATATCTGCTTTTCTGCTTACTGAATATTTTTGATTGTCTTCCAAGGACTACAGCAAGAATCAAAGGATAACCATTATAGAAATGTAGAAAAATCCTCAAATAAATGTTAACATTGAATTATTCAGGAATTTAAACTCAAAAGTATTTCTAGATTAGTTTGTAGTTAATCTGTAGTCCATAAAACCTGTTTAAGGCCAAAAGGTTATACATGTTAAGATAACCAGACTTTTTAAAATTATAAAGAAAACTTTCAGAAAATATTGGTCTGTGTCCTTTTTTTTAATTCAGTTTCAGTTTTAAATGCCTTGGAAAAAATTTTGCTTGAACTTCAAAACCTTGCTTTCATTTGATGCTTATCGAAGTTATAACATTAGTAAGACTAATGTGCTGACTCCTGAGATCTCACATCATAAGATTTTAATGGCATCTTGGCATATAAATCCTACTGCCAAACATAGTAAATCATAGTTATATCCTGATCAGCCATGGTGAAGGACAGTTCTTGTCCATAGTTAATTCAGTTTTCTTCCAATATTTTCAAACTGAGACTCATTATGTAGTAATTGAGTGCTTTGCTTACAGTGTTTCAGGGAAAAACACTGTGGTAAAGTCTCTCAATTAACCAATGAGTTCTATCAGTGAGACAAAAAGTGAATAGAAGAAGTGGAAAGGAAGGCTAGTAGAGCCCACCATGGAATATGCAGTATGTCACCTTTCCAATATATCAGAGGAAGGAAAGTACTCAGGGAACAGTCTTTCCCTTATGATGATAAGGAATGTTCTGTTCTTGATGGCAGAGGGCATTTATCAGATCATTTTTCCAGAAAGCAAAAGCACGTGGTACTGAGAAAAAGACAAACTTCTGTCAAAGTAATCTAATTTTCAGTCTTACTCCATTGTTCAATACAGTACCATTGTGCAGCTTCAGGCTAGTGTCTGTGCTACTGCTATGAAATCACTTAGACCTGTTTTAGCCAAAAAAGAGTTTAGCAATTTTATTTTATTTGATATTGTCAGCTCACCATGTAGCACTCATCTCCACTCCTTTACTCTCTTGATATTATATCTTCCCAAACCCAAGAGTCAAAGCATACCTTGTGATATGGTTTCAAAAGAACTTACCAGGCATGAATGTGCCCCACTATGCCTACAAGTTTTGGATCTGTTCATTGTCCTCTCTGGTACTCTGTTTTCTATTTCCTCTCAAATCTCAAAGTTCTAGAAAAACTTCCTGTTCCTGAGAGACTTGAGTTCATTAGAACACTTACTGATGGACTGAAAAACAGGGTTGGTGAGAGCAAGTGGAACTGTCAGCCAGTTAAAGGTCAGGAGGACATATATTTTGAAACATGGTTTGTTTCATCTCTCTATTCTAAATTGAGACTGAAATTTCAATATTACATTTTATATTATATATTCATCACACTGAAGGTGTGAAAGTCAGATTTCTCTCTACTCTTGCTAAGCTGATATGACTGGTTTACATTGTTTTATTCTGTTTGTGTGAAGAATGCTAGGCAGAAGGATGAGTACCTCATGCAAAAAAATAAGGCAAATATAAAGTAGGTTAAACAGAACACAAGAGTCTAATGACTGTTTTAGATAAAACAATGAACAATGACAGAAATACAAAGAAAGAAATAAAGTCATGCCTGGAATATATTGCTTAACTACATGTCAATATTGAGTACTCAATCACTCAGCCAGTGATTCAGGAGTGGTCAAATGCTTGGCAATATAAAGCATCCAACAATTCTTCATTTGTGAGGGAGTCAATGACCACTGAGAATCTGACATTTTCCTCATCACTGGTTTACACTATAGATTGATCTCCTATCAAAGCTGTGTCATTAACAGATTGAGTTTTTAAACAATATGCATGCTAGATAAAGAAAACTATTTTAATTTGCAATAAATAATTAAGATAACTCCACATGTAAATAAATCAATCCCATATTTTATGTAATAATATTTTCTGGATGAGAAAATTTTTAATAAAAAAACATAACTTGAACATAACAGTATGTTTTAATGTATTTCACTGTCAAAATGTTATTACATTACTCACATTAAGTGAAGATTAAATACATAGAAGAGTTACAAGGCATAATCAAATCTGTTCTATATTTTAGAGCAAGACAAATTATTCAACTTAAACTTCATATCTGTTTGTTTTTGTTTTTTTTTTTTTCTGTGTGTATGGAAATGTTGCATTTTTTTCTTCTAGATTCAGAGAGATAAATACAGAATAAGATAAGATGTACACAGACTGCAGTACACCTGATGAACTTTCTAGTTATGGGGAAGAGAAGAAAGGAAAAACAAAGTTGTCTAGTTGGACAAATGGTCCAGCAGGGAAATAAGAAAGCTTAGCATATCTGAGAAGGAAGCATTTTAATTTCTTCTCATTTGAGGATATCCCCAAACTAAAGCTTGACAGCAAGACATTAAAGTCTGGGAAAAGGCTTATTTTTATAAGAGGCATTTTTGGATAGATCATCTGAGTTATGCTACAGTATTTTTTTTCATGTATTGAAATCCTTGGAATTCAGACTTGCCTTTGAATCCAGCTGAGAAAACTCTTGTTACTATTTCTCTGTTAGTTGGCCAAAACACATGGAAATAATGCTCTGAAAGAAATTTCAGAGGATCAGAAATCAAACGACACTTTTCAAAATCCTTTGCTTTTATTTCTGCTGACTTTCCAGCTACCATTCTACACATAACTGGGAAAGAAATAATAAGTTGCCCTAATACTGGAGCAAAAGATATAAGCTCAGCGTTTTTGTGGGAAGAGGTATCATTTTATACTTGACTGTAGAACTACATCTTTCTGTATGAAGGTGGAACTTTTAAAAGGTTAAAAAATAGGACATTATTTAGTGATGAAGAAGGGCAATATCTACCTACATGGTATTGACAAGTACTTGAAAAGTGGACAGTTAGGCATTCAAAAACATGGTGAAAAAGCAGGCAAGGTTTTTGTAATTCAATTTGCCGTGTAACTGAAATTTAGAGAAGACAGAATATAACAGTTAAATTACAGTCACACAGGATGAAGTATAAAATGTTCTCCAGGCCTTTAACACAAGTAGGCCTTTCCTACTTGTGACACTAAGTACTGGAGAGAGGGAGCAGGAGAGATGAAAAGCAACATTACAAAAGGGATAAGAAAATGTTTAATAAGTATCTGAAAACTGTCTCTAGAGTATTTTGTGGTCTGATTAGTGCACTTCCTAATAAGAAACATAAGGAAATCACTATATAATTTGTTGCAATTAAGACAGAAGCAGCTTCATCCCAATCCTATGACATACTATTGAATAATCAAATTACTCCCTTTAGTAGACAAAAGCAAAACAAAATCCAATTACTAGGAATTACAGAATTCTGACTTGCAATAAGCTTCAGATATTTAACACTGTGTTAATCATGAATAGCTAACTCAAAATATTACATTCCCACTTCCCAAACAAGCCAAAAACCTTAGCATAATCCACATTTCATCTTATTGTTGAAATTACCAAAACAGCTATACAATAGAGTTATTGTATCAGCTCAGTAAGACCACTATGATTCTTCTGACCTTAAAATGCCTGAGGTTATAACAACCCCACTGCATAGTGACCTAATCACTTCTAATCATTAGTGCCTAATCTTTTCTCTCTGAATTTACCACTAAACTTCCAACCCCTTTCATATGCTGATTTAGAAATGTAAATCTCTCAATCTGTAATTTTATCTTTAACAGGTCTGTCAAATTTTGTGATAATTCAATCGATTAAATTAGGTAAGGTTTTTGTTTTTACACTAAATACCTTTCTTGGGTATATATGTAAGCAACATTTTCTTAAACTAAATTATGAAATAATGGGAATTTAAAGAACAGAGGATATGCAACAACTTTGGAGATTAAAAACTGTGATAATAACTATTTTTAGAGAAAATAAAGCATGTTTTACACATGTTAAGAAAATATCCATTTAAACTTAATTTCCCCCTTCCTTTTATCTGAATACAATGTTCATATTTAAGGCCTAGGGAAGATGCAGTGCACATAATCCAAGTTCTTTTCACATCAAAGCCAATCATGGGGAAGGGTAATTCTAGGATGAAGACATACAGATAATGCATTACTATAGTCTGCATTTAAAGACATCTAAAGTTTCTAAAGACTGTGATATTAATTAACTTTCTAAATTACTGAGTAATAAGGTAGACATTTTACAATGTTTTAACAGTTTTGAAGTAACTACTGGGATAAAAAAATGCAATTTCAATCACAATTAACTAGCCCATGAAGTGCCCAGCTGATAAGGCTGATTTATCTAAATCACTCAAAGCTATAACTACTTGTTCATGCACCTCAGCTGAGTTTAGCCTGACTGAGCTGCAAATTGACAAAATAGAACTATAGCTCTGATCCAAATGCCCAGTAGCCTTCTGAGCATGGGATTGTGTCTAGGTTAACATTACCTTCTGAGAATTCCATTTCAGGAGTCTATAAACTGTGATAAAAATATCTGACCTTACAACTGAGATATGGTCTTAGACACATGTCTGTCACATCTCTGTTATTTTCTAATTATTTTCTTGGTGCCTCTCAGTTCGTCTTCTTGCTCTTTTCTCAAACCCCTACCCTTACAGACTGTCCAGGATAAAAATGTTACTTTTTTATCCCTGTGAAGTTTACAGTGACCATATTGATGATACTACCTTCTCTTAACCAAAGCATTCCTCGAGCAGTTCCTTAACTGTTGAGGTTTCAGGACAGACTATTAAGTGTAAGTGTCATTCAAGTGAAAAAAATGCTTGGAGTTTCATTCTTTTTGAATTGTTTCTTGAAAGAGCCATGTATACAGCTTCAACTCCTATAAATAGAAAAGAAGTTACCTAAACAAAATACTAACTGAAGCCCATTCAAAACAAGGTAGATATTTCTGTGGTATTTGTAAAACAAAATTAAAATGTAAGTCATGTAACTCAGATTACTCTTTATGAAGACATACACAATGTCTTACAAAACTGATGTTGTCCTGATGACCATTCCTCAGTAAGAAAATCTAAGAATTGAAGACCTTACAGGAAGTAAAAAAAAACCAAAACAACAAAAAAAAAACCAAACCAAAACATCAAAAACCACAACAAAACATACAAAAAATTAACCAACAAAAAAACCCCCACCAACAAACCAACCAACCAAAAAAACCAAAAAAACACCCCACAATCAGGGACTTGCTGGCAGATGCTAGTGGTTTTATAAAGATCAAATTTATGGTCCACTATAAAAATATCTGGACATATACTTCAATGTCAGACTAGCAGAGATATTTTAGCCTCAATCCCATCTCACTACTGGACAATGGGTGGAACTTTATTCCACACCGAGTCAAAGGGAAATGAAAGGTGAACATGAGAGCTCAGTGAAGCAGTTAAAGATGAAAAGAGATGACAAGGATAAAAGGGGAAAGAAATGAAATAATTTGGAGCAGAGGAATAAAATGGGATAGTGATTAAAACCAGAATGGAGACACACAGAGTCTGTGTTGTGAATGGTGAGGGAGGAGAGTTGTTACCAGAGGGCAGAATAGACAGTAGTGGATGGTAAAATACCTTTTACAGTATATTCAGGAGAAAAGCACTGCTAGAAGAGTAGAAGAGTAACACAATGGATTCCCACTGTGTGTGGACAGTCACCTAACAGCCCAGATGAAGCATGGCTAAAGAACAGTAGGGATGGGGATAGCCATCAACCCTCAAAAGATGATATTCAAGGACAAAATGGCTTTAAGTTTCAGCACAGTAGACAGCTGTATAAGACTGCAAAACTTGATATCTTGACATTAAAACAAGGGTTTACAAAGAAAGACCATGACCTTTGTCTTTGTCAAATATCAGATACAGGTGGCCTACTAAAATGTATCAACAGACTGTAGTTTGATACTTAAGAGTTCAATATAAGTTTTGTGTGTACACAAAACAAATTCCTAATTAAATATATTCTTCAAAAAAAATAGATCACAGCTTTCAGAGCTTCTAATGTTTTTCTTCTTGTTTTGATTCATCCTCTACCTCACAAGAACTGAATCTTACTTTGTAGTCGGAAATTCTTCATGAGGAAATTTATATTATTATATTATTACATATTATTGAAGTGATTTTGCAATATGTTATTAATATGCATTATTTTATTTTCATTGTCTCTCTTCTACATTGATTCTAAATGCTATGAAAAAAGCTACTCTTTAGCCATATATTTTTGCAGTTAAAAAGAAAATAGGTATCATTCTTAGCCACTGCAGTCACCCTACAAGTGTTTATTAATTTCCTTTACAGAAATAACTAATTTACAACTATTTAAATATTCATAGTATAACAAAAAAAGAGAACCATACACTACATTTCTTGTTGCACCCAATTGTGGCTTAATTTCTTTCATACAAGAAGAAAAGTGGCAGTACTATTTTGATCTTCTGAATAAGTGCCATGGCACCTTGCCTTTGCAATAACAAGATCCATGGGCACATAGCACTGTGAATCTCTTTCTTCCCATTCCAGGAAGATGCTTCTTTTAATTTCAGAGTGAGGCACACACTGTAGTAGCAGAGTCGGATTAGCCACAGTTAGCCACAGAACCCTTTTCCTTGGTGTTTCCTCTTGGCTGAAACACTGTTATCATTAAAAATTGCCATTATTAATATTTTATGTAATAAAATGGTAGAAAATTCTTTCAAAAATTAAAAATACTTTGCATTAATATTCACAAATCCTGAACATTTTTGGAAAACTTTTGTGAAGTAAGGATAAATAGTACCCAAGACTTAAACCCAAAATTCCATACCATAATATGTCAAATACTTGGGGCAAATAAAATCAGCCCTTGTTGCTAATATGAAACTTTTCTCTGATGTGATCTGTTTAATAGATTATTACAGAGTTTACTACTTTATCTTGCCTTTAGGTAGATGAAAAATAGCTAGTAAAGGTAGAACACCATATGATTTCATCCCTATGTGATTCTCATCAAGAGAAACAAATACACTCTCTGAACTTTTTTTTCATTCTCTTTTTAATAAAAAACCAAAAGTGTAATAATGTAGTAATTCATATCAGCCTAATTATATTTTTTTCTAAATTAGAATTTTAGAACTGTATTTCCAATGCTTTGGCAGTTCAATTGGACCCATTAACTAGCTTCAGAAACTGCATAATTCACATAATTTTTCTCTGGGACACTCTATCTATTAAAAAAAAAAAACGTCCTTTGAAGAGGTGAGTAGGAAGCTGCTTGAAGATAGAAACGCTGAACTTAAGCTCTCAAAGTATATAAAAACTAAGTATAAGCAGAGAAAGTTGGGTTTATCTAGTAAGAAACCTATACTATTTTTCAAAAATGTTTCATTTACCCTTCAGATGACATGACATCAGAGATGTTGAGTTTCACATTTAAAAGGAATAGCATCTGCTTTTATTTTTCTTCATCTGATGAACACCCTATAGGCAATTTCTCCTACTCTCTGTGTAATGAGAGTGTATCTTCATTTACCTCACATATTCTACCTGAATTCACTAAACCTGAATATAGCTGGAAGTCAGTTGCACAGAGTTACATCAGAGGAAAACCTTTGAAAAGGGTAGCCCCTGTCATTCAACATATTAAGGCTATTTCTACACTACTAAATGAAATAGTACTAGAAAACACACCACAGTACTGCTTAATTTACATATACAGTCTTGTCCTAAATTTTATTAATCTTTGGTTTTCCCCAAGAAAATCACCCTTTCCCCTTAAGGGTGAGACACCACATCATTCAGTACACTGTTGTATTTAAAACAGCTTAATTATATTTAACCATCAATCCTTTTTTTTTTTTTGTGTTTCAATCAATTTAATTTCAAATTGCTGACTACATATTTAGAACTCTGGAATACATTAAGAAATTAGGTATAATTTTTTCAGAAATTATTGTATCTGTCTTTACCTCATGATACCAGAAGATCATTTGTTCTCATACACTTTAACCAAAATAATAAAAATAAAAAATAAAACAAATACAAAATAAATATAAATATAAAAAATAGGTTAATATTTATGAATGATAATCTAAATTAACATGCATAGTAGAGGCTGAGGATGAAACATTATGTGTCACTTCAGTGGTGTGTCTTTTAGCCATATCATTTATGTATTTTTAATGAAAATGGTGTGGAAAAGGTTAGAAGTCATGGTTTATTACTGCATCCTTTTGCTTTTTGCTTGGCCATTCATTGCAGTAGACTGCTGGAAGCCAGAGATTTCTTGCTGCACAGAAGAGAGTTTCTGGGTCATGGAAAAGATGACACTGACTTCATGCCAGTTAATACACATTAAAAGGAAAAGTGCTGAGTACAAAATTAACAGCTGAGCTGGAAGGTGATATTGGAATAAGCAGGAAAAAGCCTGGCTGGTGTTTCAGAATAATGCTTTCAACTTATACGGTCATTAAAGATAGCATAAGCAGAATAATTTAAGCTGGAAGAGAAATCAAGAGGTCTCCAGTTCATCAAGGTCAGGTGTGAAATCTGTTTAGGTTGCTCAGGGGTTTATTCAGTTCCTTATTCAGATCTGGAATAACCTCCAGGGGTGGGGACTACACAGACTGTTTCAGCAGCCTCTTCCCGTAGAGGGGGAAAAATTCAACTTATGATCATTGCTCATCCACCTGCTTATCTTCCTATCAAGCCCCATCTTCAACCAGCCCTCCACCCACTCAAAACTGGTCCTTCTGCAGGCCAATCAAGGCCACCAGATTATGCTCACAGGACAGATGCTCCACTTTTCAGCCAGCCTGGTGGCCTCACAATGAATTCACTACAGTTTATACATGTCTCTTCTGTACTGGGAGACCAAAACTGGACACAGTATTCCAGATGCGGTCTAATAAGTGCTGAATAATGGTGGATAAGCACTTTTGTCAGTCTATGGGCTGTGCTTCAATCTCTAATTCTGTGAAACCCAGCTATGTATTGATATTCTGTTATTAGGTTTCTTGCTTTCAGGATTTTAATAAGTAACGTCAAAGAAAGATGTAAAATGCAATATTGAAAAAAAAAAAGCAAGCTTGAATTTTCACACTGAAAATATATAGAGTTAATTGTTATTATTTCATTTATTCCTATAACACTGCATTAGGTCTTCCAATACACTACTGATTTACTTTAATACTGTAAATTGCTTTGTAGCTTCAGCTATTTTCTTTTTTTCTACAATTTTTCTGCCTTCTGGGAATTTCCTGTTCCTATTTTTTACACCATATATTTACTTTTTTTAATCTCCTGATGATTTTTTTAGTATAATATTATTTGAATATTATAGTATTTCACCCCTAATATTTGGGGAAAAAATTAATAGAAATATTGAAATGAATATTTAATGCATTTCTTATCATAATTAATTTCTGGGTTTTTTTTTGTGGGAGTGCACAGGGATACAGAAATACATATTAATTATATATTAAAATAACAAGTAAGCAAAAAAAAAACCAAACAAATTCAGCTGGAGATGAAATAAATAGAACTTTTGTTTAGCATAAAGTGAATGCTTGCAGACTTTCAGATGTTAACCTCTATTAGATGAGTTTTATATCCAGGGCCGCCAAGGAGAGTTCTTCTGCAGCAGCTGTACAGGTGGAGCCTCTTCTAAATCTGACTTTCCCACCATCAGGGAGCAGATGGATCTCTGAGGAAAAGTTCACTTCAAATATATATTTTCTTTAATCCTGACCCATCTTAATTGCTTGCCTAGAGGGTGCTTGCTTGAAATGTTGTCAGTTCTCATCATGCAATTGACTTTTTTTTTCAGATATTTTGAATTTTCTGTTTGTTTTTGTCTCATTTTTTTTCTCTTCAAAGGCTCCACCTTCTGAAATTAAGTGTTTACACAAGAGAGAGAGAGACTTTATGCCTATATTTGCAATGGTTTTTTTTAAATTTGCAATAAATAATTTTAAGAAAGAAACACTCTTTCCTGCAATAAGAAAGATATACAAAAATTTATACGTAAAAGAAAATGATAATGACTAATAATGAGGATCTAACACAAATTTGAGTTAGTAGATTTTGGAATTTCCACAGATATTTTTTAAATGTTATTTGTGTGGGAAATGTGTATTTTAAACAAAGAAGGTAAAGTTAATTTGCAAAATTATTAAACCTTTGAATAAGATTGAAAAATAAAAAATCCTGCAGGCATGGGAGAACACAGGAAAGAAGAGAAAAATGTAAATGCTTTTTTTGTTGATGTAACAATGCTCCATTTCCATCCAATAAAAGGATGAAAGTAATTACCTGACACAGGCATCTTATATCATCCTTATATCCTTATTCAGCTGGACATAACACTCAACATTAGTGTTATTAGGCTTAAAATGTCGTTATCCCCACGGTATCAGGTGCTCAGATATTGACAATAAAATTGAAACAGATTTTTTCAGCTAGTGAGCCAAAAGCAAGATAGCAGATAATGTGATACTGATACATAGTAAAAGATATGCTAAAAAACGTGGATGGTCCTCCTAAAATGCCTGTAAGTAACTTGGAATATGAATAGCAGAAATGAAACTGAGTTGCACAATCTCATTGCACAGGTGGATAATGCTAAAATGGATGCACATTTATTTGTTAGTATCAAATTGTATTGCTATGAAGCCAGATGGAAAATATGAGAAAAAAAAATGTTATCCTCTTAAGAGGAGCAAGGAGAAAAAATTAATCCAGCATAGGTAAAAGCCACTATAATTAGTAAATTTGAACAGGATGCAGAAATGTAGACCAATGAAAAAAGAGTGTAAAACTGTGTTAGAAAATATACAAAAAAAAAAAAAATATTTCAAGTGGATCTTACAGTGAGTTAGAAGAAACCATCAAGTTGCATGTTATATTCCACTTAGTGCTGAAGGTGTCCAGGAGCTGACAACTCACTGGAGCTGACCCCAACACCACTATGATCAGAATGAAACCACCAGTCTTAGAATGCAGAGAAGGGCACGGGTGAACATAGTAAAAGGAAAGGGGTAGAAAGGGTCTGCATAATAATTTGAACTATGTTATTATTTTTTATTTTCTGCAACAATTTGGTATGAACAAGTAGGCTAAAACTCTTAAGATTTCAACCATAAGGATTATAACAACTATTTTTTGGCTTTGTTTAAGCTACTGGGTATATATAGATTGCCTGGCATACATGTGAGAAATCCCTTATGGACAAATGCCTCTAAGGAATCCACCATAAATTACAACAGCCCAGGGTTACCAGCAGAGAAAAGCCTAATATTTTTTTATTTATTTTTAATGCTAAAGTACCTTAACTTCACCTTTGCTCATCTCCATCAGCCATCCAAAGTGCATATCCTGAGAAGTCTCTACTTCTGTCTGAGGAGAAAAACTTCTATCCCTCAAGGTCAGGACACATAGAGACCTTATTTTTTTAGGACTACACCTGTGTAAGACTGAGGTGCAAATTTTTAGTATCTAGTGCAAGAGATGAGACAAACATATACAATTAGGTCATGTTTCTCATTTTTTACTCTCACAGGTTACAGGAACTATTATAGCTGCCTTTAGCTGAGTTTCCAGCTTCCCTGTCTGATCACTGTCCCTATGTCTTATCACATTCTTGGTGGACTGACACTTTTGAAGGAGCTGTGTGACACTGGAACAAGGAATGGTATTTATAGAGCTTTGGGGAGCAGAACGGTTCTAAGAATGCTTAGAAGGAGCAGCAAAGCCCTGAGCCATTCTTCTGAGGAAAAAATTACATTTTTTAAACTGCTAGTGAAGTCCACAAGACGATAGCAGATTCCAAGAAGACCTCAAAAGGTCTATTTCAGATAAAGGCATCCTAAATTTCTAACCCAGCTATGCTGTCGTGATGCAGACATAAAAAAGGTAAAACTTTCTAGAACTAGAAGAAGCAACTGAATTACTTGACATGAAAGTTTAATAATTTTTCAGGCACAGATCCTGGATGAAAATATTCAGTTTGAATGTTTAGACACAGATATAAAATCTTCAAAACAAGAAATCAGGAATATGAAAAATGTATCCAATTATTGAAGATTGAAAAAATATTTTAGGAGTAGAAAATTGCAAATTACAAAACAATTTCAGGTGCATTTACAGTATCTGCAGTCAGCTTGTGTTTCTCAATGAAATGACAAAAATTACCATAGACAATGCATGTAGCAAAGTCAGCTATTAAATGACCTTTTGAATTCCAAGTGCAATTTAAATTGTAACCCATCTTCCTATGTAACTATAAAGGCACAGCTATTTTTAATAAATGTCTGGAAGCAGCTGAATCTTCTTAGATAGTTCAGGCTCTGTATTTAATGGATAAGATTCATTTTTATAAAGAATTCTAGATGAGATTCTGTTGCCCTAACTATTCTCTCTATTCTGTACAAAGAATAGAGAAATTTACTTGGGCTGAATATTGCACTAGTTTTTGGAAAATTTTATCACAAGTTTAGTAGATACCTACCCCACTTGATTAAAAAAGGCACAGTTATATTTCCAGTGATGATTGAATCAATTTTCAATTTAACATTGCAGAGTTTCTCAAATGGCTGGCACATTCATTGCTTCATGCATCCCAGGAAACTGACACTACTTGACATTATATGGTTAATTAAATAAATGTTATAGCATCCTTTGAAGCAATAGAAGATAAAAAAAAAATCTGGTCTGACATTTGCAATACATGCTCCTGATAATTTCTGAAATGTTCAGATTTTTTTGTTATCTACTACAGAATCATAGAATGATTTGCATACCAGATTCATGATATTTGCAAATCCATTTGTGTAACTTTTTTTGCATTTATTTTGCAGTATATGGGATTATGCCATCATTTTTGATAAAACAGTGTTTAGATTCTGAAACAACCTTATCGTGAGGTTGTCAGAAATTCCGTTTATTTAAAAATGTGAGGGATCCAAGACATCAGATTAATGTTTCCTGTAAATTTGTACTACATTTTAAAATTATCTGTTTGCTTACTTTGTCTTATTCAAATACTGATTTATTTGAATTTCAGATTAGTGGACATACTAAAGCTAGTTATTCAGCTGGCAGATTGGCATATGAAAGTCTAGTTTGCATATGAATAAATGCAATTACCAATTTTCACCCAAATCTAAATTTATAATCTCAATTCTAACCAGCTTTTATACATATGCATTACTTTTCAATTTTTGATATAATTATACTTTAATTTCTTCTCTTTCCTATCCAAAAATAGTCTATAGACATTCTAAGAGTTGGAAGTAACGTAAGTACTTCGGAGTTGCAGTACATATGCACGAGTACAGGCTGGGGGCTGACCTGCTGGGAAGCAGCTCTGTAGAGAACCAGAGAGTCTCGGTAGCAAACAAACTGACCATGAGCCCAGCAGTGTGCCTGTGTGACCAAGAAGGACAATGGTGTTGTGCATTAGGAATGAGCATTGCCACCAGGTCAGCAGAGGTGGTCCTGCCCCCCTACTCAGCCCTAGGGAGGCACATCTGGAGTGCTGTGTCCAGTTCTGGGCTCCTCGGTGCAAGAGAAACCTGGAGATCCTGGAGAGGGTCCAGAGAAGGGTGACAAAGATGGTTAAGGGACTGGAGCACCTCCTTTACAAGGACAGGCTGAGGAAGCTGGGCCTGTTCAGCCTAGAGGAGATGACTGAGAGGGGATCTCATCAAGGTCTGTAAGTATCTGAAGGGAAGGTGTCAAGAGAACAGAGCCAGGCTCCTCTTGGTGGTGCCAAGCAATAGGACAAGAGTCCATGGGCAGAAACTGATATACGGGAAGCTCCACCTGAAAGTGAGGAAGACCTTCTCACTGTGCAGTGACCATGGAAATCTCCACTGGAAAAACTTATCCAGAGAAGGTGTGGAGTCTCCCTCACTGGAGGCATTTAAGAACCATCTGGATGCAGTTCTGTGCCTTGTGCTCTGGGATTACCCTGCTTGAGAAAGGAGGCTGGACCAGATGATCCACTATGGATACTTCCCACCTTACCTGTTCTGTAATTCTGTGATATGACCTCATAACAACAGTCCCACAAAATAAAAACTATGCATTATCAGTTGGAGACGTAATGCTACCCTAGAGCTCACTATCCCTGGGACATTCAACAGCTCAGAGCAGACAGAGTGCTGTTGAACAAAATAGTGAGATTTTTTTTTCTTGTGAGGGAGATATAGCCAGGTGGCTTCTGCTTTCAGGTCTTCATACTGTTCAGCTGATAAAATATGCCCATGATGCAAAGCGATCAAACTTCTAGAAACTCAGACAAGTTAATTGGCAGCTATGGATCGCAGTGGTAATATTATCAATACTTTGTCCTTGCCTTTCAGAGCCCTAAGCCAAGAACAATTTGGCTGCACTGGTGCATTGGTGAAAATGATCAATTGAAATTGAGATGAAAATTATTTGTAATAAAAATATATTTATCAATAAATTATTTTAATAAAATTTAAATAACTTTTTATTTAAAATATTTTAAATAAAATAGATACACATCTAATTTATAGTTCAGTGATGTTCTTCAAGATGTTAATATATGCATTCCCAGCAACTGTATCTGGTTTGTTTTATCTATTTGTTTTAAAGAAAAAGTATTTCTACAATAACTTTACTGAGAAACCAGGGAAGGAGTAGTATATCTATTTTCATTTGATTTCAAGACCCTAAATAATACAACAAGTGTTAAATGGGACAATATGCATTCATTGTGGGCAGCAGGCTGACATATAGCATGCATTATTATACCTTGGAGAGATGGTTTCTGTGTGCTAATGACATTTCAATTTATTTGATGTAAGATAGACTAAGTTGCATTCCAGAACCTGTACCCCTCCTGAGACCCATTTTAAATTATGAACTGCTTTGCCGTCAATATGTGAAAAATATGTGACAAGAGTCAAGCTTTCATGGCACATTATCTTTGGACTTCAACTCTGGAGCTATCCTTGTCACAAATACCTGTATGTAACTTCCAAAAATATTTGATGTTCATTGCTTTCGGAGATCTCATATTTCTACTTGAAGCTATGGCATAATTATATATTTTCTGCCTCACAGTTTTAAGATCATTTTGTTATCGTTAATAAATATTTTACTATGGATGCATTCTTAGGAAAGCAACAGGCAAACCCTAATCCACTCTAGTCATTGCTATGCAAAAAAATTATTATGTTTCAAACCCAGCTGAGTCCTACATTAAGCTGATTCCATATATCTGCTTGTATTAGCACCAGTCCTGTGAATGTGATGTGGGGCTCCTAGTCCTGCCCTTAGTCCAAACCCCAGGTTGCTCTGCTGCCCAAATGTAGCTCACACTGTAGGATGGCTACAGGACAGGTAAATGCTGTCTGTTTCTTGTCTCTTCAATGGAGTCTGTCCCTCTGGCTATGGAACTCCTGCTTCCAGCTAATTTAAACCCTTTTGTAGGTGGACCTTCTCATTCTCCATTCCAGATTGTTTTAGTGTCACAAATTACCACTGCTGAGAATTTACAATTTGAATTTTCCCATCAATAAGTGAACAACCAGCCTAGCTTAAATGAATCATAAATCAGTCGATCTGTTGTCACAGGGTGTCATATTGCCAATTTTGTCTATGCATAGAGACAAAACTGTCAATCCATTTAAAGAATAAACCTTGCCAAATTTAAAACATTAAAGTGCTGTTTCCAACATCTAAATTCCAAGAAGATAGCTCTCTACGTCACCACACAGTTTTATATGATGACAGGAGGTCAGCAAATTAGCAGCACCTATGCAGCGCATATGCCATATGCCCTTTACATCTGTAAAGGGTTGAGGAGATGTTTTCTAATTCCACAATTTAGGCATTGACCAGAAAGGGACAAATAACAAACTGCCTCATGCTAGGACACCATTGCAAAAGAAGGAAGAAATCCAGAGAGTCCTAGAATTCCAACTCTGACACAGTTGTTGCTATGTTCCAGTTCTTTTAAGATAATGTCCAGAATTCACTTCTGTGGTTGATTAATAACATTATGAAATAAATGAAGCAAATAAATTATGAGACTCTAGTACATCAGCAAAATAGTTTGAATTTTTTCCTTAAAAGTAGTTCAAGCTACCCTGAACAAAAGGTATCTTTAGACTTGACTTTAATTTTATATCCCCTTGACTTTTTATACTAATTCTCTATTTTTCTGCCTATTCTCTATTCATACTGATGCACACTATGTCATTTCTAGCTCTGCTGTACTCCTCCCTGCGATCACTGAGATCCCCTGTGTTACTGTTCCTGCCCTCTAGCCCTGCATTTCATTCCCTGACAGCTCACTGAAACTGCAGGTCTTCACAGTTAAAAGGGATTTTTCATAAAAGTAGTGGAGGAACTGCTACATTAAGCACAACATCAGCATCCTACTGTCAGTACCTAATAATACAATACATAAATGGTACACACATAGAATCCCAATAATATTTTAAGACATATTTCTAGTAAAAGAAAGCTGCTTCTGAAAAATTAGTAATTTTTGTTCCGTTGTCAAGTATGTCTTTCTGAATTTTCAGGAACTTTCTCTTCCACTGTTCTGAGAACAAGTCTAAAATCCAAAACAAACAACTGAAAATATAAAACACATAAAAAATACACTAGAGGAATAATGTGTCAGCTTATTTTACAGAACTGAATTCTAATAGTCAATGCAAAATATAAAGTCCCTGACTTGAGTTTTTTTTTTCTTCTCCTACCTAGGTATGGTTGAGTACCTCAATAACCTGTCAAGGATTCCAAGTAGATTGTAAGTTGCAATTTAAAAGTGCTGAATTCATCAAAACTTTTTTTTGAAATTATGTAAAGTAGTCAATGAAACATATACATAATTCTGGTGACTGTGAAAAGACTCCAGGAATTAGCTTTCCACACCAGATCTCAGGGAAGCTTTTTATATATCAGAGGTAATTGCTGTATAACACATAGAACTTACTGCCAAGAGAGACCAGGTGTTGTAGCTGTTGGGGAAAAAACAAACCCAAAACAGTGTCTGATGAAGGCTTACTGGATCTTAAGATAATGACAGTAAATAAAGACCTAACTGACATTTTATACTACTCCAAATGTCTGAAGTCTCAGATGTTCTGTATAAGTATATCACTATTCACAGATTAGGAAGTCCAAAAGATGATAGCACCCTTCAGTTCATGTCTGAAGTGCTACAGAAGCACACATGAAAAACTTTTCTCTTTCTCACGTAAGCAGGAGCTGATTTTTGAAGGGTCGGTTGTGTGGCATGTGAAACAAGAATTATATAAGGATGTTTTAAAAAGCCTGTATTTATGCTTGTATACAAATGTCAGCACATTTCTACATGTAGCTATTTAACCCTGGCTTGCAGATTTGATGAGTGATAAATTGGGGTATTTGAACAGTTCTCCTGATACATTTCATAATCTGATTTTAATAGGAAAGAATCCAGGGTACTTACTCTTCTCCTCTTATCTTCATATTTTATTCTAGTATCTGGTGTGAAAAATTGAAGGTAGACTTGTAAACTCTAGGAAGTAGTGATACTTTCCTTGCTGCCTTCTGTTTTAAACTTCCAATATAATTTGACTTGAAATATTTCTTCTTTAGGTATTGATTTATTGAAACTTATTCAATATGTCTTAATTCCTCATTCCTCCATGCTTCAGTATTGCTTTGAAATATGAATATAGTTAAAACTGCATTAGTATTTGTGGCTATCATATTTTCCACAAAAACTTGAACTTTAGATACTTAAATGTTATTGGAAATTCACTACTGCTACCAAAAGGCCTGCAGTATCTTGAAAGATTACATCCTAAATGTACTCTAATATGACAAACTAATTTGTAATAGCTATCATTCTCATAAGGCTACATTTTATGTCATGTAGAAAAGCCAAGGGTAGACAGAAGAAGGATATGAAGAGCTGTGCTTTCTTTTGGCTGAGTTTTAAGAAGTATCCAGCATCGTTTCCTGCATGCTAGAAAGTGCAAAGGCTGTTTCTTGCTTACTTTCTCTGTCTTTGGTGAAGGAAATCCATTCCAGTAAGCCATTTAGGTAAATGCACATATGGGATTCATTCACAAGGACATATCTCTCTCCTGAAGGAAGACTGTGTGTAGTCACATGATTTTTGTAGAAGGACACCCTGTGGCTAACACATCAACACAAAGAGTGCAACCCAGGTAATAACAGGGCCTGTCAGAAAGCAAAATTCCATGAATAAATACAATCTCAGCAGTAACTCAGTAGGTGTAGCATATAATCCCACACTTCAATTACTGAAGCAGAACAAAAAAACCCTGCAAATGCAGGCATCTGTAGGGCACTGAGTAGAACTCATACACAGAAATTAAGATTGTTCAAGGATTGCAACCCAGAGTGTACCAGAAATCAAACTAAAACAATATTTTACCCCGTGGAATCTTGACAATTCAAGCTTCCCTGAAGCTTAAAATTGCACACTTATCGTCTCAAATTACATGCAACTATTTACTATGTTGTCATATTTAAATCTTTTCACACAGATAGCAATTTAGATACTGGAAATGTTTTATTTCAGGGTCTGGATGATCAATAATGAGGTCTTATATTATCTAAAATGATGAACACATGTAGTGTGCATCAATAGCTTTCTACAGAAATGTAGAAACACGAAAAACAAACAAAAACCCCACCTTCACAGAAAGTCTGAGAACATGCAGAGCTCACTGTGGGCTTGGCTCCTGTCTCTGCCACTTCCGTGACTGGTGTTATTGCCTTGCATTGTATGACACCTCTCTGCCTTCCATGATATGTAGTTTTTGGACCAAACATCACGATCATGCTATGTGATTATCACACCATTTCCACTGTGTGCAACCTGCAAGTATTCCAGAAGGTAGAGCCAGGCTAGTGAGTGCATGTCAGCAGCTGCAGATTCTCCTGGCACCTCCTGGCAGCCAGCCTCGCCTCCACAGCGCTCCAGCTCTGCCCACGTATTGAGAACATGACACAGCTGATGCCTAAGCTTGCACCAGGCTGAAGAAGTGAAACAAAGCCTGGGAGGACAAAAATTTTCGTCCTAAGCTTCAGAGGAAGCTAACAAACAGGAAAGTCACATAGGCTCTGTTCTTAAAAGAATTTACTGAAGTAATGAAAGAAGCGTCTATCTCATACAGCAAGTTGTGATTCCATGATGAATGAGTTTTCCAGGCCACCACAGGAGAAGGACTACTGCGAAATATGTGTGTAAGGGCAAGTCCAAGACTAGAAATTATGAAGCTGGTTTAATTTTAATGATAGTAATAAAAAATTCCTGTTTATGTGTAAGGTGCTTCATTTATTTAAAATAATTACATTAAAATAAAATAAAAATTTTTTAGCAAAAGATAACTGTTTTTTTGATAATGGATCCTAGCTAAAATGTGCCTGGAAAATTGAAAACTGCTTGGGAAGGCCAAGGATGATGATGGTCCTCTACTCCTACGCTGTTATTACACAGCTTTTAGCTTTCTATCTGTCATATCTTTGAAAGAACAGTCAACACCTTATCCCTGAATACGCATTATCTTGAGATAGATCCTCCCAAAGGGATATGAAAGACCATTTTTACAAAAAAATATGAACAATTCCTTTATTCTCAAAATTCTTTTAGTCCTTTGATTATAGAGCAGAACGTATCTGCCAGAAGCATATGCCAAGATATCTCAGAACAGATATCTGACAGACTAATAATCATCCTGGAAATCTGTGTTAGGCTTCAGCTCACAGAGGAATGTAGATTTTTAATATCTCCTCAAACAGCCAAACACGTGCTATAGAGCTGTAATATGAAGGATCTTTTCTGAGGCTAACACCTGGGGAGCACTTAAGATTTTCTCTCTAGAGAGGTCTCAGCTGAAATTTCTATCTTCTTGTTAACTTATATAATTTGGTTCACATCCACCAAACAGGTGAGTACCTACTGAGTTAGTGATAACTAACATATAACTTGAAAGATGTCACAGGTGCCAAAGAAGTAGATTTAGGCCTAATGAAGCAGAAACAGTAACTGTTTTGCATAATCTGGGATGAAGGGACAAGTTTAATGCTGCTGTCTTTCAACGTCTGTCAAATATCAGTCATTTGACTACAGTACAGCACTGAATAATAAAAATCACTTAGCACTAAGTCACTTTCTTTACATTTGCAAGCCTGGGGTGACAGGATTAAGTAAATATGATATATTTTCTATGACTTTTTCTCATATAAATGATTACAATATTGTAACTTTATTCATGCTCTGGGGTTATTCTACTTGCTTGACAGGACTATAAACATATCCCTTTTTTTTCCTTGTGTTGTGGCTAACAGCCCCAGCTCAGACAGCTCCTCAGTCAGACTGTATTGACTCTATTGGGCCATTTCTGATCTCAGTTAAATATTTTTTTTCCACCCAAAGAATTTCTTGCTTAAGTATTTTTCCTTATTTTTGCAAATAGCAGATAGGAGGAACTAGGATTCAAAGCATCATATCAAGGATTTTTTTGTTATAATTTAAATGTTTTCTTTGTGATTTAGATCTGGGTGATAAACATGTGCCTTAAATAAATGAAATTCAATTTATATCTGAACAATATGACTTATTATCTTTTCTCTGAGAATCCTTGATTTTCTACCAAATCAAACCACCCACACTTGAGTAAAAAAAAAAAAAAATTAATAAATTTCATTCTAATAAGTATCATCCTTTGAGAAAAAAGCTACAAAAGGCTTTCTGATTGCACTTTTACCTTCCAATTCTGTCCCACATACCACTGGGCGGAACAAACAAGTGTCTGCATGATGCTGAATTACCTGCTTTGCTTAAACCAGAGCAGTTTTTTGTTTGGTTTTTAATTTTTCATAACTCTAAGATTTCACTGGTTTATATTGCAATGAACTTCTATTCAGAACAAATATAATTTGCTGGGTAATAAGTTTTAAAAAGAGATCCATAGTTTTAATTCTGTTTTTTTTTGCAGAAAATCAAGTTTTACTTAAAGACACACGAACAGTTATTTTAAAGTCATCCATGGGTATAAATATGTCATGGAAAATGTCGTGGCACAACTGTTGCAAAATGCTGCTGGATAATCTGAGCTGATTTTGTTCTGTAAGAATCTAGTCATGTAGATTTTTGTTTCCAATGGCTCAATTTGAAAATGTGTCTGGATTGTTTCCTTACAGAAAATTAAAGAATGAAAGACCAAGAAATTCCTGAAAACAGACTTCAAAGTGACCTTTGAGTTCTCCATCCCATAAACACTGTCAGTATTTCAAATGTGCTTTAATCATTCTTATGTCTTTGGGAACATGAAGTACATATGTGGAGGCAGACAAATCATAACCTAGTGTAGCCAATAGCACAGAAACTCACAGAAGGCAATTTCTACCAATGGCTTAGGCCACGAGGCTGATAAAGTTTTCCCTTTGCTGTTGCATTTCATTCTTGGCCACAGAGCAGCCAGCAGTCCTACTTCTGTTTACCCTCATTCCTGACATATCACTTCCTCTTGTTTATGACAGAAAGGTGGCCACACACCTCCATCCACACCACTGCTTCATTCAGATTTCCCTTATTTGTACAGTGCCTAGGGCAGTGGAGCACCATTCCCGGTCACATGTAAATAAAGTCATATTCTCTCATATTCATCACTGTGTCAAGTACTCCTAGCAACTGAACAGAATTTTAAACTCATTATATCCTCTTTGTGTTAAAGCAGCAGCAAAAAGTATCCCTCATGCAATATGAAGTGTCAAGCATTATGAAAGTATCATGCAATGCTGGAATTGATAAAGTTTTTGGAGGATTCAGAATAAGTGGAAGAAAAATACATAAAGCAAAAGGATAATGAGGTTATGCAGTGAGAAAATATTGTTATTGGTGACAAATTAGGACTTGCTAGGTATCGCAGCCATTATTAGAAAGAGTGTTCGTGGACATTTTAAATTCTTGTGCTCTGTATTTGCAGAAAGAAATTTGGAATGTTGTATTTTGATTATGATAATCAAACTTCCCATTGAGTTAATTAGTTACAAAGTCTGATCATCAGAAAACAGAAGAAACACACAGGCAGGCATTTCAGAGTCTGCATTATAAGTACTTTGTGACATAATCATGTGTGGATTTCAGAAATAACCACCCCATATATTTTAAACTTTACTACCTTCTTTTAAAGAAAAACTGGAAAAAAGGGAGACATTTAATCAATATTTTTCTCATTTTAATTTGTTTTCTCAAGAGTTTAATAAATACAGTTGAAAAGGTAAGTCTGAATTGGATTTTACATATCAGGTATTCTGTCAATTTCATTTGTATATTCATTTTTCCTTAAAAAAACCAAAAACATTAATTTAATACTTAGTTTAAATTTTTAATGATCTCCTATGGAACTGAAAGAGGTGGTTGTGCCTGTTGCAGAAGAGCGTCCATACAAATTGATAATTCACTACGCATTCAACAATTTGTTTACCTGCATCTGTTTGACATATTCACCATCTCCTAATTTTTTAAAAAATAATTAATTTGTCTAACTTTATTTTTCTCTGATTATGCATTTTTCATTTCATGCAAACAAGGTAATTTATAGTTATTAATTTCATTTATGGGATTTATATTTCATTTAGAATAATATAAACATTTAATTGATTTTTTTTTAATCTCTAGAGAGAATTTTATAATTAGCTTTTAGTGGCAAATTAGTGGATTCCTGATGCAAACTAGTTTGAAGACACTGTGTAATACTTCTGGAAATACTGCATGAACAATTAGTTATTATTCTTGAATTATTTACAAGATAAACTATTTATGGGCTTCCATTATTTTGAGCAGTCTAGCCTGGAAATTTCTGGTGTGTTTTTTGATAACACACTAGAACAATCAAATGTTCTAATGGAACTGATCCACATAGAGTATTTTTTTTTTAAGTAGAATCCTTGTCAGTTGGAAAGTTTTCAATGAACCCGTATTTTATCAGGCCCTGAACACAGCTGAAAAATTCCTTTCCACTGCTTACTTCACAAAGCAGTGTTCTAAGTGGAGCTCTGCCCTCATCAAACTTGAAAAACACAAGTTCACTGAAAATGTTTTAACTTTATTAAATTATTCCAGGTGGTTAAACTGAGATTATCCTGTTTTATCCTTGAAATCTCCTGGTACCTCTGGAAACAGTTATGCTACATAGCTGTTTAATTTATCAGAAAATGCTGTAACACAACCATTGCCAACATTTGTAACTGTTGTAAAAAATATAATTTATTATTTTTATATTACAGTATAAGTGGGAAGAAGTTTTCTAATATGCAGACAAACAAAATTCTTGCTTGTGTAGAGCTGATGCTTTGCAAGAATGGACTAACACAGCAGAACAATCAAAGAATTAATTTTTTCATATAGAAACTGGAATAATGGGTGAGACAGCCTTGGAAATGTTTTTTTACTGATGAATATAAAATTCACTCTCTAAATCATAATTCTTGATTTTATCTTTTTTTCCCCATCTATTGTAAGTTAGCTGTATGAGGGACAAGACAAACAGCAAAACTCATAACAAGTAAATGACAATATTATTTTTCTTGAAACATTCATTAGCTCCTGAATTTTGGTTTGCCTTAAATTTTAACATAAAATTCTATGTTAGCAAATGATTTTGAGATCCCCATAAGAAATCCCCACAACACCGTTTACAGCCCCACACCATACAAATGCTTGGATGGTTTCTTGTCAACAGACTGAACTCGACCAAATAATTTTAGAATATATCATAGCACTACTTTTAAGTAGAAATCCTCACTGTAGTCAGCTTCTGATATAAAAATGATTATATTATTTGGATTTTGTAAGTAAGGCAAAAGAAATTTTTCTAGGACTTTAACGAACAGATCTGGATCCTGATGTAATTATAAAATGGAGACTAGAGTGAATATAAAGGTTATCAGGGCTACTGGAAACCTTCAAATGGCACAGTTCCAATTACTTCAACAAACTTGTGCCAATCTGCTACAGCTGATTGTTATTTGGATAGAACAAGTGGCAGTGAGTGCAAGTTGTGCTGCACAGTTTCATAGTGATAAATGAAGGATTTTTTACAGTGAGAACAATTAATCACTGGAAGAATGTCCCCAGGGATGGGGTGAAGTCACCATGTGTTGAAGTCACCACCGTTCATGAGGTGGCTGAACAGGGTTGGGTGCTCTCATCTAGACTCCCTTTTCCTTGATGTGTTGGACCAGTTATCATTTAACTGATGAATGAATTTATGATTTAACTATTTTATGATTCTATGATCTAGTACAAAGTAATTGTTCTTCATACCTATTGCATGTAATTCTGGAAGGTAAAATTTATATTACACTTATTATTATCATGATAAAACATAGATCTACTTTGATGAATCTCTCAGATGCTAAAATGATTGTCTATATGTTTTCAAAATGGGAAGAAAATATTGTATGACAGTTACCCTAATGAATTTAGATCTGGCCTTCTATGCTATCTGGCCTTCTATTGTGTAGTCATTTTTCAAGGACAGAGAAGCCCTAAAACCACTGGAAGTTTGTCTAAATAATGAGCAGTCCTACTGCAGCTCAGTCTGCCATGTATCCTACTTTCTTTTCTGTTTCAATCTATATCTAACAAAAATGGTCTTGCTGTGACCAGTGTCATTTGGTCAAGTTATTGGCAATGTCAATCAATTAAACAGCTTATTTCAATTCCAGACTCTCTGTTGCTAAACAGAATACTCTAGTTTTCTCAAGACTCCTCAGAAACTCCATGTTAGGGAAATACAAAAGTATGTTCACTTTCAGTACAGCTAAAACATTCAAACAAACTCACACAGAGGGGATGCAACCTGGCTAAGGATGTGAGGTATTACAAACAAGCAAGCCCATGGTCAATTTTGCACTATGCAGTGAATTTCTTAAAACTTCTCAGCTGTATAAAAACATTAGTATTTTTTGAAATTAACTCTATGCTGTGCATTCACTTGTCACACATAATCCAGCAGGAAAAAAGAGCTATTTCACATTGTCCATTGACTATTTTTTTTTGCTTTTAATTTATCATAGAATCTCTTTACAGTGAAGGAGCACAGAGTAACACCTTAAATTTGTCTGTGATGATATTAAAAATATATAACTCTTATAGAAATTTTCTATATCATTAAGACACACTTTTGGTCTTCTTATGTTCGTAAGTCCTTGCCAATCTGTGAAGCTACTGCTATAGTCCAAAGAATTCCATATCTGTCATAATTTCAGAAGCAGAATGTCAATTGGTCATTGATAATTCTGTTTTGTTGGCTTTTTAATGGGAGAAAGGTTGAAAAATGAAGTCTGTTTTTCTTTCATACAGATTAAGAAGGGAGTTGGAATTCTCCATGTTTTTATATAAATCCATATATCTGTATTTGTATTTGTCTAGGTCTAGATAGATATATACAAAGAGAGAGAAAAGAAACAAACAGAAGTTTCTGCTCCTGAATTTTTCAGCTAGGGAAAATAGCCCTGAATCTCAATGTCATTGACACCACTTTAACTTCATCTTTGTCCAGTCTTAAGAGAAAGAATATTAATTATTACTCCTATACAGTCTGAAAAAGCATCCATTGAAATGCAATGAGTAAAGGAAGAGTCCAGTTTTTCCTAAGAATAAAATAGAAAATGCATTTGTATGTGTTATCATTTATCTACCCTTCAATCAAATACTTTTCCCATGATTACTTACATGAATTACTCCTGCTACTACTGAAATATGAAATATAAAGTCCACATACAGTATAGATTTCCAAAGACACTTAATAAAGATGAAAGTATGGTGATGGAATAGTGCTGTTTGTCCTATCACATTACGAACATAAGTCATTTTCACTTTCAGATGACAAACACTACCCTGATGCCATCTGAGAAATATATTTTCTCCACAGCAGCATCTGGTTCATTGGCAGACTCTTCAGGCAGTTGCATTGACATCGTCTGCACTGCCTGTACAGCTCTCATATCATTATGTTTATCATTTGTCTGGGTTACTGTGCCCTTCTGTTAAAACCTTCATTTGTTCAATACATTAATTTATTAATTAGCTAATTGTTTTACACAGAATAGCATCTTTATAATCACTCATGGTAAAAATCAGTGATTACACATTTCTGCAGGGTGTCCAGTTTAATTCTTGTGTGAATTGGCATAAGAATGGAAGTCCTAATAAATTCTTTAAGAGGGGTGAAATTTAAGAGGTTAAAACAACACTTTTTCCGATATGTGTACACTTTTTAAAATAATAGTCTTAGTAATTCCATTACTTACAAACACCAGTGCTTTTTCATCTTTTAAAGATAACTCAAATGTAAGTACATATCATAGGAAAACTATCTCCTTAAATGGATTGTACTTTAAGGATAAGATTACAACAAAATATAATTATCACTCTGGGTGTTTGTGGTTACAGCACTGAATGACTGTAGTACTGACACCAACCAAGAAATGAAAACAAATAAAACAAAGCAAAAATGTTAGAAGGGATCAGAAATAATTAAGACCATCATAAAGAAAACATGTGGATTTAAATCAAATACTCACCACACTTTGTGTCCTGTCTCTAGAAGGAGCAAAAAAGTAGATGCCTGGAGTATAAGAATGATGCAAGCACTCTATGGTTGTTCCTCAGACACATACTAAGTTGTTCAGGAATTTCTGAAAATTAATGATATTTCTAAACTGTCAACAATTCTCAACAAATTTTTCCTTCACAGATAATTTGAACTCTCTTTTCTACTTGAACATCAGTGATTTTCAAATACGATCTGATTCATAACATTTATAGCAGCTACAGCAAAGGCTGTGTAACACATTTTCTGATGTGATTCTATAATTAAGGTACACACAAAGATAAAAAACAAGGCAATAAAATAATAGCTTTGCAAATGTGTGGGCATTTGGGAAGTTGAAATGAAATGAAAATAACATGTACTCTAACTATAGTAATCTGTTGATACAATAATCCACTATAAAGATAATCATAATGTAAGTCTAAAACCTACTGATACTATGAATATTTGCACACTTGAAATTTGTTCCTATCTATGTAAGAATGAGTTAAAGTTGAGTAAAATCATATTTTGGAATTCATGATTAACCACAGAACTCTAGAATCATAGACTATTCTTGAGCTGGAAGGCGCCACAAGGATCACCATAATCCATCTTCTGACCGGGCACAGCAGCACCCCCAAAAGTCACACCAAGTACTCAAACCCTTCCTGAGCTCTGTCAGGCTGGTGCTGTGACTGCTTTCCTGGGGATCCTGTTCCAGTGCCCAACCACCTTCTGGGGGAAGAACATTTTTCTAAAATTCAACCTAAACCTCCCCTGACACAACTTCAGGGCATTCCCTTGAGTCCTACCACAGGTCACCAAACAGAAGTCAGTGTCTGCCCCTTCACTTCCCCTTACAAGGAATCTGCAGACTCCAGTAAGGTCTTCCCTCCATCTCTTCTTCTTCCAGCTGAAAAAACCAAGTGATTATTTGAAAATCTGAAAAAACACAGACATTCTTTATGCAGCTTCCCCTCAAGGCCCTTCACCATCTTCACAGGCCCCCATCTTGGGGTGCTCTCTAATAGCTTTATATCCATCTTATACTGTGGTGCCCAAAACTGCCCTCAGGACTCAAGGTGAGGCTACACCAAGGCAGAGTAGACGGGGAAATATGAAATATGGAAATATTTCAGTTTAAGAAATAATGAAAAGCAGCCTAAACTGGAAGCTACCTATTTTCCTTAGATTATTTATTTTGGGTTTTGTTTTGTTTTGTTTTGTTTTGTTTTGATATAACACCTTAGTGTTTGATGCAACACTTTTCCTCTTTTTTTTTTTTTTTTTTACAAATTATATGTCACAGATTACCTATTAGAGATAATATATCAAACTCTTCTTTTATTTACTTTCTGTTCTCTGTCCTGTGGCTAATATGGAGAACATTACACTTAGACTGATATTTGGACAGTAGTAGCACTGCTGAATTGATGTATTTTAGAAGCAACTACATGAATGTTCGTAATAGCAGCTTTTTCAGAAAATGGTACAATAAACCCACATATAGTCTGCAGCTAAATTTTATGAAGAAGACAGCAATTTCATAAAAGGAGACTAATAATACCTAATGTTAAAAGAAAATAAATTGGAAAATTTCCATTTAAAGGGAAACTTTTTTTTATCCTTGCTTTACTTGTTTTCTTCTGAATTACTTTATACCACCTGCAAAGAATCAAGCACAAAATTCTTCACTTGTTCAAAGTTACTTTTATGATATGTTCTTTAATCCAACTACTATCATTGCTATTATCTGTCCTTACACTGGAATCATAGAATAGTTTGGGTTGGAAGGAACATTAAAGATCATACAGTTACAAGGCCTGCACTGTGGGCAGGTGATGAGTTTACTACTAGATGAGTTTACTCATACCACTACTATATGAGTTTACTCAGGGTGGCATCCAACCTGGACTTAACCAATTCCTGTGATGGAGCAGCCACAAGTTCTCTGGGCAGCTTGCATCAGTGTCAACAACAGCAACAACAGCAGCAGCAGCAGCAGCAGCAGCAGCAGTAACATTAAATAATTTTTCAAAATTGCTTTGATACAAAAATATCTGAAACCAAATGAAGTAGGCAGCTAGTTGGTCCCTCAAGTCTAGAGTTCTTTCAGATGGGAAAAATGCAAATGTTTCATGATCTACCAACTGTGAACCCCATCTTTCAAAGAGATGTCCTGTCATTTGTTTTTGCTAATGTTATAGAACGAGCATAGAATTTAAACTCTCCTTACTAGCAATTGCAGGAGCTCATTTGGACTCCATTATCAATTGTTGGACTCCATAATCTCAAAGGTCTTTTCCAATCTGTAATTCTGTGATTCTTAATTAAGAAATGACAACAACAGAGCGATAAAGCAAAGACATGAAGGGAAAGGATATTGAAATAAAATTATCAGGCTTTTTTTGCGCAACCCTTTTAAGTAAACGCTGCAAAAGCAAGCAACACTTACCACAAATGGCTGAGGAGCTGTTGATATTGGAGTAAATAGACAATTTAATATAGCAAGTTGTCTTTTCCCTTGTAGAAAGGTTATACAGAGGAAAAAATATTTAAGAACATGATAATATAGCTTTGATGCCTTGCTCTTGAAGTTATAAAGATCTTACATACAAGAATATTCTATCCTTCTATATCTTTTATTCAAAAATTTATATTCAATTGCACATTTATCCATCTTTGAAAGAACATTGAAATCATAAGCTTTTTTTATAAACATTTTTTGGAAGAAAGTGTTAAAAAACTGTCAATTTATTTCCTCCTGAGACATCACATGTACCTCAAATAGCACTGAATTCAATTTATTACTACTAGCTATGGACATTTCATTGCCTAGATCAATATATTTTTTCTAAGGAAAGAAATAATGGAGAGACACGGTATTGCATTCCATTAATTTCACTCTACTACTACTAAAAAAATGCTTGTGGGACATTGTTATCCTAGGTGTATGGCACCATAATTCTAGCAGAAAAATTAACCTACAGCAGTAACCGAAAAATTTCCATTTACACCTAGACAATTATTATAAAGCTGTGAATGATGTTGATTCTCACCAAAATTTGCATATATTTCTAGCCTAACACTTATATTTCTTGCTTATTAAAACAAAAAAAAAGAAAAAAGAAAAAAGAAAAAATTCTTCTTACTATCAGAAAAACAATACTGAAGAAGATTTTGGGTAGAAATGATTACCCCCTAATTTTTAATTTGGATTGACAAAATGAAGGCTTACATATACTTTAATATCATATGAGCAAAAGCTATTGAATTACTATGGTTTAGTGAATTATCATGCATCAGCTAAGCCCTAATAGCTGCTTGCCTCAATTACACCACTTCAGTTCTGAAGTAATTTTCTTTATCTAAAAGCACCATTATGTTGAGTCAGTGAGCAACAGTACTAGAATGTGCAAAGAAATCACATTTTGCCATATGACCAAAAAATTAATAAGTTGTAAATGGCACAAGAAATCATTCTTGAGTATTAATAGTCCTAAGACAGATATAAGAACTTCTATGTAACTGAATATTTAGTGAATCTATAGAAAAATGTTCATAGTTTATTATATTTACAAAATATCAGGACAGAAATTTGCTGAGAGAAAAAATTTGAGTGTATCCAGTCATCTGCTCACTCCACATGTGAGTGAACATGCTTTTAAAATTAACTGATCTGGTAAAGTGAACAGTGATCACTGAAGTGATCATTAAATCAAGATGTACATTATATATTTTTACCAAGAGCAATAGCAACTGACAAATTTTTGCAGTGGAGTAACTTTGTCTAATCAACACAAAATAGGTCCTTTACTTTCAGAATTCTTTTGAATGCATATCCTTTACAAAGGGGTATGGTTTACAATCCTTCTGTCCCACTCCTCCCTCTAAAGGAAAAGCTGCAATTACATGAAGTGTACCCACTATTGTCTCTTTCATGCACGGAGAAATTCTTGCTGAGCAATGATTTATTAAGTGTAGACTTTCCAAAACCACAATGACATTTTACTTCAAGTATGATTTATGAGCACCAACACTTTTGGAAAGCTTCCTAAGTTTCATTAGTTTGTACATTTTTTTCAACATCTGAGTAATGCCCCCAGTTTTTAAAATTAGTATGCCAGTAGGGTATTACAGAAAACTTAAAGTAAACTCCTTTCACTTCAAAATTATTAATTTTTTTTAAGTTTTGTTAAGGGTTTGATACTTTGCTGAAAACCCAAAGTGTGGAAGGAAGAATTTTCTTGACTATATTGGAGGAATAGATTAAAACGGGACAGATAAGACTGAAGCACTGAGTGTTCTTTGGCTCAGCAAAGGGTTGCAAAGGAAAAGTTTCCTCCTACAAGGTGTCCTTGGCCCTTGTGTTAAAAGGCAGGATTCAAAGGAGAGATCTGTTAACAGTGAATGAGGTATGAGTCAAGGATCATTTCAGAGAACTTGAGCCGTGTAAGTCTATGAGACAGACACTTTACATCCAAGAGTGATGAGAGTTGGCCTGTGTCATTGCAAGGCACCTGACAAACCACTCCTGACCAACTCAGTTGCTTTCTATGGTATGCCTGGATTTCTAGAGGGGCATTAGATGCAATTATTTTATTTTTTAGGATGCCTATTGTCTCTCTGTCCCAGCAGTATTCTTTGTGTCCAGGTAAAGATGTTGTTTGGATGCATGGACAACCAGTTAGGAAAAGGAAAAATGAAGAAAGGTATTTGAGCAATTGGACTCGGGGTAATATTTAATGGGTGATACTCTACCTAGATGCTGGTAACAAGAGCAGTGCCAAGCAGTCTGTTCTGAGACTGATCCCATTTAATATCTTTATAAAGGACTGAGAGGAGCGCCAGTGTGCCCTTATCAAGTTTGCAGATGGCACCAAACTGGTAGGTGGACTTGTCACTTCACTTGTGGACAGGAGAGCCATCAAGGAGATCTAGGCAGGCTGGATGAGGGGGCAGGAACCATGGGCTGTCCACAGTGAGACATCCTATGTGTGGCAAGAAAGAATCCCTGACAGCAATACAGGGTAGGGTCTGGAAAGCATCTCTATTCAAAAGGCCCTGGGCGTCCTGCCAGACAGCAAGCTGCTCATCACCCAGCAGTGTGCACTGGCAGCAAAGAGAGCCAAAAGCCTCCTATGCTGTGTTATCAGAAGTGCAGCCAGTACATCAAGGGAAATTATTGTTTTTCTTTAGTCAGCTCTCATTAGACTACATCTAGAATCCTACGTTTAATTTTTCATTTCAAACAGAAAGAAATCAATAATCTAGGGAGAGCATAGTGGAAAGATGCTATGCTGGCCAAGGCACTTTCCTTGTGAGGAGAGGCTGATTCAGTGCGGAGAAGGGATGACTCTGTGGGGAAACCTCACAGAAACCATTAAACATCTATAGTGAGGTAATCAAGACAGGAAAGTATCTCTGTTTTCCTATTAGGGGTTCCTAATGGGACAGAGACAAGAGGCATAAGTTAAAAGAGCAAAGGTTCAGACTATATACAAACTTATAAGTAAAGATCACAGGCAAGTAATGAGCATAATTCATGAATTAATACAGCTTGTCTAGAGAGTCTGTGAGATCTCCATCTCAGAGCATCGTTGTTTGACTTGATGGCTGACACTACCTTGAGCTAGAGATGAAATTAACAGCCTGCCATGGTCTATGTTATTCCAAATTATTGCATGATCCTCTGTATTTCCACAGATATAGAAATATGTTTATTTCTATAATAGCCTTATGTAGTCTTATTTACTACATAAAATTACTCTCAAAGCATTTAAGTATGAATCTTAATTGCCCCGAAACAGCCTCACACAGAACTCCCTTGTGTAAACCCAGATGAGGGCCTTCAATCCCATCCCAAGTTATTTTGGAGGTAAAATATACAGTTTCCTTATGTGTTGCCTTTTAATATTATTTCCATTGGCTACAGAATAGCAGTAGCAAAATATAATTTCAAATGCTTTACCAGTGATTTCTACCTTCTTCAGTTGATATGACAAACTCCACTTCAAATTCAGAGAAGCTTTTATAAGTAGTGCAGAACAGAGATAAGACTTGCTAATTCAAATAACCTATGTTATATGAATTAGCTACTCTCACTTATTTTCTCATAATTACCTCTGTTACCTTGCAATCAGGTATATGAAGAAAAAGGCAGAATTAATGTGCTCTTTTGCACATTTAAAAATCTTCCATCAAGTATGCATTATAATTTTCTAATTATTAAGAAATCCAGTGTTTGAGCTCTACTATCTTTCCTTATTTTTCATACCCAGCTATTAATGTTTTGATTGGAAGATTCTTGATGAATTTGAAATATATTTTGCTTTGAATATAGAATGGCTTATATTTCAATCAGAAGACAACCAAAGGACAATAAAAAAATTCTATGGCAGTAAGAAAACCAATATACAGTACTCACATGGGGGTCAAAGTAGTGAATAGAGTGTAAGAAATAAAAACCCAGCAAGCATAGGCACTGCACTGTGCCCGTGACAGCACAGTTCTGCTCTACACCTCCTACACTTGGATATGTCAAAGACAGTAATTTGAGGGTGGCTTTGAGCACACCATATTAAATAACTAAAATCTCTCTCAAAGTTTTTAAATAGGGTTCAATAGTATAAATAAGGATAGTAAATTTAGAATGCATTTATCTATTTATATAGATTTTTTTTAAAACAATGAATTTTTTTTTTTAGCTCTCCATGAGGTTTGGAATGGCATTGAAGAGGACTAAACATTTTTAGGAAAATGGGTTTTTCATTTCCTAGTGTAAGGAAGGAGTCACTGAATACTCTGATATTTAGCCTGGTACATATGCGAAGAAAAACAAAGGATGACATTTGATATTATCTTAACCTCTCTTCACTGAAATTTGCTCTCTTCAAGGAAAAAATGTCCAAAGCAAAGGAGAAAAAGCCCAGAAACTTTTATGCTTATAATCCAAGATCCATAGTGTTAAATAATTTGCAATCCTTTTAAATCTAACCAGCAATGTCCTCAGCTTTCAGAGATTGTCTCTACACAGGGAAAAGAAAAATCATCCCATTTCTTCAGAACTTTGGAGAAAAGTTTCTTTCTGTCAACAAGTGATGTTACCACCCAGAATTGTATCAAATAGGAACATCCTGAAAGTCTAAGTAAAGATGTAGTGATAGGCTGTTGACCCTTTTGGAGGCAGAGTAAAGAGGACTTTGACAAGAGAAAAACATTTTTTTGAGAATTCATATAAAGTCACACAGGACTCTCCTTTGGTACTTCTGTTACTAGTACGACAGTAGACCAAGACTCAGAAAAATGTTACTCTCTGTTAATGGCACACCAGAGTTTGACAGGAGAAAAGTATAAAGTTACATAGAAAATACTTGACAATTGTATTATGTGCATTTAAAAGTAGCTGTTTAAGGTTTTTAGTATGGTAGTTTTCATCTGAGTATAAAGACTGCCAAATGCAATATATGCGAAGTACAAAACATTGAGTTCTAGCTGAAAAAAGCTAGGCAAATTTCCTACTGTGCTTAAAGCCAGTAAGGCACTCTTTTTTAGCTGGCTTTGTAGAGTTTCTGCTCAGGGAGGATTGGCATCCTGTTCAAGTATGGACAACACCTTCACTCCTTGATCACAAATGCAGGGATTATTTCAGTCTGGTCAACATGTGACATTTTAATAATCTGAATACTATTGAGCCTGTTTCCAAGTTAGCATCACAGATGCTTTTTGTTAAAATCAGTGATTAGTTTTCAGGTTTTCCCTCTTTTCTTTATCTTCTTTGCATACAAACCCTCTTTACATGTACATCACTTGGTATCTTAAAGAAGAAGGGATGATCCTGATTCTTTTATACACTTTTACTGACTTTTTTCTGCTTATACCTTTTTTGTTAATAAACTAATGTGTAAAATTTATACTAAAAAAATCTTATATGATGTGTTTTAATTTTTTGCAGTTTGCTCTGTTTAATTTTCCAAAAATCTACTACTTACTATACCTTACTCTATGTGACTAATGAGGCAAGGCTTGAGGGCAAGCTACTCAATAGAGAAAGCAGAAACATTCTTGTCTAACAGATGTTGCAATGATAATCTCCTTCTACTCTTTCAACATGTTGAAGTTTTAAAGTATATTTTTTGACAAGATGGCTATTTTTTTTGAAGTAGATTAAGCTCTTTTATGTTCTTTTCATATGGCAGAATCATGAACTGGGGAGCTTCCAGTACAGAGCAGTAGCCAAGCAGCCTAAGTAGTTTTATTTTTGATCACTCCAAGTGGAACCATAAGAGCCAAGGACTAAAATATGTCACATAGGAAATAAATTGTTGTTAATTTGAGTTAGAGGTGCTATGTAATATTTGGGCTGCACAGACACTTTCAAGATGCACAAGACCTCAGTCAGTGTCTTTAAAAATACCATTTACCTGAATTCCCAGAGTAGAAATATTATTGCAAAAAAAAATATTTATTACTAATGAATGCTTTCAAATTTCCAGTAGGAAGTTAATTTAATTATTGAAATTAATTTAAGATGATTGAATTAATTTTTTTGAAATCTGTAAATATATTGTGATTTGATACACCATGAAATACCACATAGTAAACATATAAAAAGGAACAAAATTATTTTAAATGGAAAGTTAAAACCATTATTGTTTTAATGCAGGAGATGTTCTGACAGAGCTGTGTGTTTGAAATGGTGGCCAACTTCTAGTTTATAATTCCCTCTGGCTTGGATACCCAATACAAATATATATAGTGACAGGTCAGCCCACCTTTTCTTGCACCAGGCTGTTCTTTTTTATGTTTGTGCATTTGGTTGTACAGATAAAAGAGCAACATTTCATAAGCCAGAGTGATATAATCAAAGTAGTATCATTTTGTTCCTCTCAATTTCATTATAAAATCAATAAAATCCTCAAAATGTACATGGGGGTGGGGGAGAGGGGGGAAAGCACAACAAACTCCATAGTAATGAAAACAGAAAGTAAGTTATTTTGACTACCATTATATTTCTTTCACTGTCTTGGCTTCATGCCATAATCTCCTCAGATATTTAATGTTCTCCATTTCCTAGTTTCCAGTCTGAAAGTCACCCTGCTAGTCAGACCTATCAGGTATCCTGCCTCTTTGCTTATACAGCCTCACCCCACAGCAACCTCTACTATGTTCCCTGCAATGGCAGAAAGATCCACGGTAGGGCTACAGCACAGTAATGATAGTTAAAACTATTTAGATAGTCCAAATATAGTTGTAGTGTATAACCAGGACTAAGAGACCAGGGAATGAAAACCAGAATGTGCAGCATTTGGAGCTTACACTGTGAAACGCATTGCAGCCTCACAGCTGCCACTGATGTGTTTGGGTTCATTGAAAACATATTTGACCTGTCCTAAAGATTTTCATTTTTCCCTTACACCAAAAAAAGGTTTGTCATATAACTGTATAAATATAAACTATAGTTATCGTCCACAGGTTTTTATATCCAATCTATGCATCCATTGCACACTTGATTGCAAAAATAGTGCAAATCTAAATTTTTAAAAATTAGAGTTAAGGGATTGCAATACCTTTTCTAGAAAGGAAATCAGCATAGTTAAAGTAGTTTTATGAATTCCAACCCTACATAAACCTGAGCTGTGCTTTACTTACATTCTGAAGACATGTCAATAAAATAATCTAATAAAATTTATTTCCTCAGATTGATTAGACAGAGGAAAGTTAAACAATAGTAACTATTTTGCAGAATAATTTCAGATGATAAGGAAATGCATGGCAGAGTCCAGCTTTGAAAATTATATTTGCTTTATGACCATTATCTGACACAGCTAAGATAATGTTTTGAGAAATTCTAAACCAAACACAAAATAAGAAATTAGTTTTAGTCTTATTTGATGTTTTCTTCATTGGGAAGTAGACAAGATAGAAGGAAAAAGAGTGTTTGTGTTCCTGATTCTATAATGGAGAATATAATCCTCTGTTTTATCAGAATGCAGCTTATTATTATTTGAAGAATGCCTAAGTATTTAAAGTGATATCTCAAGAAAATGGCAAATGTGTAGCCAGTTCTATCAAGATTAAAAAAAAAAAAATGGTACCTCAAGCCAATCTACAAAGATTAATCTATCAGTCTTAGAAAATATAGCTTGTTCGTCATTAAGGCAGTATCAGAGTAGGGCAGGATCCCACCATTTTTTTGCCAAGTGGTGTGCAGTGGAGCTATAATACTTCTTTTTCATAGAATTAAAGAATACTTGAGTTTGGAAGACACTTCAAGAGGGCATCCTGTTCAGTCTCTCTGCTCAAACAAATAGAGCAGGTCATCCAGCAAAATGGCTTTGGAGTATCTTCAAGGAGATACCACAGCCTCACTGAGCAATCTGCTCAGTCACTCTCAAAATCTTTCAATTTTCATGATCAGAGGGAAGCTATTTTATTTCAATTTGTGCCTCTTGCCTCTCATTGGACAACACAGAGAAGAGCCTTGCTCTGTTGCCTTCACAGAATCCCTGAAGGAGTTTATATACATTGCTCTTCACCAACCTGAAAAGTCCCAGTTCTCTCAGCCTTCCAACATATGAGACATGCTCTAGTCTCTTCATCATCTTAGGATCATGAAGTGCTTAGGATTTTTTGCTTCCTTCTCTTTTTAACCCATGAGAAGGATATATATACACAAAGACATCCAAATGAATAGAAACCTTAATTTGCATCTGACACTCAGAAGAGACTATGAAACCCTGACTTGTTGTATTAGATGCAGCTTAAAATTTTCAAGGGCAATTAATATTGCTGATAAACATTTGACTGCGAATTCAAGGAAGAATGCATATGATTATAATTAGTATGTACAAGTGAGGCAGCAGACTGGAATTTTTCACTGTTTCTAGGCCCTTCTATCTGTGTTTGTAAATTATTTACATCACTTTGATGATAAAAACTGTGTAGGCTATAATTTTGTTTACTAGAAAAGTTTCCACAGGTGTGGAGTTTTATTTGTGAGCTTCTAGAGTGTGCTATCTCATTGAAATCTACACCCATAACATGTAAAGAAAAAGCTCCAAAATACCATTCATAATTTATTTATTTTTAAATATATGGATCATTAAGCTATTATCCCTCTTATTGGAGAAGTTGCGGTAGTTTGGTGAAGTTTCAGCTCACTGGAGAAGGAGAAATATGACACATTTTTAAAAAGGGAAAAAGGATGATACAGGACACTACAGGTCAGTCAGCTTGCCTCTATGCCCAGCAAGATCATGAAGCAGATCCTCCTGGATCCTTCATGCAAAGGTACATAGAAAACTAGGAGGTGATTGGTGACCACTATAATGGCTTCAATAAGAGAAAATCATGCCTGACAAATATGGCAATCTCCTATGATGATCTGACAATCCTTACAGTGACGGTAGATAAGGGGAGAGAAACAGACGTCATCTACCCAGTCTTGTGAAGAGCATTTGACACTTTTCCATATGACATTCTTGTCTCTAAGCTGGAGACGCGTGAGTTTGACCAACAGATCACTTGGTGGTAAAAGAAATTGTCTGGATGGTGCCACTCAGTGGCTCAATGTCTAAGTGGAGGCCAGTGATGAGTGGTATTCCTGGTGCTGTTTAAAATCTTTGTTGGTGATATGGGCCGTGGAATTGGCTGCACCCCCAGCAAAAACAGTGTGGCCAGCAGGTCAGCAGAAGCGACTCTTCTTCCCTACTCTACTCTTGTGAGACTCTCCCTGTGTCCAGCTCTGGGACCCCCTAATACATGAAGGAATTGGACATGTTGGAGCGAGTCCTGAGGAGAAATGTGGATGATCAAAGAGCTGGATTATCTCTCCTATAAAAATATGCTGGAAGCGTTGAGTTTGTTTAATCTGAAGTAAAGGAAGAATTTATAACAGGTTTCGAGTACATAAAAGGGACCCACAAGAGAACTGGAGAGGGTCTTTTGCAAGGACAAGTAATGATAGGAGAAGGCGTAGTGGCTTTAAACTGAGGGTAGGTTTAGGTTAGATGTTAGAAAAAAATTCTTTACTGAAAGGTTGGGACACTGGAAAATGTTGCCCAGAGAACCTTCCCCACCCCTGAACATGTCAAGGTCAGTTGAATGGGCTTCTGAGCAGCCTGGTCTAGTGGAAATCCAAGGGCACAGGGGGTGGAATGAATGTCCCTTCCAACCCCAAACATTTTATGATGCTACCTATGATTATCTATCCTCTTTTTCTTTATAGAATTTGGTTTAATAGTCTAAATGCCTTTCTTACTAAGGTCATGATATACACTAACACTGGTACATTGCAATAGTTTTAAGCTTGAACTCTGGATTTGGTCAACTGCATCCTTGCTTGGTCTACAGCAATGTACATCCATTGTAATGTGGTAGTAAGATGCGACAGAACAAAAAAAGTTAATGCATAAGATACTGTTTGATGGCTCCACATCAAATATGTATTTCTGGCTGTTTCTTATTATTTCCCAGTGCATATCAAAAGAAAGAACTTCATACTAAGTTCTTCATATTTTTTCGTCATTGTTCTGCAGTTAAATGACAATTTGACCTACTCTATAATGGTTATTTATAGATTTGAATGACTATTAAAGACTCCTAAGTCTTGAATAATAGCATCCCTGTGAGAATTAGCCTACAATATTGCCTATGAATAAATATGCATTATTGTAATATTCATCCTTCACTAGGCTTGAGAGACAGAATGGTACAAATAAAGCACACAGCTTTGCTAAATTATGCTAAATTCATAAAAAGTTATTTTTGCAATTTCTTTGTAAATAGACTGCTCTCTGTGGAGAAAATGTGTGGAACAAGGATGGACAAGCGAATGCATCTCTACCAGTATCTTCAGGTGAAAGGCTTTTAAAAGTACCTGCACAGTTTCGGGGCAGCAGTCAGCTCTTGGCTACGTTAATGGAAATATTCCCACAGACTGGAAATTTGGGTGGTAGGATCTGCTCAAAATTGAGCAGATCGGATTTTACATTGGTAAGTCTGCATTTCAATAAATTTCACAGATTCAATTTAGATTTTTATTTCTTGTCATTTTTTTTTGAAGAATAGGGTGGATGATGTTCAAATTTATGTATTATTTATATATTTTTGATGTTCAAATGTATGTATTATTAAGAGGCCCTAAATGTGTATGTGTGATTATCTAGAAAAGTGAAACACTAATACTTTCAATTTCTGTGTTCTGAATCTCTTGAAATTATAAATTCTCAGATTTTGACTCTGACATTGTAGCTTGAGTTAGCTCCCTTCATTTTCCAAAGTAGAATTGCAACTTTATGTTATTTGTGTTTAAATAATTCACTTGTAGTTTGTTTGTACTTTTTAAATCCTATTACTCCTTGGAAATCTCAATTCTTCCATAGGGCAGCCTTATCTAACTCTTCTCTTCACAAAAACCAATTTCTGGTCTACATGACTTCAGTCAATCCTTCCTGGACTTCCCCCACTTAGCTGTATTATGAAAATATCTGACTTTAAAGGGATGCACTAATCTGTGTCAATGCTGTAGGATAATCTGTTTAAGAAAATTTTATAAATGTGGCCATATCCCAGTACCATATAAGACTATTATGATAGACAAAACTGAGATTATGAATAAACTACCAAATTCCAGTATATCTAAATCTAGACAACTGTCATAGGGTTGCTCACATCCATTGCTGAAAGATAGATCTACCTGCTAACAACTTCTAGTCTGTATTAAGATGGAAGCAGGGCTATGTCTACATGGCTTTGAGAGACTTCTCTAGTAAGCAAAGAGTATGTTTCATGAATACAGGAGAAATATTTTAAATCTGAAGGGTTAGAAGAGCTGTATTCAGTATTTCAAGAACTTTCTGTCAATATCTTGTATTCACAGGGAATTATTTTTAAGAATCTATGAAAGTACCAGATGACTGAAAAATTAAGAATGTGATATTCAAAAGGACTTGAGGGAATAAACCTGGTAACTGTATGCTGAGGAGGTCATTACTAATCATAGACTAGCAAATGAGAAAGCCATAAATTTGTCAAAAGAAGTCACATCAATATATAAGAGTCAGACATACAAGATACTTAAAACATTATTCATAAACTCTGATGAACACCTTTTTATTGTAAAGGACATGAGAGTTAGAGTATTTGATTGGAACTAGAAAAGAGGAGGAAGAATATTAATCAAAGTGATTAATCACTGTGATATGTTTATAATGGTTGGTCCTGAGTAAAATTGATGTTAGAAATATCTGTGTAAAAATCATAGCAAAATCTGAGAAGGTAGTCAAGAGCTCTGAAGAACTGAATAAAACTTCTGATATGGTGTTACAAATGGACATGAGGGTTTAGATAAATCCTTGCCTTTTGCCCAGGCCTCTGGTAGCAGGCAGTAAGTAGCTTTATTGAGGTGGCCAGCACCCCAAAACCCACTCTCATTCACAAGTTCTTTAATAATGGCTGACTCAGTGTGTAATAAAATGAATCATTTATTTAATAGATATAAAACGAACAGACCTAAGACTTAAACTAATACTACACAGTAATAAAGACAAAAATAAAACTACTAGTAGGTATGAGGTTAAAGGCAATTTTACAGCTAGAGAAGAAATAATATAACTTAGGATTCAATCTATTTTACAATCCAGTGGTTGATGGGGCACAAATCAAGCTCCTTTTCTTCAGTCCCCAGGAAAGTACCATGGAATCTGCATCCAAACTCTAGGGAGAAGTTTTGAACATTTCAGGGTGCAAGAGGCTTCTGCCTCGGTGATAACACTTGTGTCTTTTTTAGTTAGTAAAACAGTGTCTCTCAGACAAGAATATTTCTTTTACCTCTTCCCACATCTCCTCTCCAGACTAAGATGTTGATTCTTTGCTAAGGCCAGAGCTCTTTTGGCACCAGAGATGACCCCTTGCTGGCCTTTCAGCCTGAGTTATCTCTTATTCACCAACTATCTGTGGTAGAGAGGAGGGGGGCAAAGGGGGTAGACGTCCTGCCACATATGGACAGTGATAGATAAAATTCCCAGTTAAAAATGGCAAGGCCAGTCATAAATTTTGCTAGGAAAAAACCTTGCAAAATACAAATCAGTGTCTGGAAAAATATCTGTTTATTGTAAACTCATAATTTTTTTGTTTTATTTTAATGTAGAGATTATTGAGAAATTATTCTAGTAAAAAAATTCCATTGCCCAGAAATGGAATGAAGATGAAATTAAGACCACATTGAATTAGTGGGAATGTCATTGTTTTTCCTCTACCATATTCTGAAAATAAATGGTGCTGTATACTGTCATGTGTAAGAGACCTAAGCTGACAAGCCATTGGTTTAAATCAATGTAAGCCTCCATTCTCATATTCATATACTAATCTTTTCCTTACATTTTACCAATGTTTTGGCTACGTACTTATCCTTTTTTATCTTCTGCTACTTTCTTCATTGTCAGTCGAGTGAATTGGGAAAGGGAAAACAATTGATAAATACACAAAAGAATATGTAGTACTTTTTGTTTTTATCAGTAACCTTGCCATTCCAAATTATCACATTTGACATATAAATTCAAGGAAATAAAACAAAATACAAGGCACTTCCCTCTACCAGTTTTGCAGGATAGTTATGGAATGCATCTGTGATTTTCTTTCTTCATTAGTAACATGCCATGAACTCAAAAACCTGTAAATATGTCTGAAAAATGTTTAGATACACAGATAAAATAGCTGGTGTCACTCAAGACAGCTAATAGCTGTAAAACTACAAGTCTATTAAAATGGCACTCAGTACAGATATATATGAACTATATTGAAAACAAAACCATAAAATATCAGAGCAAAAAGGAGAGGAAAATACTTTGTTAATTTAAGTTCACTTAATAGTTCAGGTTTCTTCCTAGGCAGAAACAGATTGCACTAATACAGCAAACAAAAGTACTATTACTAACCTTGTCATCACCATTTATCATTTTCAACCATCTGCAAACCACTTAGCCATCTGCCTCTTCAGGTCCATGAATTTAAAAAATGGAAACACAATAATACAAACATTTACAAAGTTAAATATCTTGAGGAGTGTGTGTTTGGTTTAAACTTTTTTAATCTTTAAATATTATTTCCAGAAGACATACAGTACAACTACTGGAAAAATTCTGTTACACTTAGCCCTACTACAAGAGAAGCAGCGCCTTAGGCTTAGGCTTAGTGGCTGGGTTCAGGAAAACTCAGAGCTACATTTGTAAAACAGAGCTGGCATGGCGCTATGAATGAGAACAGCAGGCTTCCAAAGAGCCCCAGCCATGTGACATTCTTCCTTGGAACCATGGCTGGAGCTTTGGCTAAAGCACAAGGGACAGATCAGGGTTCGAGTTAGGATTTAGAAAAAGAGAAAGCATCTCTTTTTCTTGTGATATTCTGTGACATATTTTTATTTATTTGGATAGCATTTTGCAGCATGGCAACACATTTGCTTTAGAATGCCTATGCTGATAGTCTCATATGTTTTTCCTCATTCACATGCACCTATGCATTTATATTTTGTTTTTTAATGTGATGCATGGGAAATGCATAACTCCTGTCTTTGAGTCACCTTTTCCCTGTTTCCATGTCTTGTTTGTCTTCTTTGGCTTATTTTAAAGAAACTAAAACACAATTATCAGTTAAGAAAATAATAGCAATTTCAATACTTGACAAATGTTATGTAATAATATTGTAAACAAAAACTTGAGAGCTGATCAGTGTTAATTCTGATTAACGTACTTCAACTAATGCTAATAAAATCATAGTCACAACCAATGGCACATTTGTGCTGCCCTATATGGAAAGTCCATTGACCTTGAGGTAAAGCACAACATCTACAAAAGATCAACATCTTCATAATCTTTTTCATTGTCACTTGCTGCACTGGTGAGAGTAGTGGGGACCCCAGAGCTGGACATGGTTTGAGGTAGAGACTACACCAGAATGGACAAGAGGGGCACCTTCCTCCATCTCCTCCCTGCTGCTTTTGATGCAGCCCAAGATATGTTTGGCTTTCTAGACTGCAAGTGCACATTGCTATCTCATGTCCAAGCTCTCATCCAGCAGCACTACCAAGTCCTTCTTCACAAGGCTGTTGTTGAAATCTATTTTCTCATTTCTTTTTCTGTTATAAGGTTGAAATTAGAGTAGACTTTCTTAAAGACTGTGATAAATGCTAACATGATATATTTCTGAAGTTTCTCAATAATGTATTCACACCTAACAAGGTTTTATTGCATTTATATTTAGACCTTTGAAAAAAGGACAATGCTGGAGAATATCAGCACAGAGTATGAACCTATGTGTAATGCTCTTATTACTTATTTTCATGGACAGCATGTTTTACCTTTTTGTTCTGGAATTAGAATCTTACTGGAGTTCTCTAAAATTAAACAAAACTGCAAACTGAAAGTTGTAATAATGGAAACTTGCAACATCTTGCTCTTTTCTTTTCCTGTTCATATATCAACAATGACTCAAGCTGTTGAATTATATTTAGGGACAAGGTCACCTTGGTCACCTTCCACACAGCAGTATAGATTCCCACTGAAAAAACTTAACTGAACTCAAGACAATTACACCTTTTTACATCAAAAGATATTTATAATCAAAATCAAGTTGTCCTGCATACAAAATAAAGATTAAGAAATGTAAAGACTGCTAGGCAGCATGTAGAATAGTGTCATGATGAGAAATTTATCAGACCGTTATTAGAAATTTATCCGGGCTTTTGAGCTTTGAATAACAATGTCTAGCACAGGGTGAAAATTCTTTATTCTACAAATACTCTGTGGAAAAGTTTCATCAAAGGTAATTTGGGTTATGGAAATATAAGAAGTCTGAATAAAGAATCCTCAGTATTTTGAATGCCAATTTTGAATTTAGCTTAATTACAGGAGAATATACCACAGGTCTTGTGGTCTAGCATAATATAATCTATACAATCTTTATATTAATCCTCTTCATTAGTCATCTTCAAAAGTTGATAAGAATCTTACACTTCAGAAAGACCTGTATAATTTTATTTATCTAACAGTATCCAGGATAACCGCATTCCTGGAAAATTGGTAAAATTAGGCATTTCGCTTTTAGTGTAATAATTGTATACAATTTTCCTAAAAATTTTTGAAATTGACATCCATCTGGGATTTTTAAATCTCAGACTTATTTTTTTTTGTCTTTTTTCTTCATTTCAGTTATTTTTATCAGCATTTTTTAATAAATTTAAGTAGCCGTTTGTTAAATGCTAATTACTTTAGTAGTTTGCTTTATTTAGTTGTTAATAAATTTTATGTCTCACAAATCCATGTTTTTAGTGAAGTATGTTGTAATTAGTAGAGCTATTACTAGTTGATTTATTCATTATATGTGAGTAGAGAATAGGAAGATTCCAAGACCATTGTACACTAGTAAACAAAGAAGGTTAATTCTGACAAGGCTAATTACTGGTCATGTTGCTGCAAGGTAAATGATTTCCCTTTTAATTTATTTATTAAAACTCAGGGTATGTTTTCCCATAAAATATGCTCTACAAATGTACCTAAAGACACATATTTATTTGCTTTCAAAAAATACAGAATCATTTTGTTAAGGCCGAGAAATTTATTTTGCTAAGTTTAGTAACATGACAATTTGAAACAAGTTTCTGATGTGCTAGTTTGATGCCCTCAGTCATACAGATCCATTCACTTACTGAACAAGTTGCACTGAGATTATTTATAAAGAACAATGATATTAATAGATTTTTATGCCTTGAAGCTTTTGTAAGCTTTGCAGCTTTTCCACTCAATAAGTCATTTGGTAAAACATGACTTGAGTATTTGGAGCGCATCAAAAAATCACTTTTTCTTATTCAGTCTTAAGTCACTAGAAAGCTGCATATTACTGTTTCATCTCATCCCAACTCAGCACTGTGCACAATAGGGTTTTCCACTCTCGAGAGATAACCTTTATTTAAATAATAAGTAAATAATAAGATTTTATAACTGTTCTAGCAACTTGTCACATTTATTGCCAAAGTAATTTTTTTGACATATGGGGCCTTTGTTGGATATTTAACATATTGATGTCTAACATATTAACATATTTAAATAGAAAATTAAATATTACACATTGCTTGATCAAAATATATTTTTGGTTGGGTTATTAATTCTCGACTTATGCAGAATAGTTCAGTAAAGCACAGAATCCTACGGATAAATCTCAAAAATTGCAGAGAGAACTTTAATTCTCCATAATATTAGGAGATTCTTTATGATCAAAGATTAATGTTTTCCTATGAAATTGCCATCTATATTGTATAATACAAAATTGTTACTTCAGATTATGAACAACTAGGGTCTCTGTCTGTCTGAATTCACCAGTAAAGAGCAAAATTAACAGAAATTTAATCACTGAACTTTTTTTAGCATGATCAGTGGTTTCATAACTTGCTTATGAAGTCCAGAAAAAAAAACCCCAAAATTATAATAAGAAATAACCCTAAAATTATAACACAAATTTAATTTTTTTTAAATATGTTCTTTTAAAAATCTTACAATGTCTCTATAGACACCAGATAATCCAGCATTGTGATGTTTTGATATATTCTATATATATTCTATATAAAAGTGTGTGCTTTCCTTCACACACCCATTCTAAGCTTCCATTTACATAAAACTGACTGGTAACTTCCCCACCTGTTAAGGAAATTCAGAGATCACAGTAACAATAATGATAGCAATAATAACAATAATATTGAGATGACATTGCAGGGATTTATAATTATAACTGAGCATTCTAAAATTCTCCAGACAAAATTACCCCAAACAGTCTACAAACTATTTCTTTTACTTAGCTCTCTAACCATTCCTGACTGCAGTCAGTCAGTTTGGGGTGAAAAATAGAAGAAAAAAAGGACTGTTGCTCTTCTTTATTATTTTCTTGATCCTCTGCTCCAATTTTGGAGGAATGGAAGAAGGAGGAAGGGAAATTTCTAGAGATTTATTTCTGACAGGAAAATTTGTTTAATGTGACACCATAGGCATTCTAATACATACAGAACAGCAAAAAAAAAAAAAATTCAACTTTCCTTGAAGAAACAAATATTTGGATCCTTTGTTACAGAAAGAATGCTTAGAACCATTCTATTTTCTAATCAATGTAATTGATAATTAATGAAGAAATATTGCATAGATATCTCAGTGCAAATCTTTACTGTATTTCAAAGACTCCTGCTTAATACATTCCTGAATTTCACCAGTGTTCAAAAATTTTGCAATAAACCTTCTAATCACTTTATTCTCTTTCCATGTTCATGAAAAGGATGAAGTTGATCTGAAATAATACCTTCCTTTTTCACAGTCACAGAAAGCAAAAATATTCCTGATATCTTAAATTATGAAACTGTGTACATACCTCTCTGCAAGGGATTTGATCAGAAAAGCCACCAGATGCTTGTGAGTAATTCATTTTTATCTTTTTCTTGGATATATTTTTCTCCAGATCAATGCTAAACTGTTTTTTGTAAATGTCCATATTTATTGAAATAAAATATATTTCTTGATATATTCAGCGCAAATGAGTTCTCTATGTGCAATTTTATTCACTGTTTTGCATAGCAACTGTTTTGCTATGAGAATATGAATTGAATTATAAAGTTTAATATTACAGAGTTTGAAAAAAATTAGATCTGTAGCCCTGTCATGACAGATATTTTATGGTACTTTTTACTGTAATAAGTAAATTAATCTTGTTCTTGGACAGAATTTAGTGGACATCTTTTGTTGTCCAACTAATGCTTGAAGTCCAACTAATGCCCAACTATTGCTTGAAGTATCTTCCCTGTTCAATGAATTCCCTTCTTTGCTTTTCCTTCTGATGTGTCCAGTGGGCTAGTTTTCCAGATGTGATCCAGAAATGAATGCAGAATGTGCCAAAACAATGAGGAAGTACAGTTCTGTTAACTATCATGGGACATTTGTTCATAAAACTAGAGATTTTTTTCTTCCTGATTTTCCACAGAAGACATTTATTTTGTTTATTTTTTTTCTTAGCACAGGCCAAAAAAAAAAAAAGTGCATCTATGATCTCTATACTTTTTAATTTTTTCTCTTATCTTATAAAATACTGTGGGTGGTCAGCAGCATTCTTTACTAGCCATTATGGAAGAAGTCAAGAGGAATGGAGATACTGTCATGAAAGTTCACAGCTTGTAGGATCAGGCTTACATGAAGCAAAACAAAAGAACTGTCTTCTCAGAAAAGGTTACTAAGTGAAAGTAGATTAAAAAAAAACAAAACAAAACTCACAAAAACTCCACAGCTTGTTGTCTCGTAAGCTAAAGCTGTGATGCTAAAGCTGTAACAGCTTAACATGAATATTTTGTAACAGTTAACATGAATATTTTGTAACAGTTAACATGAATATTTTAATCTTTTCTAAGCCAAAAAAAAAAATACTTTCACTCTTTCACTATAGTTTTCTGGAAGCAGAGGTGTTTTTAAAATGTTACAATCCTCCTGGTGTTAAATAAAAATCTTAAAGTAGAACATTGGACAAAAGTCAATGTATTCTTTGACCTGTGTGTCTTTTGATCAGTTCTCTACTTGGAGACCATTAGCAAAGAGCAGTGCAGACACTTCCATAATTCTGTGCACCACATCAGCCTTTGCTGTACATTTATGGAGTCTTTCCAGGAGAGGCTTTGCCATTGTGCTATCTGCTGAGTGGGCCATGGGATTTAACTGCCAGAGCCGATAGATGTATTCCATACACGCTGCAAGTAAGGCACACGTGGGATTTCCCCACTGAGGAATGCCGGCACTCATGATTTCTACCTGATGACTCTTCAGCTGTTCTTCAGTGGTGAGATCTGCCAAGAGGTGCATTTGGCTTGGGGAAAATCAAGCACTGAAACTGTCATCCAAACCAGCCTGTGTGTTTTCTAAAGTGGTGTATATGTAGGCTTCTACTTGAAGTGCAATTGGTGAAATGTCTTTTTTTTTTTTTCAGGGAGACAAGGAACTCACATACAAGATAATCCAAATAGAATAGAAGAAAAAGGAACATCTCCAGTCAATAATATGTGGGGGATTTTGATTCTTAGACATATAAATGTTTCATGAGATATTTTAACTGCATCTATTTTGTTTCTAGTTTGATGTGATATAATTACTTCTGGTAAAAATCTTACTACTTAAATATATTTTATCAATACCCTTTGCTAATTTATAGGGTGTCAAATGTGGTAAAGTGATTGTGGCTGGTTTATTTTCCTGATGACAGCAGCAAGGAAATTTATTTTCCCTCTGTACTCACCTCAAACATACAATTCTGTGTGTCCCTAAATGTAATTGCCCATTTAAATAAGATGTTATAATAAGACATTGGTTGCATATAGTGCTGAAGTTAAATAAGACAAGAACATCTTCTTCAGACTTTTTTTTATGTGTCAGTTGAACCCTAATACTTCCTGTCTTAAGAGAATTACAGAGACAGAGACTTATAGAAAAGTTATGATTAGAGGGAGCTTTGAAGATCATCTAGTTCCATCTTCTCTGTCCAGTTTATGTATCTGGTTTTATATAATGTTATTCAGTTTTCACATGCTACCAACTCAAGAACAAAATAAGAAATTGGGTGATGGAAGTAGACAGAGGTACAGTATAGTCACAACATTAAAATGATGGGAAAAAATTGTCAGTCTGCTATGGTTTGTTTTTGTCTCCTTTTTTTTGTTTGTTTTTTTTTTTCCTTGTGTTCTTTTTTTGATTGTTTCGTTTGGTTTGGTTTTTTTTTTTTTCTTCAGCTTTTTTCTCTTACCTACTTCTGCAGATTCCCCTAAAGCTTAATGATTCATGCCTCAAATAAACAAGCAAGTATGCTGCCTAGGTGGCATAACACTGAAGGCTATTTTGCCTGGATGAAAAAACAAAAATGAATACTTTTATTGTTTCCAAGTATATTTCCTAGTGACAGTTTGGAATAAAAAGGTGAGAAAGTAGAAGGAATCAAATGTTTAAGGTTACTGATTTCATTTTTATTTCTCATTATTCAACTCTTAATAATTCTATATAAACTAAATTAATTTTCTCTGAGTCAAGTCTGTCCTCTTTGTTACTTGTTGGTATTTGGGAGATGATCTCTCCCTGTCCTTATCTCAACCCACAAGCTTTTTGTTATATTTTCTCTCTCCTGCAGAGGTGACGAGTGGAGCAATACAGTGGCTTTGGTGGGAGCCTGACATCACCCAAGGTCAACCCATCACACGTGATTTTCTTGCATGTGCAACATAATGGTGCACCCTGGTATCAGCAGCAACAAAGATACCACACTGTGGTGATGACCTCTCCAGTGCTTTTTAGAGTAACCCTTGCTTTTTCTTTACTTTTTCTTTCTCTTTCCTTCTATTACTATTAAATAAAAATGTATCACTTTTTGGCATCAATATTTAATCTCATTTAGATTTGGTCTTGTTTTTTGGGAATATTTTGTACCTTCAAAATTTTCCATTTGTAAAATTCCTAGCTATTATAACTGCAGCTTTCCGTTATTGCACAATAGTTAAGAAAAGTCTTAACTTGAAGTTATAAAAATTGACTAGAAAAAATACTGAGTTTTATATGTATATTTCCATTCTGAGAATTTACAATTTTGTTTCTATAGCTAACGCGAGTTATATAGGCTCATCTTCTCAAGAGAGACCATTTTCATAAAACCATTTTCTTCCCCCCAGAATTTGTAGCTCTGTCCAAACACAAATATTTTACAAAAGCAGCTTAAAGGCCAGTACAATGGTGCCAGAAACCTGTTAGCTTAATTTAGTACTTAGAGAGTCTCAGCACCCAGGCTCTAGAAGTCAAAGACTGGAGGTATTTGTGGACAGCAAGCATTCTCAAGAGAGTAATATGCAGATTGTGATTCTAATTGGACACATATCTCCTCTCTAAAAAAGCCTCTGAAATTTCAAAACCTGGAATGGAATTGTTTTCTTGCTGACTTTCATGGACGTTTTTATGACTAGGTATCAGAACTGACAATCTGCTCTCCTTTACGATCGATATTAATGTACCACAACTGCTATATGTACATCCTAGAATTCTTATTGTTCACATTGCAGAACAGCATCGAATCATAGAATCATTTAGGTTGGAAAGACCCTTACAGTCATCAAGTCCAACAGCAGATGTATTATCTGTTCACTAGTGTCTCAGCTAGGGAAAGATTTGGCTGATAGTGCTCTTTTTTAAACTTTCATTTTGGTTTCATTTTCATGCTTACTAAGAAAGCAGCAGTTAAAAACACTGGAAAGAAGAAAATACTTTATCATTCAGCACCATATTCTGCCAATTTCATATATGAAAAAGAAGAGAATTTTGTTTTGTTTTCTTATAACCTAGTTCTGGTATGTTAAAAATGGAAAAGACTAGATAGATATGGAATGGAAAAGAAATGGAAAATAATAGAATAGATAAAAGAAGGCATACAGCACATTACTTTCTGTTGCATCATACTTCTGCACTGCAGAAGAGTAGGGTCCATTTCTCTTGTATCTTTCTAAAATCTAAATTTAGTTGGGAAAATAAAGCTAGCTATGTCAGGGTCATGACATCCCACATAAGCAGGTATCCAGGTCTTACCCTTAAAAAAACCAAGAACTATGATAAAGTACAGAATGTCATGTAGCTATTTTTATTGTGGTACAAGGAAACTATTAAAATTTTTAAAATGGAAGAACAGAGTTAAAGCATGAAGGCTAGAATTACCCTACTACACTAAAAGGATCATTAAAAGTTATTAAGTTTTTTTTAATATGAAGCTAATAATTATTTCTGGTATACAGATTTCTGTCGATGTCTATTAATGCTATAGTAATTGTTACAGTACCTTTTTCTATTATTTTAAGATGAAACATATGGTACTTCAGATATTGGATACTCATTACTCTTATGGATCAATATAATGCAAATATACTATAGTTTGAAGAAATAAATGTTTTATGAGGATCCTCCACTTGCAAAATTAACTTAGCCACCTAACTAAAAAAATATAAGTATATATGAAATTTTACATTTTGTATATATATATATTTATTAGGCAATATGCAATATATATATAATCTACATATTACATATGCTTCTTATGCTGTGTAGAGTAGTATACCAGTTACAAATTATATATTTATATAGTGTATATTCTATATTGTATCTATTTTTTCTTTCCATTGAAAAGAATAGAGAAAATCTCACCACAGCTTTCTTGATTTCAAATTAGATATGTGCATGGACATATTTGGTCTATTACTTCTTGTATAGTATCTATATACTCTGTATACACATAAATATACATCCAGCATATGTAAATATATACTTGTCAATGTCTTCTGGCTCCTTATGTGAGATATTCCCCTTAAGTGGCTCCTCAGCTATCAACTCTTTACTTTCTTTAATTGCTTTTGTCACTTCACATAATTCTCTGGAGCCCGTGGCTGTGGTGAGGACAGTTGCCTGTTCTCATTAATTTTACTTGTGCTGTTTAATCTCTTTCTCAGAGAGAAATTGACAATTTATCTTAGCTCATTCACATGTGGTATCAATTTCTTTATTGAAGAAAGCTCTGGAAAGCTCTGTACTCCAGGCCAATTATACTAATTTTGCTTTTTACTAATGAGAAAATCCACCATCATTTTATGTTAAATTACAGGTGTGACTGATGAGGCACATCTAGACTTTTTTAGATATGGTTAGAGATAATCTGTATCACATTGACATGGCTTCAGCATACAGAAAAGATATATAATTCTATACTTAGAAAGGTGAACATGCAACTAAAGCATAAAATTCTGGACTAGTTAATGTGGTTTTTACCTTAAATGCATGTTTAGTTCCTTTGTTGGAAGTTATCTTCTCTTCAGCCTGTTTTGCCACTGGGGCATTTTCTACAAGTATGTTCTCAATACATTTTAGAGAAAATGTGTTTTGACCTGATCAGATTAAGCTGGCTGCTTTAGCATGAAGTGGTATGCAACAAAGCATGGAACACTGAAAAATATTCACTGGATAATGACTGTGATATGTGTCTTAAACAACAGGTTTTCATAAAATGATGGGACCTACATTTCAGAACTATTACTGCACTCACTCCTAGTTCAACAAATCAGGATATTTTGTTGTCTTTGTTTCAGAAACAAGAAGATAATCAATGGGAACACAGCTACTTCTTTGTAGAATATACTACTATATTTTACTACTATATTGTGTAATCAAATGATAATTTAATATAGGTTCTGCATAATATATGACATTAAAATTATTCAAAATTATTTTACTGAGCTATTATTTATTTCACTTATTTACTACATAAGGAAATTAAAGATGAATAATTTTTCATTTTCCTAACATTTTCCTTTTTTGTTTTTCCTAACTGTCACTTAAGACATCAGTACATAGATGATGAAGAAAATGATCAGGCAATGGGAGACAGTCTGAAACAAAGTGCAGAAATGACAGGCCTTCATTTGTGTAACATCTGGAATCACAAAAAGGTTATGGAAAATAAATATACAGAACAGGAATCTTAAATCCTAATTTCATTCCTGAGCATTGTATCATGCTTGCCTCATGTGAGCAATCTCCTGTATAAGAATAGATTATTTCCTAGAGCAAGATAGAAAAGGAGGTGAATAGGTTTATTTGATAACCAGTAATACAGTTTACCAGAAAACCAACATAGTGCATCTTTCTTCTTGTATAATTAAACTTTTGGCAATCAAATCAAAATTAAATCACAGAAACACATAGAAATGAAAGGAAAGTTAGGGATTTTGAGGGATGCTATGTAGATTTTCTGGTGCACCATGAAAAGCTAGTAAGACTACAAGCAACATGTGTAACAGGAGCTCTGGAACTTGATGGCTGAATTTACCATTGTTTAAGTAGTCATCCAGGCTCTTCATGTACATATATCAATCCCCACTGAAAATCTGAAATTATAAAATGTTTTCATAAATTAATCTAACAAAGACTGTGGAACTTTAATGTAACAATTATGTAAGACATATTTTTCTCCAACTCTGATCATCCTATAAATAAAGTTGCTGCAACACATATGGACTTAATAACAACGACTTGGGTACAGGCTCACTTTATTTCCATTAGCTTTCAATAGTAAACTATAAGATTTGTAACCACTAAATCATTTCCTTGACAAGAACCGCTTGTTCTACTTTTGTCAAAGAATTCCTCCATATTAAGCTGTCTTCATATCAATGGCAGTTCTGTTCCACAAACCAAAGTAAAATATGAGAATTTAAGCTCAATTTTATAATGCTTCTGAGAAATACTACTAGACTGCTATTTTAGTGAGTGTAGTTGAAATTGTGTGGTTTCTTGATTCCTGCAACAAACCAGATCATGGTGAGATTTAATGGCACGTACTGGACAAGATGGGTCTTGACATGAAAACAATATAGAAATAAAAAGGCTCAATGTTATAGAATCTTAAAGAAAATTTTAATCCTCAGTCCATAATATTGTACAAGCTGTCTTAATCTTGAAAAGACTCAGAGTTGCATGACAATTTCTATTCATGCACATTTTCTCTGTATACTCTCTTTGCTTGAATAAGGTAGCCAAAGTGATGTCTTCTATTCAGCTACCTTCCCAAGAAAAACAAAAGACAGTGAGTAGACTGTGCTAACAACTTCCAATGAACCATCCAAAACTTGGAATTCCATCTGTCAGAGTGAAAATTTACCACTTTGCTACTAGAAAATCAAAGACTTCACACATAATTTAGAAATCAAACATGTCAGGAGCTACAGGACCGAAAAACCACCCCAAACAAGAATCTTCCTCTGTGCCCCCCCCCCAAAAAAAAAAAACAAAACAACAAAAAACAACAAAAACACAAACAGACAAACAAAGAGATCCCAAACAAAAGCAAACACACTAACCAAACCCCAAATTCATTCTATTATGCATAGGGCAGTTTCTATAACAATGAAGCCAATATAACTCTTGAAAAGTGCAAACTAGGTATATTAGCTAAACTAATTAACATAATTGTGGAAGTAATTTGATATAAGTTTATTTAATTTTATATTTTGAAACATATAAAGCATAAAAAACAATCGAAGAGCTAAACTTCATATTCTAGTTTGGCTACTGTGAAACAGGATTTTTTTTTTGTTTTGCAGAGTGAACCAATTTGCTCTAGAACACCACCTCCTCTCCCTCAAAAAAATAATCCTGATGCTTTTTAGACTTAATCCATGCTTCTTTCTCTAATGTATTTAACAACACAATTTTCAGCAATTTCAACATGGACCTGAATTGGCATTTTTAATTTATATAGAGCATCAAATTTACAAATGAATTTTAGACTATTTCCCCCATGTCCCCGTTCTATAACTAGCATTTCAGATCAGGATTTGCCATCCACTTTCCATGCTTGTAAGCGAAAGGGGTCATTAAAAGACAGTTTCATTATTATACTAATATAATTAACATCCCTCCTTCCAGTTCAATGTCACTAAAAGAATCACTGGGGGTTTTTAATGCCAGAAAATATTGTATGCACTGGTACTGTCCTGCCCATTTCTGAGAAAATGTAGGAAAATAATATACAAAATTTGTCTACAATCTTGAGGAATACTAAATTTTACTGTAGTACTTTTTTCTTTTAATTTTTTTCCTGTACTTTCCACTGGGTTGACAATGGTAGGCCTATTTTTCTGTAAAACTGCTTCTTCAAGTAAAACCAAATATTTATTTTAGAAAATATATAGCTTTAAACATTGTGCTCATATATTATTTTGAAAACAATCTGAATCTTACAATTTCACCTAAAATTTGCAGAAAGATTCAGAAAAATTAACATGATTTTAAGACCCACAGGAACACCAAATTTGAATTCTTAATTTGGTTATTTTCTCATCTTCCCAACTTAAATAAATTTAAAGCTCATCTTCCAAAGAAGAGACATGGTTAAAAAAAGCAATTGTCCGGTTTTATTTTGTTTACATTGCACTGAAAATTTACATCATACTTTTACAAATCCTTTTTCATAAAAATATACTTCTTTACAAAAGTGTATGCATTAATATAAGAGGAGTAGCCAGTTGCAGAAGAAACATTTTAAACGATCTCAAATGTATTAACCTTAACATTAATGAATGAATAATAGTTATTGCAGTCATTTGAATAAACAAGAATAAATAACAACCAATGGTATAAAATATAAAACAGCATCCTTTTAGTAGAATACAGTTTGATAGAGTTGTATGAATATTCAAAACAAAGTGTTGTAAAATGATTTATAAGAAATTCATCAAACATTATAGAAATCCAAGCAGCAATCCTGGGTACAATGATTTTTGGTAGGCACTCTCTATTACGGTAATAAAAAGGTTATTTTCACAGAATTATGAATGTCTGAAAGGGACAATAACAGATAATTCACACTGGCTAACATACAGCATTTGTGAGTCATGCTATGAATGGAAGACAATGACCTACACCAAATAAATTACTGAGTTCCTGCTGAATAATCCTGATATGAAATAACTGTAAAACTAAAAACTACATTTCTTTAAAAGTGATTCTGGAATGTCTAAAACTCGTATTTGAGGGCTGTGGAATCTGAATTGTCCCTAAAATGAATGGATTGTCCCTAATAAACTCATGGCTTTATATATTTTTTTTTCATTGCACTATGGTAATATATTCAATTTTAAATGAGCTTTAAGGATTTGCTTCCATAGAGTGTGAAATAGATAAAATAGATGTGAAAAAACAGTATTTCCAAATCATAGCTTCCTGTTTCCTTGTAGATAGGATCCAAAGTTCATTGAAGTCTCTTAGAATTCATCAATTTCAAAGGGATCGCATCATGCTTTATGCATATATTTTGTCAAAATACTGAAAAAACAAACAGGTGGAATATGGTCTAGTTTTTAGTAACATGGAGTGAAAAATGGACTCCTATTTTTGATGTCAGGATTTCATTATTAATATAACTGTAAACTGCACTTTTTAATAGGAAATATTAAATTATATTTTAACTTTTGAAACAAATGTAAGATGTTTACTCCTAAATGTTCTTCAACATTAAATGAACATAGTCACATACAAAACTCAATTGATATTAGATTCTTCATTGTAAAATTTGTCTAGATATATGATGGACAAAAGAAATATATAAACATTACAATTTGTGGATATTGTCAATAGAAACAGAGAAAATAAGTTTGACTTGGAACATGAAAATGAAACAAGATGTAAAGCATGGAAGAAAATTCATTTTATAAGGACAAGAAATTTTAATTTTTTTTCTGTGATATGAAGAGTAATTTATACTTGCTGATTTCTAAATACTACATCCAGGACTCAGAAATTTAACTATTCTGAGAAAAATAAAATTACTCAGAAATTCAACTGTTCTGAGAAAAATAAAATATGTAAGGGGCTGAAAAAGGAAAATAGATACAAACTCATGAGAAAGATGTAGCATATGACTGTTAAAGAGAAATCAGTGACCTATTGTCTCCTGTAAGTATAGCTCTTATTTTCTATCTATATCTTTTTTTTTTTTAACCCAGTCTTTCTATTATAGTTTTTATAAAGCACAGAATACTGATAGTGGATGCTCCTCCAATATATGCAAATATGTTTTATGTTTTAGAATAACCTCCTTTTTTAAAAAAGCAAATAAACTGTGAGTAGCACTCATGGAGTGCAGCAAAATCTTTTAAAACTCTCCGTGGCATACACAAAGAAGAATTCTGATCCAGTTTATGAAAAAAAAAATTAAAACAAAATAACTACAACCCAGACTTGCCTATCATTCTCAGGAAAAGGTGACCCACTAGATCCTGAAAAGTGTGCTTTAATTTTTTTTTAATTTCTTTTTTTTTTTTTTAAGCAGTGAACTGTGTGTGCACTGTATTGTGTGTCAAATTCCCAGACTTTGAAGACAAATCATTACCAATTATACCATTGTGCAAACAGTGTTTAAGTTGGGGTCAAATCGTACTGCTTTTCCTTCCACTGACTTTGCATTTGTGTCATACATGGGGTTTTCAAAAGCAGCTTGTCCATTATTATTTTCATGTACAGAGCATCCTGTGTACTGTGTTTTAGGTGCAGTCCTGTAGAAGAAAGACAGAACATTTGAAACTGCAGTTTTCCTTAACATAGTTTAAGAATCAGAACAGAGTTTAGCTCCCAATTAAAATTATGGGAGCTAAATAAGACATCTTGATTTTTTTTACAATATTTATGTTAATACTGTCTTTATTGATGTTTAAGGCCTTTATGATTCCTTGGAAATAGAGTTCACTTAGAAACTTAGTTAACAACCTTAGAAGAGGCTATCCGTTGTTATTGTATCTATTATCCACTATCCAAATTGTTATCCATTCCACTTTGATAATCAGACTATAAAGAGTACAACAAAATCTTGTAAAGACACAGTAATTCCCCAGACAGATGACTGAGCTTTCCTTTTTCCCTCTGGAGACTCAGCAATTTTATCAAGAATAAGTTTATAGCTGACATGCCCTCTTTTACACTAAATAGCTCAAAATACCACAGTTGAAACCCTTAGAAGTGTTTGATCTATAGCGCTATACAAAATGCCTACTATATTGTAAGTCATCAACATAAAAAGCCAAGACAAGTGCTTACAGCATACAGCTGATAGCAAATACATTAAAAATTACATGGGAAATTTTTCATATGCTGGAGCAGTTGAAAACAAGTAGTGCTAATTAAAAATGGTTTATACTAATGTTATCCTGTAACATATATTACTAGTAGCATTGTCAGACTATCAGATGTAAATCACCATTTTATCAGTTATTATGCAATGAATTGTCTAGGCATTAAAGGAATTAAAGCTTCTTTAGCCATCAAATGCTTTAAAGCTACAGGAGAAGCTTACTGCATCCAAATAATTAATAATTGTCTTGGTAACATGAAAAAAATTGATATTTTAGACTGATGAAACTGAAAAGGTTAGTGGCTATTTAATGTAATTGCATATGAACTAATGGTTTCAGATGTAGAAAGTTGCACAATCAAATCTCTTAATGATGTTTGTATACAGAGTTGTATGCAAATAAACTGGTCAGGCATTAAGATAAGTTAGGCAGGATATGACTCGATTCTGTCACATGAAGAAAAGAATAAAGGCAATTTATTGTAAATACACAAAGATTCTACCAATTATATTATTCAGCATATACCAATAATTTACAGCATCTATTTTATCATGAAGAGATAAATTTATAAGATTTTAAATAGGTAGGAATGAAAGTACAGCACCATATAATAAACTCATCTCTTAATTATGATACCAGATATCAATAGACATAGAAAGAATTGTCTACCTGCATATTTTGCAAAGCCTTTGTTCTTTTACAGAAAACTTTATTTACACTAGCAAAAACTGAGTGCAAAAAAAATCACCAACACTTAGATGAATTCTGTATATATAATTTGTACTTACCTTTGTTTATAAAGATAAAAGCCAAAACCAGCAAATATAAGGGCAAAGAAAGGCACAAGGATAGCAATGGCCACTGAACTACTATTTGTACCATGTGGTTGATTAGAAGAATTTGAACCCTCAGACATGTTAAGACCTAAAAAAAAAAGAAAAAACAAGTAATATCATATACATGTCTGTTATCAGCAGCACATACTACTCCATAATCTTTGGATTCAATAAAACCTTGTTACTGGATCATTAACATATGTTCTGCTGCATACATATAGCTGCATGCTGAAGCCACCTGGAATTTGAGAATATTCCATATTCTGATCAATATGTGGTTGCCACATATTGGCAGAACAATGCACCTACTCAGGTACAGGAAATATCTTACAGCATAATTCTGCATGGGTTTCAACTTTTGTATGTAAGGAAAACACATTACTGTACTGTGAAATGAAAAGTCAAATTTATAATAATGCATATGTTAGATTGATTATATTACTGGTTTTATTTGTATATTTCAGTAATTAATAAATACTACATATATAAAACTCAAACATACTATCAAGAAAAAGGTCAATCACCTGAAAAGACAAACTGAAAACTCATTATTTCCTTAGGTGCTGCTATTGATAAACAGAGTGAAAGAGGTAGGAAAAATTTTGAATAATTAAAACCAGATATTGATAAAAAAGATATAAATATGACCTCCTGCATGGCTGAAGAATATATTATCTACATAGACAAGTGTGAGAGATGGCCCAAAGTTTCCCACATTTGCCTCACGATGGTCGCAAGGACCCTGAAGGCTCCTGACAGGAGTTGTGGCCTGGCCGAGGTGGACGCTTGCCAAGCGACTGTGAGCAGCTGCACTCGCTGAGCTTCTATAGAACATTGCATTCAAACAGGCTGTGACTGCCTGCCAGCACCTGCTTACAGACCAAGGGGCTCCTCACAGTGGCCCGTCAATCTTGCCCACCTTCTGGCCAGATGCCACTCGTTTTGGCTAAGGACTATATAAACTGTAACCTTTTGGGAAGACTTGGTTAACCCCCGTGGACGACGGCGAATCCATGTGGCTGGACCATCGAGGATCTCATCTTGGACGGTGGTAGCTACATTCCCCTTCCCCTCTTTTCTCTCTATTCTTTATTTCCTTTTTCTCTCCCCTATATCGCATTTGCTGTTGGCACCTCAATAAAGGTGCATTTGTTGTGATTAAACCGATGATCCCCTGCTGTTTGCCTTTTTGCACTTTTGGGATCGGTTAACGAACCGTCACACCCCACACAAGCGGATCGTGACAAGTTATACCTCTTTTAAATGTGAAGAAAGGCTATAACAATGACACAGACATTATAAAAAAATTCTTTACAGAAAAAGTGTTTGGGCATTGGAATGGGCTGGCCAAGGAAGTGGTGGAGTCACCAGCCCTGGAGGTGCTTAAAGACAGATGGGATGTGGCACTCAGTGTCATGGCTTAGTCAATAAGGTGATGTTAGGTCATAGGCTGGACTTGATGGTCTCCAAGGACTTTTCCAAACTAGTTGATTCTGTGATTCCCTAATGCATCTTCAAAGTTAATTTTCAAGATTTTAACTGGATCGTTTATGAAGTTCTTAGGTCATAATGTTTTCTGAATTTCTGGACTGTATAAGACAATATACAGAAATTAAAAAAAAAAAATGAACAAAACACAAAAACGGCCCCAAACAACCAACCATCTGAGGAAAGTTGTGTGAGAATAACAGTCAAAAAATTTTATTTCAGAGAAGCTAATATTGAGTTTATGTGCATGAAATAATGAAGTGGCAGGCATGCTAAACAAAATGTGTTCCAAAATTGTGAATCTCTTTATAGTAATATTATTGATTATATTATCTACAATTAAATCTTGCATAGAATTTGACTCTTAATTTTTCTTTTCCTCGAAGTTATACACCAATAAAAATTATCATCCATATATATTAGAAAAGAATCTCAAACATATCATCCAAAAATTAAATGAAGAAATATAATTTTTGTAATAATCTATCAAAACAATTTGCCAAGGAAGTCTTGCATTTAATTTTTCCTAGATTACTTTAAAATATTTTAAAGAAATGAATAAAAGTAAATGATTTATTATATTAATCTAAAGAAAACATTTCTTGATAAAGATATTTTTAAAAAGTCTAGCAAAGTAATTTGCATATGAAATCACAGAGAAAAAAAGATCAGTATATTTTACTGTGACTTAGAACAGTGAAAGAGAAAAATTTGACTTTAGATTCCTTCTTTCCATCACGTTCAGGAATTAAAGAATTTCCTGATTTTACTGAAAGAAAATAAGAAGGAACAATACTTTGTGGCTGAAAGAACATAATTTTTCATCCACATATAGGAATTTTACCTGAAGGTAAGAACTTTATCTAAACAGCCATTATATTAGTAAAGAGAAAGTCCTCTTCGAAGGCATTCCCAACAGTATTTTATCATTTAAAATTCAGTATAAACTAAATTGAAATTCTCATGTAAGGAGAAATATCACAGTTCTTAAGACAACATTAGAAAAGAAAATTAAATTATTTTCTTAAATAGCACAACAGAATGTTGTGAGTTCCATTGCTCTGTTATACCTGAGCTCTGTTACTAAATCTCTCTTAGTATAGAAACAAGTTAATTTTTATGACATAAACACTTACCAAGACATTTTTCTTCTTAAAAATAAGTATTTACCTGCAAATATTTATCAGCTTCTAACAAATTTTGAGGTGAAATGGTGTTTCAGCACCATAAGCAATAAATCAGTTTATCAAAGCATTCTACAACATGGGTTTTCTAGATAGCTGTTAGGATATGAAACTGAATGCATTTTACACATAATTGGATATAAAATTGCTCAAAATATTACAAATTAATATGAATACTAAGCAGTAGATTGCAAGTCATCCATAGATCCTTCCAACTTATTTGTAACTACCACTTAAATGACAGTTTAAAGATATTAATATTTCAGTAGTCTATGAAACATCAATTCTGTAACATCCTGCAGATGCCCTCATACTACTGGATATAAGAAAACTGAATATGGAACAGTGAATTAGCAAAGAATTAGATTTTTTTGAATACCTATTCTTTGAAGCCCAAATTGTCCATAATCTTTACCCTGGATGAATCCTTGAAAAACATATGTTGCTCCATCAGGTTCAGCAGAAACCTGTGAACAAAAAATACTTTGAATTATTGTTGCAAGTTGCATGTATCTATTTGATAGGGAGCTCTTCTATTCTATACACTAATATGCTTTGCTGGTTGCTGTTAGTCCCCATTATAAACACCCTCTTTTTCTAGGAAATTTATATATAAAGTTCAAAAGAAAACACTGGACTGTTATAGGCACAAATAGGCGTGGTGGTTTATGGTCACATATGACACCTTATACTATCTTTAACTGTATTTTTTTAAAACACTAAGATCTAAAATTTCTAGTTGTTCAGATGTAAGTATTATACTTCATAGTTTTCTGTTTTGTTTAGGAAGTAGATTGAAGAATTTATATTGCATATATTCTTAAGGATGAAAGTATTGAGGTTTTAATAGCTAGTTTTAAACTAAGTAAAAAACATCAAATTAATTGAAAATTCTTTTGATTTTTCTCAGTGCTTGTCTGAAAGAGCACTTAATTATATAGCCATGGACCAGAAGAATATTGAATAAGATTTTGGTATAAGGGCAAAATATGTTAGTATAAACTAAAAACTTGTGGGAGTGAGGGGATGGTTGTGATCCCATGATTATCTCTCTTATTACAGTAAGTACAGTCTAAAGTAGTGTACTGTATATAACTCGACAGATACTTGCTTCTAAGAATAGTTATTAGGCTTAAATTCAGTCTTTTCTAGGCAGGTTTATTCAAGCTTTTCCCTTAAGCTTCCCTTTCTCAAGACAGAGTATGTCTTCAGCAGTGACCTGAAGCTGTTTTCACTGAAGACTGGGTGCTTTTCTTAGGTGAATTTTTTACTTTGGGCTAAAGCAGCCTTTTGTGCTATTCCAAAACTCAAAGGAAAAAAAGGTCAAGTAAGAACAGTATGTAAATAGCACATGGAATGTAGGGAGTATACTGTCTATTTTTGTATACTTAGAAGGCTGAAAGTAAATTCTTTGCTTTTGCTACCTCAGGAGCATGTTCGTGAAGCCTTAAGTTTGTACAAGCCAAGAGAGTTAAGTCTTTTTACTAGTTCATTTCTTGCTTAATGAATTTAGTTCAAGGTTTTCATTCTGCACCTTTGAAAAACTAATTGTTCAACCAGTGCCACTTGTTATAAAAATGCAAACTTGTGTGTACAATTTGATGTGCACATGGCATGTGCAAACATAGTTGTGTCCCTGTAGTGCTTAATCAATAGGTGAAATATAAGAAAATAGACAAATTCCTTAAAAAATCAGATGGTGTAGTAAGGATATATCAGTGTTTATCCTCATCCAAATAATTTTAGGCTCTTTGTTTTCTAAAAATTCTACATTTGTCTCTATTTATTCTTGGAAGGCACTTCCTTTTCATGGTTTAATCACATCCCAGAAACCTGGGCTATTTAATACTCTCCTTTACCTCTCCTCCACTCAGTTATGTGTTCTCTCCTCCTCTGTTTTAAAGAATAAACTCAGATCCAGAACCCTAAGGGGCCTAATGCTAAATTGGAGTAATCTATTTTGTTTTCCATATACATGTGACAGTTCATCTTTTTCAAGATTTTTTTTTAAATCACCAAAAAAGTAAAACAGGTATCCTAATATAATGATCATAATTGTAATTGTATTAATATCATATAATATTATTATATAATGGGTTTATGCTTAATTATTATAAAATTTCCAAATATATTGGAATAAAGAGACCTATGAGAAAGGCTTCTGTACTAACATGCATTATAATTTTGCCTACACTCTATGATTGTTCCCATATTTTCCCTTGGACTAGTCTCTTGCATTTTTCAAGAAAATTTTCATATAATTTAATGAATCAGCCTTGCTAAAAAGATTCCATTTGATATGTCTGAAGATTTTTTTGATGTAAAAACCAGCATGATTTCAAACTCAAAATCAAAACAAAAAAAAAAATTCCCTCTCTTTTGTAGCAGAAATATACTCACAAAACCATCCATAGCCCATTTTTCTTCTTTCAGCTTGCTTGCAGATGTATGGGAGGGTGCTTTAATGAGATATATGTGGAGCATTAGCCGAGCTTCCTGGCTTTTATACACTCCTGTAGAATATAGTTTTAAAAATTCATATTTGTGTTGACTAGAAAAATAATGTCATCTTTGAGAATAAATACATAATCTCTTGTCCTTAAGAGGAAAAGCAGGGAGAACAGGTACCAATTTTCAAGATTTTTTGTTTAAAATGATGCACTCTATTTTGAAATTATTTCAATAATCATAAGATTTCAGTAGAAACAGATTTTAGCTTAGCTTGTTGAGAAGATTGAAAGGAAACTCCATATGCACAGCTGTTACTTCAAGCCTTAGGCAGAACATTGACAGCAATCTGACTTGAAATTGAAAATATTGTTCTGAATCAGGAAGAGTGTATTTAAACCTCACATCCCTTCTTTCAATATATATAATTTAGTCATTACACAGAAAATGGGATAATAGGAACATCTACACACAAATTCGATTCCAAAAGCTGCTGCTAAATTAAAAAAAAAAAATTGAATTTTTTTTTACAATTGGATTGTTCTTCATGAGTTACTGTGGTCAGTTACAAACCAGTTTCTTCCATATAATGAGAAGACTTGTATGCAACCTTATTTATTTTGTAGACATAATTATTGACTCATTCTTGTTCCTGCAGAATAATTATTTAAAACCCAAGTATCACTACTTGTTAATTTGGAAATGAAAATAAAATGCTACAATATGTTTAGTGATTTCATCTTCCATTCCTAATTCTTGTCTTTTGTGTACATGCCTAAATTTAAAAAACAAAAGTCTTCTTCACATTAAGGACTGGTGATTGCTCTATAGGAGGTATCATTACATATAAATAATCTCTGAGCTAATGAGAAGACTTACTTTCATGTAAACATGCACTGAACTCCAATGAATGAGCCTTGGCAAGATGTGTTTATTCTATGTATAATTACAGCAAGCACAGGTGTCAAAATAAAAAGAAGTAAAGATAGATGCATCAAATGATGGAATGCAAAACAGGAAATTACACAGGAAGAGGGAACTACTTTTCATTTGAGAAAACTACAAACTGAGTATAGGTGAATTCAGTTTCCTAGCATGTAAATGTATTTTTTGATCCATCCCTACTTCCCTGGCCCTAACATACCCTTTCAGCATACAAGATCTCAGTGTTCTATTTTTAGAGCAGAGAAATAAAAAAATATTAATTACCTGCCATGTGTTTGAATATTAAAATATTAAAAATATTAATTGCCTGATTACATGCCTGTACATAGAGTGGAAAAGGGCATTTAGAATCACATTTGTGTCCAGTTGAAGAGAACTTTTATTTGGAGGATGAGTGTTTTGAGTGAGAAAACACAGTGCTTTACTTTTCTAATTCTGAAAATAAAAAATGCTACATCTGTTGTTCCTAATATCATCAGAGAAACTACATCGATTAAATTAATACAACAGAAGAAATCACACACAGCCAACATGGTTATCAGTCAAAAAACATTCAGTTCACTCTCAAGCATGATTCTTCAAAAGACACCTACAAAATAATCGAAAAGACAAACCTGGTGATAAAAATTCACCATTCTCCTCAGAAGAAACTCAGATTCTAAAGCTCATTGGATCCTTCCACCCCTCTCAGCATCCGGGAGATCAGGCCCAGCCAAATAAGGTTGTGAAAGGCAGATCTCACTTGACTGCTCTGGGCTCCTTCTATGATAAGGTGACTCAGTGGATGACAAAAGTTGTGGATGTCGTCTCACTGAACTTCAGTAATACCTTTGACACTATTTCCAACAGAATCCTCCTGGAAAAACTGACTGTTCATGGGTTGGACAAGTGGACTCTTTACTGAGTAAAAAGCTGACAGGCTGGATGAGCTCAGAGATATGTGTTGATTTGTGTTAGTGGCCAGTCACAACTGGTGTTCCCCAGAGCTCAGTGCTGTGGCCAGTCCTGTCTAATACCTTTGTCAACAATCTGGATAACTGACAATCTCAGTCAGTTTGCAGATGACACTAAGCTGGGCAGGAATGTTGATGTGCTGGAGGGTAGGAAGGCCCTGCAGAAGGATCTGGACAGTTTGGATCAATGGGTCACAACAACCCCAGGCAATTCCATGGGCTTGGAAGGCCCTGGGGGTCCTAGTCATGGCTGAACATGAGCCTTCAGTGTGCTCAGGTGGCCAAGAAAGCCAACGGCATCCTGGCTTGTATAATAAATAGGGTGGTCAGCAGCACCAGGGCAGTGATCATCCCCTGTATCTGATACTTTTAAGGCCACACCTTAAACCCTGTATTCAGTTTTGGGGCCCTCATTACAAGAGAGACATGGAAGTGCTGGAGCATGTCCAGAGAAGGGCAATGGAGCTGGATAAGGGTCTGGAGCACAAGTCTTACAAGGAGAGTCTGAAGAAATTTGGGTTGTTTAGTCTGGAAAAAAAGGAGATTGAATAGAGACGACATCCTCTCTTCAACTACCTGAAAAGAAGTTGGAGCTAAGTGCTTTCTGCTGCTTTTCTCAACAGCAAGTGGTTGGATGAAAGGGAATGGCTTCAAGTTGTGCCAGCAGAAGTTTAGATTGGATCTTATGAAAAAAATCATAATTGAAAGATTGACTGGCATTGGAACAGGCTGTCCAGGGAAGTGGTAGAGTCACCGTCCCTGGAGGTATTTAAAAGATGTGTACTTGTGGCACTTCCAGAGAAATGGTTCAGTGGTGGATTTCGTAGTATTAGTTATGGTTAACTTCGTTATCTTAGAAGTCTTTTTAGACCTAAAAAATTCTAGGATTCTAATTTTTTTTTCTTTCTTAGAAAATCTAGTAAGTGTAAGCTCTAGTTCTTTCCATGTTCATTAGGTATCTCTGACTTTCTAGGTCAATATATATCAATCTCATCATATTTTTCTTCTTAGTCATTAGGTAACTGTGGGGAAATTTTATAATTAAGAAATAAGAAAATCTCATGAAGAGTACTTGAAGTTTATTTAAAATGTTTAAAAGAGAAACATGATAATTAATATGATTCTTTCACTCCTTATTGACTATTAACTCCAGATATAGTAAAACCTCAAAAAAAAAAAAAACCTAAACAAACAAAGAACAAAGCAAAGCAAAACAAAACAAAAACTAACAAAAAAAACATGAACAAGGGGAAGGAGAGAACTGGAAAATCCCTACCTTTCGAAAGGAACTGAAATGCAATGAAAATATCTTTGATAAAATAATATAATTTAAGTTACACAGAAAGTTACAGGAAACCAAAGTATGTAAGACAGAAAAATAAAAATTAAATAAAAGGAAATTTACTTTTCCTTAGCTCATACCTGATAGCAGCAATTCCATATTGCTGTTTGTAAGTGTTGCATTTACTCTTCCTGAAGTTGCATTGAAGCTGGTAACTGTCAAAGTCATGGGTTGCTTCTTGCTTTTGTAATTGTAAGATCCTTTCCATATATAATTTTGGGCAAATACATCATCAGGAACTATGCAGATGAAAACATGTTTCAATACATTTTGTGATATTTAATACTTAAAGAGTCAGATAACCAACAAAATGTATGATAAAAAATAATAGCATTTTCTTTCTGTTACTCTTTATAAATCTACTAGGCATAATCTTGAGATATAGAACATAGAAACCTGGCATAAACTTTTATGAAAGAAATGAATTTGCACTGAAGAACACAACTACACTTTCATCTGCCTTTGTCCTGAAGTCTGCAACTGTCCCAGAGTTTCACAAATTCTACAAGCTTTAGCCAGGAGAGCATATTTCACTCACTGTAGAATCCAGCACAGACAGCGAGGACATATGACTAACATGAAATTTTGCAGAAATAAGCATCTATTTAGATATCAAAAATTTTCATAAGCAATTTTTTTAGATGACATGAAATATTAAAATAATTTTCTTTATTAACTAGGCAACTTTTCTAATAAAAAATATATACGTTTTGTCTTGTCTTCAAATGAATAAAAACATTATAAGCTTTACCAGGATAAAAAAAAAATAATTCTCTAATTTAAAATTTAAAACAGATCATAGTCTGCCAGGGAAAAAATAAACTAGATTTTTACCCTCTCATTTAATACTTATCATCAGTGAACTGAACAATTATTAATTTAAGTAATGCTATTTCAGCAATAAAATAACCCCACCAAAACAACAAAAAGCTACCTGTGATGTAAAAACTGATAAATGCAAATCTTTAAAATCTTAACATGAGATACCTTTTAAACAATTAAATTAAAAGTGATTTAGGATGGGCTTACTACACTTTCCAAAGTAATGTACCAGAGTTATCCCTTTAAGAATCACTATTTAAAATCATCACTTTCACATTATTTGAAGTACTTCACACCTCTGTGTTCATGTGTGCATTGGCATCTCATGTCAGATAAGCAGAGAAGAATATTTGCCCTTTTCTCTCTCAGGATACCCCTAAATCCAAGACGGTGGATTTAGGGGTATTCCAGTGGAATACCCACAGTTTTCCTTCATCATTAGAATAGCCACTGTTTTCCTTCATCATTTATTTTATGCATGAGGGTCAAGGATCTTTCCTAGTTTTTTTTTGTCTCTGCACATGTATGTATATTTGTATATATTTCTTGAAAAAACATGTAGATACTGGACCTGTAAGCAAGGAAATTGCATGGTGGAAATGCTCTCATGCTGTTGATTTGTAGTCTGCCTGGAATATATTTTCCTACTTTTAGGAAAACTGATCATTATGCACTATATTGGCAGTTAACTGAGATTGCACAAAATGAATGTAAATTTTCTGAATTAAAAACTTGATGTCTACCATTCAGCAGAACATCAATGAAAAACACTGTTTTGAATTAGTACACAAAATGTTAAAAAAAAAGCCTCCAAATCTCCATATGCTAAAGTACTACTTTTGAATCTTATTATCAGTAGAAATTCAATTGGTTTATTATAGCCAAAGGTTAATTTTAGTTAAGAAGACTGATCTTTTCAAAAAATATCTTCAGTAGACAGAAAGCTTCTCTTGTCAGGACATCCAAATATGGTCTTCAGCAAATCTGTTAAAACTGGAGAGATTCTCTTGTGTCAGTTAATATTAGTTTTTGGTTTTTTTTTTTTTTCTAAAGGCTAAATTCAAGGCCAATACTAAGTATTTCGGCAAAGCAATTTAAAATAGAGATATGTAAAAAAAGTGCAGGATTGAAGAAAACTGAAAGACATCTTTAAATCATTTCAAGGTGAGTAGTACAGCTTCTAAATAGGTAAATTGCATAGAATCTTACACAGAACACAGTGATTTCACTGAAACCAATAAAACTCTCATTACATAACAGAAATTGTATATAGATATAAATTATACCATATGATAGATGAACTTCAAAATTAGGGAATAATTCAATTATCTTTTCCCCCTTGTAAACCCAGTGCCTCATCTAATATCCTTTACACATTCTTAACCACTCAGTGCAATCTCACTAAACTGATCCTCACTGTTTTTCTACAGAAATGGTTTATAACTATATAAACCTTGGAGTACTTACCACTTAGTTTGGGACTTGGTGTTCCCAACGCTGGTCTGGGATCCTTCACTAATATCTTAGAACCAGCTATTAGAAAGAATAAAAGATATAAAGATAACTAAGTAGCAAGATGTTACTTGGAAACAATAAAAATAATTTTCATAGTGGAATTGATTTGTTTAAAACCATATAGGATTATGTTTAAAACTCAAATATGAGTGAGATTTCAGTTGGTATCAAACTTTAGTATCACAGGAGCACCGGCACACAAATTTCTTCTGTTCCCCCATATCCTCCTAAATCAGGCACCTGGATGCTATTAAGTCATTTTCAGCTGTCAAACAGTGCAAGGTTTCACTTCAGAATCCATGTTTCAGAATTTACAGTCCTGGACCATGCACCTAATCTGTGAGATGCCTTCTAATATAGCATCTAATCCTGGCTATGTCACTTGGATTAGGAGCAGTGAACAGTGCATTGACCACAATGAAAAAATGAAGACACACATAACAAAGGCAGCTTGAAATAATTTCTCCCCAGGACGTAACTATCCTCAACAGTATTGAGTGAGACGTCTTGTGTTCAAGACTGAAAACCCATAAGTACTGCTTTAATCTCTTAATATTGAAGGAGAAGGTCCCTGATTCTTTAAAGGATAACAACAGAAAGAAAGAAACAAAAGGGTCTGTCCAGAGTATCTCCAACTGCTCAGGTGATATGAGAACTGGAAGCTGGAGAATATAATTTCTTCTCTGCTTAGAGCAGAAACTCTTCCACCACTGAAGATGATGAACTAAATGCACTAGGACTTTATAATTTCCTGGAGATTTGGCTATTTTTTAAAAATCTAATTTGGATTCATTGGAAGATAAAGAAGACAAATAATTCTGCCTCCTAATGTAAAATATTCTCATGTAGCAGTAGACTCAATTCTCTGCTCCAAATGTGATTTCAATGTTTTGTATTTTGGGTCTTTGCCTTGAACCCATACCTTTTCTCTCGAATCCATGTTCTAAAAAAATACATAATAAGAGAAACTACCTTGCCCCTAAAATGAATATTTTTCTGCATAAAAACAAATTTTTTGCAAGGAGAACTGAGAATATATTGAGAATAAAGTTTAGGTTTTTTTAAAAGGTGTTTTCTTGTCATGTATGTTAAAACTGTGAAGAAACAAGGGAAGGGGTTGAAATGCAACCTAAGGTTCTCATGGACTATTACTACTGATTGATTAACCCCTATTTCCTCTCTGTTTTGAAAGAAAGTGACTAAGCTTCACTGTACATTGTTGACCTGGAGGGCATGGTTCAACAGTGTACGCTTTCTGACTACATTAAGTTCATGCTAGAAATATCTGGATCACACTTTCCAGCTGGGCTTTAGCATAAAAAGATGATGAGTCAATTTGCTTTGTCAAGTTGAAAAATTTCTAGTCAAATCCACAACTGCAATTGGAAATACAAAATGAAACTTAAATATGAATGTTAGATACCAATCCAAAACTAAAAACTAGTTAACTATTAAGTTTAGGTTTCTAGGTCCAGATACTTGAGTTGGACTCTTAAAATTTCAATTTTGTATTTAAAGCATCAAATTCTAGTTTAATTCCCCTATACATCCCTGTAGAGCTCTCAGCTCTAAACATTTTATTCCTTTTCATGTATTTCCAAGTTATTTTTGTGAAGTTCAAAATAAGAAGTGAACAACTTCTAACAGCAGCAGCAGAAAATTCTTGAATCAAAATACAATCTATGAATCACATTTGGCCTGCCATAATACTTTTCAACTACTGAACAAGTCATAAGCTTCCTGGCTGCTAGCTTTCTAGCATTTTCCCAAAGCTCTGCTTTATTCTCCCCCAGTACTTACCTGGCATGCAATTCCAAAACACCTGGTTTTTAGTAATACAAACTATTCATTTCCTATTTCTCTTCCAAGTAGCAGTGTTTGGCTACAAAGCCTTTGAATGCCTCTGCAAGAGCCCTGGGGATAACCACATCTGAAGCATTAGGTAAAAGTAATCTGAAAAGGCCTTTAATTATTCAGGAAATAAAATTCTAAACAGTTCCTACAGGTGCATATATTCCTTATCTCACATGAAAACCTCCTTGCTCGCCATGACTTGGCTATGGTGTTTTCCCTGTCCTATTGTGACTAAGTGGGTAGTAAAAATTAGAAACAAAGGTGGGAACAGCAAGGACAAAATACATGAATTTTATTTTCTAGTAGTATACAGTTCCTTACATAAAAATATAAAATAATAAGTAACTATTTGGATTAATTTCACACAATGATTCAGACATCTTGGACTTCAGGCACCTTTCTCAAAAATTAATACAAAATCATTCAGTCATTTAGGTTGGAAAAGACCTTTATGATCTTAGAGTCCAATAGCTAACCAAACACTACCAAGTCCTCTGCTACATTATGACTAAATGCCACATGTACAGATCTACACATGTACCTCCACCCCTTTCCCAGGCAGCCTGTTCCCATGCTTGATAATTCTTCCTAATTTTTCCTGAAAAATTCTCATAATGTCCAACCCGAGCCTCGCCTGGCACAGCTTGAGGCCATTTTCTCTCATCACTTGTTGACTTGAAGAAGGGATCAACATTCACCTTGCTACAACCTGTTTTCAGGTATTTATAGAAAGAAAAAGGGTCTTCTCTCAGCACCCTTTTCTCCAGGATAAAGACCCTCATCTTCCCCAGCCTCTCCTCATAAGCCTTCTGCTGCAAACATTTCACCAGCTTCATTCCTCTTCCTTGGGAACCATCCAATACCTCAATATCTTTCTTGGAGTGAAGGGTCCAAAACTGCACACACTATTCAAGGTATGGTCTCACCAGTGCCAAGTACTGAGTGACCACTAAGCAGGTCCGTTTGTTATAAAAAAAGATGTGATTCATCAAGCAGGACCTGCCTCTTATAAAAACATGCTGACTGGGCCAGATCAAATTGCAGGTTCCAATTGCAAGTAAAGAAAAGCGCTGAAATATGACAGATGGCAGATGCAGTGGGAAACAGAAGAGCTTACCTTCACAAACTGGAACCTTCCCAGTCCATGTGCCATCAGACCTACAGGCTCTGTGTTCTGATCCTCCTGCCAAGAAGAAGCCTGGCTGACAAGTGTAAATCAATGTATAACCAAGTGACGGAAGATCCATTCCTGCAACATTAGCATGACTTGGTGTTTCTGGTTGTTTACAGCTGTGAGCTACAAAGATAAAATATCCTTCTGTCAAAATGGTGAAACTATTTCTGAAAAGATAATATATGCCCATTCTGACAGTTAACTATCAAAATAAAAAAAAAACAATAGAAATTGCATATCAATATATTTTAATTCATACTGTAAATTATTATATAGTCTATATAATATCGCCAAAAATCAGTAAATACACCATTAAACATGGACCTTCCAATTCCAAGGGACCAAGAACAGACTGAAATGCACTTGCATGAGCAAAATTAATTGTCTGCATATAACAGAAAGATCACACATCATACCAGACTTAAGAGCAATCATGGCTTGTGAGTTACACCACTTATGCTATCTATGTAGCATTGTATAAGAGTAAGTAAATGGTCAGTTGGAAAACACTGTGAAAGTTCACAGAGAAATTTAAGGTGAGCTATAAATATCAGAAAAATTAAGTTGCCATTCCTAATGTCATATGAAGAGTCTTATATATTTAACAATCACCACAATGTGGGATTTATGTGTTATCTCAAAGACAGCATACTTCCAAGAGCAGAGTTCACCTTTCAACACACTAAGCTACTGATCTGCTGTTTGCTTAAGTTTACTGCTAGCACCAGTTGAAATAATTGTAATGCTGTTTCCTTCTGTGGATATGTTTTCCATTCACTGAAGTGATTCTATAGCGTCACACCTTACAAGGTAAGACTATTTCCAGAAAAAATACAGCTGACTAGATGAACTAGAAAGATTATCCATGATCTTATGTCTTAAGTAAATTATCATTATTTAACAAAGTGCAAAAGATCTATGAAATGAAGTGCTGCTGTCTATACTCAAAGAAGATTCTCTCTATTTCAGATTCAAAAATTTCCAATTGCAAACATTTTTTTCTGATCTTAAAATACTGTGACTCCTTGACTGGGAAACAGTTCAAACTCTTTACTAGAACTGATTTGAATTATATGCTTTCCTGTGTATTTTAGAATAGGGTCTTCTGATATGGCCTATTCTCACCATCTCCTCTGAGTTGGAAGGGTTGCATGCTCTTAGATAGAAATTGACTTTGGATGAAGATGTACCTATTTTAACTCTTTTTTTTTTTTTAGTTCTATTGTTATACAAAAATTCACTCAGAATCATATTTCTAGCTGCTGTATGCTAGTAACACAGATTTCTGTTAACTTTCAGTTAATAAATTCATATAGATTAACTTTATGACAATATTACTGCAGCTAAATAATCTAGATTAAAAAATTGAGGAAGGAAAAAAATTATAATTTCTTACGTATACATTCTGGCTGGATGCCACTCCATGTAAGATCAGGAAGGCAAGTTCGTGTTGTTGAACCATGGAGCAGGTGTCCTTTTTTGCACTGAAATTGAACAACATTTCCCACCTGTTGAAAAGTAGAAAACACAGTAATATTGTTATGAGAAACAATCAAGCTGGGATTTTTTTCCTAAATTTAATCACTCCTTCACATAATACAGACTTGATAAGTTGTGATTCCCTTTCTCTGGAAAGTAAATTAATTTCACAGAACAATTTGATATGAAATAAAAAACTGCTTCATTCTCAGAAGAATTACTCTCCCCCCAAAATTAGATCCATCATGGAAGAAAATCGAATCCTCATCTTCTGTGGTCTCTCTAGTGTGTTGCTTTGGGCCTGGAACAGTAGATGAACTGTGAGTTTGGAAACAAAGCTTATGGTGCCTTCCCCACTCTGGGCCAAAGGGGAGCCAGTTGGGCAAAATTGCCACAAACAAGGGAAGTCTCAGAACTGAAATGGGTATTATATTCTGCTGGACTTCTGCTGAACTAGATCCCCCTTGGGAAATACTGGATATATTCACAGGTTGTAATGAGAAATATTTGATTAGAATAGAAGGGACTGGTCAACAACACTGTCTCATGCTTCAGAATGTTCCTATGATATTTTAATTTTGTTTTTTGATGAGAGGAGGTAAAGAATAACAGCTCTTCATACCACTTTGTTAATAGAAACTGGAACACAATTATATTACAATTTACAATAGCAATTCATCTGAGATTCACTTTTAATTATCCTTATTATGGGTATGTGTTGCATAAAAGGGAAAATAGAATTCTTACAGTTTCTGCACAAACATAAAATGGAATAACTTGTTCAGCATGTCTAGTCATGGTGAAATTGATGAAAATGCAAATAATTCTTAGTTTTTGTCAAAAGTGAGGAAATTAGATTAGAAGTACATCATTCAGAGAGTATTGTATTACATAGTGTGAGTGCTTAACTCAAATATTAAGGTGCACAGATCATATCTACTGTTCTGCAGTGACCTGTAGTAATATATTTATCAACTCATGTTTAAACAAGAAGTAGAAAATGTTAAACTATCTGTGACAGCGCATTTATAGTTGTGGTTTGGGAATGATTTTTTAATTATTTTGCTTACAAGTGTAACACTTGATTCAGACTGATGCTCAAAGATAAACTGTGGATTATTTCTTGATAGCTTAGTTCTGGGAAACAGCATTTCACTGCTACAAGTATTCATTTGAAACTTTATAGTACTATTCTATTTCAGCTCAATTTTCTCATCAGAATGAAATTTAATAATAACTCATGAACTACAGATAGTAGTTCATCAACACAGGATGTGATTTAAAATTCATCTTTCTTTATTTTGCTCTTTTCTGTGTTCACTGGACTATGTAATTATTTTTAAAAGATTTGAAGGAAATACACTAAATCACTTGCATGATTAAGCACAAAGTAGTAAAGTACTACAAGTTTTAGAAATTGCACCAAGTAGCTATAGAAGCTTTTTTTTTATTTCATAGGAAAGATTTTAGTTAAAACAATCACCATCAATATATTACTTTTAAAAAGTACTTAGCCTTAATAAAGCCTTAAGAAAGATGTGTTCATATGACCACATCAGTGGACAAGGGAAGCACTACAGATATTGTTTCTCTGAACTTCTGTAAAGCCTTTCACAAGAATCTCCCAAAACATCCGTCTCGCTCAATTGGACAAAGATTGATTAGTCAGTGGACTATCCGATGGATAAGAAAGTGACAGGACAGTCACATCCAGAGGGTATGGTCAATGTCTCAGAATCCCAGTGGACATCAATGACACATGGTGTCACTCAGGGTTCAGTACCGGAACCAGTGTTATTTAATATCTTCCTTAACAACACAGGTGAAGGGATTGAGTGCACTCTCAGCAAATTCACAAATGACACCAAGCTGAGTGGTGTGTGTGACACATTTGAAGGATGAGATCCATCCAGAGGGACCTGGACAAGCTTGAGAGGTGGCCCGTGAGAACATCCTGAGGTTTAGTAAAAACAAGTTCAAGGTTCTGCACTACACCTTATAGCAGGGGTGCGCTGGGATATGAACAGATCAAGAGCAGCCCTGCTGAGAAGGACTTGGGGGTTCTGGGAGATGGGAGGCTGGACATTAGACAGCAATGTGCTCTTGCAGCCCAAGAAGCCATTTGAATCGAGGGAGGCACCAAAAGCAGTGTAGGCCAGCAGGTTGAGGGAAGTGATTCTGTCCCTCTACTGTCTTCTGGTGAGATCTCACACAGAGTCCTGTGTCCCACTTGGAGTGTCCCGGCACAAGAAACCCATGGACTTGTTGGAGGAAATGCACGGGAGGGCCACCAAAATGTTCTGAGGGATCCTCCTATGAGGAAAGGCTGAGAGAACTGTGTTAAGCTGGGAAAGAAGAAGGTTTCATTCTAACCTAATTGTGGCCTTCCAGTAACTGAAGGGAGCCTACAAGAAGCATGGTGAGGGACTGTTTACAGATACACAGAGTGATAAGACAAGAGGAAGTAGATTCAGAAGAGAATAAGTTTAGACTAGATACTAGGAGGAATTTCTTTGTTGTGAGGGTGGTGAGAGACTAGGAGAAGCTGCCCAGAGAAACTGCTGATGCCTCATACCTGGCTGTGTGCAAGGCTAGGCTGGATGGGGCTCTAAGCAGCCTGGTATACTGGAAGGTGTCCCTGTCCATGGCAGGGGGGATGAAACTAGATTGTCTTGAAGGTAGCTTTCAACCCAAACCGTGACGTGATTTTATGGTTTCACAAGAAACACAACCTTTATATATGTAAGCACCAAAGCAGCTTCAAAAATGCAACAGTTGCCCAAGGGATGAAGATGTATAAGAAGTACTGCCATGCTGTTCAAGATTACAAATAAATGAAACTAATATTAAAATTAATATGTAATAAAATATATTAATCATATAGGATAGGTATAGTAATTATTAAACAGATAAAAGTAATTTAAAAAAGTTTCGTGGTCTACTTTGCAATATTCTTGGGTCAGAGGCACCAGATGGCGCTACAATACAGTATTCTATGCTGAAAAAATTCCCAGTCCTGACACGTTCAGGTTTGTTCTAAGTTTTATTCTACAGCTCAAGAAAAAGCATTAGTATTCTGGGCAACAGTGTTTGCATCCAATAAAAAAAAATAGTGCTTGATGTCTGTTCTATAGCTGACTTTTCTATACTGTCAGTTATAGCTTGGATATTCCCAAAATTAACATAATAATTAATTTTTTTTTTTTTTTTTTTTGCTAAACCCCAAAGAGCAAAAGAGTGTATATTTGTTATTCTCTAACAGGATAATCTGAGAAGAAAATGCATACATCTGATAAGAAAATGCATAAATATCAACTGCATCTATTTATAAAATACTATAGATTTTTTTTCACCAAATAAGATGAAAGTATTGTATAACAATTATAAAAAGAATAAGTTATTATCCTTCTTATTTCTTATATTTTTTTATAAGAATGGAAAATACTTTTAACTCTCATGAGTTACTCTACAGTCAATTTTTTCTTAGATTTCAGTTCACCAAAGAACATGAAGACACTCTAATAAATTTCTCTATCACCAGTAATTTGTGCTGAAGAATTGAGAAGCTAAGGGAATGCCAGTTATTTATCTTCAGTAACTTTTACCATCACATTTTAAGTGAATAAAAACATGCCTCATTAAGTCTTCACTATATCTGTAGTTTGGTAACCCACTAATAAATTATTGCCCTTATAAAAGGATTTTGAGTCTGCTAGACTGCTGGCAGAAGCTTGACAGGCCTTCTTTTTCTGAAAGAGTCTTGAGCTGCCTGGAGTTTTGTGTTTGTTTCATTTTTGTTTTGTTTCTAAACTTGCTTTAGCTGTAGAATTTAAATTTCCTGGATCAGGTAGCTATCAGGTTTTATGCATTTCTTTATCTTTGTATGGTACAACCACAGATTTATATCTATAGCATAAAAAAGAATCTAGTATGTGCAGAAGGATATATTTCCCACTAATGTGATGAGGTACAAAGAAATATAGGCCTGGTGCTGGAATGCCAGCAAAGCCTTTGAGAAACGCAGAGATCAGGATGCTGTGAGGAAGACTACAGTGTGACTATGATAAAAGATACAACACAGTCTTAGCACTGGAGATCCTGTTGCTGTGAATAACTCACCCTTGAAGACATACAGGCCTGGACAGGATCAGGTTTCAGAGGTAAAAAAGAACAACTATATAACATAGGTAAAATGTACCTTATAGTACAGATTGAAATACATGTGTATAATAATGAGCTGTAGTGTGAGTGGTGTAAAAGTGTGTTAGAAACATAAATAACCTCAGGTGAAACTCAAATGACAGAGACTAAAAAAAAGAAAAAGAAAAATCATAAAATCATATTCATGCCAGTGAAGCACCCAATTGTGACACTGACACACTGACACCAGAGACCTCAGGACAATGAGAAGCAGGACAATACATGATGTCTGATATGGCTTAAATTACATTTTTATTGACACAGTGGTGGTGCCAACTGTGCTAATGGAGAGAGCTATATTGTGGTAATAGAGCACTTCTCTTGGAACTTCATCTTACAATTTAATCAACACTGAAGTTTTTATAAGCATTATATTCACAGAGGAAGATTATTTGCAAGGCTGCTCAACATCTGCAGATCAAGTTTCATATAGAATTTCATGAAATAGAACCCAAGAGCTAGCAGAGGGCTATCACTAGTGCATTGTGCCTATTCTCCTTTTTAAATTAAGACTGCTTTTTGGCTCAGTTTAGGCCTCAATATCGGGGAAGATAGCTGAATTTCTACAAAACATGTTAGAAAAGTATGAGAAGTAGTAAATCTTATATATTTGACTGACTGATCTAAGCAGTTCTAAACTGTTTCTTCAATTGAACAGTATCTTGTGTTACAATAGCTTATGGTGGAAGTGCTATAAGCACTTTTTCTAGCAATAGAGCTGAAGAAGTATTTCAAACTCCACAATTTCTTTCCAAGGAGTGATTTATTTTCCAGATTACAGATGAAGTCAGTATTCCTAAATTCTAAAGTTATTTTGCCTCCATTGTAACATACTACTGAAGTAGATCTGTTAAATAAAAATTGCTCAGATGAAAGGTAAACATCCTAGACTTATGTATTCATAACAATTAAAGCAGATGATGCTACTCATTTCCATGTCATACTAGATATCCAAGTAGCACTAAACTGGTATTTTGCTGAGCACATAAGAAACTTATCTGCTTCTGCCTGAATTCAATACTGAAAAATAAAGTCCATGCAAAATTCTGTTGCCTCTTTTTTTACGAAGCTTTTTTCTAATAGTTGCAACATCATTCAAATGTGATGTGGTGATACTGGTGCTTTTGTTAGTTAGGTTCCAGGAGGTCAGGTTTAGACACACCTTTTAGTCAAGCCTAGCATTTTCTTGTGTTTGCCTGAACTTTCAGTGCAATCAATGAGATAGGAAAACAGATAATCAACAGGAACAAAGCAATGGTGTTGTGGAAGCTCATAACTTGACATCAGTGTCATGAAATCAAGTGTCAGTGAGTGATTTTTGTCAGATAAAAGAAGTAGTAGTGTCATTTGATGAAAAGTACTTGAAACAGGATTCCACACATGAAGACTTGAATTCTAAGTGTGAAGCTATAGATTTGTATTTTTTATGAGACAGAGAAATACACTTAAACTTTGACAATTAAGTCAATTAAGTTGCTCTACTAATATTAGTTTAAATATAAAGTATCTAAGAGAGTTAAAACAAACAAACAAAATCCAAATAAAACAAAACAAAAAACTCACAGCTGTATTTTGGAACAATTTATAATTATTCTTTACCTTCCTGCTATGGATAGAAGCAAAAAAATCCCTATTATTCCATTCACACAGGAAGCTAATTATAGCATAATATCCATTAATTAATAATATTTTTGTGGTTTTAAAGGAGTCATAACATTATACAATATATGATAATGCAAAATTTATTTCTGGGATCTACACACAATAACTTGTCTGGAACCAATCATTTTCACAATTGTTTCTACCCAATCAAGAACTAAGTTCAGCTTCATCTGTATGACTGATACTTCTACCCTGTTATGTTCTAACTAAGCAATCATACTTAGAGTAACCAGAAGTTGCACATTTAGTTACTACATAAAATCAAATTCATTGTGTGAACATGAGAATAAGTTGCTGGCTGGGTAAGGAGACTATAGCACATACACCTTAAACTCTTGGCACTAACCTCATAGCTGTTTACAATTTTTTAATTTTTTTTTTTAGAATTTACAGGGTTGGAAAGTCTGCCAGCATTTACACTTATTTTATGAATGATTTGTTAATTGATATTTTGCTTGATATTTTTACAGTTCCATGCTAGCTGTGAGTGATATTTTACTCACAACAACTACAGCACAAATGAGAGACTGCCTTACCTTCTAAAATGAAAGCTCATTAATATGTGAAACTGTGATAATAAAATTATAACAAATGATTAATAAATTATTTCTTTGATACATAGTTGAATAAAGAGTTATCTACTAGGATAATATTGTATTATAACAAAACAAAGTTAGCCCAAGGTCTGCCCCTACTTATCCTATCTTGGCACAAAGCTGCACTTCCAGTTCCTAGAGAAAACTTAGACAATTTTAATATCACTTGCATATGATCATAATCTAGCACAATCTGAAAACCAAGCCAGAGTAGTACTGTATAAAGGCCATCAAAATGATAAACCAAAGAAATTTTTGGCCATGAAACTTTCAAAAGTCTATAGCTACAATTTGCTTTTAAAAACTAATTTAAGTTTGCAAATTTGTTCAAATTTCACCCAGCCCGTTCATGCATGTACAGCAAACTGCAGAGACCCCATACAGCTGTGGAGCTGCTAGGTACGCTTCTGTTTATCCCTCTTCATGTGCCTGGAGCTTTCAGCCCTGACATAAAACACAGATGTCATGGGATAGATTAAGCTCTCTGTTCACAAGATTCCTAGCAAATTATAAGGTATTTGCATCTCTAAACCATTCTCTCATGAAAACATCTCACTGACATAAGTGTTTTGTGTGAATCAGAAAATCAACTGTTCAAAATAATTTTCAGTTTCACAATTCTTTTTCCAACAGGAACATATATAAGCATCATTTGCCACAATACAGCCTTGTATAAAATGTGGTCAACACTCTCCAGGGGTGCATCAGGCACAGCAGTGAAAACAGGTCAAGGAAGGTGTTTCTTCTCCTCTGCTAACCCCAGTGAGTCACAAGTGGGTCCAGTGCTGGGCTCACCAGTGCAACAGAGACAAGGACAATACTATATTTGGTCCAGTGATGGGACACAAAATTGATTTAGGGACTATAGCATCTGAAATACAAGGAGTAGCTGAAAGACCTGGGGTTATCCAGCCTGCAAATAAAAAAAAACAAACCCTTGGGGCAGGACAAAAAACAGAAGCAGATATTCTTCAGTGGTGCCCAGAGACACATAAAAAAGAAATAAATATAAATTGAAACATAGGAAATTCTCTTTAAAACTAAGAAAAAACTGTTCATTTTCACTGTATGTGTGATCAGTTTGGAACAGGATGCCCAGAGGCACTGTAGAGTCTCCATCTCTGCAAATATTCAAAACCACCTGGAGACAGCCCTCATAAATCTGTTCTAGCTGACCCTGATTTGAGAAGGGGGAGTGGACTAAAAGTTCTCCTAATAGGGCTGGGACTCTGTAATTCATTTGTGTTTCCAAACAGATTTTCTCTCAAGAAAAAGGCCTGTTTTTTTAGAGTATCTCTACACTAGCAGTTTGACACAAAGTATACACACTTTTGAGGAGAAAAAAAGCCTGTTTAATAAATTGTAGGAAGCACTTATATATTGGCTGGAGATACTGAAAGCCTTCAAAGTGAAATCTAGTGGAACTTGATCACAAGTTTTTCATGTAGTGCATTGCTGATAGGGACAAAGGGTTAGTGTAATCCAACAGCAAGAAATAAGGAAACAGAGCAAACAACTCTTACAGAAGCAGTCTCTGAACCTCTATTCAGATGTCTCTAGACTTTGAGGTAGTATAGAATATTTAAATGTTTATGCGAGTTAATAAAAAAAGTATATTCTACCTGATAGCCAAATGTGTTATTTTGTGACCCGTGCCTTGGGACTCCTGGATTTTCACATGCTGTGCGAGTAGGTTCTAAAAAAAATTGCAATATATGAAAGACAAAACAAATTACAGTATTTTAATTAAATATATGATTGTATGACAAAATTAAGCTTGTTCAGCAACGTGCAATAAGCCAATCACAAAGACAAAAATAAAGTGATTTGATTCTTAGAAGGTATAATAACACCAAGATAATTCAAAATAATGGAAAAATCCTAGATTGACTTAGCAAGAAGAGGAATAATAGGCATTGAAAGAAATTTCAATTCATGGGCATAATCATACCTATGCATCGAGGAGAAGAACCACTCCATGTTCCATCTGCTTGGCAAATCCTGGTGCTAGAGCCAACCAAAATAAAAGGAGGGTTGCAGCTGAAAGAGACTTCTGACTGATAGATGAAGCTTTTGCCTTCTCTTTTCCCTTGAGCAGGTACTCCAGGGTCACCACAAAACTTTGCTGTAAAAAGACATGATAGAAATTGAATGTGGCATTTATTAAAAACAAAACAAAACAAAAACAACAAAAACCAACAACTTAACTGAACTAAGTGAAGAAATTACTCCAAATTTTGTATTTATTTTATTAAACATGGGTCAAATATGGAAACATTTAATAGGAATTCAGAGAGACTAGACATATAATATTTAGTCTGCTAGATTGTACTAGTTCTGATAGTTGTTCAAAATGACTATATAGTGTGTTTGATCAGTACCTCACATTTAAGAAATCAAATTGGCAAATTATTTGATTAAAATCCAAATATTCACAATTCGTCCTTGTCCCAAACCACATCAATCTGAAATCTTTAGAGAGCAATCAAAGAGTGTATCAAACTTTCATGTCATTCTTCCCTCATCACCTATGAGGGAAAGGTGGCTTTCTTGCCACCTACCCAGTGCTCAACATTTATGTAAGATTAAAGGATTTAACAGATAGATTTTAGGAGTCATAAAGTCATGCTTCTTCATCCTTCACTGAAAGGTAAGATTTGGTATGTATGGAAGTACAATACTTGAAAGTTAGAATAGTTAACAATAATGAAATACCAAAAAAAAAAAAAAAGAAACCTGTAGTAATCTAGTAATCTAAAAGTCAGACACTTACAAACTGTTATTAGACAGGATAAAATTAACTCATAAAAATCTGTTCTTAAATGGATATTTTAACCTTATTCCTATCACCTAAGGATTCCTTACGTCTATAGCATGTCATAACTGAGTAAATGCACTGTTAACAAATTTACTGGCCTTCCTCTGCAGTATGAAGTATTGAAAAATGTCAAAGGCTGGATTTTGAATAACTGACCCAGGAAATTAAATCAGCTATGGCAAAATCTATGTCATCAGACTATACTACTCCTTGACACATCATGAATTCCAGTATTGTGTAGTCTAAGTTCATATCTGACAGAAAATGGTGTAAGAATAATAATAGTTACAATAAAACACCTTAACCTGTGCATGTTCAATAATGTTTCTAAATAGATATTCTGTACAGACAGTGGAATTTGGTGCTCCATCTTTCTCATCTACAAACATAAATTACAACTCTCAAACAGCAATCTTCAAAATACATTTGTAGTGTTTCTATCTTTGTCACCTATGTTTTAAGCTTTCCAAGGGACGTGCTCACATGAAATATTCCTGCTCTCTGCTTCTTTCTTCAGACACTGACTGTATGGGAAATCTATGCCCACCCACACTGCTGAAGAAAAAATCTGCAACATACCAGAAATATATGCAATTTCATCACTTTAGGTGACAGGGGACTATGTGCAGAATTCTGGGCCAAATTCTGAAAAGATCTATGGATTTGGGATAGTGCCACATAGTGTACACACAGTGTACTTCATTTGTGAATGACAGATTATGGTTGTTATACTTTCACTAGAAAATTCTGTCTTAATTTGAAAATACATGAAACACTTAAAATTTTTAACACAGGGATTTGAAATTTTCTCCTAACAGTTCTTTGCACCAACAAAGTAACAACAACTCTGAAGGGTAAAAAATTCTCTCATTTAAAAATGAGGTTATGGTAAATTTATTCATTTTTTTCTAAAACTAAGTCAACTCCACGACTTAGTTGCCATTCAAGCTGACTTAGTCATTGAATGTCTGCTGAATATCTTCCTCTTATATCAGTAAGTATGGAAACCAGGCATCATGGTAAAATACAGCAGTTTCCCTCTAACACTAGAACAGGTGACTACAGAACAAACTAAAGTTGCAGTGAACTGGAAGTTTTATGAGTGTTTCCTCTCTCAATGGAAATATTTTCCTAAGGACTCTGAGAGCACCGAGACTGTGAGGCTAGTTTCATTCTTACAAGAAAGTTAACTGATTAACAGCACATTTCTTGTCAAAGTCTGATGGCAGCACTGAGCACACCTGTCAGAGATGCGCCCAGGTAGAGGAGATGCTCAGCCTGGTGACTGAGCTTCTTCAGAAGGCATTTGGGCTGAGGAGTATCAGACAGGGAGATTGACTTGTGGTATCACATTCTACCACCTCTGAGATGAATATGCCAGCCAAGCATGACAGAGGAAACTAAAGCTCCCCTACCCTCTCACCACCAGACAGAAAGAGGGGATCTAAGAGAGGAAGGGAAATGGAAGTAGGTTACTGCTTGCAGGGATAGGCAAATCCAGCCTGCCTCATCTTCCCAGGTCCCTAATACAATGGTATGAGGCATTAGAACTAGATGGACTGACAACTTAAGATGCAGATTAAGATGCTTCTGGAATTGGAGGGCAAAATAACCTACCCCCCTGAATCATGACCACCTCTGTCAAATAAAAAGAATGGTGATTTCCTCCTCAGGTGAACCCCTCTGAGGTAACCTGAGGACTCAATATACCAACTGGACCTTACTCACAGAGAAGCCTGCTGCCTCTCTGGAGCCTGGAACACTACTAGAAAACTCCCTAGTCTGGTACAACCCTGTGATTATTGTCTGCTGTTCTTTATGGCCACAGCAATAAGGTAGCAAAGAGAAGTCCAAGGGTAACCAAAAGAGATTTCAGGCCTTAGTGCAATTGAAGGATCAGGAGGACATCTGGTGTTTTCTTCGATCCTTTCATCTTTAGGGAAGCATACTGAAAGGAATAGGCAGACCCAACTGATCAACAGATGGCTCTGAGGATGGTGTCGTCAGAGGAACTTTGGGGGTTTTGATCATATTCTGGTCTATACAACATTGGATCAACTGCTATTCAATGCAGTCAGAAGACTCTCTTTTCAGAAGAGAAAAATGTTTTTTGTGCATGAATTATAAGGGCTGACCAGTAGGGTTTTAATCTACACTGGAAGAGGGAAAGGGACAAAATCAGGTTCATCTGTGATAAGCAATGGGAAGGCATGTCACGGTTCTAGTACTAGTGAGATCCTTCAGTCTTCTCCATGAGGACCTAGAAGTCTTGACTCAGTCCATGAAATATGACATCTTTGTCACAAGCAAATGCTGGTGGGATCAGTCCTGTGACTGGTGGGCCAATATGGAGGGTTACACACTCCTCAGGAGGGATAGGCAAGGCACGTGACGTGGGGAATGAGGCAGGGGAGAGGGGTGCCACAGCTTGCTGTTATGCGTCCTGGTTTAGGAATGGTACTTTCCAATTCAGGGTTGCCCACCGTGATTCCCCAAAAGTACCCTGCTGCTCTCTTTTACTCCTCTTGGTCTGTGTCAGGCTGGGGTTGAGAATTACAGACACTAAAGGCAGAGATGGTGGGTTGAGATAAGAACAATTTACTGGCAAGAGCAATGAGATAAGAAAACAAACAGCAATGATATTAATTACAGAAGGGCACAAAAGAAAGGGTGATTTACTTGCAAAATATTTACTGCGGAACCCAATCTGACCTGACCACAGTCATGTTTTTCTGACTGGAAGGACCACCTTTCTCCTCAGAAGCAGGAATCCTTCCCCCCAAACCTGGCAGTGATGTGAGGTGTTACAGAATGACACCTGTGACTAAGCCCTGCCCCCTCCCAACTACTGCAAAAAATTAACCCTGTCCTGGCCAAAACCAAGTCTTTATGGCACATTATGAGCCTTTGGTAAGGATTAAGGGACACACAAACAAAGCAGATGTTGTTGTGGGGGTCTGCTATAGGACTGTCTATAACAGTCAGGATGTTGCCACTGGCAAATTATTCTTCAATTAACTAATGGAGACCGCTAAATCAATTTCTGTTGTCCATTTGGGGGACTTCAACCTGCCAGATGCTAACTGTGAATACCACACAGCTGGTACAAACAGGTCCAGAAGAATCCTAAAATACCTGGACTCAAAGGTATACTGAGTGTGTTTGCTGATGTCACTAAACTGGGAGAACCTGTTTACTTGCTTGAAGGCATCTGTGCCCTATGAAAAAACCCAGAGAGATAAGAGGACTGGGCAATCACCAACAATATGAGATTTAACAAGAACACTGCATCTGGGATGGGACAGCCCTAGATGTACATCCAGAAAAGGAAAACATTGCTGGAGAGCAGCACCGCAGAAAGAGACTTGGAGGTCCTGCTGGTGACTAGGTGAATATGAGCCAGCAGTCCCTGGCAGCCACGAGGGCCAACCATGTCCTGGGGGTATCAGGCACAGCATGGCCAGCTGGGCCAGGGAGGGGACTGTCCCACTCTGCTCTGCACTGGGGCAGCCTTGCCTTGAATGTTGTATGAAGTTTTGGATGATACAATATAAGGATGTAAAACTATTAGAGAATATGCAAAAGAGGGCAACAAAGATAGTGAAGGGCCTTGAGAGGAAGCCACATGAGGAGTGTCTGAGGGCACTTGATTTGTTCAGCCTAGAGGAGAAGAGACTGGAGCAAGACCTCATTGAGATCTTCAGCTTCTTCACAAGATGACGCAAAACGACAAGCAGTGATCCCTTCTGTGTGGTAAACAGTGACAAGACTCAAGGGAATGATATGAAGGTCAGGGAGGTTGAGGTTGTATATCAAGAAAAGTTTTTTCACCCAGAGCATGGTTGGACACTGGAACAGGCTCAGGAAAGTGATCACAGCACCAAGCATGACAGGTTTTGAGAAATCTTTGGACAATTCTCTCAGGCAGATGGATACATCTCTTTGGGTTGTTCTGTGCTAGGCTAGCAGCTGAACTTCAATGATCTTTATGGGTCTCTTCCAATTCATTATATTCTGTGATAATTCTATGATTTGAAGTTATATCTGCAGTTAGGAATTTTTTGGCATAGGTCTACATTTTTGCCATCTATTGCCAAACATAAAACCAGCAGTACTGAAATTACTGCATGAGTAATTAAGCAAACAAATTTACTGGGTAATGGATGACAAAAACTCAACCAAGGACACAGTCATATTCCATTTTGAATAATTATTCTATGTCATAACTGTACCTTGCATATCTGCAGCTACCGGCTCTATGGAACCAAGCTAGGAAATAAATTTGTGATGTCAGGAACTGCTTATTGAGAATGACTTTTACCGGCTCCCTCTCATTTCTGCCAGATGGCAACTAGCTTAAGCTCTTCAACAAGCACTGGCTGCCAGTTGTTTTCTTTTGCAGGCCAATGGATAACCATTGATCATCAACAACTTTCAGTTAATGAAATCTGCATTAAATAGCCTTTAATTCCCAGAAAGCTGCATTCTCTGCTAAATATACCTTTAAAAAAGTTTAAAGGTAGAGTCCACTTTTCAAAGTATACTGTAGTATTGAGTATTCCAACTTTAAAAGTCATAAATAGCTGTGGTATACAAAAATTAATAAAGGACACCATTTTTCAATCAAGAACAAATAATGAATATAATTTTTCATAGTCTCTGATATTCACAGTATAGTGGACTCTAAAAGAGCTCTACATAGAGAATTTAAGCAACAAATAGTGGTCTTGTTCTTTTTCTTCCAGAAAAAAATGCCTTTCATCATGTTCTACCTTTAGCACACAGAGTCTCAGCAGCAGTCAGAAATTGTTGATGATATAAGAATATGATTGGGAAAAAAAAGAAATAAAAGATGATCTATATATGCTTTCATGGTACTGGGATATAGCCAAAATGGAGAAAAGTTTTGACAGGGAGAGATGAAAAATGAAAAAAATAGTAAAAAAAAAAGAGAAGTGCATTTTGCAACATTTAGCAAGCTACCTGGCAAGCACAGCTACTTGGCAGGTTCAAATTAAATTTCAGAGCCATGAATAAGATATGATCCTCTTCCAGTTAGACTCCTTTTTGAAGGCCATTACAGAGTGGTATAATTATTCTGCAAATAACTACAAAACCTCCTTCTTCAGTGCAATCAATCTAATATTTCTCAGAAGAATCACAATCACTTTTAATGAATGGGATTGGATACTCTAATGAAATTTGTAGCAATGCAAAAATCCATCAATGTTCTTTATAACTTTCAGATTAATAAAATTTACTGCATACAATATATCACTTAATTTAGTGCAGGGTGAAAAATAGGTAATGTCACAGAATCATCCAGGGCCTAGTCAACATTACAGCCAGAAAAATTTCTCAGTGACATCACAGCAAGTATCGGATGAGTATGAGGAAATAAAAGAGATTATAATGAAAGTTACCTATCACATATATTGCTGGATCTGAAAACAAGAGAGCATGTTTTAATCTTGAATTGCCTTGGATTATGTTGTACACATTGCCCGTAATATTTTTTTTTTTGTGTTTGTGTCTAAGGACTCATATATGCTCACATAGGGTTTACGGATGACCTTCTCAGTCTACTAGAAACATTAAAATTTTTGAAAATTTTAGAAATATTTAGAAGGATTGGGATTTCCCCAGCTTTGAAATTAATTGAGCTACTGGGGGAGGGATGGGAAAAAAAGTGAAAACTTTAAAGAGGGAAAAACCATAACAGTTGAACAGCAAAATACAGACCATGACGTGAATACATACGTAAACACTGAGGTACTTCACCACTCCATGTTCCATTCCCAACGCAAGTCAAAACAGCAGGGAAAGAGAGCTCATATCCTGGAGAGCAGACATAGCTAATGCTAAATCCCCAGTCCAAGTTTGTTCCTTCCAACCTTCCATTAGAGATCTGCGGAGGAGCTGGGCAGGTAACAGCTGCAATAATATTCATAATAATTAGACCCAGATGCTGTAAATATCCCCAGTGTACACAATTACTAGAAGAACCATATGGGCTAATTTCACCTTTTTTTTGGAGGACAATACAGTCAGGGCATGCTATCTTTCTCACTATAATCTTGCCACATTTCCTGAAGTTAGTACGTCTGCTTTCCTTCATTTAGGAGGCAGTGGATGATTGATGAAGTGTCTTAAATAAACCAGGGTGCTGCATCAAACCAAATAGGAAGACTACCTAAGAATCAGTATGGAAACTATGACGTGTACAACTTTTAAGATATGTCTGGTAATCTACTACAATTTTTTTCTGTCAGTTAAGACAACATAGAGTGCAATAATTTTATTAGTGTTACAATAATAAAATATTTTGTTTCTGTTGACCAACTCAGGTATTTGCTAGATTTAATTCATACGGATGAAATTCCAGGACAACTGTTCCAAAATATTACTTGAAAGCCTGGTTCTAAGTAGCACAGTTTGATTACTATTTGCTTTGTGAGTAGTTCATCACCAAAAAGCATCTAGTTGCCAGCAATAGGGAGAAAATGTAATGATTTGCAATTCCTTGAAACTGTAAGTATTTCTACCTCTAAGAGGGCCAACAAGAATATATTTCAGTATATTTTGTAATTGCCAGGTCTCCTAGGAAAAAATAGAAACATCTATTTGGTTGGTAGGCAAGAGGACTGAAAAACAGTACAGGAAGGCAGAGATACAACTATTATGATACAGATAATACTTTTATTCACTGGATAGTAGTGTAGTAACAGACAACTCTTAATTAAAGGGAAAAGGTATTAAGGAAATTAGATGACAGAAAACCTGAACCAAAAAGGGAAAGGATGAAATTTAGACCAAGTTGATAGAAAGAATGCGATAGACAAAAGGGCAAATTGTGCTAGCAAAAAAGAAAGAAAGGAAAAAAAATCTAGTACAATTTATTCTGGTAAAGCCAGTTGAGATAAATGAGAAGATGTGGTGACTAAAAATTGAGCAGAGAATACACGGGACACAACAATGGAGGAAGTTAAATGCTGCATCCATAACCTTTAAGCTAATGTTTAGAACAGCTGTCATTTTGAAGGCTTAAAAGAATTCAGAGGTACTAGGTGATGAGTAAAATATATTTGAATGCAACCTGCATTCACTATGCATCATAGGCACTATGTACCATTTTGACATTCTTATTATTCTCTTCACTGAGAGAATCTCAGTTATGTAGGCCATAAAATCCTTTACAACAGCATTCATGGCTGTTTGGGAATACTAGTATCTAATAATTCTTTGCCAGTCAGTAAATCAAATCTAGATTTTGGGACCTTAGTTTTGTTCTAGAAAGGGACATGATAGTTTTTGCCTCACTTCTATGATGTTTTAAAAAAAGTAATTCAAAATAAGTGCTCTAAGCAGCTGAATTCTGTCTTCATTTTCCAAGAGCTTCACAAATAGTCCTTTTAAAAGGGTCTGTATATTTTAACTTCTGAGCTGACTAATAAGGGAGGAAATATTGGTGGATAATTGGGAAAGAAGAGAAGTAGAAAAAAATAGATGTAACAACAGAATTTTAGGGTGAGAAAAGGAAAACAAAACAATACCCAGCCACAAGCCAGAATGCTTCTCTATTTTGGTCAGAGATTTAGACATAAATATGTACCACGACATTCTCAGTTTAAGAACTACAAGTATATTACAAATGCAAGTCTGCAAAAAAGACAATGTTAGAATATTTGAATATTTAGTTGCAGATGAACATATATCTTTTTCCAAATTGGCATAGCAGAGCAGTATTTATATCTTCTCTTTCAATGGCACAGTGACAATTATGCACGTGTTTTCTGCCCAGTTCATTTTCCAATTATTTTTACTAAATAGTAACAAAAGGACTCTGACACTTCATTCTGACAGTAAAAACGAATTGTTATAAATTTTAAAGTACTGCATATGATACATTATTTTAATTACATTATTAACTTGCCTACTGTACTTACACAAACTAATGTAAGGTAGAATGAAATTCTGAGAACACTAAAGATTCTTCACAGGATTATTAATTAGCATTTATACAAGCCTTAAATATGTATGACCTAAAACCAGAAAGACTCAAAACTCAAAGTTAAAATTGACAGTAAAATTCTTTCTTTATATGATTCTGCTTGAGTCAAATCAGAGTTATATCTCCTGGTCCCAGTTAGATGTCCTGAAGACCATAAGAATTTGAGGCTGAGAAATTTTATCAAAAACACTTGTTCTGTCTTATGATCTTCTAGCTGTTGGCTTACAGCCACTCTTGGAGACAGACAGACTCGTGGTCAATATTATCACTATGTCCATTCTTCAGTTCTTAAAATAATTTTTAATTGAAACTGAGGCTACCTATGAGCAAATAGGAAAAAAAAAGTGAAATGTCAAGAGGGTTTCAGAGCTTGAAATGTCTTAAGGATTTCTTTCTTAAGAATGTGTCAGGAAGATAACTTAAAAATTGATGCTGTCAAAAGTGAATGAGAATTAAACTGGACTTGGTAAGTTATTGGGGTAACTGTGTTCAGCAAGAAAAGAAACTGCAAATGTGGAGCAGATTTGAAATTAATTTGATCTAGTTTGACAAATGAATTCATGGGAGAAAAATGAGTGTGCTTAGCACGTATGTTACTTTGCTTCCTTAAAATGAAACAGAAGGAAGATGGATAAGAAAAAATAAGTACAAAGGTAGCTAACTGAGTTTTGAAATAATAGAGATAAGACTGTTAGTATTTAGTGTGAACCTAGAAAGAAAACACCAAATGGTAATGCTGTTTTTCTACAGATGTAGTATGAAGGAGAGAGAAAAATTACTTTAGAGAGAACCTGTTTTAGGGTTGAACAAGTGAGTTTCTCAGAGAAAATAGTTTTGATCAGACAGATAAGTTTGTCATTCATGTTCATATTTTTTGCTGTTAAAATTTTAGTAAGGTACATTAAAAACCCCAGACCCATCTGCAACAAAAAAAAAAACCCAATAAAGAGAAAACCCATAAAAAATCAGGTATGCAATATGAAGAAGAGAAAGAAGGAATAACTTTTGAGATTAGTCCTTTAGACCTCCCCAGTAGAGAAAATAACATGAAGCAGAAAAATCTTTATTGGGAATTTTGAAAGAAGAATTTAGTCTTTTGGTAGCAAAGTCATGCTTAAAGGTGCCTATCTAATGAAGGAGGGATCGGGGAAAAAAATCTTAGTATCATAGACAGAGTAATTCAGATGAATTTGCCTTTGACAAAGTTCAGTTTGTATATATTTAGATCTTTCCCAGAGGTGTCTTACGTGTTTGAGTGTTCTGTTTGTAAAAGCTGGGACATATATATGGTTACATTCTTATAACATGCTAACTGCAATTAACAAATCTAAACAGCAAAGTAATAAAGTATTCTACAGAACTATAAAAACTGTTCAACATACTGCGTTTGTAGGAATATAAAAAAGAAAAGAAGCAAAGGATGAAGTCATTGTTTCTGCAGCCAAAGAAATAAATTCAATATATTCATACTAAAAATTTTTATTTCTGTGGAAATACACAATTTGCAACAAACAGTACACATAAATGTCACGGAAGAAATAGCTGACAAGCAAATTAAATGTTGTACCTTTGCAAGTTGGGATTGCTCCACTCCATGTGCCATTGCTAGTACAAGTGCGAATTAAGGAGCTATTTGCTTCCATTGTATAACCGGGTTGGCACATATAAGTAACATTTTGTCCAACAACATAATCATCACCATATCTCATGCCATTGGCTGGGACTCCTGGATCTCCACAACTGATAACTGCAAGTAAATAGTTGAGGAACATATTTTAAAATCTAAGTGAGGTTTAGAAATATGTGAGGGAAAAAAACAAAACAACCAAAAAAAAAAAACCAAACACCAAAAACCACGACAAAACTAGGCATTGATTGGGGAAAAAAAAAAAAGGAGAAGAAAAAAGTAACATAAATCTTATCTCCATCACGAGAACATAAAGATATGTCATTCTCATTAGCCTGTCAAATGTATGTGGAACTATATAATAGTTATATTTGAACATTAATACTTTAGTTCAACAGTACTAGTAAAGGACTGTACAGTTTTTGATTGACAAAATTTCAAGAGTAGAATATGAAAAAAAAAGAAAAAAGGCAAGAAATAATACATATGCCACTACTACCCTTTGATATGCTAAAATTTTCCCATCAATTCAGTTTAATTGTTAAAAAAAAGTAGATGCCCATTACTTACTTTACTTTTCTATGGTATCCTGAAAGAAAACAAAATCTGGAAAATTTAAAATGTATGGCTGCAAAAGCCTCCCACTTTATAAATGCTCTCATAGTTGCTATGTGCCTAAACAGGTGAGAATATTCAGGTGACCCCCTAATCATGGGCTATGGCTTACATAAAAACTAGGTCTATAGTACTTTAATGTGTGGGATTGGTTGTAAAATCTTTTATGACTTCTAGTGTCAGGAGATAATTTAATTTCCTAATGAAATAAAATACTTATAAGGAGTCAATAAAAAGTTTTATATTATTGTAATCGGAGACTTGTGTTAAAACAGGTAAGTTTCCCTCAGATCTGGTCAACTGGATCTATCAATTTCTGGAACAGTTTTTAGAGTAAGAAGTCTAGAGAACACTAGTGGCAATGCTAAAAAAGTGAAAAGGGAAAATATGAAATCTATTTCCCCAAATGAAATATAGCATCTCATGTTTATGGTAAACTTGAAAATCACCCTACAGCATTGCTGTTTCTTCTGGAAAAGTGTGAGAAGCAGTTTTCTGGGCAGAGTACACATCTGGCCACTTCTAACTCAATGCCAAAATGTGGCTGATGTGAATGTCACTCTTTCTGGATCTGGATCTCCAAAACCACAAAAATCCATGACTACATATTTGTGGTGTAGCTCCCTTGACCTAATAACTCAGGACCTGAGAATCTAAGATGTAAATAATACAGCTTCTCTACAGTTTACCATGGTCTGAGTGAGCAGATACTAATTACACAGCGTATATCAAATCTTTAAATGTTCCATGCAATCACTGTATGGATACAGAAGAGACTAGAAAACATACTACAGGGTTATTTGGATTAATGTAAAGGTAGCTAATGTACTGATAAAGAAAACTGGAGTTCAGCCTATTTTAGTTTACCTGGTAATAGAGTAATTCAAATTTTTTAAACATTAAAAAGCCATAGATTTTTCCTGGTCACTTTTCAAATAACATAGAACTGGGAAAGATAGAACTGTTTATCTTATTTACACAGATACATTCAAATATTCTAAAACTTTATTATTTGAAATATTCCATTTACTATACTTAATGTGTAAATTTTACTGAAATAATCCTCAATATTTTTACAGATATACTATTGTTTTGACTGAATTAAAATATAAATATAATTCTTTTATCTTTTTTTCCTCCGATGTTTATTTAATTTAAGTTGGACCACCTTCACTCAAGTCACTATTTTGGGCAAAACGGTTGCAGTGATGCTGACCAGAGGGCAGTTCCTGTTGAGAGCCAGTGAGGTGGGGAGCCCCAGGGCTGTGCTGCACAGCCAGGGTGGCCCTCGGAGCTCTGCTGTGCCACACGGATCCCTTGTCTGGGCACAGCCTCAGCCAGCGCCCGGCACTCAGTGATTGCTCCTTGCTGACTGCACGGCCCTGCTTTTTATGAGCAGCGCAACAAGAAGCTCTCATGAGATTGTTGTTTCTGTTTGGATGCAGAAATGGCAGCATTGTTTCTTGCTAAGAAAATTCTAAAATAACTTGTGATGGTCTAGGTCTGCATGATGTTGCACATGTGTCAGTCCTGTTTGATGGTGCACTGCCCAGGGCTCCCAGCCTGTGAAGGAGTATGAAATTATCCACACTATTCTCTTCTTACAGTGTCAGCTCTAAACGCCCTAAATTTTGATAACACCTTGACTAACCAAAAGTGATATATCCTAAATCTCCTTCTCTTTGTTTTACTATCATACTTTCTCTGTCAACATATCTCAAGTTAAAATCCCATGTTTCTACCTAAATAATGTGTCTTGAGAAGAGTGTTTTGGCATGTATTTCAATAAAATGTTATTCTAAAATACAAGAAAAAAAATATAGATGAAGTTGACATCACAAACCACCTTTATCTTTGGTACAATTAATCTGTTTCTCATTCTAATTTGTAAAATAATAAATAAACAAAAACATTGGGCTCTCTCTCAGGCTTTATGGCTGCAAAAATCCATTAAAGATGGATTTAAAAACACAAGAAGTTTTATGATCTAGCTTTTGGCTTCTATTTACATTGCTGTGTGTTCAAAGTTTAAAAAACAGTTTGCCATACCTCTGATGAGGATATGTTTCTTCAAAATGATAGGCAGTCTCATGCATCACATAAATGTAAAATTTTCATAATTACTACTAGAAGATGAACTAGGACATGTAATAAAGAAGGAACAGATGGCCTTGAAAATAAAGTGTTACAAAATGCTCATTATGAATGTTAGAGATGCTGTAATAGCTTCTGTTAGTTGGGTAGCCAAAGGAGTTTTAAGGTTAATGAAGAGGCCGAACAGAAGATGATATGTCAAAATGGGACAACAGTTTTGACCTTGGAGTCACTATGAAAAGAATCCTCAAGTTCATTACAAGGTTTTTATTTTCTACTCTCTGGAAGAACAGAAAAATATACTGCTAATTTTTCAAGATTAAGTAAAGCAATTAAAATAAAAAACTCTCTGGATATGTCATAACACAAAACATAAACAAGATTCACTATATATACTAGTAAAGACTTAAAGTAGGTAGATCATGCAACCCTTAAACTGAAACATCAGTCTACACATTTTACTACACTCTGCCTTTAAAAAACATATTCTTCACATTTGCATAGCATTATAAATTTGTAAAGTATTTAGTATACAAAATTATGTAGGAAATAGTGCAAGAAAAACCTGAAAATTTATTGGCATGAGACTTCTATATTTTACTTTATTTATTACTTTCAGAGGAGAGGAAAAACAAAGACTATTCATTAGAAATGTGTCTTACTTGTGCAGTTTGGCAAGGATCCAGACCATGTTCCATTGGCAGTGCATTGTCTTACAGATGATCCAGAAAGTATATATCCTTCCATGCATGAATAAATTACTGAATTAGAGAATGTTGTTCCATCAATACGAAGTACTTTTCCATTAGCAGTTGTTCCTGGATTACCACACTGCACAGCTATAAAGGAAAATGTAGAATATTTTCAAAATGTAGTAAAGATGATTTCTGAAATGGGAAAAGTTGGAGCAGGAACAATCCTTCTTCCAGCAGTGTTACTCAGTAGAAATCCATTCTGTTGTCCTTAAAAATGTAAATTTCCCCACTTACTGATAAGGCACATTGTACATTAAAAAACTATGTGCCTGAATTACTATTTTTTCCCCTTTGGTTTGTAGAGAAACAAAACATACAAATTTAGCTTTATAATCTGCATTAGTAAAAATATAGTTCAGCTGCAAAAAAAACCCCTTCCAATTATAAAAAAAAAAATCTTATATACAATTATATTTGTAGATTTAATTTGAATAATGTGTTTCTAGCATCAATAAAACCTTCTTCCTAATTCAAAGCATTGAATGGAGTCAACTTAATAGGCAGGTGGAATCCTGATGTATCCCAGTTCTTTAATGTTCAGTTTGGGAATGTGAATGTGTCCTTCTCATGTGATTACATATATATACATCTAATCTATATGACCGAAACTAGAACAATATACCTGTGCATGCACCTCCCACACCTACATTTATCTGTGAGCTATATTTATAATTTTAAAAAATACCATCAAAACTATCTTAAAATGTATAAGAGCTAATTTATTTCTGAAATAGATAAGGTCACAGGAAAATAGCAGATGGTACAGCTGGGTAAAGCATATCCCTTTTGATACCAGCATAAATATAAATATATATATGTATATATATATATATATATATATATATATATATACACACATTATATTTTTAATGCAGTGTAAATTTGACAATCATTCAGCAGAAAGGATATTATGAGAAAAGTTTTTTAAATTAAATTACTAGTTCATACAGATAACACAGTCAATAATGATAAAGTAAAAAATAAGAGCACAGGTTCTCAAATTATTTTCTTCTTTTCAAGACACTGTTTTGCAAAAGAATCTGTTGGAAATTATTTCCTATTCTGAAACAAGGTAATTTAAGCAAAATATGATTCTTCAGAAATGTCCTGTTACAGCTTTCTTTTATGATATTTCGTCAACCTTGAAATTTCCATTATTATATTTTACAAATAAACTTGTTTCAACATTTTGTTTTCTATTGAAAAAAAATAATGTCAACAGTATTATTAAATGAAATTTTAAGTCAACCATTTATACATAGATAAATAAATCTAAAGAAATCCTGACACTGACATTTTCTTAAAAGTAGGGGTTTTGTCTGAAATTCAGGTGTTATATGGTTGTTATTAAGGGTCAGGTTATGCTGACATTTTTAAGTGAAACAATATTCATAAAAAAATTGAGTTCTAAATTCTTATCTATTATTTTCCTCAAAACCTGTAAACATGCAATTTCATGGATGCCAGGAACTGGTTTCAAATTCGTCACCTGATGCCAAGCTGCTGCTACAGTGCGAAAACTTGAAAAAATTTGTCAGTCCAAGATAACTGCACCCTGTTTGGAACAGAAAACTGGCAATGCAAAATTGGTCTTCTGATCAACAGTATTAATAACACAGTTTAAAACTTGAGTGTATCTTTGACTTACCTTTGCACTCAGGTTGTCTTCCTGTCCAGCTTCCATTTGCCAAACATGTTCTTTCCTCTGATCCATGCAGGATATATCCAATATCACAGCTGAAATGTATCGTGCTTTTAATTTTAAAATTGTTTTCTTCCCTAGACCCATGGCCTGGGATACCTGGATCACCACAAGAACCAGCTGTATCACCTAGATTTTAGAGTACAAAATTAGAATAAGTATGAAATATTATTATTATTCTGTATTTACAAAGCATATCTCTATGTTTTTATAAATATATTTAATTTTTTTAAATTCCCATATATATATCTGTGGGTCCCTATAATTGCAAAATTACTTTTTTGTACTTATTTTATGGGAATACAGAAAAACAATTATCGTTTTCTCAAATTCCCCTAATACCATGCCAAATTTTTGATAATAAAATTATCAAATAAAATAGGGGGAAAAAACCCACAAAACCTTGGTAATTTTTCATTTTAAAATAAGGAGTTCTGAGGAAAACCAAGGCCCCAATTGCAAAGACAATTTTCTTTTTTGTGTATAACTCTTGTTCATAAAATATTTCTTAGTTTTATTATATCACCAGAATTGGAACAGATATGAAGAATTTTCCTGAATTCTAGAAATGTTGAAACATCACTTCAAAACTGCCTGACAGCTAAAATCTCCCTCAGATATAAATGTTTCAGAAAATTCTAAGAGGGTTAATGGTAAATATGTTTGTATTTAAGTAAAAATAAATTAATAATGTTAAATATTATCTGTTGTATATAAATGTTAGAATAACCAACACAGTAATAATGATAACAATAAAAAGTAATAGTAATATCTAAGATTATACTTCTAAATCTTCCAACTATGGTAAGAACTTTTAGGAAGTTCTAGGTAACACACTATATGAACAGCAGCTCATTTGTTTGAATCTTTTAATATTTACTTAGGATCATCTACTTTATATTTTTAGAGAACTTTAAGATAGTTTTCTATGTAAAAATAGATTAATTTATATTATATTTCTGAGTTTCAATATGAAGAATTGAAATCTAAAATTCTTGGAGCTCCACTGTTCTGGTTCCTTCCCCATAGCCCATCTGTTTTTCTAACAACTTGCAAACAAAAGGAATGTCTTCTAGACAAAAAATATATCAAACATATCAATATTTTTGACAGAATATCTGCATTACTTTGTAGTTAGTTACACTATTTGAAATAAAGATGAAATATTTCAAGAATCAGGTAGAAAGAATTAATCCTACTATGTATATAATCTGTAATGCAGATTTTCTGGGGTTTGTCTAAGCTTAAATAGAAGTAATAAGAGCAATTTTTACAAAGAAATAGTAAACAGATTTGCAAACTCTAAATATGTAAAAGACCAAAAGCGACAAACTCACTAGAGAGGGGCTCTGTGGGAAGTTGGCACCCTGGAGTCTTACATGCAGAGAAAAACAAGAGTTCTGCTGCCTTAGTTGGCACTATGTCTACAAATGCTGTTGGGAACGGAGTGTGTACGGAACTGAATAGTGAAGGCAGAAGAGTAGAACTAGCTGACTTTGCTTTGAAAATTACGGTGCATGAGAAAATACTTGGTTTAGTCCATCATGTCTAAGTATGTGGTACTATGTATTTCAATTATATCATAAATAACGAATACACTCAAGTAAGTAAAAGGTTAGCTGTCTGCTTCAAAATCACAGACTGGGAAGTTAGGTTGTTCTCTGTTTACCCATTTCATTATGTGGCATAGATCACTAAAGCAGATTGCCAGTCCTGTTTAAAAAGAAATTACAAATAGTTCCAAATTATAGAAAAAGCATTTATAAACTTCCAAAATAATTTATGTCCAAGGTACTTAGGTGACTTAATAACCCTCCAATTTGAAAAAAGTCTACTTCATATTTTTGCAATCATTAAAAAAATAAATTCCTAGATCAAGGGTGTTTTTTGTTGTTTTGGGAATCTGTATCTTACATTTTCTAGTAATAGTAGTTAGTTAGACTATGACAAAATTTGAACAGGGCCTAATCATCATTCTACACTTGTGAAGTCTCCATAATAACATCTCAGTTTTTGGCAAGTTATTTAACATTATGCCTAAATGAATTTTATGATGAAAAAATGAAAATAGGTTATTTGCCATATCAAATAGAAATGACATATTCTTCTTCTAAGTGAAATCATGTATTCTTTTCTAATGCTTAATTATTGCTATGGATTATTAGACTTTTTATTTTAGGAAGGTTAACCCCCAACTCTTTTGATTGAGGGTTGCAAAATAATTTTTCTAAATGACTAATCACATCAGATGTGATGGAATCAAAGAATCACAGAATAAGCTGAGCTGAAAGAGACCCACAAGGATCATTGAGTCCAGCTCCTGGCCCTGCACAGCACCATCCCAGGAGTCACACCGTGTGCCTCAGAGCATTGCCCAAACACATCTCGAGCTCTGTCAGGCTGGAGCTGTGACCACTTCCCTGGGGAGCTGTTCCAGCGCCCAGCCACCCTCTGGGTGAAGAACCTTTTCCTGATATCCAGCCTAAACCTCCCCTGACACAGCTTGAGGCCATTCCCTCGGGTCTTGTCACTGGTCACCACAGAGAAGTGATCAGTGCCTGCCCCTCCTCTTCATCTCATCAGGAAGTTGTAGACTGTGATGAAGCCTAAGAGAACATATTTTTACTACCTCATGCAGACTCAACTAAATTGTTTTTACAGTTGGTTATGAGCCATTCTTCACTCAGATGTGTAACAAATTCTCAGTTGGCATTTAATCTTGATGAAATGGAGGATATTTATGTTTACAACCCTTGCTACACTTAACAAGGAATTCTACATTGCAAAAAATTTCTGACTCCATCTGATATGCATATGATGATTGAAAACTGCTTCTGAATGCCAGTATATATCAATGGGACATGAAAACTCCTTCTAACTCAATGTCATGTGACAAGAAAGTGTCATAAAGATGATGTTACAAAATTTTGTTACCTTATGTTCACTGATCTAGCGTTTCCTTTTTAATTCTTTTTCATATACTAAAAGGACAACAATGCTGTATCTTTTCTCAGTTAAATATTCTACATTATATATTATGAATAATAGCAATAATCATGCAAATTTTAATGTTTTAATATGCATTAAAATGAGGAAATCAATTTAAAGGCTAATAATGAAAGCTGATGATTTAACATATTTTAGATGCAAAATATAGAAATTCTGTATCATGAACTGAAAATTATTTCATAATGAGAAAGCATTTTAGATATAGGCTTTGAAAATAAAATCTCAAGATTTTACTAAGAATTATAATTTGGTACAGTACAGTTAAAGAAAATAAGAATTTTATTCTGTACAATTTGATTCAATTATGATTAACATTAAAATGTTCCTATTTCAAGGAAATTTTTCTTCATGTGTTAAGAAAAATTAATTAGATCTGATTAGACTTTCCTATGTGTAGTTAGAAAAACAATAATTAGAAAAAAAAAGTCACGTGCATTCCTCATAATGACCCAACACTTTCATATTTCAACACTTATTTAATTTAATAGGAGAAATACTATAGAATAGTTCTATTTCCAGTATGGCTGCTTTGATATTTTCATGTGTAATTTTAGGCTTTATTCCTTGATAGTTTTGTCTATTTCTTAAACTACATTTGCAACTCACAATTTCTAATTTTAAATATTTTTTTCTTATTAACACTATGAAAAATTATAATAAGTAGCCTTAGATTTCATCTAAAGAGGATTTTTTCCCCCAAACAAATATGGATTCATGCTAGCTGTAAAATTGCTTTTCATTAAAATAGTTCAAATTTGCAAATACACTAATTTATCATTATTTATTAAATAAGATTATTTTACATTAAAGTTTGATTTCTAGTGCATACCTTTAAAATTACAGATTATAAGAACTAATCTTTGCTTCATTGTGGCAAATTTATTTCTGCTTTATTAACAGAAAGTTTAAGGATTAAATTAGGTGTACATTTTTCTAGGTTTTGTCAGATTGTAGGTTCTTGAAAATTTGCAGGAGAAGGTTCAAATACTGAAAAATTCTTCCAACACTTTAGAATTTAATGCAGTATTTTAACCAAAAATCTCTATTTTAATATTTCATGATAATTTTCAACTATGTCTGTTCCTTGGGCTGTAAAATTTTGTATTCTGAAACTGCAGCTGATAATCAGTTTATAACAGATTACACTGAAGAGATAAGGGCGGGAGAGAAAAAAATATATATATTGAATATGTGAGACCTTCACCTGGATTACTGTATCAATTTCTGAGGTTTCTAATACAACAGAAACAAAGACCTGTCACAGCAGGTCCTGTGGAATTTAATAAACATGATCAGAGGGCTGGAACACCTCTGCTGTGCAATAAGGCTGAGAGAATTTGGGCTCTTCAACCTGAAGGAAGACTTCTGGAAGATCCCATTGTGGTCTTTCAATACATAAAATATAGAAGAAAGATGTACAGTGGCTTTTTATCAAGGCCTGTAGTGACAGGAGAAAAGGGGACAATTTTAAACTGAAAGAGACTAAATTTAGATTGGGCATAAAGCAGCTATTTCTTACGATGTGTGCAGTGAGTCACTGGAACAGGCTGCCCAGAGAACTTGTGGATGCAACACCCCTGGGAGTGTTCAAGGTCAGGCTGAACAGGACTTTGAGTAACCTGATCTAGCTGAACACATCCCTTCTCATTGCAGTAAGGAAAGACTAGATGGTCCTTGGAGGTGCCTTCCACCACAAACCATTCTATGATGCCATTATTTACTAATACTCTAAAGAACCGTGGATTTTCAATATGAAACTAGTAGACCATAGTCAGTCTTACACATCAGTTATTTTCGCTTCTAGTTTTGGCATAGATCTAATTTAAGAAAAACATGTCACTTCTTTTCTTATTATTTTCTGTCATTAAACATGTCTAAGTTCTCTGAATTACACTGGTTTAAATAAGAATCAAAACTTCTCTGATTTCTTCAATTAAATTATGAAACATATGCAGGACAACAAAGAACTTCCACCAGTATTTACTGAGAATTAAAACTGATAACATGGTTAACCTTTATCACAGTATTTGTTTACAGTCTGCAATAACAAAAGGGATTTAATCAAATTGCAAATTAATATGTGACTCGGATTTCTGTTTTTCACTTGATCACTGCTCTTAAAGTGAATCAAACTGAAGTTGTGAGATACAATATTCCTAAGCAAAGTTTTTCAGAAAACATATATTGACTTCAGTGAGGGCTAAACAATTACAAGGATTAGTTGATGTTCCCTCAAAAACTGAGCACTCTGTCTTGAAATTATGTGGAGCCTACCTGGCCTTATTGTACAGATGGATGTATTACACAATCAAGTTATATTTGGGGTGTCATCAAGCCAGTAGACTTTTTGTGCGTTAAAAGAAAAACTATAAGAAAATTAACCCATCATCTTGTAGAGAAAATGTTGCAAGATTTCACTGTGGAAATGAACACTCTTGCCATAAATCACACAAAAAATATTTTCAAAGCAAACTGGTTTCATTAACAGTCAACTGAATGTGAAATTTCTTGCTCATATTAACTGCCACCAAGAAAGTCTACATTTTCTGGATTATTTTCTTGCTAATACTTTACGCTTACTTTGGCTTTGCGTTTTTTTTTTTTTTTTACTTCTACTGAGATGATAATTCAAATTTATACATAATTGTACAGATTTTTAAACGGCCTTATGAAAAAAATCAAAATGTATTTAAAACAACTTCAGGATCCAGTGATTAATTCACATATATTACCTGAGCAGTGAGGCAGAGATCCACTCCAGTGTCCACTTAACTGGCATGTGCGCGATGACTGCCCTAACAGCGACCGCCTCCCCGTGCAGGAGTAATGAACGGTAGAACCAAAGGTGTATTTGTCTCCAGACAGCACGGCGTTAGGAGGAACTCCAGGATGTCCACAGTCAATCACTACAATGCATAATTATTGGAGATAAAAGAAGGTTATTATCACTGATCAAACAATTTTTAGTTTTCATTTTCATAACTGCGCACATAAACTTTGTGAAGGGGTTAACATTTTTTGTGTTTGGGGGAAGGGGGAAGATCATGGGTTTAGAATGCAAAATATACTTCAGACTAAAAGCTGTGAAAGAAATGTTTTGAGGTGTCAAAAAATATATTTTAGATATGTATACTGATGTTCAAAACCACTCATTCACTAAGTTGATCCCTATGTCATGAACACATGCACACACCTTGCACTCTTCAGAGAAAAATTACAGGAACACAGTATCTGCCAAAGTCACTGCTGTGGTAGAGAATATACAGAACTTCATCTCTCAATAATTCAGGGCTGGGAGCTAATTTAAAAGCAAGCTAAATAAATCAAGTTGGGGAAATGCACAGAAATTCATAAACCAAAATTTAATAAACCAATCCGCTATGTACACAAAATTAATGTAGGCCTGATGTTTGATTTTTTTTCAATCTTACATCTATCCATAGTATGTAGATGATATCTGTATTTATGTATTATGTATTATTTTAAAAAGCAGGATTTTTTAATTAAAGAAAAATTCAGAACAGAAGCCTAATCAGGGTCGAGGATGTGTTCAATTCCATGGCATTTCAGATACATGCAACAGTACCATGATTGTACAATACAGCATAAGATCAAAATCATATATAGCAATTTTTCTTCCTTAAATTATTATTATGGTCTTAAAGCTTTAATTAATGTATATAATGATTTGCATTTAAGGACATGTTCTCTCAAAGGTCCAACCTCCACAGTGCAGAACCTTCCTGCCAGGATCACAAAGGTTTTAGCATTGTGGTAAGTTATTGATCCGCTTTAATTCCTGCCCAGTGTCACTGACCCCTATGACTGTTCTGATTTGAGGACTTTGAGTAAAACAGCCAGAATAGTCAACCTGACATAACAAGAACTTGTTGTCAGCGTGCTATTTTTTTAATCAATTGCTTCTAATTAAAATCTACTATCAATTATGGGTGATTACTGAGAATGAAAACTTAGAACATTGTCAATAAAAAGATATGTTGGCCATGCATACTTCAACAAAATGAGACCTTTATCTTGTGAAGAACATTCACAGTTTTTCAGAATATTTTATTATCTGTAGTCTTGATTGATTCTTTTGTCCTATTCAGATGTCATACAGGACACAGTTAATTTCATACTGGTACCTTACAGTTTCCACCTTTGGGCTTTCCTGTACACACTTTTCTGTTTACATTTATATCTAGAAGTCTTGGATTCCTAATATTTGACTTTAAAAATTATAGCACTCTTAATATTACCCTTAATATGATTATGCATTCTAGAAAATTTAATTTGATATTAATGTTTTCAGGCAGGGATTTCATATGAGAAGTTGATTGAATTTCTTTTTTTTTCTAACTAATTTCTTCCTTTCTATTTTACAACCCTCATTAAAAAAAAAAAAACAACTCTATATCTAATCTAAATAAACTCTTTTTAGTTTAAACCATTACTCCTTGTGCTATCAATACCTGCCACTGTAAAAAGTCCTATTCAAAAAATAATTTGCAAAACACTCCAGAAGCTCTTAAAAACTTTTGGTAAGCTTATGATTACAAAATATAATGGATACCACTTAGGTAGAATTCATTGATCCCCCTATAAAAATGACACAAATAAAGCTGAAGATGCCCTTTCAAATGTATATGCATCACTTTTAGTCCCAAAGCTCTTTTAAAAAAAGAATAAAGGCTGTATTGTTGAATTACTTGAGACAATTCAGATAAAAAATACTAAGAGATTAAAATACAAATGTAGAAAGAAGAAATCTTTAAAACTTTAAATTAATTTCTCTTTGAAGATACTTTACTATTAAGGAATATTAAGGAATAATGAACTAATGAAGCTTCCTGAGAACAAATAGCTACAGTATTGCAAATATAAATCCATGATTCCTGAATAAGTAACCTTTAGACTGTTTCCCCCTTAATCTCTAGAAAAGAAGCCTTTCTCAGTGAAAAATGCTGATCCAAAATGAAACCCTTTTCACAGACTAATAGAGAACCAGGTAAATCAACTGTTCCAGCCATTTAAAAGTCTCAGAAACACCTCTGGCTATATCTGCATCACAGTTAGAAAGTTGTTCATGACAAACCAGAATAAAAATAACCTACTTGTGTTGATCCATTTACCTCAGTGAATAGGTTGTGTATGAGTATGATGTCCAGGTACATCTATTAGTGTGGTAAACTGAGGACACTGTCCAGAGGACATCTTAGGTGTTCTGCAGTGCTGTTACTGGTGAAGTCAACAGACAGGTCTTGACCTTGCCTCTCTGTTATCAGGGATTTATTATTATGCTGGAGCATTCAGAAATGTTTTTTGTCTATTGCATTTCATAAGTATTCTATGCTATTTTCTACATACAAGAACAATATAAGTGCTACTTCAGCAGCTACTGAGACCCTCCATCAGTACTGCACACAAATAAATGTATATAAATATGATTATTGTAATTGCTGTCATGAGACTGATGAAAATGTTGTATGAATTAATACCTTATCTAGTCCACATTCTTTGTAGAAGCAAACTCATTATCTACTTACTAATGCATTCAGGTAGAGGTTTGTCCCAATGGCCATTCGGTTGACAAATTAAAACTGAGGAGCCAAACAAAAAATATCCAGGATTGCAGTCATAAAATACCACTGTGCCATATGTGAAATTGCCATGTTCAATTTTACTTTCTCTTATAGAATTTGCAGGAATTCCAGGATCAGAACAATTGACCACTAAAAAGAAAAAGAGCACAGACTTGAGAGACATACTAATACAGTCTCCTAAAATCGTCTCCTATTCTTTGTATAAGAAATATCCAATGTGTTGCTAGTTTTATATACCCTTCCTTTTTATACAATGGTAGTGAATTAGGAAGAACTGAAATGACAAAACACTAAAGCCAGATGATGTTAAACCCGGGGCAAATAAAAGGAAATGCTTCTTTATAATGTGAGGATGCTGTAAAATTATTGGACAGTAAAAGTTGCTGAACATACCAATAAAATGAATTTATATTCCTATCTTGACAAACACTATTGTCCACAAATAGAAACATATTTTGGGGCTAGATGTGATTTTGGCCTAACACACACAGAAATGCAAATGTACTTATATTCCTATGCCAACATTTTGATAACAGATCACCTTTAAGACAGATGTTTTGAGCTAAAGGGCACAAGGTCAGTTCGGTAATATGGTGGTGAATCTGACAGAATAAGAACATATCCCAACAAGTGTGTAGGAACTTTTAAAAATAGAGGTTAACTTTAATAAATAAGACTAATGATGAATTTTTTGAGTCCTTAGCACTTTAAAAGTTATTTTTGAAAATGTCTGAATATGGATTTTTTCCCCCTTTGTTTGTGTCTTACTGTAAGACTGAAAAAATTCATCATTAGCTCTTCCTAATGCATCCCAGGACAACACTGGCCTTCACGGCCACAAAGGCACTGCTGGGCTTGTGGACAGCTTGTTGTCCACCAGGACCCCCCAGGTCCTTCCCTGCAGCTGCTTTCCACCCCCAGCCTGTATTGGTGCATGGGGTTACTGGGGTTACTCTTCCTTCTACCTGTGAATACAGGTGCAGGACCCTGCCTTCACATTTGTTGAATTTCAGAGATAAATGTGCATGGATGTCTGTATGTGAAATTATTAAAATATGATGAAAAGCTCTGTAATCTGCTAAGGAAAAATGGTATTGCCAGATGCAATTCAAGATCATTTTTCCTACCTAAATAATGTATTCATTTTATGGCTCATGTCCTCTCTAGCCACTATTCTAAATGTTGTAGTCTGCTTGTGTGCTTCTTCTAGCAGGTCTCAAATATTGATATTACAAGCCTAGGAAACATACCTTTTCCAAGGACAGAAATAGCTTTCTGCTTGTATTTGACTTCTTTAACAGTAAAGGACAGAATGATTTGTTAGCTACATTGATGGTCAATATTGAATTGTTTTCTTTCCCTAGAGGAAAGACTGAGCTACATTTCTGTATTTTTTTTCTGTTTTGCCCCCTGCAAAGATCATTAAAGTCCAGCTCTTGACCCTGACAATCACACCATGTGCCCAAGAATGCTGTCCACATTCATGTTACCAAGCATATATTTAAAGTAATGAAAATAATTTATTCATTAATGAGGAATAGTGAGCTCTCGAAACAAAATACAAGGAACTTTGACCATTTCAAAAATTTTCCACAATTATTATGGTTGGCTAAGAAGCTAGACATTTATCAAAGTTGTAAATAGTATAACAGCAACTGCACCGAATTTATATGAAAAATTTATGGGATTAAAGCAAAGTCCTCACAACAGTGTGCAGCCTTTTCTATAATATTGCACTTTTGGTAGTTTACAAACATGCGAGGTAACAGTTTATTATTATTTAACTTCAAAGCAAATAAGACAAAATCATATTAGAATGGATTTCACTGTACATTGCTGACATGATTAATGATGCCCAAAACAAGATTAGTACTTATTGTTTTTAAACTCTCTCCTAAAACCAATGTACAATTTCAGGACTATGTAAAGTTTCAAGAGTAACCTGATCAACTTATTTACCAATCCCTACATGCCAATAAACTGTCAGCACTTCGGCACATTACTCTGCAATACGAGAATACCAAGGTGACTGATAGCAACCAGACTGAAAATGAGATTAAGTATGTACCCTAAACACACAGTACATGTTTAGTATTGTAAATTTAGAAAATAATGTCTTCTCATGAACAAAGAGTCCTTGGAAATTTAAGTTCTTCAAACTATTTGGCAGTATCTCTTAGGGGAAAGTGATCAAATGAAAGTGGAAAACACCTATTGAAAAGAAAATACAGTCAATAAAACTTCAATAAAAACACATGATTTAGTTTATGCACAGATAAAAATCCCAAGGAGCTTCAGAGAAGATGCTGAAAAACAATCATTCGAATTTCTGCATATGTACATGCAGGTTACAGCAAAAAGTACATTTTTCTAAATAAAACTAATTATTTTAAAAGCATGTAAGAGATTTTTAAAAGACAGGGGTGACAAAACCTTTCTAAAACTGTTTATGAAAACTCAAGTAGGACTAATTTCATGCTATTATTTTTCTAAGTGAAAGAATTTTATATATAATACCTAGAAGCATTGAGAACCAACACAAATGGACAGTGTTAATAAATTAGAATAAAAATTTTCAATATCATGATGCTCAGTGGAGCACCAATGGAAATATAAAAGGAAGAAAAGTAGCTTTTCCTATGTGTCTGCTAGAGCTATACTGGCTAAAAATGCAGAGAAAATTATTTCAGACTTTAAGCCCTTAATTATCTCTCCATAATTTTGCTTCACTAACTTGCAGAAACAATTTTTATAAAAGCAATACAATCTACAGACAAATAAGAAAGTTTCTCTGTAACTGTTATCCTGTCAACCTGACTGTAAAAAGTCATAGCATGACCAAACATCTTTAATAATAAGATTATTATGTTAGTTAATCAGTCTCTCTGTTGGTGAGAAAGGAATAATTTTGTCTTGTGTTCCTTTATCCTCTGTTTATTTTTAAGCCTTAATTTTACAACATTTAGTTAGAAAACTGTAAGTGCTGCATTCTTACCTTTGCATATTGGAGGTGAGTGGCTCCACTGCCTATTAGCTTGGCACTGAGCTTTGGTTGGTCCTTGCATAACATACCCAGTATTACATGAAAATGTCACAACATCATTGAAGTTGAAACCATTTCCACTTGTTCTTCCATAAATAGGACTACCAGGGTGACCACAGCTGACAGCTAGCATAGCACCAGTCAAAAAAACCCCCCAAAACAGAACAAGATGTTGTCACTTTCATTATTTATCATACAATAGATAATAATTATACAATAGCATTTTTAAGCTTTGATACTATAAGATACTGCATATTTTCCATGATGTATTAATGTTCAAGAACTTACTTAAATTTTTAAATAAACTGACTAGAATTTGACATGCAGTAATGAAAGCAAATGAAGAAAATGCTTCTGAAGAAGCAGAAGAAAAGCAAGCACTAGATTTTCATTATGTATAGTCTGAAATTGAAAGGAAATATTTAACTTCCTTAGTTCCTCGGGTATTATTTCTTACAAATTTGTCTTATTATCAACTCAATATTTTATCTTTGTGGCCTAAATACTTAGTGAAGCTATAAATTTATGACTATTTTTTGAAAATAAAACCAAACCCTGAACTACTGGCACAGTGAAATTTTTCTAATGTTATACAAAATCTTTCTAAAGAGGGCAAAATTTAGTTTCTGTGTCTACAAAAACCAGAAGAAAGCAAAGGAAGGAAAATTGGACACAAATTAATATTCACAAAATGAGCCAAAAACACTTAGCACAAACATTCTCTTCTATTTTGTAACAAACTGTTGGTAAAAAAATCTAATCAGTAATTAAAAATAAATATTAAAACATCACAGAATAAATGAATTAACACTGTGTGCTATGACTTGGTATTATGAGAATTTCTGCTACAAAGACAGAACTATAGGATATTTGGAGACAGATTTAGACAATTTCAATACATTAATATTACTGAACCTGTAAAATAACGGTAATTTACTTTAAAGTACTTAAAGAAATCTCAAATCTAAATTAAATACATAATTTTATGTTATTATTTAAAGGTCTTTCATGTGATAGCTTGACACATTTATCATGCAAAAGAAACCTCATTAACAAAGCACAATATTCACTCAAAAGAACCCCAAAACCACAAATCAAAGTAACAGCATCTCCATGAGGAAAAAGAAGTAAAAAAAAAATTGGTAAGGAAAACATTTTAATCTTCAGTGTTGACAGTTTACTTCAACATCATTTACTTCAACATCATTTACTTTCCTAACTGAAACAGGGAAAGTAAATATACATTAAATATTTCCAAAAGTCACTACAGGTCATAGAGCCATTATGAAATTTGAGTAGTGGCATTCATAGGTCGTATCACTTCCTGAAGAATTTTCATATTCAAAACAGCAAGTATTCAGTTGCCAAAAGATGCAGTGGAAATTTTAGATGACAACACTTAACCTCACCTGAAAGATGAATCACAGATTTTATGTGGCCCCATACTTTTGAGGAGTATTCAGTCCTCCTCTTGTTTGACACAGATATTCCTGTAACATAAATCAGGATGTGTTGCCACGCTTACTTACGCACACAGGATGGGAGCTGGCCAGACCAGTTGTGATCCTGTTGACATATTCTGACAGAAGAGCCGATCAGCCGAAAGCCAGGGCTGCACTGGTAAACAACTGTGTCTCTATAGCCATAATTTTCTCCTATTACTTGTCCATTGACTATAAGATCTGGGATACCACAGTGACCAGCTAGATTTATTTATAGTAAAGAAAAAAAAAAAAAGAAAAAAAAATTAGTAAATATGCCATAGAAATTGTAAATAAACCTCCTTAACTAATACAAAGAAATGTTGAATATCTTTCAAGGTTTTTTTATTGACGTAATTCAAAGTTTAATTTTTTTTTAGGTTGGTGAAAACCGCAGTCATTCATATGTATAGGTATAACCATACACATATAAAACTTACAAAGAGATTAAATGTCATATATATAATCAAATTTCCTTTAAAAATATGAGTAATTCCTTTTTATTGCAACATGCAAAAATATGTATTATTTACCTTAGTTTTATTTTGGTTTGATTCAATGAATAAGGTAACATGAAAACATCATACATTTGACTAAATAGAAAAATTCCAAATAAATAAAAATAATACAAATATTATAGATATAAATCCAAGTGGACATTATAAATATAGCCTTTGTACAATATAAAAGAAATTAACTTGAACAATTTATTGCTGGAATTTGACTCTGTAATGTTTTTCTGTCTCTCCTTCCCAGTGGAATCCCAAAGAGATTAACATCCTTTGGTTGAAGCATGGTTAGCACAACAGCCTCCAAATCACAGCAACCAAATGGCAACCAAAAATCTCTCTATGACTAGCCCTAGGCCTAGGCCTAATCTTTTACTCTCAAGATATCAGAAATATTGTATTTTCACTGTGAAAGTCAAAAGGAGACATTTTTCAACAGAGAGGCTGGTAAAAAAAACCAAAACTATGTAGTTGATATTTTTCATAATGAATTCTAGAAAATGGGCACTGATTCAGCAAGAAGTGTGGTAATGGGAAAGTCTTCTAAGAATGGTTGATTTCATGAAGACTGTGATATCTGGTAAAGAATTCACTGCTGAAAGAAGAGTAAGACAGGCACATAAAAAAAAAGGCAAAAAAGCAGTGTTTCAGCTAGTACTTTTTAGGGAAAAAAAAAAAAACAAAAAAACACAAATACCAGCCAACCAAATTCCTCCACTCTCCTTTTGTCATTTGTCTTCTAATTTTCCTCAAATAGCTCCCACAAACAAATCTCCAAAGCATGGGATTGCTAATAAAAAAAGACATATAGAACCAGTATGATTTTGACTGTTTTTTCCTTTGAAATTTTAAATGCTTCTAATACCCTGATGTATTTTCCTGCATTTTGCCTCATTTATTTGAGATTAGAAATTTCAAAATAAAGGAAAATCTTACACTTTCTTAAAACTTGAGTTTTGTATTGTATTTCATTGTATGAATCATGATAAAACAATCAGAATTTACCAATTTACCAATTCAGTATTAGCAGTATATGAACCTCCACATACCACATATATTAGATTAATGACTGCAATTTCCGTGTAGTTAGCAAGAGTCCAAATCTGGTACTGTTCAAGGCTATATTATCCCTTCTTTGTTTCCTCCCTGTTTCCCTCAGTCTTATGTAAAAACAGGCATACGTGACATTTATATTTTCTAGGATAAGATGGCATAATATGTTTAAAAAAATTTTTGTCAGTGTATTTCTTGATTTTCCAAGAAATTCATAATCCATTCAGCATGTAGTAGACTTTTTGAACATACTCCAAAGGAACTAATTTCCCTATCCTATCATATTTCTGACTATGAACAGGACTAACCAGATGAGGAATAAAAACTGAGCTGTAAAAGATTAGTTTCTATCAAATATGCAATCACATAGTCTGTAGTCATTTAGATCATGCTCAAGGAAATATTTTTCTAGTTGCATTTAATTAAAATATATGGCTTGGTTCTTAATTAAGAATTTTGTGTTGCTTTATGGCAGAGTGGAAGCAAAATACTTCACCAGAAAGGTTGATCTCTGTTTCCTGTGCAGAGAGAGTAAAACTGAAGCAATTCAACATGTGAGGTAACTGAGATCACACTGCAGTTTCTGCAACTTTATGTGGACTTCACAAAACCTGTACAACTTCAACAGGTGAAAATTCATTGCAAATCATCTGTATGTCTTGCAGCAATGTCCCAGTCCTGCTTCAGAAAATTTAAAGTCATTTAAAAATACCATCTTCTTACCCTACATCCTCTCATTGTCATAAACCTCTCAGACCCTAGTTTTAACTTTTTTAGACTTTTGAGATTCTTTGTTTCTTTTTTTATTCTTTTATTTTGACTTCCTTCAATATCTACTATATACAAAGAGAGGAGTAGTGGATGTTGCTTACCTGAAATTCAGCAAAGTATTCAATACCATTTCCCACAGCCTTTTTCTGCACAAAAGGGCAAGATACAGATTGGGTGGGTGGTCTTCAAGGAGGGTAGGGAATGGGTTAACAGGCTTCACTAAAAGGCTGGTGATAAGTGATTTGCACTCAGGCTGGAAATCTATCTCAGCAGGGTTCCCTAAGGATCAGTGATGGGCTCCATGACATTGAATAGCTTCATAAATTATCTGGATGATGGGATTGAAAGCAGCCTCACCAAGTTTGTTGATGACACCAGACTGGTGGTGAGGCAGACATGTGAGAAGGAAGAGACATCTTAAAGAGAGACCTGGGTAGGCTGGAGGAGCAAGAGAGAAAGAACTGTTTGAGGTTAACTAAAACACCTGTAAGATTCTGCCCCTGGGATGACAGAACCAAAGAGCCCAGAACAGGCCATGATCTGTGAGGCTGGGGAGCAGCGTCACTGAAAGGCACCTGAGGGTCTTGGGGGACAAGAAGCTGACTGTGAGCCAGCAGTGTGGCTGCAACAGTGAAAGCAAAATGGATCCTGGGCTGCATCTACAGAAACACTATTAGCAGTGGTAGATATGTGATCATCCCACTCTACTCAGTGCTTGCCAGGCTGCACATGAAAGATGCAGAAAGATTCAGACAGACTGCAAAGGCAGGGCATGAAAATAATCAAAGGCTGAAAAACCTGTTCTATGAGGAAAGGCTGAAGGCATTAATTCCTGAAAAAGAGAAGACTCAAGCAGAGGGGGGCTCATCAAAGCATTCCAGTACTCAGAGAATGGCTACGAAAATAATGGAAGCTCCCTCTTCACATGGAGTCACATGGAGAGGATGAAGAGCATTGGGTGCAAGCAGCACTGGGAAAGGATTCATCATGACATAAGAAAGAATTCTTTTGACAATAAAAACAAGCATTCTCTACAACAATCTATTCAGAGATGTGATGGGAGTCTACATCACCTCATGTTTTCAAAATGGGACTAAACAGGTTGCTAGGTAATCCCCTCTCAGCTCCCTCTGCCATGAAATGTTGGATCAGATGATTTTTCAAATTCCCTTCCAATTTAGGCTATTCCATGAGTCTGTTACTTCAAATCTCTCTGTCTTGATTATTTCCTCCCACTCTGTATAACAATTATATCTTTGTAGCACTAACTATATTGCATGACCAGTTGTGAACTTCACACTACTAGTAATGAAACATATTTTTAAAACAGTCGAGACTATTTCTCTCCCTATGTAAGATTTCTAAACTGAGAAATAAAGATGAATTCATGAAGAATATTATAATGATGTATTATAAAACTGTAATTCTGTCATAACAGAATTCTAAATCAACCAGTGAAAGCGTTAAGTAAATATAATTTAAAAACAGGATATACCAGACTTGTGAAACATTTTTTATCTCAAATCTAAAAAAGAAATTAAAACAAACAAACAAAACTTGGGAATTTGCAGGATTTTTTGCCAGTTTTTACTCTGCTTTCCAGAGGAAGCTTAGTGTGACTGAGGGATATACAAAAACAAAAACACCCCCAAAACATTAAATCCAAACCAAACGAAAGAAAGAGGGAAAAAAACATCATAACCAAAGCAATCCAACACCCTAAAATTATTGGTTCAGCATTATTTGTTTTATTTAAAAAAAAACCATACCTGACAACTGTCACGTAGGTGCATGTGGTAAGCAGTTCACTATGTTTGCTATGAAAAATCTAAATAATGGTGTATATAGTTCCTGTTAAGAGAATATTGGAGAACTATACAGGAATTTCCACTGCTTCATGAAGATGAGCAAATTCCATAAGATCTAGAAGAGTTAGAGTCTCATTAATATTTTCCAGAACTTTTATTCTTTACTTTATTTTCCCACTCTCGTTTACACAGCCATAGAGATGGTCTCTGCCAGAGGAAATTAAGATCTCAGCTTATAGTAGCTGCTATCATTACTTCTCCAAAGTCAAGAGAGAAAAAAAAAAAGCATAGAGGAAGAAAAAACAAAACACCTCTCAAACCAACAAAAAACCTCTATCAATATCAATACCTGTATTTGGAAGAGCAATTATTACTAAACTTCAATTCTATTCTGGGTTTGTTGCATATCTTCTAAAACTAAGGGGTTTCTTTATTTTTCTCATGAATTTTAGTAGAATTCTTACCTTTAACATTTTTATATTAAGCTATATAAGAAAATAATTTCAAGATGTTCATTATAGATTAAAGATATGCTCATATATATTGCTGTATATTCTGGTATTTTTTATTATCGATTCTGATGGTAACTGTTTCTCAGGACTTTCATTTAAGTTCTTATTATAAGGGCTTTGTGACAAATAAGTATATTCTAATATCCTGATAGTAAATAGCTGACTTTCCACTAAATTAGGATTATAGACTACATTAGGCTAAGATATTCTAGACTGTTTTTATTACATCTTTGTCCATTGTCAATATTTCTATTTTTGTGCTGTACCATAAGACCAGTCGTAGTTCCATTTTTTCTATGACATAGATGTAAAAGATTTTTGTAGCAGTCCTATGAATCCAGATGAGACCCATGGGTCTTAACATAAACTGTGACTTGTAATACTGAATCAAAAGATACCACTTTTGCAAAGACAAGTGAAAATTACAAAAAAAAAAAGTGTTAAAAGAGACTAAGTGAAGTTTTTACTGAGTAGCAGATTTGAGAGGAGAAATAAGAAATATATAACAATCTCAATTTCCAGTCTAGCAAAACTTGAGAAGAATAACTGCATGAAATATTATTAAAAAACAAAATTAGTCAAAGATTGGGAATGAAGGATATTAATAACCTATGACCACCAAATAAATTACCTAATTTGACATGAAATCCTGTTCTAGCAATGAAGAATGAGCATAATAACTTAGTGTCAGAACCTTTCAAACCATAGCTGTAAATGAGATTTCTTTTCTGCAGGTTGTTCTATGAGAACAAGAATAAATGAATACAGAATCTTTACATTAAATTACAAAAAACATGCCTATACTTATTTTAGTCGTCAGTAGTGCCAAAATGAGCACAGTAATGAAACAAATCTACATACCCATCTATTATTGAAAACAGAGATTTATGTTATTTATTATTCAACAAAGATAATTAACCTGTCAAGATGACCTCAGCTGAAAAGAGAGGAATAATTTCCTGTCCTTTTTTTTTAATTTCTTTACAGGGCTTGCATTTCATAAAAAGATATAAGAAGGCACAGCTCTGGACAAAACAGGGCTTGGGGCATTTCTCTTGCTATTTTCAGAAGAGTCTCATTTTGACAGCTGTTCAAGCTGTACTAAAACTGTCCAGGATGAATGGTAAAGTTATTTTAAATCTTTTAAAATCCATGGCCCACAGAGGGAAATTCTCTGCTGAATTCCTTGAAACAGCTGAATACTTCTTTAAAGATGAAACATCATACACCTAATTTGAAAGTCTACTTATTATTATACAGTAGTACTAAAGAACAAAGAGAAGCATATGGCTAACTCCAGATATATTAATTCAGTAGCACTGGAGATACAGAATCCCCTTTAACTGAAATACCAAGAGTTTAAAAAAGAGATTTAAAAACAGTGAAGATGAAGAAGGTAGTTGCATACATATTTTTCCAGAAGTTTCAAGTATGAAAATAGTGGCAGAGAGGTTACACTTCAGAAGTTACATAGATACAAAAACCTTTCAGTGGCTGAAAGCTGATTGAGAAAATATATAAAAAAAATCCCTGATAGATTAATGCACTGAACTTTCTTTGCTGTTAGCTCACATGATTGCTTTGCCCCAGATGGTATGTCTGCTAGTTTTTTAACTCCATGGACAGCATTGTTCTCAGAGTTGATGGATAACTGGTTTTTTCTTTATGAGTAACAGGCTGCCAACAATGACTCATTAGCATTTTAAAGCAGTATTTTTGTATGAAAAAAGAGTTGAGTAAATCTGGGATAAATATTCTCTGGCTAACACATCAAAGGTTGTGTTCACACTAGAACTTTGGCTCAGATCTTCCTTCTTTTAAATGTGCTGAGTGGTTTTACTATGAAGAAATTAGCTTCCTTTCAGAGGAAGCATACTGAGAAGCTCAACTAGGCCCACAAAACATGTTCCATCTCCTTTTGGAGAAAAAATTATTGACAGATCTTTTTGACAACTTAGAACCATATCAATAATGATGTCATTTAGCCCAGAGGACTCGACCAGATATAGTCCACAGAAATTTCTCTGAACCATATGTAATGCAAATGCAGATAATTCCAAATCAATTATCTGTTTCATGATCTGCTCAATCTGATGGATTAATTTTTAATTCAGACAAAGACACAATATGTGAAGTGTAGCCTTTCTTTTAGGAGAAGAGATGAATGGTATTCTTGATTTTATTGTTTGGGAAGTGCAAATGTTGACATATAATGTACACACTAATCTAAACAGCTCTTTTCTCCTATCCATCTGCCCTTACTGAAAGCTCCTCTAGTAGGGAAGCACACTTCCTTATGCCTTATTAATCAAATAAATGTAATTCTTCATTTTTGCATTTTAATTCATAGGGACACTTTGTAAAATGGTCTCCAAATGAACAGAATTAACATCATTTAATCATGTCACAATTAACAACAAAATATGAAATCTTACAGATCTTCAAAAATTTAATCATATTTCATTATTTATCTTTATTTGAGATTTAATACTAATACACAGAAGTGAACAAAACTTGTTCTCGAAGTTGCTGAGTCTATCCCATATGAAATAACAGCAATGACTTTTGGTAAACAAGGGAGAGAATATAAATAGATCTGTTTTATCAGAATGTTTAGATCTCATGAGGAAAAATAATAAGGAATTAAGAAATAAATATTAGTTTTTGTACAGTTGAGATTAAGAAGATAGAGTCACTAATTCAATAAATATGAAAACCTGGAGTTAGATCAACAATCAACAAAAGAGAGAAATGTGCATAAGATATCTTTCCTCAGAGTTTAAGTATTGGTTGAAAATCATATTTTTTGCTGTCTTTTCATGTAGTTTTCATTGATGAGATGTCTAAGCAACATTTAAAATTACTGTAAGTCGTGCAACTAGCACAAGTGAGAGAAGCTCAGTTAGATAACGCCCAAAGAGAAGTATGGAATTTTGTACATTACATTAAAAATTAGTAAGGGCCTAGTAAGAAAGCAGAATTCTTTGTAATAATCTAAGAAGAAATCTGCTCCATTATACACAAGAAGAACTGTATCTAACAGAAAGACTTTTTAAAGCATGCTATACTTTTCTCTGTTAGTTTTACTTTGTCAAGTGTTTTTGACTAAGCTGTCTAAAATATTAACCAAAATAATACATAAAACATTTTAAAAGGCAAAAAATACCCAGTAATGTTCTGAAAAGAGGGAAAGAAAAATCCATATTAGAGAAATCTTAGGAAATGCTTTTCACCATTCATATACTAATTAATTCTAAAGTTTATCTGAAAGTATTATAGAGTTATTAAAGTAGACACAATTTACTTCTACTCTAGGAAATGCCCAGTTTACTAAGTATCTGATTACAGGCATTAAAATAAATACACTAAAAAAACAACTTTTAAAGGTATGATAATATATGTTTTTATGATCACTGTTATTCCTAAAATTAATTTGAAGCAAACAAAATTAATGCCAGAAATACAGGAAATTATGCAAAATATGCAAATATGCAAAGAAAGCAATATTGTAAATATGTAAGCTTTATATACTGTAAATATGCAAAGTTTTCATGTAAACAGACAAAAGAATATTCAATTTCTTGTTGAATAAGTATTTCCAAGAGAAAAATGTATAACAAAATCACAGATTTGCCAGTCTCTTTTTAAAAGTAGGATATTCAGTAAAAATCTACTCCAATGTTTCTCAGGATTCATTATATAGGCAGTTTCAGTGTTACCAGAACAGAAAAGATCAAGCATAATAAATAGTGGGAGACAGTTTGTCACCTAGGAGACACAACTGTCATGATTTTAGTCTTTGCTCGTTATTTTATTCTAGAAGACTAATGTGATTTTTTTTTCAAAATAAAATGTCCTGAAACATTTAATCTTTTAAACTTTGACAACAGAATTACTTCAGAAGCTCTATTCTGTTTTGTTTCATTTGTTTTTTCAATTTGAACATTGTTTCCTTTCATCAGCTATGGAGAAAAAGGACCAAGAAACCAATTTCCTACTATTATAATAATGGATTACTCATGAAGTACTACTTTATCATTTAGGTATTATTTAAAGGAAAAAAAAAGTGGGATTGAGAAAGGAAGGCAGTTGTGTTAAGTGTTCTGGTTTGTGCCATGGATTCATTATCCATAAATTATCCATCTTTTAGTAAAAGAAGTCAGAATGAGAAAAGACAAAAAAGAGCTGAGAAACATATAATGAAATTCTCACACTGTTATGGCTGTCATCAAAACCATACACTACTGTTCACAATGTCATGGAATAACATAACTTGGATTTTAGTAAATACTTTTGGTAATTTAAAGTTTACCTCAGTTCTAATTCGCATCTATATCAGATTAGGTTTACCACAAACTACTTTAAAGTTGTACTGCAGATATTTAAATTCTTCTTTATTCTACCTTTCATAAATTTTCAAAATTACACATACCTGGAATTAAAATCAGGCTATCTAATACAACAGTATTAGATAGTGCTACATTTCAGTAGCACTTTTGAAAAAAATAAGTGCATTTTTAAACAAAATACTTGAAAATTTTATTATTTTGTCTTGTAGGATTTCATGTATGTCATCTAAATGTATACCTAAGGGCATCTTCACAATTTAAAACAGAAATACATTGGTAATCACTTCAGTTCAAGAAAGACTACACTTTTCAGAAAGCAAATGTGGAAAGGCTCAGCTGTAAAAAATATTTACAATTGAAAACATCCAAAGTAGATAATGAATATGACTGATAAATTGCAAAAAATTTAATTTCTTGTACTGTTAAAATACCCACTCTGTAGGTCATCCTGATGTAACTGATCTCTTTCTCCCACATTCTAATACTGCTTTAATTTCCTCCATTTCCTCCACTTTCTTACAACAACCTTCTTAAAAATATTTCTTATTTCTGATTTGTCATTAGCTGATCTCATGCCTCTATCTAAGTCTCAAATTTCTTATGGAAGAAACAAGAACTGAACTGAGTAATTCTGAGTCTGCTGGGCACTCATTCCTGCATGGTGATGTTACACAGTAGGCAGTGTTGTTGCAAGAGAAATTATGGCAGCCATGATTCTCTCCCTTTTATAAATTTACTTTGTCACTAGCTTTTCTTTTTTTTCTTTTTTTTTTAAACAAGGCATACATTTTTTTGCATGCTGTATATGATGTATATTCTAATTTTTCTGAGTAATACTTTTTTTCATGCTGTCTTCAACAATTTGCCATAATAAACCTTCAAAGATATGCATTATAAGATTTACTATAGTGATATCAGACTGATACTATAGATTTGGTTTAGATAACTGTTTTTGTCCTCTAGTCATATAGTTGTTTTCTTAACTTTTTATTGTTAGTTAACATTATAGTCTATGAACTGAATAATAATGCATCTCTTCTGAGAAGTAGCGATCCTCTATTAAGTTGCTAGTACAGATTATGTAATCTGTTAATATTATTAAATTATATTGAAATCTTATTTCTACAGGCAAATGTAGGAGAAATTCAATTCTCTGCTGGTTTTCACTTGGCATGAAGTTATTTTGGCAAAATTCTTAAATGCAAGTATTTTTCCAAGGTGCTATTCACAAATAGTATCCAATTTATCTGTTTTTATATTATTATTTCTCTGAAGAAAATTTTTACATTTCTCCAAATTTCAACAGCTGTAACTTATGCAGAAAAATCAGCAAAAATAAAAATAAACAGCCAAACAAGAAAAAAAAAGCAGAACACTTTGATTACATGCATAATATGATGCTTCAAAAATTTAGATTTATAACATCTTGCAATTGTTGACAATTTACAAGATGAAGAATATCAAGGGTTTCCATTGTTAAAGTGAAATATAAACAAAGCCTCTATCCCAATCTGCTGTATGCCAGGGAGCATTCCAGCTGCAGATTTGTAGCCTAATAAGCAAAAGTTTTGCTCATTCATGAGTCATTCACTTAATTGAATATTAGCAAATAATGCTGTGCTACAGAAGAAAAATTATTTAGGATTAAAACTGCTTTAAAAAGGTGAATGGCAATCTGTACAAAGATGTATTGGAACAAACCCCTATATTCAATGTATATGTTAGTTCAGTTTTCTGAGAGTATCAGTTTATGGATATTCTGTTATATATTCATGCCTCTACAAATGAGATACAATATGACATATATTTAATTCTGAATCAGAATACTAACATATATTTGATTTCAACTAAAATTAAATTTTTGGTTAAATATAGAGTTAAAACCTATGTCTCTACAGTAAATATAATAACCCGGCTCAAGGTATACAAGATAATGAATCAGAAAGAAGCCCTGAAATTGTTCAGGTGTTCATTTTATTCATAAATAATTCAGGCAACAATGTCTGAGTATATTAAATAAGAGAAGATGCCTAACCTTGTACAAGAAAAGGGTCTCAAATTCTGTAAAAAGCATCTGGATTGTGGCTTTCTCTCATAAATAAAGCTGCACTGGTCCTGTCAAAGTTTCCACAATTTTTTTTTCCCCTCCTTCTGTATCTTTTCAAGAATACAGTTTAATTCTATGACACAACCACTTAGTTCAGATCCACAATGCAGATATTTTACTGAGGATATGTATTAGAGCTGGCACATATGGAATCAATCTGTCTTGTTGCTTATTTATAGTTGTACTTTAAGGACATATGCAAAAATACAGCAACACAGATTTTGCAATTGTGAAGATAATAAAAATTTTGAAAATAGAAATATAGTTCTTATTTGATGAGAAAAACAATGCAGCCCAGCCACACACATGCAGAGTTCTCTTTAATGTATTTGCTAATAGAAAAGAACTAGCAGATCACTTTGCTTACTTTTGTCTCCTAAAGAGAAAGAAAATGGACAAGTCATGACAGTAATATCCATACCTAAACATCTGGTCTCAATTCCTCTCCAGAGTCCAGATGACAGACATTCCCTCACTGCAGAGCCAACTAGCATGTAGCCTGAGTCACAAGTAAATATAGCTGTAGATCCGTATGTGATTTGAGTTCCAATCTTATTCCCATTTGGAGGTGTAGGAAGTTCTCCACAGGAAATAACTTCATGGCAAAACAAAAACAAAACATAAGTGTACAGCTGAGAATCACAAACACCCATACAATAATTCCTATTAACCTACAATACTTATCAACAAGTCAATCAGATAAATAAATTTCATACCTTGAAGTATTTTGGAGAAATCTGTAGAAATCATAGATTAAAAACCTGCAAACAAACACTATTCCTTCCCCAGAAATTATATTTAAGAGAGGAGGAAGAACAATTGAAATATTTGCTGTAAAGTTAAAAAAACAACTCAGAACATTATTGAATGCAGTTTAATTACCTTGGTTTTATCAAGTACATTCTGCATACTGGAATATCACAGTTGCTATCAGATTTAGATATGCTTCTTTGGTAAGGGGCCATTTTGGTCTTCTAGATCACAGTGAAATGCCTTCCCTAGCATTCACACATTACATTTTTATAAAGAGTGAATGATATTGATGAAATTCACTGCTATCTATTTACAATTGAAAGCATCTTTTCAATCCATATAGCATTTTTCTCTGTCAATTTTCTTTTAATAATTAACAAAAAACATTTAATTAGTAGTAAAAAAGAGCCTGAAATTAGGTAGCACACTTTATGCCTAGAAGAAAATAAGCCATATTTCAAATAAAGTTTCTCAAAACATAGCTAAAAGAAGTTTCTCTTTTAAAGTAAAATGAGATACAAATACAAATTTAGTATGTAGAATATACACAGAGATATAGATACAGAGAAATACACCATATTTTTAACACTAGAGAGATGAAGTATTGCAATTAACTTTTAAAAATTCTCCAAATTATATATTAGATTTCTAGTTATAAAGAACTCAAAATTCAGGTTAATTTCCAGTATAATTAATCTGTGTTTGAAAGTGCATTTTTAAACCTCTTGTTTTTCATATGTATTGTCAATAAATTAAAAATGTATTTTAAGCTACAGTTATCTGGTTTATCTACTGGCTTTTATAGATATTTTTGTATTTATACATAAACATGCAGATATATACATTTTTGATAGATGAACCAAAAGCACAGTTGTATCCCACTGTGTATCCCACTCTGTCAGAGGGTACGTCACACCGTGTTCCATAAAGAGAAAGAGCTTTGCAGCGTCAAAGTGTAACCAAAATCCCACAGTTTTGAAAAAGAGGTGTCTAAATGTAAATTTATAAAGAAATGTGCTCTTCACAGCAGTATGGGAGGGAAACACAATTATAGCCACATCTTTAGTTGATTTAAATATCTGAATACTTTTTTTTTTTAATTAACTATTGCAGGTTACCAGCATACCAGCTAATGTAGGAATGATGTAGATACGTGTGAATGTACACTACATAGTAACTACCTGAAAGGAGAGATTATTTTATTTATCAAGTGTGCAGACAGGATACAAAGGTTTTGCATTTTTCAAGACTTTACATTATTCCTGATCTAAAATAAACATATAGGAAAATATTTTCTTTGTATCTTTATAAATTTAGGGACCTTTAAACTCCAGAAGTGTGCCTATAGATATGTTCCTTGTCACTAAATCTAATGTATTATATTTGTAAATAACAATCTTTAGAATACTCAGGAATTGCAGCCAAGAAACACTTTTTCTAGTTTATGGTTTTGAATACTAAATTAGTTCATTTCTAGTTCACCCAATAAAGTATTTTTTTCTGAAATCTGTACAGCAGATGCAGATAAAAGATGTACTCACTTTGGCAGTAAGGCCGCTCGTTTCTCCAACTCCAGGTGCCATTAGCAAGACATTCAATAGATGCTGGTCCCAAACCATAATATCCAGGATCACAGCTGAAAACTACTTTTGTCTTATACTCATAGTGTGAACCATTTACAATTCTCCATCTTCCATGTTCCAGGGTAAAAGAATTGATGCTTGGACATGTAACAACTTTCAAAATAACAAAGACATAGATGTTGGTGTCTTAGTACAGGCAAGTTGGGAAAATCTATATCAGTATTAATCAAAAATGTATTTTAAACACACTGGCATGATCTTTAAAAACTAAGGCTGTACTTGAAATTGCCTGTGGTTAGAGGGTATGAGTTGTCTCAATTAATTTTCATCCAGAAACAGAAGGGATTGTATATGCAGAGTGATGCAGTTGGTGTAGATAGGAGCTACACCACAGCTGAATTCATTGTAGATGGACCTTCTGTGACATTTTATATCAGGCACCAGAATCTTTACTAAAATCTTAAGTGCATTTAAATGGAGAAATTATTTTGCTACACAAGTAAACTCTATGAGATATGAAAGACTTTGAGAGGCTGCACGCTGGTTACAGAAGAAATAATACCCATATACAGGTTGTTTTTTCAACAGCTATATATTTTTGTCTCATTTCTTAATTCTAAGTGTTCTTCCTCCAAAAAAGGAACAAAAACATTCTACAACACTAATAGAATAAAAAATAGTATAAGAAGCATAACAGTTTTTCCCACTTTGTTTTTCTCTATTTCCATTGGTTCTTTAGAAAGAGAAAAATTCATGACAGAATGAAATTTTCAAGAACAAGGAAAAAAAAAAGCAGAAAGGAGAAATCCTTGAAAAACACTCCAATCTTAATTTGCTTTCATTTCCAAAATTAACTGGGTGAGATAAACCGAATCCTAATGTGCATGAGACTCTGACAGCCCCATTGCTCTTACAATCACCTGGGTTTTCATATCTCATTTGTAACTGCTGATATCCACTTCATTTTGGGAGTTAAATGCATTTTCCCTGCAGTGATGTTCCCCCAAGTTTAGATGGTGTAGGACTATAATGATGTGATGAATATAAATAATAAGCAGCAGTTTAAAACAATTATCACAGGTTTTGCAATTCTGTATAGTAAAATGGATTTGCTAACAGTACATGAATTATGCAGCTATCACTGAAGAGATGCCTTTTGTAGAAAACCTGTGCAATCATTAACTCTGATTTAACTGTAAATTAATTATTAGTTTGATTGTATTCTATAAGCCCTAGCATGTTTATTCTGCTTATGCAAGTTTCAGCATGTCTTAGCTACATATTCTTCATATGTTTATTTCACAGTAATTTAATGTCAGCAAATAATTTATAGATTAAAATAACCTGAAGATGAAAGTTTAAGTCATGTGAAGATTTGTGCCAGAGATAAATAACAAAATATACAGACAGGTTTTTACTCACCAGAGACTTTTTACATGTTACTCACCTACACAGCGAGGTGTTTTATTGTGATTGCTCCAGGTACCATCAGGCTGGCAGACTGCAGTAGTAAGCTCTTTGGCTGATAGCCTGTATCCATCATTGCAGAAATAAGTAACACGGGTGCCAACCAAGTAATCTGTAGTTAATATCCCACCATTTAGTGGAGCTTTAGGAATTCCACAAGATATTGCTGAGTAGAGGGAAAAACAAAGATTTTATGTGTCCAATATAACTTTCCACTGACCTCAGAGAGTTTATACATTGCAAAAATCACTAGTCTTAAATTCGTAAAAAATATTTTTTTAACTCATTAATGTGTGTTTTAAGCATGGAAATAAATTTTCTTAAAATTTTAGGGAATTGAGTCCAATGAAGCTTTTGCATTTTGATGGAGAAAGTAAAAAATAAAAGTAATGGTTCATAACTCTGCACCTAAGAATTCAAAATGCAGATGATAAAAAAGAAAAGGGAATAGAAAATATCCAGAAAAAAATATGACCAGCATGGCTGAATCAGTAAGGCACCAGTCTGAGAAACACTCTTTCTTGTGTTTCTGTGTCATATGATTTATGTTCAGATTTCTTCCATCAGTTGTATTTTGTGACCTCTGGCAAATTACTAAAATGACCTTTCAATATTCTATATTTTCCACCTGGAAGGCAGAAGAAAAATACCCTTTTAACATTGAAAATATTGAATCATAGAATCATAAAATGGCCTGGGGTGAAAGGGGTCCTAAAGATCTAGTTCCCTCTGCAATGGGCAGGAACATCATTTACTACATCAGATTGCTTAAAGTCCAGTCCAGCCTGGACTTGAACACTTCCAGGGATGGTGCATCTACAGTTCCTCTGGGCAACCTCTTCAGTGCCCCACCACCTTCACTGTAAGGAATTCCCACCTGATGTGTAATGTGAACTGATCCTCTTTAATTTTAAAGCCATTCCCACTATCCTTTTGCTGCATACCCTTGTAAAAAGTCCCTCTTCAGGCTTCCTGTAGGCTTTAGTCCTCATCTTTGTCATCTGTGACTTGTGAAGAGAGACTGAAGCACTTGTCAGCAAAGACTGAGTCAAAACCACTGCTGAGTAACTCAGCTTTTGCCATGTCCCAGGTGACCAGGTCTCCTGAATCCTGGACAGGGCCCACAATTTGCCTAGTCTTCATTTTATCACCAATGTACTTTAGAACCTGATTTTGTTGCCCTTGACAAAAATGGACAGATTGATTTTATCAAGGTTCTAGCTTTCCTAACCTGATCCACAGCTGCTTGGGCAACTTGTCTGTATTCCTCCCAGATGCCTGTCCTCACTTCCACCCTCTCTAGGCTTTGTTTTTTGTATTTTGTTTCGTCCAGGAGCTCCTTGCTCCTCCAGGAAGGTATCTTGAAGTTTCTAACTGGCTTTCTCTTTGACAATATTTCTGAGGATGCAACTTTTCTGAGTTTGGAAGTGATCCTTTCACTATTGACCAGTTATCTTTGTCTATAAAGCTTTAGATTTAAGGCTTTATTCCATGGTACTCTACCAAGCAATTCCCTGAAGTGGTCGAATTCTAGTCTTCTGAAGTCAAGGCTAGCTAGCATCCACCTTTCTCTCTTCTCTAAGGATTTTGTACCCTAGAATTTCACAGTCACTGCACCCTTCAGCTTTATATTCCTCATCAACCCCTGCTTGTTGCTGAGAAAAAGATCCATCATAGCACCTGTCCTTGCTGGCTCCTCTGTCTCAGAGAAGAAAGCTGAAAACTACAAAAAAAAAGGTATAAGCTACAATTTTATTTATTTTCTTTAACAAAAATAATGTACCAAGAGAAGATATGATTCTAATAAATTGTCTGTTTGGGGACTAAAAATAAAAACTAACCCTTTTCTACTTTCTGAAACCATATATCTAATGTAGGTCAGATAAAAAAAAAAAAGAAAAAAGAAAAAAAGGGGCTTAGACATTTAAGTCTGAAGTACCTTACTTTGAAGTCAAATCTTGAGCCCTAAGAAAGTATCTATCATGCCCACACAGGAAGCTTAATCCTCTCAGACTATGTATAAATACTTGGGAAAAAAAAAGAGTGCAATCTATTTTTGCCCCTACTGGGAGCTGATCTGACATAAAACTGATTTGCCTCATAAGCAATATAACAACTGTGTAGCACAGTACCAAAGCTAATAATCACAGCTAAGGCACAGGTAAAGTACCAATCCTATAACAACTTTCAGAGCAGAAGTATAAGAATCAATGTTAAAATATGCTTGCATTGCCATAAAAAAAAAACCCCTTGCATATGACATGGAAATTTGAGAAAAAGAAAAACTACAGTACAGACACATTCAGCTGAAAAGATCACGGAAAACTAATTTGCTATCACCCTGTCTTGGCAACCATAAGAACTTATACCTAATGACTGTCACAATATCCATTGGCAAGTAGAGACACACATTTAGAAAAATAAAGAAAACCTTGATTAATAAGTTGAAGATCCCAAGAAACTATAATTGAATTCAAAGCTTTAGAGGGTATGAGAACATGACCCCAGAGAGATAAAAAGTGACACTCTAATTAAACAAGAATGTTCACCTTCCATCTTTCACTGAACATCTGATAAAACTACTATTTCACCTGTCACCACCAAAGAAAGAAACAATTTCTATGACACTAGAATGAAAACATGTGACCATGTTTATTTCTTTTAAATTCCTCAATAGCTTGGATTGCAGATTAGGCAGATTTATCTGTTCCAAGATGATAACTATATGCTTGTATAACCCAGTAACACTCTTCACTGCATAACTGGCCCAGCTTAACCTCTTCCTTCAGAAGCACCTTAATGATAATAAGAGCTTTGAGACAATTGCAAGAGTTGTCTGAACAATGTCCATTGTGTTACACCAGGGCCAGCATTCAGCAGTGCATAAAATTAATATCCACTTGCAAAAGATATATAACATGTAAACAGTGTTGATTACAATCTTAAGCACCAACGAATTCTACAATATTGCTTATTCACATAACACATATAATTCACACCGTCTCTTTTACCAGTCAGTAAAATATATATCAGATACATTCTAGCTGCACTCTGAGATGTTCTATATCTGCCATTGAAATTAATTACTCCTTCAGTATTAAAAAATCTCCATTAATGACTTGATAAATTTTGAGTCATATTATCCATGTTATCAATCAGTCTTGTGGCACAAGAAAAATTTATCTGTCCCTTAACCCTAAATTTTTAAGAAACAAGATGCAAACCAGGAAGGCTTGATAACAGACTTTTAAATAAATAAAAGATCTCCCAAAGGTCGCCCAATGACATTTGAGTTTACAGCAGCTTTGAGCTGAATTTCACATTTGTGGAAACTTGCACAGAAAAGTTGCCCAGAGAAGTTGTGGATGCTCCATCTCTGGAAGTGTTCAGGGCCAGGTCGGACTGGCTTTAAGGAACCTGGTCGAGCGAACAGTGCTCCTGCCCCTCCCAGAGGGACTGGAACTACATCTTTAAGGTCCCTTCCAAGAAAACCCTTGTATGATTCTATGAAAATTACCTTTTAGTTAGGGGAAAATGCAAAAAAAAAGTTCAGGAAAAGTTCTTGCCACATCAGATACTTTGACAGGAAAAAAATGACAAAAGGAAATATCCAAAATCAATCAAAAATAGATTTATCATAGAAATGTTTGGTCACTATCTGTCAGCTTGGACAACATTGTTAATCAAACTGAAACATTAAAATGTATTCCTTTTTCACAAACTTTGGAACATAGTTCCAGTTCCAAAGACATACATCAAAATTATTCACAGTCCTTGGAAAACCTTAATCATATTAATTCTCAAAGAACACCAGAATTTTGAAGACTTATGTAAAATTTCAGAAATTATTATTGGACCAAAATGAAGTTCTTAAACATTCTTCGCTGAATATTAAAGCAGTGTTTTTTGTATGGCAGTTTTATTAGCTCTTCTTGAAATACTGTTTCTTTAAAGTGCATTTGTTTTTGTGAGGTTGAAAAATTTTAGCAAAGAAGCATGACGGAGAAACATTTCCCTTCTATTCATTTTAAGTGAGGAAACCGATGGCTAACATTACAAAAGGAAAAAGAAAGTTTCTTAGAGTGCGTTTTTTTTTTTTTTAACCAAAGAATTTACCTTGACAAGCTGGAACCGGAACATCCCATGAGTAATATCCGTATGGAGACTTCCTGCACACGGCAGTACTTTTCCCGATGAGCCGAAAGCCGCGGTCGCAAGCCCAGCGGACCACGCTGTTGAGCTGTCCGCCTGTCTGACTGACAATGAAACCGTGCGGGGGCGACTCTGGGGTGCTGCAGTAGAGAGCTTCAAACATAAATATTAAAGGAATAAAATATGTGCTCAGAATTCATGTAGCAATTCTTGAGAAATTCTTGTTGAACTCAGGGGACGTCAGATTGGACACTGAGAAAAATATTGCTAAAAGTTGTAATTTATGTATGATAATGCATGCATTGACCAATTTCACAAAATATAAAGGTGATAAAAATCTAATTTCACAAAATATAAAGGTGATAAAAATAGAGCTTTATAATCTATTTACAAGATTCAGGTTTCAGTAAAAAAAAATAGTGATAGGTCACTTTTATAATTGGCTATAGCTTTTATGTTTGGGTTTTTTTGGGTTTGTTTTCACTATCTTCTTTTTAAATCAAATAACTACTAAACTTTAGTTTAAGATGAAATTTATTGCAATTGTATACATTTCAGTAGTATATAAATTTTTGAAAGAGGGAAGTAACTAATGAATCCTGAACATAAGTCTTTTCAAATAGTCCTTTTTTCTGGTCCTAAATAAGTTCTTTAATTTAAGTTCTGTGATACACTGAACTGAAGTAAAATATTAAAATATATGATATTTATGAATATCACCATAAATTTGTGGCAAAAATACCAAATCTGCTTTTAGTTGTTGATTTATTTAGAACACATTAAGTCTTACAGAAGTCTTATCTAGAGACTATGAAAAAAACCATAACTCAATATGAGAGCAAAAAATATCTCTAAGAGTTACAGTTATTATAATCTGAAATTATTTATGTGCTTACAACTCTGACATTAAATACTGGTTACTTACTATGCTTCCATTAGCTCCCTTGTTTATTGAATACCAAGTAATTTAGATTTGGCTGTCTTGTCATAGGAGTGGACCAGAAGGGTCTTATAAACTGGTGACCACTTTAAGATGATTTTGACTGTGTAAAATTTTAACTTGATGTCTGATCAATTTAATTAATAGCTGCTAGCCAAAAATGCTGTTTTCCCTTTTTGTAGGAAAGAAAACTGTGCTGGAAGCTTGTTTCCAAGTGCTTCCTGTATACTTTGAAGAAATATTGATAAGCTGATATTTATTTTCTCAGGAAAATAGAGAACTGCTGCTTCACTTGCTCTTTAAACTTTTCCATGCCTCATTACTTACTTCAGGTCAATGTTTTTCTCACGTGAAAGCTTCCTCTAACCAGAATGTTTGTTTACAAAAAAAATTATTAAACATACTAAAGCAAAGAGCAGAATCAGAACTACTGCTATATCTTTCAGACCACATGCTATGAAAGTATTTTCTTTCTTACACTAAATGTCTCCTGACTTACACCTTCTGAAAGAATCAAAGATACAGAGGCATACCAGTATTTGTTATGTGAAACAGACCACTAGAAAATAATTCCTGTCTGCCTCTCAACAGTTCTCTCTCTGCCTGTAAGGAAAGACTTGGAAGAATTTTCTCTTTCTCTTTTAACAGAACCAAAACGGATTACAGGAAATTAAAATCTATTTATGTATAGCAAACAGCAAATTTTACCTAATGAATAACAAACATTCTGAGAAAACTGTTCTCTCCTAAAGGGAAAGATGGAACTGATATGATTTTTTTGGTATATATGATTGTAATTATTTTTCTCCAATTGTACAAAAAAAAAAAAACAAACCAAAAAAACTCAGCAGAAATAATTTTATACTTATTCTTTATTTCATTATCCACCTTGTGAAATGAAACACTTTTTATGTCAAAAACTTCTCTCATATCTATTATATCTACAGAAATATTCCCAGTATTCTTCTTTGTGTACATTTCATATCTTTGGTCATCATAAAAAAATTCAAATATAGATTTTGTTCAATTGCTGTAAATTGCAACAAATCTACTTCAGCTTGACTAATTAAAATATTTTCCAGTAAAATAAATATAATGTAATAATTCTGTAAAAGCAATTTTACTAAAATCTGACTTTGTCAGGTACCATTTCCACACACTATTCATAAATATGTTAATTTGAATTAATAACACATAAAATACCAGCTTTTTTTTTACATACTAATTTATCTCTTTTAATGTTGATTGCTGCTTCTGCTGAACCTTAAATTAAGGAGTTCAACCCTTCAGGGTCTCATATTTTCCATATTCTAGCTGTTTACTCCTGCTTCATTGCAATGCTTTCCCCTGTCCCACCAAAATTCTTAATTATGAATTTCATAAAGATCTTGTTAGAAAAACACCCCAGTATGAAGAGGCACCCAGGTGCATTTAAATGGGAGAGAGAAGGGGGAAGCTGCTTCTCTTATCTTTAGTATAGGCTTATGCCATTTTAAAGCCCTGTCTTTTATTAATTCTCTACAGAGCACATGTGTGGGGATTTTTTTTTTTCTCACAAGATGAGGGGCATTCGTTTTACATATATAGAACATATTGGATTTCCTTTTAATTTGGTTAATTAAGGATGTCAAACATAACATATATTACCCTTTTCACATAAACAAATTGTTGCACGTTGAAATTTTATGCACATGATAAAAAGTCACATTTGCATACCTATATATCTTATCCTGAAACCTTTTTTATTGGTGCCATGATCTGCTGACCACCGGAGAAATACTTCATGGCCATTGCTGGTAATATTTAGAGAAGATGAATAGTCCCCGCTGAGAGATATGAGCAATGGGCTATGGCTATTTGGTCCTTGGTAGAAAGGAAGGAGAAAAAAAGAAGGAAAAAGGAGTTACAATGTATAAAATAGCATACAATGAAACATATGCACACAATTAACATATACACAAAACTTTCTTCAAGCAAATGGCAAATTAATTTAATTTAAATTAAAAAAACTGAATTAAATTTAATTAAAAAACTGAAATACGGTATAACTGGAAGTTATATATTTGCTCAAAACAAAAATTATTTTTAAGTCCAGAATGCAGTACAATTTTAAAATAAAGTAATCCAACAGTTCTTTTTATCATAACAAATCAAAAGAATTGCCTAAGATACTACAATAGTATTTAGACAGAAGCAATATTAAAAACGAATTATATAGAAAAGGTATTATCCAAAGTTAAGTATTCTATAGTTACCATCAAAAACCTCAAGTATATCAAATTCTTTTTCTGTCTGGAAGAATTCAAAGAACATGCTGATATTATAACCCTTTTCCACAGTAATGGTCCACGCACACATCTGGAGGTTTGGGTAGCTGTCAGGATATCCAGGGCTCAGAATTACGCCTGTTGAATCCAGACGCATTTCATTGGCTGGACAGAGAACTGTGAAACAGAAAAATTAGCAAAAAAATCTAAAGCCCATTATTACTGTTTCAGGTGATTGATGAGATTTTCTGAGTTTAAAGAACTGCATTACTCATTCTATTTCTTTTAATTGAGCAACATGGTGATTTAAAATATGATGAAGGGATTTAATTTTGAATTTATCTGGATTCACAAGGTTTACAAGAATAACCATCTCATTAAATAGGAATAGTTTGCATTATCATGTTATTGGAAGTTTTTTCAAAAAATATGTTTTCCTCATGCTATTTAAACAAATGCCTTCAGTATATTCAGAACCTAACACTGCTAAGCAGGAGCTTTGAAATCTTGTTATACTGACAACTTACTCCTACATGAAAATGAGTTAGTCCTGAGTTACACAAGAAAAATAATAGGATCTTAGTTTTCTCAAGAACTCTGGAAATAACATTGTCTCAATTACAAAAATTGGGCTTTATATTGAAAAAATTATTGGATTATAAAGAGAGATAAAGAAAATAGGAAAGCAGAAAAAGGGAGAGAAAAGGAGCATTTATCTTCATTAAAAAACTTTGAAAGAATCATATTATATTTGGGTTAGAAGTGACTTTTGAAGATAATCTAGTCCAACCCTCTGCAAACGCATCCAAACTGAATTTGATAAACTGTATCTGCCCATATATTTTAAAAATATGTGTATATCGGTTGCAAGTTACTATCTAGTTGCTAAACTTCAAAAACTGTTTCCCATGGCCTGTGTTTGTTCCAATTACTAAAGAAGAGATTGAATACAGCTCCTCCACCCCACTTAACAAATCTCATATGGCAGGAATCTGACTATCAAACTACAGTGCTGTACCACTTGTGGCACATATCTTAAGAAAATGAACAAAGTAATCCTGTCAGCTTCACATGTACATATAGACATATATTTATCAAAAAATATGTGGCTTGAAAAGCATAACAGTAATCTGGCTACACTCATTTATTTGCAGCTGGTTTTGCCTTACAAGCTGTCCTTAATTTCAGGATTTTCAGCTAAAGAACCCTCAGGAATTGCACAGAGAATTTAAAGATTGTTTCTGTTAAACAGAGTCCCTTGAGAACTGGGTAGGTAAGTTCCAAGTGAATCAGACAAAATGTATCTGAGATACAGTTAAGAGATTCCATTAAAGAAATTTTTCATGGTCCCCTTATTATGATGCAAAATATAGTTTGAATCTTCTTACTCTGAAATTTTCATTTTATCCTGAAGGTAGAAAATAATTTAAAAGAAAATGAAAGGCTAAGTTCCATGCTTTGTTTGGACAATATTTTAACTAAATAAGGTGATAGAGTTTGGCTAAACAGGTGGAATTTAGTGACTATTTTCACATCTAAAGGAAATCTGCAAGAATTTTAAGAAATGCTCATCCAACTGACACATACACAATAAAAAAAATGGATAAAAAAAGTGACATAATTTTAAATAGTACTAAATGTGATATAAACTAACTTGCAATAACTAAAATTACCAAATAAATATTAAATTCAGTTTGAGTCAAATTTTTTTAGGAATTCCTCATTCGTCTGGTATATCTTTACTGCAATGTATTAGATTCAAGATTTATAATAGTCTTATGTTACTTAAACTTTGCTCAGCAGCATTGTTCAGATTTACTTATAGATTAATTTTGAATGTAGGTATCAATTTATTTCAAGTCAAAAGTTAAAGAAAAATTAAATTGAATACCACAATACTGGCTAAAGCATATAACAGATGCACAAGGTTAAAGCACCAGGAATTAGCAGTATTAGGTTAAAAAAATGCTCTACCCAGTGAAAGGAATTTGTAAAATAATACTGATATGAACTGAGAAGAAGAGAGTCTCAGGAGAACTGAGACTTTTCCTTGACAGTGACTCCTACGTAGTCTGTTGTACTCTGCACAATGAAGTATGGTAGCTTACTCATAGACCAATGTGATACAGTAAAATCATGAAGGACAGAATTTTTTTGGCCTGTATTTTTGCTGCCTTTAGATTCCATGAAGCTCTCTATTCATTTTCATTACTAAAATGTAACTTATATTTTGAGGTCTTCAAACTTAGACATCAGATTAATAACGAAAAAGAAAATATGCTACTTTTTTTTTTTCTAGGTTGCCAGTAAGGCTGGTCATTTTTAACGTAATTTGACAAATTCTTTTGCAATTTTCTTTTTAATTTTCTGAATCTACCTCTGAAGACCATGTTAATTTCATTCTGCTTTAAAGAGAAATTATAAGGGTATTGATTTAATATTTAGCATTGGAACCAAGGTTTAGCATTCATATGTAGCAGATAAAAGATAAGCTTTGGTAAATAAAGTCATCATTCTTGAGGTTTTGTCTTAGGTCTTGCATTGAATACAAATATGACTTCAGCAACATGCACTGAGAGAACACTTCAGGATCAGCACACATGTCTCTATTTTCCCTATCTAATATTTCATCATTTTAACATTTAAAGCAATGCCTGGAGGTTACTATGGTTTTCCACCTATTAAATGATATACATCTGCTAAGTTAGGATTCAAATTTAAATTGGAGTCTTGAAAGCTATTTCTAGACACATTTGTATCTAACTAAATGTCTGGATTTTCAGAAATTATCATTGTAAAAGTTCTTATGAAGCTCACATTTCAATTTCATTTTGAATTTTTAAGAACCACACTCAGTGCTGTGAATGATTTTGACTTCAGCATAGTTTCATCCATAAAATCAAGGGAAAACATCTTATTCAGTTGTAAGAGTAGACCCTTCCAGCTTTCCAGGAATGCAGGCAAAGGGTACGTTTATATAACATTTTTTTTTATTCTCAGCTGAAAGCTTAGGTGAATATTATAGTAATAATAAAATCCTAGAAATTAATATACTGATGTTTAATTTCTTAACATCTATATTGTGCACCATTTTATAATTTTAGAAAATGCTAAGAAACAGTAAAATATCAATGTTTTACTTGTAAATTTAGTAGATTTGTTCACAATTAATTTACTTTTGCCCAACAAATCTTTCATCATTACTGTTTTATGGATATGTTACTGAATTAAATTACTGGAGAAGGACACACCAAAATGTCAGATTGGTAGAAAAAAACAGATGGCAGAATTTTTCATATAATACAAATGTAAATAAAATGCGTTTATTGTGACTGATTTGGTGAAGTATTTTAATCCTGCTGTAGATGTTAGAATATTAACCTCAGGAACAGATGGATCACAAAGGAATATCACAGAACCTAGCAGAATTCAAAATGGCTTTTGTTCACATAATTTATATTTTTATGAGTCTGTGGTGTTTTGGTTTGGTATTTTTTTCTTGAAAAAGCTTTATCATAAATGTTCATAACTCGAGATATTAATTTATCCTTCCAGATATAAATGCAAGAATAAATAAGAGAACATAAACTCAGGACCATCATTGGAACCGCAAAGAGATTCCATTTTTTCATTAAGCATGTGCAAGTCTGATCTTCATTTGGTATGAAAGAAAAATTATATTCTACTTTAACATATCAAATTTCAGCTTAATAAAGACTGGTCTAAAGTGTGATGTTAGTGGCTGGCAGGACTGAAATCATTTTGACCTTAGCAATGAGATGGCAGTTCTCATAAGAGGAAAAGTGAATAAACACATGCACACACACACACACACACACAGAGAGAAAACCTGTTTTTTATAATACATTGAATAAAAAATGCAAGTACATAAAACTACACAGAAAAAAAAAAATTATTTTTTGAGCTTGTTCACCCAAATCCATGCTAGGTTAATTTAGTGTTTTTGAAAATTCCTGTATAAATTTTCATACTATAATGTTGTAGAGAAAATGAGTCTCATTATTTAACAGACTCCCTGAAAAAAAAAAAAAAAGAATTGTAAAATTATTTTCACAAAGTCGAGTAGTGGCCTTTTTAACTCGTGAAGTTCATTAAAAGATCACTAATTATTTTGCATTAATATCTGACATATACAAAACAAAACATAGAGTAATATATTGGGATAAATTATCAAAAGTCTGAAATAGTTTGATTATGCTGTTTTATGTAAAGAGATATAGATGTTATTTAAGGAATCACCACTGAACTGGTCTGGCAGGAGGAAGAAAAAACAGATAAAAAACCTTGACAAGTAGGTGGTGCTCCGTCCATCTGGAGTCTTTCCCCTAGTCGGCATGTCAGAATCTCGTTACCCACCAGCGTAAAGCCTGGTTCACACTGGTACCTTATTATGTCTCCTGTTCAGAAAAACAACACAGGGCAAAACACACAAACAAAAGCAGCATTAAACAGCAATTAACTGGGACTTTTAGCTTTGAAAACATTATTGATTAATGAAGTTTCTTACCACCATATTATACAATGGGCTAAATGACCTCTGGCATAAACAACTTTGATTAGTCTAAGAAATGTGGTAAATGAGCTTTGTCTTGCACACTGTGCTTCATCTATCACTCCTTTCCACCACAGTATTTATTAGATAGTTTGCTAAGTTGTCTGGATTTGACTAATGCTATGTGAACCAAATGTCCACAGAGCTTTAAGCAATATAATTTATAGGATAACCATTATGGAACTAAATAAAAGGTCTAAGATCAAGTCTGTAATTCATATAATCCTGAGGGAAAAAAAAATTAAATAGCAAATGGATTTGTTGATGCTATCTAGATCTGGCACTCTGAAAAGACGACATTTTCATTTTTGAATTAAGAAACCAAAAATTCATATTGTTTTATATACCAATAAAAGTAAAAAACCATGCATATCCCAGCAGTTCTCTTTTGCCCATATTACAGAAAAAAAAAGAAAAAAAAAGTAATTTCTCTTTGTGACCTATATAAATAATCAAATATTGGTGTATATCCTAAAAAATTATTTTCTTTGCTGTCACGTGAGCCAAACTATCTCACCAGACATCTGAAATCAGATCATAAATGATATTACTTTGAAATATAGGTGGCTAAGTAATATTATTGACATGTCTCAGAAAGTCAATGTCATCCCCTTCTCTAATCCTCATAACTTTTAAAAATTTGATTTTACTTTTTAGGTCACAGAATATTAATTCTAGTACAAAATATACCATTGTCTACATGTTTTCTTATGGATTTTTTTGTTTCCTTCAGTGTAATATAATGTTTTATATTAAATACGATGAAAAATGTATTTTAAAATTAAGTCGATTACAAAGAGTTATTGTTACTTATATGTTATCTCTGAAACATGGATGGGATTCAGGATGCATAAGGAAGAGGAATGATTTCTAAAAAAATTTATTTTCAAATAAAAATCTAAAATGTAACAGGCATAATTTCCATTCTGAAAAGCACCCTGTGCACAGTAAGTTTATTTCATAAACAAATTTTGTGCTTTTATTTTATTTTGTTTTAATATTACCTATTTCAAATTCGTCATCCTCAGCTAGAATTTCAGCATTTGGGATATTTGCTGGAGGCTGGCAGACACGGAGCTGATAGGCTATAAACAGGAACAAAGCACAGTTGACATTCTCAAACTTAGTTATCATAGCCGTGAAATAACAGATTTAATATCCACATTAGCAGGATAACCATAAAAACTCAATTTATATTGAAACTTTCAAAAGAATCAAGAGAAAGGACATGAAAACATTAGATGTTGTGTCTGCATTCTAAATTAGTTATTTAGTTTTAGTGCTGAAATCCTCTTCATAAATAACATAAGAAGTTTAGAAGTGGTTGCCAATTTTATCACTTGAGCAATTCCAGTCAAAAAGTAAATATTTTTGTATTTCACTCATTGTTTTGCCTTTTTTTTTTTTCATGACACAATTTTACTTTTAAACTCTTCCACTTTTGAAACCTTGCAATAAATACAAGTTTTGGAATCCCAGAGATTCTACACCGAGGCAGCATAACCAATGGACAGAACCATTCTGAATGTGAAATTTCCTAATAAATAAACAGTCGTGGAGTACACATAACCTGTAGATAGTGTCAGAGAATAATACTGCTTTCAAAATTCTCATTTTAGTTTGACACGAAATAATGTTCTGAGACTTAGCACATGATGCAACAGCCAGGCAAGGTAACCACGTCAAATAAATAAAAAATAAGTAGGAAGTGTATGCAGAAGTGGTATACATTGATTTTTTTTTTTTCCCAGAGATCCAATGAAAATGGGCCCATGTTTGGAGACAGACAAAATACAATCTGATCTTAATACAATTAGGACATAAATCTGACAAAAGAAATCATTTTGACATATTTTTTACCTACAGCGTAGTCTTTCCTGTGTTAAAGTGTACGTTCAGGATGAAGTATGCTTGGTTTTCATTAATATTACATTTTTATACAGCATAGGTTTATATCATTTCTCTTCAGCACAAAATACCATCTATATATAGCAGATGGTAGTTCAGCTTCAGTAATACACATTCTTGGTTGCTTCATGTGATTGGATCCATTAGTACTCTAATTGGTCAAACTTTTGAAAATCACAAAATTTATACTGTAAGACCTTTTGTTACTAATGAGTCACTCTTATCTGATATCTTCCTATTACACTCCTTTTCTTCAATCAGGTAATGAAGATCTACTTTAATCAGTGAGTCAGAAAGCCAAACCAATTAAAACACACCAATTAAACAGGAAACAGCTGTGCTGTTTACATCTTAAGAAAAATAATAATAAAAATCGTGAGCATAATTAAAAATTGATTCAATAAAGGACTCCTACAATTTATCTCAAATGTCTCTCATTTTAGGGTATTAGGAGTATCATTATTTTTAATCCCAAAATTATTTATTTTAAATAAATTTTACTCCTTGCATTTATTTGACTCCTTGTCTGCCTTTCTTTAATTACTATAATTTTTGTTCAGATATGAAGGATCACAGACTCAAAGATACAGAGAGATTTATTTATCTTGACAGCATTAATACAAAAATAGTTTTAAGTTTCTTTATATGTAATCTTTGTGCTGCTCAGTTTGCATCTTTATTGCACATTAGGGCCCACACCTGTGTATGACAATTTTCACAACAAAAGAAACAAGTGAAAGGATATCTTTAGAGACACTTTAATACTAGCAAATTACTAAACCAGAAGAAATAGCCTCATGTTACTCCACAGGAGATTGGATACTAGTAAAAATGTGTTAACCAAAAGTGTTACCAAGCACTGGAACAGGCTGTCCAGGGAAGAAGTGGAGTCACCATCCCTGGAAGTATTTACAAGACATGTAAACAGTTATTTATCAACATGGTTTAGACGTAGAATTGGCAGTTTTGGGTTTATAGTTGGACTTGATGATTTAAAAGGTCTTTTCCAATCTGAATAAATCTATGATTCTATGAGCATTTTAGCATATGTTTGGTCATATATTGCTATATTAGTAAATATATATAGACTCATTAATGAATACAAAATGTCCTTTTGTCCTTTGCAATTTGATATATGCAATATAGATGCCAAGATTTGAAATAGAAATTCAGATTCCTCTCTGCCTACCCCTGCTGGAGTCTCTACACCATAATCAATTGCTGGTGGTTTTTTTTTCATTGTAGGCTTTATGTATTTTTCTGTTTTGTTTTGCTTAGCTTAAAGGTCCTTTAATCCCATACATTCTGTCTATCTGTATTCACTGCTGCCTTTAATAAGCCAAAAAGAACATCTTCTAGTCACAAAATTTGACCAGGATCCAGAAAACTGGATGTAGTCTTTTTGTGTTTCCTGGGATGTTCAATACAATGAGCCTTCACAAAGCACCCAAACCCACCCTTATTTCTCAATCTATTTTCTTGTAATTATAGCAATGTACAAGACACTTGGCCACAGAGTCTGGATGACTACAAAAAGAGGTAGAATTCAGTGAATTAATTCATACACATTTTCATTCAGTCAGTATTTAAATCAAGTTAATTAACATTAACTACATGATGTAGTTCACTATCATTGAACTATATAGTATAGTAAAGGATATATCACTGACATCTCTAAAAAAAACAAATATCCAAAATATCCAAATGTCAAAAAGAAATGTAATATCCTCCAACAACATTTAGGTTTCAAATACTTTTTAGAAGCATTGTAAAAAGTAAAAGTTTGTGCACCTTAAACTTTAGGATCTTGATGCCGTCTTCTTTGTTCATGTCTCATCATAGTGCAATCTTTTTATTTTTATTTGAATAATAGTAAATTTTAATATCTGGTCAAGAAATTAACTTATTTTCATCATTCATGTAGGTTCTTCATATGTTTGTATTACCCTAGTAGTGGTCAACCATATTAATAAAAGCAGCTCTCCTTAGAAAAAGCAACTGATTTTTTTTATGTCTTGTCAGCCTCCAGTGACCAGTAAAAACAGTGAAAAAGTTGAATTTGTCACACTTACCATGATAACTAAGTACAAAGAAGCCACTGGTAGTAAAGTCACTGTGAAACTTTATCAGAATCTGATTGGAAGTGCTATAGACCGATTCTAGTGCAGTGTTGCCACTAAATTGTCCAATTTGAGGGGAAGTTTGGTCTGGTCCATCCCTAAGAAAAACAAACAGAATAATTTTTTTTCTTTCTTTTCTTTCTTTCTTTGCTCCAAAAAATTAATATGATTTCTCTAAATTTTAAGTGAATGCACTAAATTTTCCCTAGATTATACTAAAAGGCATGAGACAACTAAAGATAAAATAGACAACAATGGCTAAAGACCTTCCTGTTTGTGGACTGAATATTAATTCAACCACCTTTTGAAAGTCAAATTCTTATTTTCTAATAAAAATTCCAGCCAATTCAAAAATACTGAATTTGTGATTGTACTTCATCTACTTGCCACAACCTCTGATCACATTTTTGTGGCCATCAGAAAATAAATAAAACTAATAACTGTTCATGTCCTCCAGTCTTTTGAATCTGATAATTTCTAGGAAAATTAAGAGATAAATAGTGTTGTTATAATTAATTAATAGGATAAATTAAAAAGATAAGAATGAATATTGGCTTTGGCAAAAATATACCCATAATGCTTACAGACTACTGAATACAAGATTCCCCTTGAAAACTTGATGTTGACATTAATAAATGAACATTTTATTTGCAATTCTTATTCTAAAATACTTTTAGATATGCTCTTTTGTCAGCATGTTTTAACCTAGCTTTTCTCCCCTAATTGTCAGTTTTAATGTTATTATTTAGAGTTTATAGTATATATGAATAGATAAGAATTGATTTAAAGTTTATTTTTATGAGTGATTTAGAGTTTTCACAATCAATGTGTTGCTGTGTTATGAATTTTATATAAACGGCCATGTCTTTTTGACTCAGAGAGTGTCATGGTTTTCTACTACAGGTAGGTATTAATATAATTATTGGTAGCTTTAACCAAAACTGAGTATGATATGCAGCTGATTAATTTCTTTAATCCTTTTTCATATAAATGCACTGATATTATTTTGTACTATTTATTATGATTTAGACAATACGTGTAATGCTTAAAAGATCATTACTGCCTTAGGGAGAAAAGAAATACTCATTTTAATAGAAAAATTAAATCAGATTTAATACTAAACAACAGTGGAACTGTACAGAGGACAGCATCATGATACAAGAGTATTAAATATTCATCCTAGCTTCCTTCCAGATTAGAACTGTCAAATAGTAAGCAATAGATGTTTTAAAGTTATTTTTTTCAATAGTTATTAGCATAATAAAAAAATAAAAATATGGAAATATTTTATTTTGAAAATTTTGTAGTAATATGTTTGTCCAAATTATGGCACATTGACCCTTTCATTTCTGTTTTAGCAGGGAAATTGTACGCTTGGAAGCATTTGAATTGTGAATCAGTTGGGGGTTTTTTGCATTGGAAACTGCTATAAAATTTTTTATTTGCACTATAAATAAAAAGTATCACAGAAATGGTGTAGGCTACATAATTAAATAGCCATCATGTATATAATACAATTTTTACACATGTGTACAAATGAGGACTAAAGCCATTAAATGTCTTCAAATATGTGGTGGAGGGATTAATGTGATAGGCTGCTGCTGAGGGTCATCATGCAGAGAGCCATAACAGACATGGATTCAAGTACACAGAGAATAGAATTTGTTTATAGTTATTGTTGGCTCAATTCATTTTGACACAAATACAAAAAGAGCCTCTCGTTTTATGTACTTTTAAGAATAAAAGAAGCCAATTTGGAAGAAATGAATGAAGTGTTGCCCTACTTTATTTTCTAGTAGTCCTTCTCTAAAACACTAATACATACATCTAAACTCCCTATCACTCCTTTCTTAAGTATTATTTCTCTTGATTGCTGATGAGTTTTTATGGCATACCTCTGTATGCTTTTCTTTCTCAGTTGACAAACTGAGACACACTTTGATTTTGTTTTTGATTTCTTGTCCAGTGTTATCTAGAGAATGGTCCATTGGAAACCATGGATTGGTGCAAGTCAGTTATTTTTCCTAGAGAGAACATCAGTTTCAAGGGGAAAATCACAAATCTATTATTTTAAATTCATATTTGGTTATGTAGTGTCACATGAAGATTAAACAAAAGCCAAAAGTTTTTTCTTACCAGACAGTTATGAAATCATATATTGGCTCTGTTTGGAGAACTGTGAAATTGATGTAAATTCCATTCCCAGGTGGTACTCTTACAAGCCAGAAGCAGTCTTGAAAATTTGGATACTCATCAGGGTATCCTGGAGAATATATGGTGCCATTCATTGCAGTTATGTTTCCTCCACACAGGGCTATAAAAAAGACACTTTTTTAAAATAGCCAGTAAATGCTTTTTGCCTTCTACTTAGACTATATAAAAGCTCTAGTTTTGAACACATTTGGTACACTTAACTTCATTGCATATGACCATATCTGTGCAAAGAAAACAGATTTTATTCAGCTTTGTGGAGAGTCAGAAGTATATTTTGACAGTATTTGTCAAATATAAAAGTAAAAAAAAATATAATTCTGATGCAACAAACACTATCAGAAGTGAAATTAAAGAAATATATATACATATAGGAGGGAATTCCCTGCACAGCTGAAAATTACTTTGTTAGGGCTTTGTGTAAACTCCAGCTACAAATTAGCAAAAAATCACACTAATTGTTTTCATGTATGGTCACAAGAAGATAGCCAACAAAATTAACATATGAAAGGAGGCACATACAAGGTTGAGGGGTGGGTGAAGATTAGAGGGGAACTTCAAGATTAAAACATTGTGTTCAACAGTATGAAGAGCAACTTTGCATTCATGGATATAAATTCTGGTACATAAAGTAAGAGTCCTCTCTGTAATTCATGTCCAAGAATGCTAATTTTAGACATCATACAGTACAAGAGTAACCATAAAGATTCTGGACATTCCTAACTATGTATTTCTGGAAAACTATTAGTCCAAACTGGATTATTTTCTCCATACAGATTTCAGATGTATGTTGAATATGACGCTGTCTGGTTATTACAGAAGAGAAATGTTATACAAGTCTAGCTCTGGAAAAGTAAGCAAAGCTTAAAATTGTATAATTTGCTTTAATTTACATACATTTATTTTGCCCACTCCACTCCACAAGGTGCATAGTATGGCAACAAAGATTTTCTAAAATATGTTCAAAAATCTTCAGCCAGAGCAGTTTTGACATAGAGGTTTAACATATAGGAATTATGCATTGTTTATATTTAACAAAAGCATATGTTAAGGTTTATGTCTATAAACTTTGGTGCTGAACTGTAGGGTAAGAAGTGACACTTCAACCATTCAGACACAACAGCTTGGGCACTGCTTTTCTTCTGCTTTAACCTTAAAGGCTCAAGGGGGTTTGAGCAGTACAGACAGAAATGGTTTTGCAGTCAGCTCTTAGGGGAGTGAAGACATGGTCTGCTGACTGTCAGAGAAAAAGACTTGGAAAAGAAGAGGGAACAGAATCCAAACAGGTTAAAGCAAGGGAGGTGACTTAAGAAGGGTAAGAGAGTGTTAGATGATGCTGAGCACAGGTTAAAGGAATATTAGGTGCATGGGTATGCAAGAAGAGAACAAAACTGTTTAAACAGAAGCAAGTTTAGTCATATTTAATTCACACTGTCTGCTTCAAGAAGTCTGAAGAATTAAAAAAGCCTTGGTATATCTTGTCTTACAATAAAGACATTAAAGGAAATACAAATTTAAGACATAGTGTATATTTCTGGTACTAGGCATACACAAAAAAGCCACCTTCATTTTAATACTTTTGAACAAAAAGCCTTTATCTCAAATAAAACCAAGTGAAACTAGAAGATAACTCATTATCCTTTTGATGCAACAATAAAACAAAGAAAACAACAAAAAAAGAAAATCAACTCAAAAATATCTGTAGCATATAAAAATGTCACAAACCCTTTACTAAAAATACCACAGTAAGTATCAGCACTAAACCCCATGTAATTTACGAAATTTGTCTAGGAGCTGAGTAGTATTGACAGTCTGTAATCATGCAGCAAACATGCATCTTAGATCCCTATTATCAAGTTGGTGGATTTTTTTAGTCTTCATTTTTCATATCAAATTAAGTAGAAACAAAGAACATTCACCCACTGTTCAGGAACTTCATCAAAATTGATACTCAGAGAAACAACATGCTTTGGACATCTTAGAATTACTAATTAATTTATTGGTTCCAGTAAGATATTTCAAAGAAACAGAATGCCTGCATTCAATAAATTGTTTCAATTTTGAGGAACAGAAAATACAGCTAGAACTAACTAACAGGAAAAGCTAAGTGTTTAGCAGCTAAGACATGAACTATGAAAGCATTACTGTTGCACAGGATCCAGAAAATGGGTGGTGAAACTTAAATACAATGAATTAACTTCTTCCCCTTTAAAAAAAAAAAAAAGACAATGTAGGTGTCATCTGTCTTTTATATTATAAGGCTTCCCCTTCTGCATTCAGTACCAGTTAGGTCCTAATTTAGCTACCACATCCCCCTGAAATTCCTAAGGCTCACTTGAGTCCAGCAGGAATTTTGAGTAATGAGGTTTCTCATTTAAGTATCTAAATTTGGGTACATGGTGCAAAATATAATGAAAAAAATCCAGAAAACAGGAGAGCTTTTTATTTTCTATTTGGGTGGTTGCATTTGGCTTTGGAGTTTTTTTTGGTTTTTTTTTTTTTTGGTTTTTTTGGAGATGAGGTGCTGTTCTGTTGTTGTTGGGGTTTTTTATTTGGGCATTTCTCTCCTACATGATCATGAGGATCCCATTCTCAATGCTGTTTCACCATTCACTATAGAGGGAAGCTAAGCCTTTAAGTGAAGGATTGACATTCTTTGGCCTGCTGCTTAGAGACAGGTTCCTTTCAGTTTATATTTTCTCTTTTAGCATAGCTAGGGAAGGAATAAACACTTCAGAACCATCCCAGTAATTCTCCTTAAAATTATGGCTTGAATGTCTCCTTAAAATAATAGCTGTGTTACAGTTCTTTGAACCTTCTTTTTTGTTTCAAGCACAAGTGAAAAAACAAATGTAAAATGTTAAAAACAAAAGTAATTAAAAAAATCCCATTCAGAAAAAAAGTATGTACAAACGATTTCACTGAGCACTGACTGAAGGACATGTTCATTATAGACCAACTTTAACATTTCTTTCTAACTGATAAGAAAGAACATAAGTGTCCAGAACTGGTAAATTCAACTTTTGAATCCTTTTTTCTTAATTTAGTCCACAGTTTTTACTACATAGCCTCACCTAATTTAAAAGCAGCATGGCTCTCCACATTCCAGACTTAAAGCTTAACTTTCCAAAAATAAACTTATTATCGCAGATAAATTTTCAGAGATTTCATCACAAAACATTTCAGATTCTCTACTAAAATTTTAATGGGCAAAATTGACTACTTCCTTTGCAAAGACCACATGGTAAAAATACAGGCCTCTGTAAATCAAAAATCTGAAATTACTTCAGTTAAGTGTCTTAGGAAGACTTTCAAATGATGAAGGGTTTCTCAGTCACCTGGAACGTACCTTCACATCTGGGGAGAGGATGATTCCAATTGCGGCTGATGCCATGAAGGCAAGTCAGAGCTGAATTTCCAATCAACGTGTAGCCAGGAAAACACTCAAATGAAATAGTTTGTCCCACAGTAAAGTCATTTCCAATAACAAAGCCATTACGAAATGGTCGAGGATCAGGACAGCTTTGTAGCTGATATGCTGAAATAAATAATAATAATGGTGGAAAAATCAGTAAAATAGAAATTCTGATTCTATCAATAATAATAGATTTTAATTAGAATAAAATTAAAAGTCATGGACAGCCTATATGTTGGGAACTAAAGTTCCATAATGGTGACAATAAAATAGTTTATTTTACACCTGGAGAAGTACAGTAAAACCAGCTATGCTTCTGTGCTGCTCAATAACATTTATTTTTGCTGTTTGAAGATAGTATTCTGAGATAGATGAAATATTTTTCTAATCTAATAGGAGTTGTCAAGTTTTACATTCTTCAGTTTAAGGAAAAAGAGAAATAAACATGTCGATACTTTCATTTGTTTTCCCCAGAAGAACTAAAAGGCTCTATATTGAACTGGAATATGTAAGACTTTGTAGTGAAAAAGTACAATTTGAAAACAAGCCTTTCTCACACATTTTGGTGATTTTTTTCCAAGAAGATTTGAACCATTGTCTTCTTACCAATGTGAGAACAAATAATCTGTGTATAGTCTCAAGTATAAGAATATCATGTCATATATGTTTGAAAGAATCAGTTCTGTCTTCTGTGGTTAGAACCAGACAGAAAAGAAAGACAGCAAAGAATTTACCAGTGTTTTGACAAATCACAGCATCTCCAAAATTATTACTGTTGCTATTAATACTATAAGGTCTTTGGTTTTTACTGTCCTTAGCACTTAGGCCACAAATTGACTTTTTCTTTAAAAGATAATTATTTTTAAAGTGTCTCACTTCCAGAATGTTACACAGAGTTCAAGTAAATTTGGACTTGTTACTATTAAAAGAGTAATAGGAGACTGCTCTAAAGTAAAATCTCTTTAAATCACACTTAGGTGTTATTCATATAATGAAAACAGGTCTACTTTAAAATACACATTTGACCTTTTTTCATGAACAGTGGTGATCTAATCCCTTTTAAATGAAAATGCAATTCTATAAATAGAACTATGATCTCGTGATCTTCACCAGCTCAGCATGACCTACTTGGGTACAAAGAACAAGAACCTTCATGGAAGTGGTGAACTAAGAAATAAAATGGATTTGGAGATTTTTGGATTGGCATTAATTTGCACAAACCTACATACAGTAATACAAAACAGTATTTAGATGTATACCTTCTACAACCCATTACACAAAATTAAAGTTCTAGTATGCTTCCAAACATTGAATAGAGATGTTTCTTTTGTAAAAGCATGCAATGTAAATTAATATGCCAGTCAGCTTCAGATATTGGCAATTATCTGTTTGCTGACATTTGACCTGATTTTAAAGAAAAAATATGCAATTAATTGTTTTTTTCATCTTTCTTCATTCTCTGTTTTATCTCAATGTTTAAAGCTTGGCCCTGAAACACATAAAATCTTTCATATTTATTTTTAGAAATCCTCAAAACTCTATAGAATCTTTAATTGCCATCTTGTTCTCTCATAAGAATGTCCAAATCTCACCTTGATATACAATATGAAATCCTTGTTTATTCTGGGAGTAATCACTGTGAAAGTATAGGCTGGTTTCATGAGTTGTGCTGAACAGAGAGGCTGGTAGCTGAGGGCCACTTAGTCTCCCAATAACAGTGCTAGTTTCTGTAGATCCACTCCTAACTTCTAAGTAATCATGTATGGTCTCCGTTGAGAAATTCAAAAATTGCAAATGGACACCTGAAAAACATTGTCAGTAAATAAACACCACCAGAACCAAAGCCAGGAGGGAAAATAAAGTGTGTACATCTTACACTGATAATCACAGAAAACAACCAGTGGAAATCCATGTGCTAACTGGCAACCATCTGGGTATTTTGCAGTCCTGATGTGTGTGGGGCTGTACATTTGGCAGAAAACTTTAAGTTGGACTAGATGGTGAGCAGAAGGGCCTCAGGTCCAGCTCAGGTTATCAGGCAGGCAGAGCCTTTGCTGGTACCCCATGGACTTGTGAAAGCAGAGGGCATGGGGAACATGGGTGACTGCTCCACACACTGACTCTGGTCTGTAATGGTTTTGGTGACAGAAATTTCTGATTATTTGGTTTAGTAAGGAATAGGAAGGCAGATTACTATCAATTAGCAAGTTATTTCTCCTAATCTGGTGATGTATTACAAAAATTATGCAGCATGAGAAGAAAATTCTATGCACTGAATACTTATAGGGCTCTTAAATATTTTCCTGTTTCTAACATATTTCTGTATAAGTTACAACCAAGAAAATTTTGTATTGTGTCTGTATCTGGATCTATTGCAACTATGGCATGACAATGCAGTAGCTACATCAGAAAGATGATTGAGTCCTACTGGTGTTTCTGGCAAAGACAACACAATTTCATATAAAACTGAAAGTAAAAGATATAACGTCAGATAAATTATTGAAAGTCATGAATAGTTTTGTAACTCCCAAACTATAATACCTAAATAGTGTTTCTCACTGTCTTTTACAACTTTCACCCCAGATACCACGTAAAGTTTATGAAAAATTTTCTGAAGCATGAAACAGTTTATATGCAAGTTAGGTGCATAATTAAATTACTCATACCCTGATAATTTCTGTCTTGCTTTATCTGAAGACAGTCTATAAGTGATAAGAAATGTTTTTAAGTATCATTCTTTGACTTTGTCAGCCTTACAAATATTTTCTACACAGATAATCAAGCTATATTCAGTCTTTGCTTTTATCACAATATTTTGGCCTTTTATTTGATCCTATGAATCATACACTTTTCCAAAGTTTAAGCCATCATTAATAACAGCCAGCTCATTTAACCTTGCTGTCAGTTTTCTCCTCTTTCACCAACTTTTTTTGATACAAAAGTAGTAATATATTTTCACACATCATCCTGCTCTCTGTATTGCACTGTCTTTCTCTTCAAGTTTCTGAACCACATCGATCTTCAAAAGTATTCATCCATTGCTCTGCCAGTAGTACCTGCCTCTACTTGTCTGAACTTCAGCTTGTTAGACTGATTATTTTTTCTATGCCTTTTGCAGTTTGGATATCCTGCTTGAAAGAGTAGTTAATATATTTATATTTGCACAGTGTCCTTGGTAAAAATATTACACCATTAGCTAATATACAGTGGAGAAGCTTATGATAAGTAACTTATAAATGGGAGAAAATCTTCCTAAAAAGCTTTAAACAGTGGAAGTCTATAAAAGGTTCCCATGATGGTATTTTTCAGTTCTTCTGTTTACTACACAGAAGAGTTGGAAGTGCTTCCACTTGAACAGAGTCACAGCATCACTAAAACCAGTTTTAGCCATCACTACTCCAAATATAATATTTTTCCTTTTCTTCAGTGAAATTTTATTTTAATATTCAATTTAGCTTCAAACATATCTCACTTAAAAAAGGTAAAAAACATCAACCATGTTTCAATCTGTGCAGCTTTAGTTTTCTTCTATAAAATGCATAATTTCATTTTCCTATACATGAACTGGAAAACAGTTCATAAATCCAGTGAATAAACTTCAGTTGGTACAATGCAGTTCAGAACTACTGATTTTGGTGGTTAAACTTATCCAAGAAACTGTTTCCAAAATTTCAGTAGTGGAATCTCCTGCCTAATGGAAGGCAAACTAAATAATTTGTTAATAATGTAGAGTGTAAATAGCAGTCTGAAGAGTTAAGTTAGAGTTACTGGACACATAAGCCTGGCAGAATGCAAGCAAAGAAAACAGAGTAAGGAGTCAGTACAGGAAAAGAGACAGGATATCAGTAAAGTGTATTGGGGATAAAAAGATAGCAGGTTCTGGATACAGGTGAACATACCATTTTATTAAATTTGAAATTTAAGCAGTATTTCAGATTTTTATTATTTCTTCTTTATTAGCAAATGTCTTTGGAATCATCTGTCAAAATATCCTCTTCCCTTATATCTCTGAATATTCTTTTCTCCTGTGTATTTGATCCAGAAATAATACGCCTGCTACTGCTGTAAGTTTTTGTTTTTTTTTTTTTTGATAACTTAACAAGTAGAAATCTATTTGTGATTCTAGACAGGACTGTGACTCATAATGAGGCACTACAAATTGTCCCATCAGGCTATCTAAAAATTCAGGTAGCGGCAGAGTTAAAGTGTCAATGTTATTTCTATAAAACGCTAAGACAAAAAAAAAAAATTATTGACTGTAATCTTGTGTGTTTTGAACAAAATACAAACAAACAAATTGGGTTCTATATGAAATCCCTCTTCTAATAAAATGAATTTCCCCCAGATAGGTTTGGTTAAGTGAATGTTATAGAACATTTAATATTCTTCAATATAAATGACCCATGCAGAACAATTGGCTTTAATATAAATCATAAGTGAACCAGGTTGATGGGATTTCTAATAAAAAAACCACAGAATTTATTTTAAAAAGGGGAGGGAAAGAATATGATCATATTTAGAAGAGAATGCTATTGGAATGTCATAGTCTGGAAGAACCAGAGATTCTGTATCATCAAGTAAAGAATATGGCAGAAGATGGCATGTATAAAATAGGAAACAACAAGGTCTGTCTAAGACAACCAGAATGCCATTAAACTAGCATATTATGAAAAAAATCTAAGTGCACATGCTCCTTAAAAAAGTGCCACGTGTTAAAATATCAGACAGGACAATTCTACTGGCTAGATTCAAATAAAAATTTCACAAAAAAATATGCATAGGATCCCCCCAAAGCTGCTCAAGGTGTTAGCCAATGTAACTAAAATGCAGATAGTACCTATACAAAACCATACTGAAATAAGAGAAGTTCCAGAGACTTGAAAAAGTCTGAATATATATTAGTCCTTAAGACAATAAAAAGGACCCAGGAAATGGCAACTACAGGTTCGCTGCAGTCCTTGGAAAAATTATGGAACTTTTTTTTCTGGAGGCAATTTCCAAACATATAAGAGACAAAAAGACACTTAGGAGCATTCATCATGGATTTTCTAACAGAAAATAACAGTTAATTAACCATTATATCCTTCTATTATTAAATTGACAAAGGGATAAAAGTGTATATAATATACTTTCACCCTGCTATGGCTTTTGACTTGGTCTATAACATTCTCATCTGAAAGCTGAACATCCATGAGCTTGATGAATGGAAAGGAAGTCAGCTAAAAATTAACATAACTTTAAGGTTCCAAGGGTGATAATCAGCCGTTCAATGGTTGGCAGCCAGTAACAAACACAATTTTCTGTGGGTTGCTATGGTAGCTTATACTAGTTTATGCCATCAGAAGAGACTTAGAAAATGAGAATGCATCCTCAACAAATATGTGGACAATACTAAACTATGGATGGCTTATGGATGATATATCAAACAGCACAATTTTTGTCTGAAGAACACTAAAATCTTATGGACTGAGTAAATAAATGCTTCTTAAAGGTTTGCACACGGAGAGGTGCAAAATACTACATCTGGAGTACAACATCCTTATCTGTTACAAGCTGGGGATTGATTAGATTAGTAGCAGCCCCAGTGAGACATTTCCACCAGTCGTGGGATTGATCCAGTGCTTCTGACAATTCTACTCTGAGTGGGAAGTTTGACAGCTTTAGGTGAGAGGGTTCTACACATTTCTCTGCTGCTATGAGTTTCACCTAGGAGATGCAAAGAAGCTTAATGATATAATAATTAATTAAAATGTAGATTTAACTTCTAAATTGACTTGGTGTGGAATATTCGTGATAGCTATTTTTTGTTGGTTTATGATTTCATAAAAAGAGAAATCAGTCCTGTAAAGTTAGAAAATTGTGCTGAATTCTAATTAAACATTTTTTTCTTTATCAGAAAATATTGACATATATTAAATGAAAACCCCAACATTTTGTAGCTTTTCTATTTTAAATCATTCTTTTAAGATTTTGTTACTTTTTCAAATGAATTATAATTACTTTGGTTTTTTTTGCTGGCATAAAGATTAACAATATTTTAAAATCTATGTTCAGTGTTTTGTACACATAAAAACACAATTTTAAATCCATAAAACAACACATACCAAACCCAATAGGCAGTTTTATTGTCCATGTACAATCCAAACTGCTAGGATAGTTACCAGGAAACCCTGGACTGAGAATCACTCCACTGAAGTCTGACATGCCACCACCACATTGTGCTAAAAAAAAAAAAAACAAACAAAAAAACCAAAAATATTAATACCTAGGGTTATGTTTAAACAAATACACAAACATATTGTTACCACTAAATATCTGAAATTAATTTACAGGTAGGTATCTTGCAAACTTGTAACTGAATTGAGAAGATTTTAACTTGGGGAATGCATGCACACAAAATAGAACAGATTAAAGAATCCCAGGATCCTTTAGATTGCAAAAGACCTCCAAAATTATTGACTCCAACTTCTGACTGATCATCACCTTGCTCATTAGACTATGGCACTAAATTCCACATCCAACCACTTCCTGAACACCCACAGGGATAGTGACTCCACCATATTCCTGGGCAGCCCATTCTGTGAAGAAATGATCTGAAATTCCTGACCACCTTTCCCATTAAGAGATTCTTCCTGATGGCCAACCTGAACCACCCCAGGTGAGTCTTGAGGCTCTGCACTCTCATCCTGTCAGTGGCTGCCTGGGAGAAGAAACCAATCCCACCTGGCTACAGCCTCCTTTCAAGGAATTGTAGAGTGATAAAGTCTTCCCTGAGTCTCCTTTTCTCCTGGCTAAACACCCCCAGCTCCCTCAGCCACTCCTCATAAGTCTTGTGCTTCCACCTGTTGTGGATGCAGGCGAACCCAGTGGGAAGAAGTGACGATGTCTGACTCAGTTCAGAAGGCTGAATTATTTCTTTATTATAATTATGATAAAATACATTAATATACTATATAAAAGGAGGATACTAAAAACAACATACTACTTTCTCCTACTCTAACTCTAATCTAACTAACTCGTGACCCTGCTTGCGAGAGTCCAGACACAGGTGGATTGGATTGTCCATCAGGCTCAAACAATCCTCACCAGAATCCAATCAAGCACGCACTCCAGGTAAACAATTCTCCAAACACATTCCACATAGGAAAAACAAGGAGCAGAAATAGAAATTGTTTTCTCTTCCATTTCTCTCTGTGCACCTCTAGGAAAAATCCTAAGAGTGAGAGAAATGTGCTTGCCACATCCACCAGCGTCCTTTCCCCAGCGCTCGCTCTGCGGTCTGTCTGCAAGAGCTGTCCTTGTGCGGGGCAAGCAGCACACACCAGCTGATAGCAGCACGGAGACAATTGTGCATGTTTGTAAAGGAGCATCTGAATAATATAACGTGATGTATTATAAGAAGACTTGGTATTAAAAGCTATTCAAGACACCTTTTAAAAACTGCGTTTGTATCCTTTTGTTCTAAAAATGAGATTAAATAAACAAACTTAGAAAAGTAAACATACACATACTTCCAGAAATTAAGCTAAATTTATATCTTAATTTTATTTTTGTTTTCAGGCATGACAACAGTAAATAAAATTACTTAGATGTCCATATTACAATAAAAGGTGGTAATTATGATAAATAAAACTTTGCTTAGAAGCTTTGTCCAAATAAAATTTGCGACAGCATTTGAAACACAAGTAAAAATCATTACTTGCATAAAAAAGGAAAATATATTAAAAAAATCTCTAAAATTTCAGCATAACATCTTTATCTTCAGAATTTAACAAGAGCAGTGCAATTATAATATCAGACTTCCTAACCATATGTTAATGCATAATGACAAAAACTGAAGACTAACTCCTGAAAAAATTCTTACAAATATCTCAACCTTATTGAATATTTATAAATTCTAAGCTGAGGGAACTCAGTACCTCACAGGAGGTTTGTAACACCCTAGAGGATTAAGAACGGGATTATGTGATGCAGCTCAAGAGGATATATATTAACTGTCTTGAAGAAAAGCAAAACAAAAAAAATCTTTAATAAGATCTACAGCATCCTGCTTTCCATATATTCAAGATTACAAATCTTGATAACTTTTACTGTTAAGAGAATCCAAACAAAAAGGCATTTCTACACAGTGAAAGAGATTATGACTAGAAAGAGTTTTACATCCCTCACATTTATTTATGATATAAAAGGAGTATATTTAAATGCACTTCACAGGTTTCATTTTGGTTTCTGACAGGTTTTCAGTGCTTTTCCCAAATATATTATGGACATATGTATAATTTAACTTGAAAAATAATGTATCTTCTGAAATTGAGTACACATGCTTATGTTGAATTCACTAGAGATGAAAGTGTAATGTTATTCCTATTTTAGTATCTTCTACAATTGCCATTACTCTTCTGGAGAAATGAGTCCTAAATAAATTAGCTGCATTGCAAGGGTCTCTGGAGGTGTCATTCCTGATAATGAATTGATGCTATATCTGACTAGAACATATAGAATCATGCAATAGAATAGTTTGGGTTGAAAGGGACAATGTGTATTCTTTTTACTGCTTAGACATTTCAGAAAAGATTTGTCAACATTAGTGTGCAGCAGCCTTTGAAAATCTCTAATTTAATTTGACCATTTTCACATTTAATTAAGTTCCTCCAATTCTCCCAATTCTTTCCTCTACATGCATCTATTATTTTTGAGTTTTCTGGTTTCCTCATTCTGACATATTTAAGAAAAATGATGTAAGTTGAACATACCTAAACATATTGGAATGGGATAATTCCATCTTCTTACTGGTCCAGGCATACAAGTGATATGTGAATGTCCCTAAAATGACACAATATTTGCTAATTCATAAAAAAATATACAGTATACAGCACATTAGTATTTAAACAAAAAGAATGTATAATTTAAATCATCATCAAAGTACACAAAAACAAAAAGGTATAGTATTTACATTGTACACTGTGGATTGTATCATGCCTTCAATACAGCAGAGAAGACTGTAGCTGTTAGTTCACTACATGATGGTGTCTATGCCATTAATATTATTTCTTACAGTATCACGGAATCCAGCTGAATCCTCTGCTTCTTTCAGTACAAAACAAGGGTCTGGAAACTACAGATCTAACTGCAGCAATATTTTCATATTGTAGGTGTACATCATTTGTTGAACATGATGAAACTATACTATACTATCAATTATGTTAAGTGCTGACTTTACATCTTAAACTCATCATAGACACATCCTCTATGTTGTTCAGTGGCCTCATGTAATTATAATTGTCTTCCAGAGAAAGCAAACAAAAATGGAAAATCTTAAAAGAAAACTGTATTTTGGATATCTTTCAAAACCATCTAGTCAGACTGCAAAAGTCAGAAAAACTGTATGGTGAGAAGAAACTTTACATGTGTGTTTGCACAGTCTATGCTCCTAAATTCTTTATTTTCTATACTTTTTATTTTCTTGATTTCAGCCATTTACTGTGGCTTATCTGTTCACACCCAATTGTATTTAAGGTGGGATTTAAAGCAAAGAAGCAAAAAAATATTTCTCAGGCTGTTTCCCAAAGTGGCCAGTTAAAACCAGGCAACATAAGAAGAAAAGTTCAATAGTCATTCTCAGAGCTGCAATCACAGAACATGTGTTTCATCTATTCTTGAAATGCTAGAAATCTGCAGGCATGGCTAAGAATTCTATCTTGAAGGAGAACTTGGGATATGGGTCCCAAATCCAAACAGCACCTGAAATCTGTAAGCAGACATGACTACTCTGTTTCAATCACTATACATAAACTAGGCTTTTTTTTTTTGACAACCAATATAATTTAATTTCTATTTTTGATGCAGCACATATAAACCCAGCATCTAGGTTTTCACAGAATTATGTAAAATAAATGTTTGAAATTATAAGCATTTTTAAATCTTCATTTAGTTAGTCTGACATCAATACATGTTATAGGTGAGACTGATATTAATTGCATCTTTTGCTAAAGTGTCCATTATCAGTTCATAATGTGCTGTTATATAGAAATTATATTCTCTCTATAAACTTTTATTTTTGCAGTCCTTGGGTAATGTAATCATTTTCTGTCCTTTTGGCTCTCAAAGAGCTAAATAATAAAAGCCTGTAGAATCTGCAAACTCTTTTTGTGGAGTCCCAAGTAAAAACAATACTTGGTTTTGGATCTGATTCTATGGCAAAACTGTACAAGTTCCTTCCTATAGGCAGACAGGTCCCTACTGATGATTTACAATCACTGTATTTCCCCTGGATATACCTTTTGCTAGTGCAAGGACATTTCAAATTTACTTGGCAAAAATACACCCCTATTTGATAAACATTTTGGAGAAAAAAACCTCAAGAAATTGCTGAAAGAAAACAACTGACACTATCTGATTTCCTAAGACAAACAATTATTTCTTTCCCTTTTTTTATTCTTAGTACTCCTATTCACTTACTTTCATTTTCCTCCTTTGCATAGAGGAATACTGTTAATTATTCATCAAGTGATTATAACTTAATTTAGCCATAATGGTTCATCTATAATTATCAAAGACCTATCAATAATAGATAACAACCTATATCACTAGTACAGAAGAATCAAGCCATACACTTCTGATGTAATATTTGGATAGTTTCTAATTTACTGTCTGGTAGAAATCAAACACTCCTGTAAACTTATCATGTGTACACAATTCCTGAAGAGTTCAGCATCCATTCTTTACTGACAGATCCAAACATAACCATGTTAAAGAACTGAAAGGCACCATTTGAAATAGGAGACTTGGCTTACCTGCAGAGAATAACCCTGGTCACACTGGAAAGACACCACGTCTCCAACCATGTACCTATCTCCAATTTTCATCCCATTACTTGGTGTCTGCGGTTCAGGACAAGAATCCAAACCTATAGCTGAGAAAAACAGAGAAGTTTAGTCATGCTAATGAACATAAAATTGTTATTTAGAATAACATAGGATTGTGTACAGTACTCATGGGCACAGTGTGCCGATTTAGGTTCTCTTGGGAATCAGTAGCTGTCTGTGGACAAGAAGCATATTATTTCAAAACAACTGTGTTCAAGGAAAAAAATCTTTCCTGAGTAAAGGAAAAGGATCAGTGTGGCAACAAACACTTTCCAACCTGTACTCGCAGTTCTAAAATTCCATTATTTGCTGGCACAGACTTATCAATTTCTACCTCCAGTCTCACTCCTAATTACAGGCTTCATCATTCAGACTGGGAACACCTCTGCTATGCTTCACCAGGATGTGCTCTAGGGGAGGCTGGCCAACACTACACGAACTGCAAAACATTGGAAGAACAGTACAAAGTAAAAGTGCTCTCCAGTATTCCATCCTCCACAAGTCTGACTCAACTCCTTGATTCATTTATACACACACAGAGAATAAATATTTGCATCAGACTTCATCTGATCTGCTGTGTTTAAAGAAGCACCTATAGAGCTATAACACTGGTATTTTGAATTTCTGATTGCAATGGAAGCTTGTTTGCCAAGATATCACATGCTTTTTTCATGGTCATCAAAAAGAGAAAATGTTTTTCCTTACATCTACCCAAGAAGGTCCAGGAATGTAAGAAAGTATAATCAACTAGTTGCTTTCTTTTCGTACTGTAAGAATTACAGCCTACTTGTGAAGTCAGGACTATTACATAACTGATCATCAGTACACAGGATAATAGAGAAATGTTGTGGGATTCAATGATGGCCACCTACTACCTCAGAACACTATCAAAATCTGTATGTTTTAAAACTTACTAAAGTAACTGATCACTTCATGTAAGATTTTCACTAAGTAAAAATTACCATCTTAAAATAGTGCATTTTTATACAATATGACAGATGAAAGCTAACGAAAATTTTTAGTTTTCAAATTCTATTTTTTATTCTCTAGAGAAGAGCAAAGAACAGGTTTTGACTGTTACTGTTGTACCTAGATCCTCCTTTTACACTTCAGCCACTAGAGTGTGATCCAGTTAATGTGCAAAGCACGAATACAAAATAACCACTGTGCTTGGCTCACACAGATGATTGCTTATAATTTGTTTTGGACAGTTAAACTAAGAATTAGCAGTTTCCAGTTTCTGAACCTTCAGCTGAAATGTGAAACCTGTGTAAATACTCAGGTCATGCAAAGGCAAATGAGTTCATCTAAATGCCTTTCTCAGGCTACATTAGCAGCCCAAGCCACATTCACAGGTATTCATCCTATTGTCTCTAACTTCAATTAATAAAATAATATTTGGGAAAAAAAATACAGTCTGAATGTCTACAATACCTTTCAATAAACTGAAATGAATTTTGACAGCTTCTCAGCTGAGGACTTGTTCAGAACTTTGGAGTGTCGTGATATTTATTCAGGTCATAACTGTACTCATATTAATAAACTGCAGTCTGTTCATTATTGATTTATTTGTGATGCATGAATACTCTCTTGAACTACCATATACTACTCTCACAGTAAAATATGTTAAATTATTGAACTTTCATAGCCAATGGCAATAAGAAGAGATTTTAACGTAGGCATTCATTGAAAACATACTTTCAGTATCTTCTACTTTTCAGATACGAATAATTGTGTATAAAGAAAAAGAAGCTATTTGATGCTGTCTTGCCCTTCTCCAGAAGCTCCTGTGAAGCTCAACACAAAAATCTACCAATGAAATTTTCAATAATACAAAACTTTAGTCAGAGAAAATGAGCAATAAATAAAAATTGTTATAGTGGTGTAAAATCATATAAACATTATGAAAGTGTTTAACAAAGCATTCTGTAGTATTAGTTAGAAAAGTTCAAGTGATATAATGTATTTTCAATGCAATATATTTTTGTATTTAAGATGTCCACTGGAATACAGAAAATTAATGTTATGGATAAAATAATTTAAGAATTCAACAGAGAAATAAAAATATGATTAAAAAACATTAGAGATAAGAACACTATTCAGTTTCAGAACATGAACACTTAATTCTTTATGTCAAAGTATCATTTACTTGTGTTAAAATATTTCTTCAACAACAAAGTTCCTTCTATTTTCTTTTACTTTTATATTCACATTTGGATTTTTTAGAAGCTCAAAAGATAATCTCTAGCAGACAGGACAAAAAACAATTCATGGGGATTGATGAAAAGAGATATTGGAAATGAAACAGAATGAAACCTTCTCAGAGAAATCTGTTGCTGAAACAAAAAAGTAATCATTTTGGCAAATGGGGTGTACTTGTGTCCCCTAGAATAGATGAAATAGACTTGGAAGATGCGCTACAATTTAGACAAAACCAATCTTTATGGCAACATCACTTGAAAAACAATATCAAACTTCCACTCTGATGGGATTTTGCATGAGAACCATGTACCATATTTCAAAGACCAAGACTTTAAGTTAGTTGATTCCTCATGGTGTCCTTGGCCATCACGTGCTCCAACTAAATGAAATATATTTATGAAACACTTACATTAAAATTTTACCATTACTTTCCATTTACTAACTATTTTTATAAACATAATCACAGACTTTAGAGCAGGACTTGCTGTCTAAGAGTCAGATATGACTAAGACAATTGAAGAGAGAAATTCTGCATCTCCTTCCTTCTGGAGAAATTTCTCCATAAATGCAGCAGTTTTGTGAGTCCTGGATATGCAAGAAAACATACTATTTGTTGTAGAAAAATGCAAGAGACAAAAATCCAAAATGCACACAAGGTACAGTTTCTGTTGTCTTTCTTCCTAGCAATGATGACAAAGTGTTGTCCCTTCTTTTAATCTCCCATACGAAATTCATGATTCAGCTTAATGCAGAATTTCCATAGTCTCTTCTTGAAAAACAATTGAACAACAGATGAAAAAAAAATCATAAATCTTTCACAGGTAATAGAGACTATGTCTTTCCTGGAGAAGAGTGGAGGAGTAAGAGTCATGGATTCAAGGAGTGAAAGAAGCTGGTGCCTAGGACTTGAAATCTGCACTAAGCAACTAACTATAAGGTTTCAGGACAGATGACCCCAGCTGAACAAATTCCATACTATATGACCCCATGCTCAGCAGATAAATTAAGGGGAAAACTGGCTGGGGACTGTTGCTTGTGAGCTGGCTGGGTATCAGTAGTGGGTGGTGAGCAACTGCATTGTGCATCACCTGTTTTGTATATTTTATTTCATTATTATTATTATTTCCCCTCCCGTTTCTGTTCTATTAAACTGTTTTTATCTCAACCCACAAATTTGTTTTTTTCCATATCTGCTCCCCATCCCCTAGATGGGGAGGGAAGTGTGCAAGTAGCTTTATGGTGCTTAGTTGCTGTCTGGATTAAATCACAAGAGACTGAAGGATATTTTAATCACATATCTCTATCACTTGCACAAGAAAAGTAAATTTATCATTTATCTTGCAAAGCAGCATATTTCACTAAGCTACTGGTTAATTGGATATCTACTGAGAGACATCAATATTATTTCCTGAATCACAAATTTTCAACATATACTTGGGTTTATACACAGACAAAAAACATTGCCTTTGTTCAGATTCACATATACATCTCTGTATAAATCCATACACACAAATTTGGTTATTGTTCTTGACATGGACCAATACTTTAAATAGTGTACTGTTAATCTTTTCTTTTTTTAAAGGTGGAAGTTGTACATGGGCAGTATATTACACATATTATTTGGACATGTGGAAATACAAAGATGCAATTTCACTTTCACTAAATTTGGACTAATTTTATTTCATTTTCATATCTTCCTGATGTTTTTTTCTCATCTGAAGTTGTAAGCAGCTGAGAGACTATCTGCATTTCAAGGAAATGGCAGGATAATTTTACCTATAATTAATGTTTAGTTATAGACAAGTGATCAGGCAGTAATTTTGCAAGGCTGTGTTCTCCATCTGGCTAATCAGACAACCAGAGCATAGGATTTCCATATGGTAAAACTGACAAGAAATAACTGTGACACAATTATGCAGATCAGACACCAGAACCAATATAAGCAGAGGGAACCACACAGCTGATGATTGCCAGAATTCCTGTCAGTCATCTGAGACAAAGACATTCAGACAAAAAGCAAGTTTATAACTACAGCCTTTTCCACTGGTGGAGTACTCAGCAATAATAAAAACCATTTGAAATAATTCAGTGTTCTCACCAACCTGCAGGCATTTCTCACTTAAAATGCACAACTGCTATTTTCAGATTATTCCTTCTCTCTTCTTTGCCAAGGGTGACTTGTATTTGTATCCTACACGTACATACTGTATAGCACATATGTTATTGTATTGAGCATAATTTGTAGATTTTGGCAAGGAGAGCTGGGGTGTGGAACTGCAGGGGTGGCATCTGTGGGAAGAGACCAGGGCTGCACTGGACACAATGGATTAGGATTGCCACATGAGCAATCTGCATTTCTGTCTGCTGTATGTTCAGAAAGTTTTTCAGAGAGAAAAAGCAATTTAAAGATGAAAGCAAGACAAACTAAATTTCCTTAGTGCTTATAGTACAGTTTTCAGGCCTGAATTTTCTCACTTGGATATAAATGAAATTACAGTATGTAGCTCATTATGTGCAATAGGACTAAATATTCCTCTGTTGTACAGTTTAGGTAGAAATGATGTCTGGAACCAGCAAGTGTTCTTTATTAATTGAACATTTCTGAATTACCTGTATACTCAAGGTGAAATCCAGCAGCTGAAACACTGATATCAGACTGAAAATTGAGGTACAGATTATTTGATGTGCTGTTTAGAAGTGGAGGTATGGTTGTTCCTGAAAAGAGAATTCAAAATATTATTGAAACACACAGAAAGTGACATAAATGCAGACATAAGGGCATGATATCTGTGTGTGTGCATAAACAGACTTAAGGAGAGAAAAAGAGAAAGAGGGAGCAAGGGAGAGGGTGGGAGCAGGAGATAGGTCACATAATTCCATAATATTCTGTCATCTTGGATGCTATAAAATACCTGTCCCTCCAAAAGTTTTATTATATTTTCAGTGCACCACAAAATCAGACACATGAACGATAGACAAGGAAGGACTAATATAAATGTATATTATTTGCTTTTACCCACAAAAGGAGAAATATTCACTAGGGTCTTTTTAAAAGCAAGAGAAAATCCTGTCATCAGAATGATTCTAAACATAACAGTCACATATATCAAGCAGCTCTGAAAATATGTTGCTGGACTGTTCTTAGAAATGTGATGGACTATTTATTTGTTTCAGCACAAGTCAAGATAGCATGATTGCCTCTGGTCTCTTAGCATACACATGTATTTAGTATAATAAAATAAACAAAAGAAAACAAGGCAAAAAGAACTGCCTTCTTTGTCTAAAATAAGGAAAAAAATGCTTCCTTTTTCATGTACAATATCAAGAGATACCTGTTTTTGAGGTCTGTATTTCTGGACCCTACTACAAGTGTAAAAAAAAATTGATTAAGAGAGGTATAGTTTGGAAGCCTCTGAGTGTTCTTTGATTTCTAACATTTTAAAATCTATAGGTTTATGAAAGGCTGCTAAATGATGACTGATTAAAACAGAACTAATACTACCTGTTGCTAATTATAGGAGAAATAAATACACATACCATGCTCAAGCATGCTTACACATATAGAAAGAGCTGTGTGTTTACAGTAAAGAGTTGAATCTGTGAATCATTTATTGTAAAATCTTCTCAGTCACCTGAATAACTTCCAAGCCTTGGAGCATTGTTGTCAGAACCATCATAAAAGTCTAAGGAATCCCAGTTGTGTTCCGTGGCAAAACTCACCACTTGCACCTGTGAAGGAAAATGTGAGGCAAAGAACATAAACTTCTTCCCCTCTTTATTCAAGCTCAAAGACGACTAAATTGTAGCCTCTGTTGCTCTCAGTCATGAAAAGTTGTCTTGCTCCCCTTGTCAAAGAGAATAGAAAATCATTATTAAGTGAATAAAATGGCAACTCTTTTTTATTTGATTGCCAATTCAAACTATAAATCCTGTAACCCTTAGTGACAACCACATATTACCTCTGTCAAGAGTCACACAGCCATGAAAATCAGATGGGTATAGAATATGATTCTCTTGTTTGGAGGACACTAAGGAGAAGATGAAACATGGTATTTTCAATACATGCAGCTTTTTTCTCTCTGTTTTCTCCAGGACTAAACTAGTCCCGCGGGGATGCATGATGCTTCATCTATTTTGCCATTTTAAATTCTGCCTCCAGCTAAGAGAAAACTGCTGTGTTTGATTACCTTCATTACCAACTCATCTCCTGAGGAGGAGTAGTCACTAGCATGCTACAAACAAAAGGCAGAATAGCCACTTCCTTTCTTCCACTCATATGGAGACGCAAAGTGGCAAGGAGATAAACTGCAAGAGGGCGGCTATGCTGTTCTCATATAGTGAAATCACACCTTACAAAATAGAGAAGTATCAGATCCTTGTTTCTGATTAGTAGGGGAGAGTTGCTGGTGTTTGCTTTTTGTTTCAACTGTTTACTGAAAGACTTTCAAAAAGACAGAGGCATGATGAAACCTTAACACCATCAAAAAGGGGTGCCTTAGTCATTAAGTTAGAGAATAATATTTATTTTGCCTCAATTTTTTATCCCCAGAATGGAATAGTTTCAGCAAAAGAAACAAACACCACTTCCAGTAAAAACAAGCAATGAAGTAATTATTCTATGTGAAATATATGACTTGGACCTTGTTCTACCTAAAAAAAATATTCAGTTTGGCTACATATTTCTTGGATGGGGACCTCAAATTCTATACCTATTTTTGTAGGAACTGTGCAGATACTATAGCCAATGGATTTCTTTTTCTTAAGAGAAGCAGTGAAGAAGCCCTCACCATTACCATGCTTCAGATATTTGGAGACAGTAAATAAATATTTTTGTTATTACAACTCTGGGACAAAAGAGTATCATGAAAATTAAACACCTAAATTGAAATCAGAGTTAGTAATTTAATCATCTCAGTAATGATTCTGAAAAATGCAGCTAGTGGTAAACGATAAGCACTTTCAAAAGTAACAGTGATGGATTAAGTCAGGAGGACAGTTACTGACTAATTTAAATCCTCTGAACTATCTTCCTAGTATAAGAAATGCACAGAACAAAGTATTCTAACTGTCAGCTGTCCTAGTCAACTCTAAATGAAGTCGTCTTCCTCAAAATCAATCTCAAAGCTGATTTAGGCTATTAAATATTATCGAATGGTCTGTAATGAAATTTATTAAAAAGCTTTAAAGAAATGGCAAGATTTTTTCTGATTTTCTTAATAAAGTCTTTACCTACATAAACGGAGCTCTTTATTCATTTCCTACAGCAGTTATATTTTGAACTAGGATAGACATAGAAAACTTGTTATCATGATTTCTTGATATGTGTTTTGCGAGGAATTTGTTCAGATGATAATTAGAAGTTCTAATTTATTAAATTCAACTGCCTGTGCAATAACCAGATTTCTGTCAGTTTCTTTAGTGAACTCTAGAGATATGCATGACTAAGCTTAATGGATACTTTCCTACTGTGTGTTCTACAAGGTTCTTAATCTATGTAAGTAAGCAATAACTTTGAAACTATTTAAAGGAATAAATTCCCATCTCATGTTGAAACATAATGAAGCATCTTGTCATCACTGTGAACTTCCATAAACGAAGAGTAAATAGCAGAGTTTCTAGGAGAACATATATAACTTGTTCTTGAAAGCAACTCACTTAATTTCACGGTATTAAAGGAGATATATAAATCTGGGGAGAGCAAAAAAGAATTACTAGGAAGGTCCTCTATTTTCATTGGCTTATAAGGAGTCACTGATCTATCGAAATACACTTGGAAGTTATGGTGATAGTCTTCTAAGTAAAAGGCTACAAGTACATATTTTAAGATTTTTTAAAAATCTTATAACTTTCAATCACTAGATAATTAAAAAGAATGTGCAATAAAGTCAATTTTCAGAATCATAGATGAGATAGAAAAATTGTACACATAACTGATCTTTTCATCTTTTGCATCAGGAAAAACAGTTCTAAATATGATGATAGCAAGCAAATAGCAAGTAAACTTACTTGAATCCCAGCTCCCTCTGGTACTGTGATCTTCCACACACAATTCAGATTGTTGTCATAAGGCTCAGGATAACCAGGAGATAAAATGGTCCCTTTGCGCTTTGTTAAAATACCACCACAGGGCACTGAAAGTAAATGCAGAAGGGAAGAAAAGAAGTATGAAGCTTCAGAAGTGAGAAGATATTTTATAAAAGCTTATACTATAGCTGAAAACATTTTAAATTGATGCTACATTAAAAAATACATATATGCCTCAGGAAAATAAAATTTTATATCTCAAAACTCTACTTTCAACTGACCAAAAAAGGAGTAGAAGAAAATCAGAATTATGTCAGTTTCCTATCTGACAGAATCATGCTAATATTCCCCTTGTTTATTTGACCTTTACAGAGTGAAATCCATTCTATTGTCTCCTGGCAATCTTACAAAAATAAAGCATTTTTAAGGCTTAGATTGAAGTATGAAAAGCTATGTATTGTATCACTATAAAAGATAAAACGTGTCACAAAAGAAGGGAACCATCTTTCTTCTTCCTTTCTAATATTATTTAATTCATTCTTTCTAATATTGCTCCTCTAAATAATTAATAACATCAGTCTCAATTCCTTGATTGTTCTGTGCTTGTGTGAGTTATTTCCTCACAGTCTGTGCATCTACTGTACCAGTAAAGAATTTGCAAGATCCTCACAAGACTACATTCATCACATCTGTTCGTGGATTAATAAAAGTGTTATGTATGAAACAGGACAGGCACATTAAGTACCATCAAGTTTCTCTTTTGAATGTTCAACTTGAATGCATCTTGTCTACATCATTAGAGGCTCTAACAGAGACAAATAATATTACATCTTAATCTGCATATGGATATTCTGTTGGTATGTTAGAAGTTGAAGGAAAAGATTGATGAGATGGTTTATCAAGTCTATTAAAAGCTACTGTATCACTTCTATGCAACATCACTAAGTTATGAAGGGATTTCAGGAGCTGCGAATATAAGGATTTAGAAAAGAGATAGGATGCAACTTATCTTAATAATAAATATTGTAGCTACATATTGCATGGCATAAAATTAATAGAATCAGTTTGGAACTACATGGATAAATTACAAGCTAGTGCCACTTAAAGTGTTTAAGCAATTACTCATGAAAGGATGAACAGACGGAATGGTTGATGCCAGGCTGTACCTTGAGTGTTCTGTTAATTTTTCAGCCCTTCACTACAAAAAAAGACATTGAAGTGCTGGAGTGAGTCCAGAGAGGGGCAACAAAGCTGACAAAGGCTCTAGAGAGTACAAGATTAGAGTGGCTGAGGGAGCCAGGGCTGTTCATCCTGGAGTAAAGAAGGCTCAGAGAGATCTTATCATACTACAGTCAGAAAGGAGGTTGTAGCCAGGTGGGACTTGGGCTCTTCTCCCATGCAAGTAAGGTAAGAGGACATTGCCTCAGACTGTGCCAGGGGAGGTTCAGATTGGACATCAGGTGAAGTTCTTCACAGGAGGGGTGGTTAAGCATTCAAATATGCTTCCCAGGGGAGTGGTGGAATCACCATCCCTCAAGTGTCCAAGAAAAGACTGGATGTGGTCCTTGTGCTGTGCTCTAGATGACATGGTGGGATTTGATCAAAGTTGAACTCAATGATCTTCTGACCTTAATGATTCAATGATTCAATGATTATATGTCTATTACCTGAATATGTAATACTAAAACATTCACTAGAATTAAGGCAATTTAATACGGTCATGTCTACCACTTCAAATATTAAACTGGTTTAGTTTAATGCAATTTTCATCACATAGGTATTTTATCACCTTTATTGACACAGGAATTTTCACATAGAAGGTGGCCTGTAACCCTTCCACAATTTAGCTTGTCTAGAGATAGGTAGATTTCTCTTCATAGACTAAATCATGCATTAAAATAGCAATAATATATTGTGATCAATGTCCAAAAGAATGCCTTCAACACTTTGTCAAGTTGTTATATCTGAAAAAACAAAGGGAATATAATTCATGGGGAAAAGTAATACAATTCTACTGAGTAAACTGTAATCTATGAGACTAAATGAGATATAGCTATATACTTCACCTTCATATTGATATAGAAATTGTGGTTCTACTGCTAAGCCTGAAACAGTCTAAATCAACATCATTTGTTTAAAAATTAATCATATTTTATCAATAGTACCCCACTGATACTTAGCCTTGATCTCTATCAGGAGTTTGGTATTTTGGAGATAATCTTTTAATTTACTAAAATCCACTCATACTCTACTAGGCACCATCAGCTGGTTAGCATGGCAGATGAAACATCAGCCTAATGAAAATATGTTCTTTGTTTTCTTTTCATCTACTCACCTAAACCTCTGTTTATGTACTCTGCTGAAGTCAGTATCATAATGCCATTTTTGCAATGGGTTATTATATTTTTTTATAAAAAATTCTCTTCAGGAACAGTAAAGTGGAGAATTTCATTACAATTACTAGAATTCCAGTTGGTCCAAGTCGTTTTATAAACATCAATGGATGCACCTTAATTTTGAGAATATAATTTTGAGAATTTAATCTCAAAGTGACTAGAACCAGGAAAAGTATGTTTTCTGATCGGAAAAGTTACTGCCCTTTCCCTGACAAGTAACAAAATATTAATGTAATTATTTCTAAATCTTCAATATAGTACTGTTCTTCCTAATAGCTTGCAATATCTTGTTAGAGATCTGCAGTGTAAAAGCATCCTAGTCTTGCAAGAAGTCAGGGCACAAACTAATATTTCTGATTCTTGATTAAAGAGGGACATCCAGGAATTTCCAGGGATGTTAATGTAAGAGAAGCTACCACATAAATTATGGCAGAAGAGCATGTTCATGAAACTTGTGAACATTTGCAGCAAGGTTAGAATAGAAATAGAATAGAAAGGAGAATAAAACTTAACCTTGAATAAAAAATAAAGTAAATTAAAGTAAGTAGGAATAAAATACTATACCAATGACAAAGAATAAACATATTCAACAGGAGAATAGTCTACACTTTAAGCAGTAATTAGTTATATTAAAAAGTCGTAGGAACTCACCAATACATGTAGGCAGTGAATCATTCCATTGTGCCAGTGCATTTGGTACTGTATCACATCGAATTGCTGTTGACCCATGCAGGATATAGCCTGGATTGCACTCGAAAAGAACCAGGGAACCAACTGCAAATTCATTTCCAATCCTTTTTCCAAATCTAGGTTCAGGCACAGAGCTACACTGTGTTGCACTTGTTCTTGGGACAGCTGTGAACATACAAACAATTGTGGATTCTTAATTTTGGATTTGGGGAGGGAATACAGATATTGAACCACAAATATTGAAAACATCTGGAAGAAACTTTCAGCTATTTCCCAGCTGGGAACCTTTCCATAATCCCCAAATGAATCTTCACAATAGAGATTGCTCACTTTTGATGGCTGAGTTACTATTTAGGAGAGCACAGCACTGATATCCTTGCCAAGATTGGAAGTAATGCATAAAATCCACACAGAAACCTTTCTAAAATGACACTTATAAGAAATATTACCATGAGATACTCAACTAATACAGGGTTTCAAAATAACATTTTGTGTCAGATATTTACATTTATTCATGTGGATTTCTAAATGTGTGTTCTGACTGTCAGATGAGGATTTATATGTAATGAAAGAGTGAATTGCTGTTGGAAGTGTTGGTATATAAAAATTTCCCATTTGACCCATAAAAAGGCAAATAATGTAAACCAAGAAAACTATCTTAATAACAATAAGATAATTTTGAACCCACAGGTAATAACATTTACAGCAATTCATATTTAAATTGAGAACCAGTTAGAGTACCTGGATGGATCTAACATATGTCAATCAGATTAGCAAACAAAACTAGCAGTTTTGTATAACTGTCTTCTTAAATCTGGAACCCCTCTTATATTTCTTAAGTATGTGATCTCAGCTTTAGAAACCAGATAAAATAATAGTTTCAAACATTTTTTCAAAATATGTAGAAATAGTGACACATTTTCTATTGTTAAAAGGCTATTAGTTTCCTCTTCATTCTCAGTCCATTTCTCTCTGATGATTTACAAACTATGATGAACAGAATGTACATATTTCTCTAGGTTGTCTCACCTTGATAAACAAAATGAAATCCTTTGGCTGTTACTGGTCCAACTGAGGTAAATCTGACTGTGATCTGGTTCCCCGAGCTCAATGGAAGGGATTCACCTACTCAAACAATGAAAATACAAAATTATCATTGCCACATTTTACTGAAGAAAACACCTGTCAGCATCTTTGCAGATAGAAATAATACTCTCCAAACCTTGCTCTGCTTCAGCAAACTTTGCAAGATATGTGCACTTTTAATATTTTATGCCATTCTAGAAAAGCGGAGTTAAAACTCACTTACTAGGAATATTTGTTGCTTTTTTCCTTTACCAAAAACAATCTCCCCCCAAAAAGACCCAAACCAACCAAACAAACCAACAGTAACAATAAAAAGGACATCAAATACCCACACCACAACACACACACTCCCCAAAATAACAGAAAATCTGAACCAAAATGGAAAAACAAATAAACAAAAATCCTAACACCCCTACCTCTTAAAATAGACTCAAAATGTAATTAATCCACTTAATTTTACTTTGGTACAAATATGCCTTGCTTGACCTTTAAAATATCTACTACTGATTTCAAATTACTCACTAGATAAAGCCATAAAGGCACAGAGTAAGAAGTCCCAAATACCCACAATATTAGCTAAATTTCAAAAGAATTTAAAAAAAAGCTATTTTATCTAATTTCATTCATCAATGCAAATATTTTGCAGTGTTTATTTCAAAATGTGGATTTGATATATTTGCCTGAGATTAATTTAAGTAAGTATTACAATCCTTTTTCTCTCTTTTTTTTGGATTATATTTTATTTTTAGATTCACAAAAAAGTAAATAACAATGTACAGTTCTGTTAAATGATACCTGAATGAGATCCTGAGAGAGAGGATAACAAAGATGACTGTAGAGCTGGGCCATCGTATACTTCAACAACGTCATGGAGTGATGTCTGGAAAAACACAAACTGGCCAAAAACAACTGACCAAATAGAAGGGAAAAGAAGGAAGAGGCACCAGTAGCAAAGACAAAAAAAAAAAAAAAAAAGAAAGCAAAAAAAAAAAAAAAAAAAAAAAAAGGGGGGGGGGGGGGGGAAAGAGAGAGAACAAAATATATATTAATATATGGTTTTAAAAATTACTACATCACCTCTCCTGGTGCTGAATATAGGTTATTTTTCACACCATTACAGCAGTAGAAGGCTCAAAATACATATAAAATAGACAATGAAGGTACCGAAGCCATACATATACATATAATCATTAAAAGATTCCAGTAATTATGGAAGAAAACAACTTTACTGCTCTTGAATTATTTTCTACTTTCAAATTCTGTGCCCTCCCTGACACATCTAAATTGTCAGTGCAATTTTATCCTTTTTAATTCCAGTCATATTATTATAGACTCTGCTTTATTAATAAATTTTGTTGATAACCCTCTGTAACTATTACTTACCTTGGAATGTTTCCCTTTTTTTAAGAATATTAACATTCCATATATCTTTGCTTTTGTGAAATAAATGAACAACTGATTGAAGTCAACAAATACTTTTTAGAATACATCTATTGAATCACAAAAATCTTTATTTTTAAAGTCATTCTAGTAGAGCAACTGAATGCAAGACTTATTTATGCGCTTAAGTTAAAAGGTTTGCACAACCCATTTGCATGGGTTTTCCCTTTCCATACATGTCATTAATGAAAAAAAAAAAAGAATTTTTTGGTAGTTTTTCTAGTACCTAGAAAACATTTATATCCAATACTTTAAGCAGTGGAGGGGAAAATGACTTAGGAACTCTACATGTATAAAGGTGGAAGCAGTCAGATATTTTTAGGTACTGGTACACCTAAAGAGAGAAAGTGGAGCATTTCTTGTTCATTATCCAGGTTAGACATTTTGGAATAAATATTCCAGTGTGTTCCTACTAGGCTCTCTTTGTCTACCAAAAGTTCTGCAGTACCTTCATATGGTAGTTTTAGTTATGGAAGATGAAACTCTCACCTCCAATATTTCAATTAATTTTATACCCTTAAAGTTTAAAAAATTGTATATTAAAACTGCATTGTCTTCAAATTGTTTACTTTTATTTTGACAGATTTTTTTTTAAAAAAGGCGATCCCAAGTTCCTTACTCATGATATTATCATATATTCGTTTCAGTTTTTAAAAGCCTCCTTTTGAAGGAAAAGACTGAAAATTATATTTATAAAAATTTGAAACAAAAATTTTTCTGAGACACTTCCAAAGATTCTTGTCCATATTGGAAGAGGAACTGTAAGAGAGATGCTGAATTATCTTCACAATTTTTCCTTCAATTTCCTTCAATTTCATTGATGTTTTTAATACTTCTGCTTATTATTCAAAATATTATTTATCTGGATTCAAGTCTTTTCTTGGGGTTGCTAAAGACAACTAACAAGATTTTAGTCCAGTTAATTGTTTCTGTCACATTTTGACTTTAACAAATCTTTTTTCATACTCAATGAATTTTATTTTGCCATTGAGACAAGAAAAGTTCTTTGTGACTTCCACTGCTATTTCCCATTTTGAATTAAGCTTCAAACTATGTATAGAAAACTATGTATGTATAGAAAATTCAGGCAAGAGCTGAGGCTCCTGTAACAAGCACACATAGCTGTTATCAAGAGCTGTTATCCTGGGAAAACTGTAAAAATGAAATTGTTAAGCTATATTTGCATTTTAATGGGTTATGAAATAAATAAATAAAATCTTTACCCACAATTTCACCATATAGTGAGTCCAATTCCAAGGTATTTTTGTATGTTTTGTAAGTATTTTAATATTTGTTTTGCCTCGAGCTTTGTCATGTGAACCTTTTGATCTAAAAGTATAACACTGAAGAAAGTGAATTAATACATGATCTAAAATCAGCCACTTTGGAAAGAGAAAGGTCCACATATAATTTTTGATAATTGGGTTTTTTTTTCACTATCATTTGTGCATTTCTTAATAAAATACAGACAAAAATATAAGAACATAACAGAAAGTTTTCATTGACTTGAGATAAAATATATTTATGGAAATTTGAGGTGGCTGAGACATCAAAAGAAGTGACAAAGAGGAATAACTGCCAGAAAGGGGTCAACATGGAACAGCAGAAACCTCAAGAGGTTTTGAGCCCTTTATGAGCAATTTACACGAGTCAAGCTGCTTTCTCAAATTAAGCAGGACTTTGCTGCAGCCACCAGAGAAGAAATCATCTAGATCCTGTTCCTTCCTTCTTGTGTGCCAGGATACTTGCTTTTTATTAAACTGTAAAATGTTGAAATGTATAGTGACTGATACCTGACTAGTTGTCATACTGTCAAGAGAAACATGACATTTTAAATTTAAAAATATTGATACAATATTATGTAAGCACACAGTATAGTCTGCCCTATGTAAAAAAATAATTGAAAACTATTGTCCAGTTCAAATAAAGATCAAAGCACTTCCACTGAAGAATTTGGGTGTGATTTTTTTTTTCTTCTAATGATGAATGGATAAACATTCTCTGAATAATGTTTTTCCCTGTATTTTGTAGTTTAACATTTTACTTACACATTTAGTTCTCTTTTATTTTACAAGATACAAAAATGCAAGGTTGTTCAAAAACACTTTCTCTTGATATTTTGATAATTTCTGATTTATGTATTTCTTTAAAAAATAAACAAAATACATTTTTAGGTTTTTTTTTCTACTTTCCATTTGTGTGAATTTTTTAAGTTTTCTTTGCAAGAGTTACAGATTTTTTTAATTATGTTTTTTAGGAAGAGGAGAGGAGAAAAGAGTTTTTGTTTTGTTTCATTTTGTTTTGTTCCATTTTGGTTTTATTTTTGTTGGTTTTGGGGTTTTTTTTTGTGAGAAATAGGACATTTTTTAATTTTTCACTTCTACAATTTCCTTTGGATGTCACTTTTGAGACATCTCAAACCAGCCTTGGAGTAGCCTTGAAAAAAATAAAATGCATAAATGAATAGCAGAATATCTGCATCTAGAAATATTTTAAAGTTAAGGTCCATGCATTATTTATATGAAGTAGCTCTGCAAGCCAAGACTTTTGCATAACATATCTTATTCATAGGAATTATATTTAATAAACTCAGAGATGATCTGCTACAAAGGTTTATTTTGACCCTTTGCTGTCTTAATCTATGACAAAAGCAGAAAAATTACTCTTACTATAATGTTAAAAAAGTCGGAGTCTACCTACTGTTGCAAATTATATCTGCTCCTCTTACTGGAACATAGACTTTCTCTTTAAACTCCTCCCTTAATATTTAAGTATTCAGCTTCATAACAAACAGCAGATAAAAAAAAAATTATTACATTTTCCTTTGCATTTAGGATGAACCAGAAATACAATGTGATGCATTGATCTAGAAATACAAATGATAGACTGACTCACTATTTTAAAAGTAACTTATATTTATGTAGACACCAAATAAACAGATATTTTCCCTCTGTTGAGAAAAATGTCCAGTAAAGCTGCAAAATAATTTGAGTGTTTGTTGGGCTTTTTGAAGAGAAGCAGTTTAATAATCTCTGAGAAGGTTTTTAAAAGAAAAGACTGAAAGATGACACGCTAAAGAGATGATCTTACAGAATTTATGGATAGGATTATTGCTCTCAGTAAGGAAACCTAAATTAATTTTGACCAGCTCACATAAAAGAATTAGGAGATCTGACCTTTTACTGTTCAGTGTAATACTTCACTGAATACTTCACTAACTATGAGTTAGCACTGCTACTATCATTTCTAAATGAAAATAGTAGAAAGTTCTCATTTTTAAAAAATGCTCCTCCTTTTACACTTCCAAACATTTGGTTGTCTGCCAGTAACTGCTAATACATTCAGTCTAGCCTGTGTCTGTAACAGTGATCTTTAGTGATACCAGTTACATTTCTGTGTAATGGTTGACACTTCTTATCATATGCTGTAACAGGAAAATTATTAATTGTTTGTGAATACAAAGTAGAGTCTCTGCTAATAGTATCCTGTTGTGTAAGTCTTGATTCATTTCAAAGCAACAGAATAAAGAAGCTGTCTAGTGCTCCTGACCTTGGAAGAAGTAAAAATTAATTCCACCTGTATGAGCCTCTTGGGTGCACTACAGACTAGATGTTGAAATAAGGCTGCAGAGAGGTTTATGTGTAAACCATTGAAAAGGATATTCTTACTGGCACGAGTTAAGGACAGAGAGGTGCTGAGTGACTGAGCAATGAAACTAAACAGAGCTGATATATTAATGTTAGAAAAAATAATCAGGTATAAAAATAAAGAGCATAATTATATAACTGAAAAGTTGCCAAAGCTGCCAATAGGTAAAAGAACACCCCACATGTATATATGTATGTATACATGACACATAAATATATATATATATTTATGCAACTAAACTGTAGATTAGTTAGAGAAACTTTCTACAAATTTCCCAGTGTAAAGTATGACTATACAAGACAAACCTACAAAAGTCCTCAAATATAACAGAATTCTATTTCAACATCATATGTATAGCATATATTTACTGTTATTAGCAAATTATTATGAGTGATTAACATAATAATAAAGTTATGGAGGTTTTCCAAACCATACAAACATGTGCCACTTAACTGTACTTGAATAGGGTGAATTAATATTAATATGAATAGATACTAGTTCTTCCCAATGTTTGTGACTTACACTACTGTCTAGTCCTTAATCTGTGTGGAGACTCTCCTTAAAGTCTGTGGAAAAAGCCTTTATTGAATTATCTGTTATTGGTGTTCCTTTGGTAGTCTCAGCTGGAGATGGCAAATAGAATCCTACATTTCCTGGCATGGTATCCAGATGATTGGGGAGGAAGAGGCAGAATAAATTATTCTTTCTGCAAACAAGAGGTAAGGACAGGCAAGAAAGAATTTGGGTTCTGAAAGTTCACATGTGCTATTTTCCTCCCACAGATGAAGGTGAAGAAAATAACTATTCCATTCTGTGATCTTAATAAAACAGAGCACACAGATCTAGACTGAGCTGTAAGCTGAAGCTCTGCTGTTCTTCTTTTGTTTTAATTCTACAAAGGAAATGTTGAACAGAAACATGATGATTTGTCCTCTCTCCTGTTACTGTATTCCTGAATTCTCAGACTTGGGGAGGAAGAAGGAGATGGTATCTGCTGATTTCTCATGTTTGAGATAAGGAAATATTTATCTGAATGTATAAAAAGACAATAAGAATATATTTGGAGAAAGAAGATGGGGCAGTTATTAGCACTAAGCTCAGCATTGATGAGTGGGGTTAAACTGCACAGAAAAAAAGCTTACATGCACATTTCCCCACAAATGAGCATAATTCCACATAACATGTGAGATTTAGGACTTTTCCTGAAGATGGAAGATGACTGAACTCTCCTAATTAATACATTTTCTGCTTTCTTCTAAAATCAGTGGAGTTTATTACACTGCATAAACTATCATTCTCCTCTGGCTTCAAACCTCTGCCTCCCTCTCTTCTTCTCCCTTTCTGCAACTCACATCCCTCTCTCCTGGCCTGAATCATCATGCATACATGTAAAGCTCTTTCAGGGTCTGCAACAACACAACAGTAGAGGGAAAACAGTTAAAACAGTTTTGTTTTTTTAATTTATTGCTAATTACACCATATTATTTTATATTATATTATTCATTACAGAGTATGTTATTATTAGTATATTATTTGCAATACTTGAAAAATTATTATTGTGTACATCTGCTATCACAGAAAGGAAGCATCAAACCGCACAACTTTCTTTTCTCTATATTGATTTGTTTTGATTTTACTCAACTGAGATTCAAACACTTATCATTTGTTTAAAAAGGTAACAGATTTATTTATCTCTCTGAACAAAAAAAATTTGTACCTTATAATTTTAACTCCTTTAATACTGTTCAGATTTATTATTTTATATCTGAGATGCTGAATTTATCTCACTTTGCCTTAGCTACCTAAAAAACAGATTTTTTTTTTGCATCTTATTATTCAATATTTTTGCTGAGTGGAAGGAAATATAACACCACATTTTGAAAGAAAAAAGGCCTCTGTTCCCATGTGTTCTGGTTTCAGCCCGTACATTATGTTTTGCTGTCGCCAGGAGGGGCATGGCCGGGACAGGAGGTTTTTCTTTACCACCTCATGTGATTGTCAGGGGCTGGGGGGAAGGAAGGCTCTTTGAAAAGAAGAGGCTCCTTCAGGTCCAGCAAGCCTGGCAGGGAGAGCCATCTGGTTCTGTCTATTATCATCTGGCTGCTTTTCCATGTGAATTGTTTCTTTTCTTATGCCCTCTGTCATTAATACTGTTTCTGTTACTGATCTTATTCTTATCTCATTGCTGTTTACAGTAAATTGTTGTTCTCTCAAACCATGATCTTTTGAGCCTCCAGTTCTTATCTCCCATCAAGAGGGAAGGGGGATGGGTTAGCAAGTGGTGCTATGGTTTTAGTGGGAGCACTAAACTGGAAAAAGTAAAAATTAATTCCACCTGTATTAGCCTCCCAAATTTCCCAAATCATGACACTGTGAAACTTGACTTACTAGTTTCTTTTATTTTTTAATTTTTGAAAGAATGCCATTCTCAATGTCTTATATGAAAAATATACCTCTCATATGTTGCCAGTGTTTGTTCTAAACTAGGGAAAGAGGGTTGAAGTGATAATGCAGCTGAAGTAGAACAGTTTGACCAAAAAAAATAAAATACAGCTGGCCCTAGGCAGTAATTATATTTTATTTAATATACTGCGAGTGAGTTAACAGACCTGGAGAACTGACTAGAGTGATAATTAGAAATTTAATTTGAATAAAAGCTGCATGGAGAAAACCTACTAATAAATAAGGCATAAATATATTTCTTTATATAAAAGTACACTAGTTTCAAAACATCCTAATCAAATGCTTTAATGAAGGTGTGTAGACATTATGTCAGTCCTATATGTAGTCTTTCTTAAAAACTAAACTAGGCCTTTGGTCACTAGAAATGTTTTTTAATTAGGTATTTTTGTGATAGATATATAACACAACACATTTTAAATCTATGATAATGCCTAACAGATTCATCAGTGATTAATGCTATAAACCTAAATAAAAGCAGAAGAATGTGAGAATTATGTTTCATATCTTCTTTGCACAGTCTGTGTTTTCTGAGATTATTACCAAGGCAGTAGTCAAAGCTGCAGACCTAGCTGCTAATTTGAAATTAACTGTTTTGTACAGATTAAAGTTCTGGCTTCAAATCTACTCTGAGGGGAATAGCAAGGGAGACAAAATTATGTGTTCACTTCTCTGAAAGTACATCAATGAGCAATACAGTAGTGAGAAAAAAATATTGAAAGTATAATTAATGATATTCTTTTTCTTTTTCTAAATAAAAGACTGTTATGATATGCAAGTACTCAGGAGTCTCTGAAAGGGACAAGACAATCAAGTGGAATGATTTTCACTTGGGCCCAGTGACTGTAACCTAAAGAGCTTTTTGCTTTAGTCTCTTACAAAATAGTGTGTGAGCAGGGAAAGAATCCAAGACTGTACAGGTAACAACTAGTGACGTGTACTGTATTGTGAAGAAGGTACTACTCAGATAACAACATTCTGAGACCAGTTGTGCACATTGCATGATCCATCACTTCATTAGTCCATTTTTATGAGAAAAATGAGTGGCAAGGCTAGACGATGCAGACAGTAGCAGACAGGGCAATGCAGTTGCCCTGACACTACAAAAGTGTTCTGACCACAGAAATGTGAATATCTCGGTAATCTTGAACACAGGCAACATTTTCCAATCCTGCTTCACTGTGTTCTTACACAATTGCTTACATGCTTTGAGAAAACAAACCACAATCACACTTTCATAGCATCTGACTAAATAAGATTTTCTGAAAAGGAAAAAAACAATAGAAGTAAAATATCTGAATTTTGTTTATTGCTAATTTTTCTATTACAGTCTCTGAACTGAAGGAGAAAGGAAAGATCTGCAACTTTTTTGTTATTTTCCTGTAGATCTTAACAGTAGCCTGTATATAACAGAAGGGATATCCAAAGTGATAACAGATCTAGAAAAATTGTTTTTGTTGATGACTCTTGTGATGGTAATAACAAAATCATTCATAAAACTTTTATCCCTAAAACACCAATTACATGAAGTTCAAATTAATTGTATTTTTCAAACCCCTTCATTATAGTTCTGGGAAGAACTGACTTTTTAATGTAAGAAAATTATAAAAAAAATGCAGCAAGAGACCATTAAATGGGCTAATGAGGTATTTAAATAAGGTGACAACATCTGAAGTCTAGCCTTCCTTTGATAAATGTATTTTTAAGTCTCTCTCTAATGCTTATAGAGGGACCACAGGAAGACTGACCTCTTAAGTAATCTACGTATTAGAAGGAATAAACAATTTAAACTCTGGAGTAACAATAGTAATAATAATAAGAATGCAACGATAAAACACTATTATGCCAAAATAAAAAAGAACTTCATTAAGATATGAGGTTTAATTCAAACCATACCATTAATTATGTAATAAGGGTTGTAGATTTAATGGCAAAGTCACTTTGAAAAAGCTGTTTCTTCAGTCACCTCTCAGCTAATTTAGAGCTACTAATTAAAAGTACAACAGCTTTCTACATAAAATAATTATCTTTTATCATCCTACTAGTAAATCCTAATTTTTAGATCAGATTATTAATCACTTCATTCATCTGAAACAAATTATCACTTCAGTTTACTGAAACATATGGATGAAATTAATATTTGAGCAATTATTTTTCTTTTCATTATTAGGCAAACCCAAAAGAACCCCCAGTGGAACACAAAAAAAAAATTAAAAACAAAGAGAGAAAACATTGAAATAATCCTTCATAGTCAAAATCATCAAAAATTATATAAAGGAAACCTGTGAAGGGAAAAAGTAAAAATATTCCAGCCATTTGATGGCAGTAAATATGAGAAGCAGGGCTTCATATATGATAGATAGGATCCTTATAGTACATAGAACCACTTATCTGTTGCCAGACTGGTGATGTGTCGCCAGTCTGCCTGAGTCTATTACTGAAATGTGAAATCAAAACCCAGGGAGGGTTTCAAGACCTAAATGAAAAACTTTTTTGTTTTTGGAGAAAGCAAATCTTGAATAGCAATCAGCTTGTCATTTCAGGATCTACAGTCCTTTATAGAAAATGGGAATGGGAGAAAGTAGGATGAGAACAGGAGGAACAGATGGCTTGGAGAAACAAAACTTTGACCTGGTGATTCAGTAATGAGAAAGGTTACAAAACACAGGCTTTTTAAAAGCATATTTCTGATTGTCTATTATAACTTCTAAATAATGCAAGTGGATGTTTACCATTACATGTATTTTAAAATTACAGGTCTCTCCAAGCCTCAGGTATTAAAACAAAAAGCAGAGTATTCCATCCAAAGTTACACTTAATACATACACTGTTAGAGTGGAACTTGAGGTGTGATAGTCACAACAAGAGAATCATATTGTTCTGACATCATCCCAAACATTTACAAAACCTGGACAGATGTGGCAGATGTGGTACATGTGCTTTATCAAACCAGTGCCCTTGCACGGTCTCACCCCATGTCAATAACAAAGTTTCTGTTTGCCTTTTTCTACTCATGCAAGTCTCATATAATCAGTTAGAGCTGGGCAAGTCTCATTAGTCAAGTGTTGGTTTCAGGGAGGCTTTATCCTTTCACAAAATATAGGTATGTGTACAAGTATATGTATTCATACATATATATATATATACTACTTTTCCTACTCTTCCCATTCCTTCTTTTGCTATGCATCCCTTGTAATCATCAAATTATATGGTCCTCCTCCATTTTCCTGCCTTACTGACATGGCCTAGGTGCCACCTCTGAGAAACAATAGGACTGTCATCCTTCAGTTGTTTCCATGATGGCCTCCAAAACCAGAAATTCAACATCTGCACTAAGTAACAACTGAAAGTAATTTCACTTCACCAAATAGCCACATTTTGACAGTCTTTCAATGACTTCCCAAAATAAAATTCAAGTTCTAAAATCTTAAAAAGAGACGGGATTATTTTTTGGTTCAAAAAATGTGTAACTACTGACTGCCAAATTTTTTTCCCCTTAGAGAATTTATTCCCATTTTCCTGAAATTTACTCATTTTACCTGAGCAGATGTAATTCATCTCTACCTAAAATTTGACTAGAAAATGTCTTTAAAAATTGCTATAAATAAAAAATTGGATACAGACAGCAAGTGGTTAACACCCCCCTCCCCTTTTTTCAGTAAAAAAGATTGTTCAGGGATTCTCATTCTAAGCAAGTGGAATAATCAGCCAGTTCTGCAGTCAGGAATACATATGGAAGAAACACAAAGCAAAATATAGTGCAAAGACCTTTTTATTTGTTTTCTAAACAAAGGAAATTAAATAGAAATCACTGAGAAAAATCCAGTATCTTTGAAGTTTGTATCTGTGTACACAGTGCTGAACACAAATATTTGAGTCAATACAGGTAATCTTTCTTGAGAGAGAACTGGCTTATATCCAAAGGAATATAATGAAGAGGAAAAGTAAGAAATATGGATTACAAGTATGTAAACAGGGCCTAACAGTGAACCATTTAACAAGCAGATGTTTTGTAAAATAAATTTTTGCAGTTCCTTGATCCCAGTCTTATCCTAATGAGCTCCTTTCCTGAAACATATCAGAATATTTCAGGATGGAAACTTGGCCATGCTCACATTAAATTTCATAGTATTGCTGTCCAGATCTCTCTGTCTCTTACTGCCAACAAGTGAAACACGTATCAGGGAGGAGGCATTTCTGCAGTTGTTCTGTTAGGATGATTTTCCTACTGATTTTTGGAGCAACAAAATAGGAAAATGCAGTGAAGAGGGAGAAACATAGCAAAAAACCCCAAACTACTAAAACCAAAAAAAAACACAAACCCCAAGAGAAAGAAAGGCTTGGTCCCCACACCTGGGCAGGCTTGAAGACTGAGAAAGCAGCTTTTTTGCTCATGCAGAGATTAACAGTAAAAATAACACCTTCATTATTAATATAACTTTATGGTACAATATCCTAGAAAATGGAGATTCAAGATTTTACTATCATCCTTCCAAAGTACTGCAATCTTGTCCTAAGGAGTAAACCCAACAGACACCAGAATTGTTCAGAATATATGCCACCATTCAGTCTCCTCTGTGGGACAGTAACGTTGAAAAGCTTTAAGCAACGATTATAATGTTGCAATATAGTCTTTCCTCCAATATTTGGAATAACCAGTACCCAGACTAATTTCAGCTATTTTAATAACAGCCTTTGCTATGAAAAAGATTTGGTGTTTAACTATTTGGAGCAGCTGGAATCACACTGCTTAGAAAATTAAAAAAAAAAAACAAGAAAAAGTCTTTAGAAATCTTTCATCGATTCAATCACATTACAGTCAAATTATTTTACTTATTAGGGAACTGTGAATTTCTTTGAAGACCACAGATGTGGTCTTATTCAACTTTGGGTTTAGGGCATTATAAAGACAGCTCTACTGGTGCCACATGTTTATAGTCAAACTCAATAGATTAAGCTATTTTGTCATCTGTATTTAATTGGTCATTATTATATTCAAACACATCATTAATATTTGAGCCAAAACTAATCATTTTTATTGAAAAAAATCTAAAAACAGCACTGAAAAAGAGACTTCAGATCATATGAAGCGACTAAATTCTTTAAATTTCATTTCAAAAATATGTTGAATAGTTTGAGGTCTTTTAAATGTCACCCAATGGTGACTTTTTTATTGGCATCTGCTCACTTGGCAAACATGTTAAGCACTGAACCAATGAACGAAGTACTCCCCAGCTGTGAGTTTGAGTACATAAAACCATCTAGTTCTTCCTCTCAGAACCTAGGAGATTCATAGTTAAGTGGAAAGTGATGCAAAATGACCTTCTGGTAGTGGTGTAATTTATATTATCATCTCAAAGACACAAACTTGTCCTTGAATTAGAAAAGCAAACCAGTAGTTAACAGTTATACAACTAATGCTCACCTCTCTTCTTTGAAAATCTTAGGCTGCAAGCTCTAGCTATTCTATGGAAAGCCTGTAGCACAGTGATCCATGTATACTTGAAATTATGATAAAAAAACATATTCACTATCTATCAGGTATGTTTAATATATAATATTTTGCCACTGGACTATTCCTATTCAAATAAAAGTAGTCAGTATTATTGTTCTGTGTTTGAAATACAACGAAAAATAAAAATATTTGGCACAACCTTGTTAAAAGTAGCCAAATATTCATCAAAGGAATAAATTATTAAATAATAAATAATTTCAGAGTTTGTATATTTAACTTAAATTCTTGTACTATAACTCTTATATCAAATTCTGAAAATATTTATATTTTAAATAGCACTTTAAGGTACAAATATTATATATTCTGGAAAAAATAATACTTAATACTCACTAAAGTCCCTCATAAAACCTCAACAAAAATTAATTCCAGTATATAATCCATCCTGCCTTTAATTTTCCTTTTTCAGATGGAAACATAAACCATTAGCTATTAATTCTGAAGTCAGGCTATAGGGCATGGCTTCCTGCAGAAAAACTAATATAATGCAGTCCATCACCTGAAATGCTTCTTGTGTCCAACAAAACTCTAAGAAGAGATATTATTGTCAAATATACACTTAATAATAAGACACGCATTTTGTTCATCTCTACCATTAGTTTTAAAACATTTGAGAGCCAGGAATCACTAATAATAGCTTGAATTTGAATCAACCAATCCCAAGACAATAAATGATTGCTCACTGAGATATATCAGAAGCTGCAGCTTAATGACATATGCATAAGATAAACTCATGAAGTTATGTGTGTGCAGTGTGGCTGCAGGATGGATAGAGATCACATATGCAATGTTCTCTCATTCATGTAACTCTTTGTAGCTGCCAGAACAAATCTGATAACATGAGGCTGAGCTGTTTCTTTTAAATTAAAAATAAATTCTGTTCTTACAAAAATTGCAGCTAGATGTTTTAGATGGGTTGAATCACACCATGGGAATATATATTCCTATTTGCTGATTAGAGCAAGGATCTGAATGTCTTAGATTAGATATCTATTTAATAAGGTGTATAACTAAAACAAGAGGAAATGTATTCCAGCATAGGATTCAATTACATGTATGCACATCTATTTGCTTTGCATTCAAGCCTAAAAATAAATCTGCATTTTTTAAGGGTAGCACTTCAAGGCATTCACACATTTAGATCATGCCCACTTGGATTATAAAGATTACAACACACATCCTGTTGCTGTATCTAACTCCAAAAGTCCAGAATTTACATTTTTGGATGAAGACTTTTTTTTCACTAAGATTTTCATGTCCATTTAGTATATAAAAGATAGACTTCTAAGCTTTTTATTTCTAGCTTAACACCAGTACATCCTTTTCTTGCTAAATTACACAGAATACAATGAGTCAGGTTCTACCAATTTTTATTTTATTCATTATATAGCTATACAATCTTTAAGGAAGAAATGAACCATGTCTTTGTATGGTTAATTTTATGCATTGCAAATTTCAGAAAAAATGTTCATTTATCATATTTAATCAAAGTAATAGTGGAAAAAAATTCATAGTCATTCAATGCACAATGAATGAACATTGAGAATATTCAATTTCTACTGTGGTAGGAAGGTGCATGAATTTGTTTCAAGCACAGTGCACACAATCTACATATTTTTCTGACCCTAAGCAACCTGATTCCATGCTTAACCCTCTTCAGTGCTCTTCATTAACTCTCAAAATTAAATTTGAAAAAGAGTCAAATGAAAAGACATATACCTATCATGTTAAGTCCACTCGGAGAATTTTCAAATTCAAACAATATTCTGGCAATGAGCTAAATTAACATAAAGCAGCATTTACACCAATGTTGTGAATGTTTCCATACTGAAACACTCATTTTCATTCATTCATTTAAAAGAATTACTTCAGCAATTGTAATTAAATATTACATATAAATATTACCTGTATTAAGCTTATTATCTCTGGCATGAAAGGTAATATTGTGTCTGCCTGATATCCTTTGCACAACAATCTCTCAGTTCTGGCCAGAGTTTCTAACGTCCATTACAGATGAACCTCCTGCTTATGCACTTTTAAATGAAACTTAATTCGCTGACTGGAGAAAATTGAAGAAAAGGACTGCCATAAAATTTTTATTGCTGAGCTCTTGAAGCTTAGTTTCAAGAATTTACTAAGAATCATTCTAATCTAACTAATACAATATCCTTTGAAAATATTGCAGTAACAGTACATGGTGTTAACAAAAATGACAACATAGGAACAGAGTTAAAAGAGTGCCAAGAAAAAAGGATGAGGTATGAATTTTCTATCAACTATTGGTAATACTTATACAGCACGTACTTCCTATTTTTCACAATAAATTTTTGTATATACATTCTCAGTATTCTCTGTACTTTAGAAAGCTGAGAAAACAAACCAGAAAACTGAATTATTCAACTAAATTGGATTTTGTTAAATTTCTGGATTAAGTGATACATGTTTTTAAAATATTTTTAGTTTTTATATGAAGTGCCCTGTGACAGTCAGTTTTTATGTTTTTATGCAAAAATTTTGTGAACAAATACAAAAATATAGGTAATATTTTTCTTTAAAATAGTTTTATGGTTACATTAGAAAAAGGTAAATAAATAAATGGTCCCTTTTCTTGGAAGTCATTTTGATTTGAAGTAATTTTCTTTTTGGGAAGGAAAGGTGAGCTGACTTATTTTTATAAAATATAGGGTACAAGCTGGATCGCTGTCTCTTTCTTCTGAAATTAGTGTCTTGGACCTTTATACAGTTGGGCACTCAAGCATTTGGACCAGTTTTTGTGGCTTTGCTCCGTCTTGTTGACAAGTAATCTTTGTTTGAACAGTGCAGTCTCACAGACTTTGAAGTAGTTGCTTTTATAAAAAGAGGGTAGGAGCAGAATCAGATTCCTGCCTATAGTGGCACTTTTATATTTTAGATAATATTCTTTCATTTCTATCTCCCTTTCAGCAAAGTATTGCTTAATTCAATAATTGTTTCATTTATGCTTAAAAATATTGATGCTAGCTATTTAGCCAGACATTTCCATCCATTTTTACTTAAGATGGAAAGTTAAATCCTCCACATTTAAAAAATGTGAGTCCATATGCATCTGCCACACTTCTGAAATTATATTAAGATGTACACAGCAGTGAGGATAGAGTCAAGTTATTAAAATATATGTTTTACTGTAATTCAGCTAAGTACTATAATAAATAAAATTTTGGTTCTCATTTCCTCTTGATGTGAGGTTGCCATTTGGCACATTCTGCTCCTTATGATCTGTCCTTGCTTATCTTTTTCTTTCCAAATGTAAACAGAGTTTGTAATCAAGTCAAACAGTACTGAAATAACTTTACTGTGACACAACAGTTAAGGTGTCTAACAATTGTAGATGCAGTGAGCTGTCTAACAGAAAACATATGATTGTTGCAGGGCATTGTTTTCTCAGTGTGTATTTTCACTGACAGAATAAAATCTGTAGGTTTATCTTCCAGAAATTGGTAAAAAAAAATTATTCTTTCAAGGATATTATTAATAATAATAATTAATAATAATCCCAAAGTTCAGATGTTTGGTTATACTTCTTTGTTTCCTGTGTTGCTAATATGGAATAACTCAGGTCTATCTCCTAGAAATTCAAGACGTAAGCAAAAGCTGAAATGGAATAAATGTGTCTGTGAATATAAGCCAGTTATTTGGGAATTGAAGAGAATATTGAAATCAAATTTCCCTGTTTAGAGTAAGCAAACTGGATCTACCTTCATTGCCATAATTCTAAGTCTTGTCCTAAAATATCAGTCTTATCAATAAAATTCTTGCAATTTTTTAAATATTATATTTTTCTGTAGATGTACAGTGAATGTTTCCATAGAAACTAGACATTTTCCCAATTAATGTTTTAGCTTCAAGGTAGGAAAAGATAGTTCTGCTTTAAATTGCATAATTTTTGATGGCAACTGAGAAACTATATTTATTTTCCGATAGCATAGCTCAAAGCCATGCTTACTTACCTTACTGTGCATGTTCAATCTATCTTTTGCTCTAACAAAAAGGAAAGCCATTTGCTGAGGCCAGATGATATCAAATCTATTTTACTGTTAAAAATATTAATTTAAAAAGAAATATAGATGACACCATAATACAGAGCGGAGCATACAAAATAGGTAATGTCCATCAGGAAAAATAAATAAAGTCTCAAACATCTGCATTTTAATTGCAACCAAAGCTGTATTTCAGGATTGAACAATTAACAATCATTACACCACTTTAAAATATCAGTGAGAGAGTGTCAAAGAAGCTGAGTCTTCCATGTTTACAGAAGATTTTGCCTGTGGCACACTGTGTGCTTTTGTGAATCATTTATATTGTAGCTTAAACCTGTCATGGTATGAAATATTGCAACTGTGATTCTGTATGACAGAATAATGAAACACTGGGAAAAAGTCCACACTGAAATTATTTTTCCATAGAATTTTTGACTTGAGAACTTGAGAAGCTGCAGATGAAATAGGTTTTCTTTTCAGTCCATCAAAAACTAATCCAGGCCAATGAGTTCCCTTCTACACACTGAATATGATATTACATTTTTTGTGGGATTTGTCTCTATTGACCGGGTTTTGTCTCCATTGACCATGTTTTCTCTTTTTTTTTTTCCTCTAAGTGTTCTTTGTTTTAAGTTCTCATATACTGTATTGGATTCCAAAAACATTTCTTGAAGAGCTTCCATTTAGCAAATATTTGATTGCTGTATTTCACAATGAAAGCTGGAGCCACAGAGAAGACGACAGTTCTGTTGCCGCTTTCTTTAGGCAGATCACATTATCATATGTCACCAGCTTTGCTGGAGTTCCCCTTTGTAGCAATGTATCTGAACCACTTAGACTACATCGTGTGCCAGCCAAACTGCTTGCAGTTCTTATCAGAGCCCTCTGGAATGCGTCAAGGTTACAAAGACATAAACTGCTCTAAAATAAGAAAGAAGAGGCTGAGAAAGGGAACGTCAAGACCGCAAGAACTGGATAACAGAGAGCTGTGAGCCGCCTGGACTGTAACCAACCACACACTCTGAAGAGTGTGTGCAGAATGCATGGAAAAGATAGAGGCACCAATCAAGAAATGCATGATCAACGTGTGCAGTACTTGTGGATTCTGTAAGTGCATAATGTAAGCAATAAACAGCTTCTGCTCAATCGCATTTGTTAGTCGCACAGGAGTCGTGGTTGCCCACACTCCTTCATTCTCAAAAAGGTTATTTTGACACTTTTTTGTTGTGAGTTATCTCTGTCAAATCTACATGACGTGGTGCATATTACCAAGTGAATTAAATAGGAAATCTGGTGTCTTTTTCCACAAAGGCCAGATTTTTTTGTGACCATTTGTCAGTGAGTGATTCCTACATACCAAGAATTGCAAGTGAACACTCTTAATGTAATATCCTCTATCAGGACTCAAAACAACAGGGTTACAGGAACAAAGATTCTACTTACTAAAATTGATGTGAAAGGCCTCAGCATTGCAATTTTATATCTATTCTTCTCTGAAACTGTACTTAAATAAATTTTGATGAGTGAGAGGTAAAAGCTATTAGATAAAACATAATCATTACTGTAAAATTTCAGACTGAGATAAATAATTACATCAAATGTTAAATCCATTGTCAAAATTACTTGCCTTTCTTAGCGATTTTTACTGGGATAATTTTACTAAAGAGAGATTACAGAAAGAGCCCAGGTCAGGAAAAAAATCTATATTAAAAACTTACAAAAAAAAAATTGCACAACAGTGTACAATTCAAGCAAAGACTCATATTTTAAAATGTGACATTCTGGGTGTGAGGAATTCTGCTTCTTCTTACTGAATGAATATCACTGGAAAAAAAAACAGCTAAAATGGAAATATCTGTTTTGGCACTTGTTTCAATGCATCATGTCATTCTAGTTTTGAGTGATTACTACCAGATACCTTTCTCTTTCAACACACTTTCGTTTCCTGCATTCACAAAAGTGGATCAAATGTCATCCATGGTATATTCTACAGGCACCTGAACTAATTGTCAAAATACACTATTTAAATACAAGAAAAAAGTAAAGGTCTATCCAAAGGTAGGACAGACAAAAATTTAGGTATTCTATAACATCTATATTCCACAATATGTCAATGAATCCTTGTATACTAAGATTTATTTAAACTTTTTTTTTTTTGCATCAGCAACTTTTTTTGTCTAATCACTGTGAAACAGTTAAACAGAATTCCTTAATACTGTTATTAAGGAATAATGCTTAGTGCATACAAAAACCAGTATTTCTCAAATTATTCAAAATAACTACACAGAGCAGTGGGATTTTTCCCCATTTCCTTGGGCTGTTTTGGGAAATCTGGCTTTATGTCTGGAAATCACAAAACTACGCATTTTGAATAATTTACTGTAGTCATTTTAAGGCTTTACATGTTGACATCTGTTTCATAAACTAAGAAGTACCACTATAATGATATTAAATTATTAACTTTAGATTTGATAAAAATGGGAGGATATAAACTTTACAGTTTATCTAGAAACAATTAGCTGTGTCAAATGTCCATGCTTATAATAGCTAGAAATAAAACAAGAATTATGCACATCTGTTTATTTTTTTTTCTTAATATTTTTGGAATAAGGAGAAATTGGAGTGACTTAGGAGACAATACTTTTAAAAACCTATTTATTCTGTAGTAGTCTATACACCTCTACACTATACTCAAGAACAAACTAATTGGATATTAAGGGAGTTCAGCTATCAGGAGTATAGCAGATAGACACACAGCAGCCAAAGCACTGTCTTTAATTTGGCTAAGATGTTTTCAGAATCAACATGAACGAAGGTAAAGAAATACCCATACCCATCCCCAGGCACCTGTTATTTGACAAACTGAAATGTGAGCTGGGGGTTGTCATAAAGTCCTGCTTATCCAAGCAAAAATCTACAGCATGGATATTTAAAGCTTAAATGATATTCAATATGTGGCATACTGCTTATCAAGAAGTCAAAGTGAACAAAAAAACCCATCAGCTGTTATCATAAACATTTAATAATAAAGTGATATAGAATAATTAATAAATCCAGGGAGGTAAAACTGTCTTTGTATGGGACAGAAGACACCATTAAAATATTTGTCTAATCAACAGAAAAAAATGTTAGTATGGAAGTGGAGTTTTGATGGAGGATCAGAGAATTTACAAAACCCAAGCAGACACCTGCTGCTCTAATTTCATTTGTCAATAAAGACTATGCCATTGCCTCATGATGCAGAGAAGCCAAGGGGTAAAAGAGCAACACTACCAAATATTTAAGATACACATTGCTTCCCCTGCTTACATTGACTTCCTGGAGCTATGCTTTACTTTCTAGAGCATAGGCACATGACCCTGGATGAAAAGAAACCTGAAGTGGTGCCACTAATATATTTGGTTAGCAGCACAGTAGTATTCTGTTACATGCTAGTTATCACAGTGAGACAAAAATACTGAACACTAATTTCAAAAGATAAAGGCAAACATAAGTGTTTTGAGAAAGTAATGCAGTATAAAATGATAAAAGTGTAAATAGAAGTATCAGCTTAAAACAGCTTATTCACATTAATAATTTTATGTAAAAGCAATCATACAAATCATCCAGAATTGTTGAAAGCATCCAAGCAATAAAAATATATGAAAGAGACCAGACCTACTTACCAAATTCCTTAGGAACAGTGATAGAGTAAATACAGTTGTGGCCAACACTGTAATTCTTGGGGTAGTTTGGTGATAATACAGTCCCTTCAGAGCCTGTTGATCGGCTTCCACAGGGTGCTAGAAAGGGAAGAAAATTTGTTTTAAAAAATTTAATATCATTAAAAAAATCACTTAAAATTGTGTTACAAAGCAGAGCAATGCAGAGTCCCCAGGCAGGTGCATTTGTTGTATGTTGGTATATGATATTAAAGGAAATTTTATTACACTTCTACAGTGGATTGAATTTGTACATCCTGTGACATATCGAGTATGTGCAATTTTCTCATATATCAAATGAGAATTGATGGCACTCTGCACTTTTCCAGATCAATTATTTTTTCTTTAAAATTTATAAACCATCTTAATAAAAGTAATGATGTGGTTTATATGCAGCATGCTATTATTTACAGCATACAAAACTATTATTCATTCCTATGATGCTTTATACTATGTTAAGAGCATAGCTTATACAGCCCTTCTGCACACTAGTAAATTCTTACTCATGCCAATACACTCATCATGCAAAATAATGTCTACAACTACTGATATAAGAAGGTCAGGTTTTCTTGACTGAATATGATGCACCACTTACTTATATCTCAATTATTTATAACTTTATATACAAAAAGTTATGAGCACATACTTTTATTTATCACAGAAACATCATGTTTATGCTACCACAACCATAATACTTGATCAAATAGAAGATAGATACAAATGCTTTTTACCACAACAATGTATTTTTCTAAGGTTTATAACAAAACTTAGTATTTGGCATTATTCAAAAATGTCAAGCAAGAAACAGTGTTAGTTCTTTTTTTTTTCATCAGATGTACAAGTGCATATATGTGAAACATTATTCAATGTTAGTGGTTTCCTATGTCTATTATTTGCTTGTCACAGAGACTTTGTAATTTAGGGCTTTAATTTAGATTTAACCCTAATCTCTTTTCAAGACTATGGCATCTCTTTAGAATAATTTTTCTCTTTGGACTATAAAACACTTTTAATGAGTTTAGTGTAAACTTATCTATTTAAAAAAATTATTTCCTGTTAAGACATGAATTTATAAATGAAGTAGTACTCAATGTTTCATTTGCTAAACACATCTGGAGTTTTTTGTGGTATTCTCTCAAAACATTAATACTTCATGAATTATATTAGATTAAAAAAAGGTGGTTTTCTTACTACTGTTCCAGAAGACTTTATTTCAGTACTTGTCATACTAAATTCAAGATATTTATTAGTGTAGCTACAAATTACATATTTTAACACTACTTTTAGTTAATTAATACAAAATGTTTGGTGGAGTATACCAGGAAAAGAACACATCTTAAAATTGTAGCAAGTTAAGGCCCCAACACTTTGAGAACAGGCTTATGCAATTTGCATTAGCATGGATTCCTTTCAGCGTGGTGTAACTTCAGAGTCTGGCAGGCTGTGTACCTGAAGCGGGAGCAGATGGCACCTATTGCTCCAGTTTACAATTTGGAAATGATTTAATGGATCGTTGTGAAAGTCGTGGTATTTGAAATATGTCAACAGAGCGGCCTTGACTCTTGCTTGTGCACGTGTGTGTGCATGTGGCAGATGTGGCACATGCACACACACGCTCCAGATATACTGGAGCTGAGCGAATCCAGCAGGACCCCGATCAGGATGAGGTCTGGGTGAGGCGCAGCGCAGCGAGCGATGGGCACACGCCCTGACACACGGAGCAAGCGCTGACTTCCACTGTACACAGAATATTGCCCTCTGTGGGTAAGAGTAACCTCAGTGCCTTCCCTCAATCCACCACCATGTGAAATAGAAATTCATGATCCCTTGTGAAAACATAGAACTACTGGGACTTTTTCCAAGAAGCAGTGAGTGTCTTGGCTGAGCTTCGTTTGCAGGGACTTATTTGCCATGAGTTTTTTTAAGTAAAAAATCTTCACTATTTAAATGTGGCAAATATTTGTGATAAAAGCAGATCTGCTTACCAGCTTTTAAGCACTCAATATTTTCTATTCCAGATTTTGGATTAAACAGAAGTGAATATGGAAAAATATAAGCAACAAAAGCATTAAAATAAGAGAAAAAGATTGTCAAATTAAATCATCTCTAACTCCATTTCCTCTTTACTGTTTGTGAGTTGAACAAATTAAGCTACAATCACCAATACCACTGTCCCACTCTAGAACTCACATCACTATTACACCTTCCTTATCAGCAGATATAAATAATGTGCAAATTGAGAGTAAAACTACAATTCCAGTAAAGTCAATTGCATTGACACAAAAAAAGAACATAATTTCACCTTTAATGAAACTTGAAGTCTTTGTACACAAAATCAGTACTTAAAATAAAATTAAGAGCTAAATATAATCCCCAGCATATAGTACACCTTTACCTATAAAGAAAAAAAAAAAGATTTTTAGATACCCTGTTTCTTTTCTATTCTTACAGACTATCCAATTAGTAAAGGCATTATCTTAATTGTAAAAAAGGATTCCTTTACTAGTATGCTTAAACCACAGCAAAATATATTTAACTATGTACAGATCTAGACAAAATATGTCATGATACTTGCAAGGTAGTATTATGAGACCTGATAAAAAAATTACAAAATAATTTCATTGAAAAATGCTTATAGATCTCTAAAAGTTATTAAACCAAACAATTTTTTGCAAATGAAGAAAAAAATATCTACCACTTTCAAACGTCTGCCACCTTTCTTTCCAGAGAGTTCTCACTAATACTGAACTATACTTAAAATAATTTCCAAGTCTCTAAAGGGTGAAGAAAATACCATTATCTTTTGCAGTTCATAATTAAAATATTTATATAAGACTTTGAAACACCTAAACATTTTTCCCACATACTGAATCCCACGAAAGTTACATACATCTGCATTGGATTTATAACAGGGATACATATGTTCACACAAGAGTAGCTGGCATACACCTGTTCACACAAGGGGAGAAGAGACACAGTACAAGTCTGAAGCAGGATTTCCAGTGGGGATCTTTTAGGTATAAGGTGTTTCAACAGGAGTTGTCTGCAACCTTTGCTACAATGTGCTCATTACACACTGGAGTTAGACATGATTTGTCACTCTGGCATAAGCAACATACAGTTGCATATACAACTGTATGTTGCATATGCCAGAGTAAGAACTTAATACCTGTATTAAGTATTTCTTTCCTTGAATTTCTTTCCTTGGTCTTCTCATTCTGATTTTTTTCACTCAGCCCTTTCTGAGTTTAGTTTTCCCCTTATTATGTCCCTTATTTTCCAACTGCTTCTGTAATGACTCTTTTGTGTTCACAAGAATTCACATTCATGGGTCTCAAAAACAACTAGTATGAAGGGAAGATGGTGCAAGACATAAGCATCCAGTTGATCTATACAAGCTGAGAAAATGTTAAATTTTGTAAATCATTAGGTAGTGAATAATTTAACTCTTATAGCAACCGGACGGTCATCCAAGACATTTCTGAATGTGTCAGGGTAGAGGAAGAGGTTTTAGTAAGCTTTGAAAGCTCACTGACTGTATTTCCTTCCTTGCATTTTGGGAACTGTTTCAAGAAGAAGAGATTTTACCCCGACCAACACTAAACATTAATGCTCAGAAATCACAGATGGACATGAAACTATAGCTACAGTGAACTGTAAACATTAACTTGATGTAAACATATTTTTGCCTCCAGAAAACAGCTAGCATCAAGTTGTTTGGACAGTTGTTTGGTGTAAAAGCTCCACTACTACCATGTTATCCATTGACTTTCACTTATGCTTAATTTAGATAAGTAGGTCTCACTGCCTTTGTTTCAGTTTCATAGTGCATGGATTTATTTAGTTTCCTTATTAATAAGAAGTCAAATACTTATAAGTTGTGAAAATCAACTAGTCTAATTATTATGCTCTGTCTACCTATAATAAAAATCTAGCAAACCCATCACACCCATTGTAACACACCAATTGTTAAAACAGACAAACAAAAAATGCAACAAATGCTGAGAACCATTCCCCTGGGAATGTAAAACATCTTGCAGAAAAAAATAACCCAACCAAACAACCAGCAAAAAAAAAAAAAAAAAAAAAAACCCCAACCAAAAAAAAACCATAAAAACAAAAAAACCCAACCTTCCAGAGGTAACTGATATTTTCTAATGTGATTCTCCAATAGTATTGCATTATTTTTTAATAATGTTTGCTTAGACTCTGAAACACTTTATTCCCTTATGTAGTTATTTATGATCTAGCTTATTCTAGTTTATTCACCAAAATGTTATGCAGTATGCTGCCCTTGTCCTGCTTTCCAGGGTCAGCAATGGAGCACCAGTGGGAGAGCAAGGGACTTGACTATGGTAAGAATGTGATAAAGATCAGCGTGTTGATGCATTGCTCACTATTTCCTTGAAACATTTTTAGCATCAATGGCAAAAATTCCTGTGTGTGCTGAACCTAATGGTATCTTGCCTTGTAAAATAGCAGCCCGTCTAGCCCTTGACAAACCCTATCACAAAAATAAGACTATCACACATTCTGTATGTAAATGGGTAAGCATTTCATCTGGAAGATTACTCACCTTGATCATTAGTATTTATTCACCTTTGTCATAGAATTATCTTCTACCTAATTATGGCAGTGTATTAGTAAATAGAGAATGCAATATAAAATGCATTACCATAAGAGTGACATCTTTCCTCAAAATTCAGTAGCTGTAAAATAAATGTAGTTGAAAACCACAGAGGGAAAATCATCCAGTAGAACAATAGGATCTTGTAATCTATGCCTAACTACTGCTATAAAGTAAAATTTTCTGTGCCTCCAGATAAACAACACAGTGTTAAAAGCTCCAGTCATGTCCTTTTTGCTCATATGTTTTTCATCAGGCCTTTGCTGTTTAACCAAAAGAAATAATGCACAAGGTGAATGTTTAATAAGAAAAAAACTGAAGAATGGACTACCTAAACATGAGAATCAATTTCAAATCTCTTAATTTTCTTTAAAAATTAATATTTTTGCTATAAAGTTGTTTTTTTAATGCAGCTTGAAGTTTTTAATTCCTACTCTTGCTTTCAGATCACCTACTTTCTAGCTCCTTCAACTAAGATCTAATATTTACAAATTTACAAATTTAAGTGCCATGTTGCATTTATAAGCAGCAGTTCTCAACGGAATCAATGGGGAACACTACTTAAAAATGAATGGCACAATATGGCTTTATGTCATGGAGATAAATTTGATTACATAGCTACAAATAAAATCAAAAAATAAGAACAACTATGCATACAGTCTGGAAAAGGAGGGAAAAAATGCCTTGAAGAACTGGTAATGGAATACTGACTTTTTATCTAATGCATCACTGTTTCAAAATGCAGTTAAAGATACCTAGTATTCAATTCATCTAAATAAGTATGTTCAGAAAAAAAATACTTAGTAACATGATTTATGTTTATAAAATTGAATATATTATTGTGGTTTAACCGAAGCTGTAAACTAAATAACACAGTCCTGCTTGCTCATCTCCCTTTGCGGGGGAGTGAGATAATTGAAAGGGTAAAAGTTGAAATAGTATAGAAAAGGAAAATAAAAGAGGAATATAACCCATGAAAGACAAGTAATGCCAATGAAAACATTTGCTCACCATCAAGCAACCAATACCATGCTAGTTACTCATCAGTAGCCCCAGGCCAGCCTTCCCCCTGTATTATTGCTGAACCTGATGCCATAAGGAATGGAATGTCCCTTTGGTCACTTGGGATCAGCTGTCCCAGCTGTGCTCCTCCCAGCGTCCTGTGCCTGTCCAGGCTGCTCACTGGTGGGACGGTATGAGGAGCATCAAAGGCTTTGACTCTGTGTAAGCACTGCTCAGCAGTAATGAAAACCCCCTGGTATTATCAAACCAACAAAAATCCAGGTCCTACTAGCTACTGTGAAGAAAATTAACTGTATACTAGTCCAAACTTCCACGTATATTAAATCATTGGATGCTTTTTTTCTAGTCTTATGTAATACAATATCATTTTATTTATCCTTTGTAGTCCAATTATGAAATTATTTTCAGTGGCAATGATTTCTTGTAGAGGTTATAAGTAAAAAGAAAACTAATACAGTGACTGATATATTACCTTATAAAATAATTTTAATGCAAAGGACATTGTAACATATAAAAATGGTAGACATTTATTCTAAAGTTCTAAATTACAGATATATTTACTGTGGATATCAGTCTGCAAATGTGAAGCTGATGAAGAACCTAAAGCTGTTTTGATAATACAATGAATATGCAAATAACAATCTGATATAGAAATGTATGTTTTAGTTGCTATTTGGAAAAGCAGAAACACATTAGAAATAAAAAGACACCAGAAACACAGAGAAGAGAGACAGTGCAACATCATAATGCTGAAAAGCAGCATGAAAGAAAAAAATATAATGAAGAATATAATTTCTGTACTGTAGTCTCTTCAGTCTTCACAACAGAATTTAACTATGCAATCAAAACTGATGTAAAAAAATGAGAGAGAAACTGAGGCTAATATATGTAAAACTATTTGAGTACCATCAATCAAAGCAGGCCAACAGAAGCTGGCAATTTAGAAGTTTTCTAAAGCAGACCCTGAATCATTAACAGAAAATGGGGAAATAATGGCATTTTTTAAAAGCAAACAAACAAAACCCACAAAACAAAACAATAAAAGAAAAACCAAATCCAAACCAGAAACCCCCAAGAGAGAAATTCTAAGTAGCAATTTTAAAAAAGTATTAGCAATTGTAGAAAGGCAAGATCAAAAGCAGGTAGCAACTGCTGAGAAAAACTTAAAAGATAGATTTTGAGTTTAAATGAAACATTGCTGTAAAGAAAGATATATCTAAGCTAGGCTTTAATGTAGACATAGAAGGTAACATTTTTGTTCCATTTAAGAGCAGTGAAGTTTCAGTAAGAACATCATATTAAATTTTTGCCATTTAAAACAAACAAACAAACAAACAAACAAACAAAAAGTTCTATTTTCATGTTAGCACAAAGTTTTGAAATACTAGGAGGGAGTTTAGTCTCCAAAAGAGAAGAATGAGACCATAAGCTATCATGTCACTTTTTGAAGATGTGGTAGATTGAGATAAAGATTAGAGAAATAATTGCCAGCAATTCTAGTAAAATAAAATAATCTTAGATATTCTCATAAATACTTTTGGGAATTTATTACATTTTTGCATGATTCCTGGAAGAAATAGAGATATAAATATCTGTCATAATGGGTTAAGGATATCAAAGTAGACAAGAGACAGTATTTATTATAATTGGTTATGGATCTTTCCATATTAATTGATTCTAAGATGACAAGGAAGTTTGTCTGCTATTTTTGCTGCTGGCAGTGCTAAACCCACAAATCAACTGTTATAGCATGATGGGTTATTTAATATTTTCTAGAAGGGGAACTCATAAAGAAAAAAAGATTATGAATAAAAAGTACAAAATGGGAGAACACCTAACGTCAATTTCTAAAAAAAAAAAAATCCCTGATAACTTAGACCTATATTCGAAGTTTTCTAAAAGTTGTATAATCAGTAAAATATGTTTTGTAAGAAGAAAATTAAAGAGATTAGAATCTGTATATCAGATAATTAGCAGAGAAACACAATTAGATATATTTTTAAAAGTACATTTGAAGAGGAAAGAGCATCTTTCTTTTAAATAAAGAGAAGCAGCAGAAAATTTAGCAGTGCTTTTGATGTTAGTACATAAACTTTATATAAATACATAAAACACAATTAAACACACTATCAAATTATTTCTATGTAAATTTATTTAACAGCTCATCAACTGTTACCCCCAAAGCCAAATAAGCCAAGTATTTGTACATTCAGTTTCTGTTTCTTGAAATCTTTAAAAGAAAATTACATGGTTTTCTGAAGATACAAAAAGCAGATTTTATACAGCTGATTAGGAGATACACTTCTATATTCAAGGGAATTCTAACTTTAGAAACAATGCTTGTTTAATGATTAATTATAAATATCAGTTCTATTCAGTTTTTCATTAAGGAACTATAGTACATGGAGTTTTCAAAAATTCCATATAGTTTTCTCAAGTGCTGAAATCATATGTTGCTTAAAATTAATTTACTAAATTTACTCATTTTAGCCAAGTGTAAGAAAAGTGTGAAATTAATTTTTTAATAGAAATTGAGATGTGGTAGAAGGTCAAAATCCTACATTTTTTTGTGCTGTAGAATGGATTCACATCTGATAGTTCTTCATAATATTGGCTGTTATACATCCAAAATATTATCACTTTAAAATTTATTTCTTATTTATTTTTCCTATATTTTTCTGAACAAATGCAATTAACTGCATTTAATTTCTGTTTCTGCCCTATCTGACTAAATTCAAGTCCATTCGAGATGAGCAGTAAAGTGAACAAGCATAAATGAAAAATTATGTGCTCCTATTTCAATTTTCAAAGCCCCAGAGAGAATATTAAAGGAGAGTTGAAGAGTCAGATTTCCAATTTTATAACCCAAAATCTAATTCTATATAATGATTCCATTTTTAAATGTCAGGGTAGAGCTGCACTTCATAAATTATTTATTATCAAGGCCTGTGGCATGTAAATGTCAAAATATTCCATAGCATATTCAGATACCAAATAAATAACCAAATAAGTATTGTTAATATATTAATAGTTAATAAACAAAACAAAAAATAACCATATTAAAACTAATCTTAAATTATAGGAAATTTTCCTGTTTATTAGTAAATTTTGAATTAGTAACTTTTTAATTAGTACTAATTGCATTAGTAAATTTTGAATTTTAAATAGCTAAATTGCAGACAATTATTATTCTTAATTCTTCATTTCTCTGCTAACACTGCAAGACATAGCTTCCTGAAATAAAGCTTTCTTCAACAGGGAGCAAGGGATTAAATTGATTTCCAGTGTGGTATAGTCTTCTAGAATCTCAAGTGATGTTCAATACATTAATATTTTTGTTATGAAGGAATTGTGTGCAGATGATGAAAACTTCTTGCATTGCTTGCCTCCAGAACAAGGGGTGGGATTTCAGTTCTCCCTGTCTTGCTGTTCCCATGGGAGCTGGAGCTCCTCTTGTTCATGTTTCTTACTGCCCCAGTTGATAAAACCGGTACAATAACATGTGATATTTTTCCAGGATTCTCTCACTGCATAAACACCCACTAAATAATGTTGTGTTCTTTCATTTAATGTTTTGTTTTCTTTTGCCAATAAAATGGAATTAAAGTAGCGGGCTCTGAGAATGGAGCCATGAAATAAGAGAAAACATTTTCTAACATCTTTTGTGCTAGAATAAAGATCTTTGCAGTGAAACACTCTCTGCTTATGATAAATGGAGGTGGAATAGGTCTCTGCAGTCAGCCTATGCCTTGGCACAGCTTCCTTCCTTTGAAAGAGCACACCAGTTACCACAGCTGAAAGAAAGTAACTAAATAAGAGTTTGAACATGCTTTTCAAGTCAACTGCCTGCAGCAGACTTGACATGCTATTTAAGGAACTTCTGAGGGAAAACGAACAATGATTTTAAAACAATTTAACTGCCAACATACAAAATGAATAAAAAAGAAGAGAAAAGAAAATTGGCAGTCTTCTGGGGAAGATCATTTCAGTCTTTCAAGTATATTAAGATAGCAAGAGGAAAAGAGCATTATATGATGATGTGTAGAAGTAAAAATAAATCACAGATTAACAAAGCTCAACACATTTTAGCTACAATAGCAGATTTGAGAGACTGATGCATCAGAAAATATGAATCAAAAATGTGTAAGGATTTACAGGTCTTTTCACAAGAAATAATCATCCCTTCAAATGAGAAACTTTTTCTTTTTGAAGGTCATATAACCTACATATAGCCCACTATTATTTGTTAATCTGTGCACTCTTCATATCAAAATGAGATTTCATTACTTATTTAGTTTAAGAATAATTTCTACTATGTGATGAAGAGCATGACAATGGCTTCTAAGCAGGAGAAATATAAAAAATGTTAGGATGAAAGTTAAATTATGAACTTTCGCAGAACTCAGTAACTTTATGAGTTCATTTCAAACTTCACAGAACAAGGAATCTAGTTATTACTATGGAGCTCATAAGTGATATCAGCTCCTGGATCCTGTTTTGGTAATAGGACTTTCACCATTTTAGGGCTAGGGAGACTGTAAGTTCAAAGGAACTTAGGAGTAAAAAGAGGATGCATCATATTTGTTTCTCAGGAATTATTGTAGGAAAATATTAGGGAGGTCAAAGCTCAGTTTGAACTTAATCTGGCAACTTTTGTAAAGAATAATAAAAATGTTTTTACAAATATTTTAATGATAAAAGTAAGGGTAAGACAAACCTTTGCTCTCTACTGGATGTGGTAGGGAACTTAGTATCTGAAGATGAGGAGAATGTGGAAGTGCTTAATGCCTTCTTTGCCTCAGTCTTTAGTGGGAAGACTGGTTGTCCTCGGGACAACTGTTCTCTTGGGTTGGTAGAGGGTGTCAGGGAGCAGAATGATTCCCCTGTTATCCAGGAGGGGCACTCAGAGAATTGCTGAGCTGCTTGGATATTTATAACTATGGGCCCAGATGGGATCCATCCAGGATGATGAGGAACCTGGCTGATGAGCTTGCCAAGCCGCTCTCCATCATTTATCAACAGTCCTGGCTCACTGGTGAGGTTCCAGATGAGTGGAAGCTGCCCAATGTGACACCCATTCACACAAAGGGTGGGAAGGAGGATTCCGGTAATTATAGGCCAGTTAGCCGACCTCAGTACTGACTAAGGCAGTGGAACAGTTCATACTGAGTGTCATCACACAGTCCTTACAGGATGGCCAGGGTATCAAACCCAGCCAGCAGGGGTTTAGGAGGGGTAGGTCATGTTTGACCAACCCGACCTCCTTTTATGACCAAGTGACCGGCCTGGTGGAAGCAGGAAAGGCTGTGGATGTTTTCTCTTTGGACTTTAGCAAGGCCTTGGATACTGTCTCCCACAGCACACCCCTGGAGAATCTGGCAGCCCACAGCTGGGACAGGAGCACTCTGTGCTGGTTTAGGAATTGGCTGGATGGCCAAAGAGTGCTGGTAAGCGGTGCTGCATCCAGCTGGGGACAGGCACCTGAGGGGTCCCTCAGGGCTCTGTGCTGGGCCAGCTCTGTTCAATATTTTTATTTGATGACATGGATGAGAGTACTGAGTCTTTCATTAGTAAATTTGCAGATGATTAAACTGGAAGCTTGTGTTGATCTGTTGGAAAGTAGGATGACTCTGTAGAGAGACTTGGAATGATTGGATGGATGGGCAGAGTCCAGTAAGATGAAGTTTAATAAGTCCAAGTGCAGAGTCCTGCATTTTGGCCACAATAACCCCTTGCAGCGTTATAGGCTGGGGACGGTGTGGCTGGGCAGTGCCCAGGTGGAAATGGATCTGGGGGTACTGACAGCCGGCGGAACACGAGCCAGCAGTGTGACCTGGTGGCCAAGAAGGCCAAGGGCATCCTGACCTGTATCAGGAATGAGCTGTTAGGGCTGGGTTAGGCTCAATGACCTTGAAGATCTCTTCCAACCTTGTGATTCTGTGATTCTGTAATGAGTATATTGCCCATTCAAAACCCCTTTATGTTATTGTATACTCCTAGTTGCATGTCTCTAGAATGTTCTTTTACCCAAATGAATTTTTAAGCACTAGAAGTGAATCACAGCTGGAACAAAGAATCAGCTTTTTCTTGAATCATCTGCAAATAATATTACAATACTAGAATGACGCTTTAGGTTTCCAAATGATGATCACTTTTTTCCAAGTGATTTTAAATATTTTGAGTGTGTGCGCATCAGCAGTTTAAAAAGAAATTGCAGGAACAGTTAATGATTGTAATTTTAAATTTGAGATCTGACAGTTAATGATTAATTCACTGAGGTCATTGTAATCCTCTCAATCTCAGCTTTCTTTTCCATCTCTGCTCTTTAGGTTTGCCACCCAGACTTTTAAATTAACTTTAAAAAGACAGAAATTCCCAGTTTTCAAACTCACTAAATCAGAATGAACTAAAGAACATGAAAAATAAGGTAATGAAATGAAAAAAAAGACTGAAACAATACAATATCCATAATTAAAGATTTTCATAATTAAAGATTCAGATTAGAAGTCAATAAAACTAATCCAAGAAAGTTAGGAACAGGGACTTCTGAAACACAGGAAGAAAAAGTAGGGCCATAAAGAACTATAAAATGGAACAACAGTCAAAATAACTGGTCAATGAACAGCTATGAGCACAAATACCAATTGAAAATATAACATTAAATCATACAGAGTTGACATTTAAAACATGCAGAAGACAAAAAAAGAAAAATACTCAGGGAACTTTTGTGTCTGGGAAACTTTCACACATGTCACTGGGATCTCTAGGGATCAGCAACTCAGAGAATCTTATTTACTACATTTCAAATCACCAAGTTGAAGACTGCATAATGCACAGATCTATTTCTCAGTATTGGGAAGATGTTTAATTACATTTCTCAAAAATGTATGATTTTTTTATTTTGTTGTATTAAGAACTATAAATAAAAACTCCAATTCTATTTTTCCTTGAACTATAAGTACTGATAAATAGACTCTCCTATATCTGCAGGCAAGAAGTAAATATGACTTTCATGTTATTTTTTTTTTTTTTTTGTTAACACTGCCTCATCTGAATATATCTTATGGGCTAAGATGCTGTGTGAGGAAAAAAAATCCTTAAATATAATTCTGATAGAATTTTTCTAAGCTGCAAAAGACTAGTAATAATGATTTCAAGGTAATTTATCTTGGACTGGAGCATCTGTCTTACAAGGACTGGATGGGGGAACTGGGCTTATTCATCCTTGAGAAGAGATGACTGAGAGGGGATCACAACAATTTCTATCAGCACCTGAAGGGAGGGTGACAGAGGATAGATTCAGGCTCTTATTGGTGGTGCCAAGGAATAAGACAAGAGACAATGGGCAGAAACTGATGCACTGGAAGTTCCACCTGAACATGAGGAAGAACTTCTGACTTTCAGGTCACTGCCCAGAGAGCTTGCAGAGTCTTGTTCAATGGAGATATTCAAGAACCATCTAGACAATTCTGTGCCATGTGCTCTGAGATGAACTTGCTTGAGCAGGGAGGTTGGACTAGGTGACCCACTGTGGTCCCCTCCAACCTTACTCATTCTGTGATATTGTGATACTTCACAACCAAAATCTAATTATCATCACATGCCTAAACTTAGGGTTATTTCTTATATAAGCATTTTATCTGCACTTGACAGAAGTGAAATTTTTGTACCTTTTACTCTGTATTTGATGGTAGATATGATGATACTATAAAATTTTGTGATAATGTGAAATTTGTCATCTCAATTGTATGTGAATTTCTATTGGAATAATACAAATATTGCACAATTCATAGGAAAAATATTTATGACAACTTTGTGATAGCCTTCCTTTACTGATTTTTTCTAGAGAACTTAAAACTGGACATCACATCAATAACTTTCAATTCTTACTTTGTAATCAAATATTATCCGAATGCATTGTATTACTTTCCCTTAAAAGATAATATTTTTTTCAGGGAACACTGCCAGACATCTTTATAAATTCAATTATATGGTATCAACTCTTTTTAATTTCACCTATATGCTTGCAGAGCTCTAAGACATCCCAAAAAGATCCACATTCCTCTTCAAAAGTTATATTGATTTTTCTTCAGCTTGTGCTATTTTTTTTTTTAACTAATCTCTACCAATTTTCTAACTGTAAAAATTGGCCAGCTGCTCATCAAGGAAGATTTCTGACAGGTTGATCACCTCCCACTGCTTCTACAGAAAGGCTAACTTAACCTCAAGGCCAACATTTGTACATAATATATAAGGAATTTATTTTTTTTTCCTTCCCCTCAATAACATTGACTATATTTTTGGCCTTGACTGGTTGTTGACTGTTTAGTAAGTTTCTACTTTTTTAATCTTTGCAAAACTGTATTAATGCTTAGACTTTATTTTTTTTTTCTCAAAACCCTGTTGGCCACACTTTCTACTACCTTCTTTTAAACAGGATTTTATTTTCCTGAAATAAATATTCTAATATCTATTCAATCCCTTAACTGTGTTGTTTCATCACCTCTTTTGGTGATCCATTTAAATTTTGATTCTGATTATCTATACTTTAAGATAGTGTTTTGCATGATTTCAGGTCAAGAGTAAATACTTACCTTTCTGCTGTTGTCTTCAAATCTATTTCAATGACCTTCCCTAGTATGATATTATTCCCCATACAAAGTAAAAAAAAAAAAAAATTTCCTCTTTCTTTCCTCCCAGGGTGTCCAATTTGGATGCATTTTAGATACTTCAGATGCATTTTGAGCATATTATTGTCACATTTACTCCCATTGAGAAAATCTGCTCTGTTGTAGGCCAGCTGTTTTGCTATTCATGCTGTACTTTTATCTTATACTGAAATAGAAGATATTAACTGAATCACCAGCATTTGAACTGAAAATAATTAAAATATCACTTTACTTATATTTGCTCTCAATTGTAAATATAAATATATCTTAATGTCTAAAAATATATTTTTTTAACAATTCAGCCACAAACTAAAGCAGTGTATTTCCTAGCTAACTAGGAAATGTCAACTAACTAAAGGTTTAAACTACCATCTAAGTCAGTAATGGATTAACAAAATAATAGATACATATAAAATATGCAGTACAACAGGGATGAAATTATAATCTTTTAAATTTATAGCAACAAAACTATTTCTGCAATAGATGGAATACACAATTGTATATTGCATGGTGTTGTGCTGCCTTATATTAACTTCTTAAAACACAACTACTCTTTATGGTATAAAAGAGAACTATATCAAAAAAAGATTACAGCAAAAACCTCAAAACTAGGAGTAAAGTTTTGTTGTGGAAGACATTGTGCCTTCATAAGAGTGTACCACAAGGGAAAAAAAAGCACACAAACAGCTTCTGAGTTAAATGTCAAGAGACATGGGATCTATAAGAGGGAGCTCTCCTCTTTATGCTGGAAAATTTCCTTGCCTACATTCCCATACTATGTTGGCAAAATGCTTTATGTACTTCAGACAAGAAGGAAAAGAAAATAGAATTAAATTAAAAAAAAATGCAGTCTTTTAATTGCAAATTTCTTCTGTTGCCCAGAACCATCCATCCCCCAGTCTCCACTGTGACAGACTAAGTGGAGATGACAAAACTTGTGCAAAAAATGAAATACGAGTCTTATGGGTGTAGCCACCAGCATATTCCACATAATTAATCTTCTTCCAGTTCATTTCTGAGGTCTTATTAGACAAGAGTGAGGACGTTCTGACTGCTGCCTCAGATTAAGTTAGAAATATGCATCTTTGCCAGCTATAGCCAGTGCAGATGACTGGATCAGTTTCTTTAATTCCCGTTATTTATTAATTCATTTACCATGATTATTAACTAATATTACATAATCCTGTCCTAATTCAGGGTCTTGCAGACTTTGGAAAATAAATATTTGCTTCTCTGTGTGACTAAATGGTAGAGATATATTTTTCCTTCTAAGAACAGAATACCCTGAAGTCACCTTGTCTGTTTGAAAAGTCTTCAGAGAAAAATATGCACCTATGGTTCTAACACTAAATACAGGAACAAGCATATATTTATGTAAACTACTGCTAAAAACAATTCTTCTCTACACCACAAAATACATGATGAAAGATTTTTTTAAGGTAATATTTTTTTCAATCTTCTACTAGAAAATTTGCATATTCAAAGCACACAAAGAAGTGCCAGTGTCTAATATTCTAAAGCAAAAAAAAAAATCACATAATTTATTCTGTATTTTCACTGGTACTTCCTGTATACTTTGATTGCCAAACAAATTGGAAACTCTGACAATTAATTTACATAATTTATAATTAACACATTACTTTCAAAAATATTAAAGTTGCTGTTATATTTTCCCTGCTAATTCATGATGTTGTTTCAAACTAGCAGTTGCATAAAGCAAACATTTTTAAAATCATGGCTTGAATAGATATGCTTGATTTCAAATAATTTATTTTACAGCAAAGAAAGTAAAAAATAAAAGCTGAAAAAAAATCCAATTTTATATAGCTTAAAATATTTCTCCTTCTTTTAATGTTTCCTTCATTAAATTCTGCTCCCAAAATTTGGCTGCAGATTTAATTCAACAGAAGACGATGTGCCTTGCTTTATGATGCACTCCACTTAACTAATCCCTTAAATTCATTGGGAATTAGGATTCTATGGCAGTTGATTTTAATAAGATCATTGTAATTAACAACGTTCTTCATTTATAATACTTTACTTACCATTATATGATATTATTACTTCTTAAATGAAAGCCTGGAATAATTACACACAACATTTATTATTCAATGGACTTTGTAAAGCCATAATATGAATTCCAAAGGTATATGCAAAAGGTCAGACAGAGTAGTTCTTGCTGTGAATATAAGCATGTTTGTTTTCCAGTCTTTTCAGAATTATTAATACTTACGGTTAATTCCAATAAAATTTTCAAACTTTTTCTGATATAAAGAGAACATCTGTAAGAAAAGCTGAGCTTTTAACTCAATCACATATAAAAAAAACAACCTTTGGGGTTTTGAGCAAAATGCCAGCTGTCTGAATAGCCATAATGAAAGATATTAGTTTCATTTCCTATTTACAAAACTATTTGTGTATATTACAGTAAAGAATCAGTCACACATCTTGAGAAATATGAGACCACTGTCTACAAGTATATACTGATAACTAAATCCCCAGTCAGTTACTGCAAATTCCACTACATGGAAGTTAGATTTTCTCATTTTGGCTTTTCGACCTGACAGTTCTTAGTGTACAATGGTCTTCTTTGCATGGATGAGGAATAATGAGGGTGCTCATACAGAAAAGGGTCTGTAGTGTGAGGTTTATAGGTTAAGGTACACATAGACTTAGATGTCTACTGCTTTACTTACTCAGAAATCTAACTGCTAAATTTTAACACATACATCCCTCCAAAACAGAGTTTGTTGTATGCTTTTAGTGCAAACAGTACTGCTTCTACTCAGTATATTCAGTCATCACTAGATCTTGTATTTCCTGTGTTGTTCTAAGTCATATTCTCCTGAGCATGCAAGCAGATTAAATCCTGTTAATGCAAATGGAAAAATATACTTTCTTAACCAGCTCTTTGAATCTCTCTTGATGACCTTTTAAGAAGCCTGTCTCTCTCTACTGACTATATGGAAGGAAAGCTTGGAATGGTAAAGCAATGTACATAAATTTGTAAAAAAATGGGAAGTGGAAGCTTGGGAACAAAAATTCAGAAGATAGATCAATAACAATAAAATAAAATCCTTACTATTTTTCCAAAATACTTTCAATCAATTTTTCAAGTTTGGCTATTAAGAATTAACCTTTCAGAGTATTCAGAATTTAAATAGCAGTTTTCAAAACAAAATCCTAATTGATTTCAATTCTACTTCTAACTACTTGGGTCATTGTTTATGTGATACAAAACAAACATGATGCTCTGGACAAAAAGAAAGTGAGAAATACTTTGTAAATAGTCAACATATGACAATTTCAAGTAAAGCATGCTGCTTCATTGGTTAAACTGACCATTACTTTGGAACTATAAAACACAGAGTCACAGAGCATCTCATTAACAGTAACATTCAGCTTCATTAACTGCTGAATATTCCTTCATTAACAGGAATATTCTGGCTTGTGCAGTTGCCTAACTCATTCCCCATTCAAATTTTGAAATAGATTTAAATAACAGCTCTTCATATGGTCAGTCTGTAAAAAGTGCATAAAAATATGAGCTATAAAGCCTCTGATTAAGTAAACAATGTTGAATGATTTACGAAAAAGTTGTTAGCATTTGCTATACTACAAAACAATAACCAGTAAGATTATGCTATTCTGTACGTATTTGTTTTCTATCCTAAAAGTTTTCAGATATAAACCTGATCTGAGCTGCCTCAAATAGCCATCAGGTCAAAAGAAACCTAAATATTACACTGAATTGGTTTTGCTACCAAATAAAAAAGTGAATAAAGCATAAGCATAGGCATATTCTCATAGGCAGTTAAGAAAATATTGGGTATCATTAGACATATCTTACGGATGGAGTTATTTTGAAGCCTAGATTCAAATATTTCCAAGGATTCAAATTAAATTAAATGAAGTAAAATGTTTTAGTGATCAATAATTTCTTCTGGTAGGAACAAGGTTTTCACATTCAGTTATGAATATGATTTCTAATTACTGGGCTTTTTGCTATTCTGTAAATAACTGTTGCTTGCTACCAAAACTTTAAAATTACCTATAGTTGCTGAAGCTGAAAGAAATCATTAATCATTCTCTGTCATACTAATAATGGACATCCTCATATGTTCATTACATCCTGTTCTTAACATCCGTAGTGAAATACCAAATACCTTAGCACATTAGCCTAGATAATCTTAGCATCTGTTCATTTTTTTTCTTGTAACTAATTAACTAGCTAAATAAACTCCCCATGTGCACTGAGGTGGTATTTTATACAATATTTCATTGTAACTCTATCAGTTTGAAAGCAGCTGCAAAAATACAAACTGCAGAATGGAATAATCTGATTTCTACTATGCAAATTTTATTTTGTAGGTGAGACTGATTTTCAGGAGCTAAATTCAGCTCTCAAATTGTTTCTGCCAGCTCTGCAACTGAAAGCTAATTAATTGATATGATCTTTCTTATATCTATATAAAAGTTCTGTTTTTCTTGAGATAAATCATACAAAAGTGGAAAGCATTGATAACGTGGTCAAAATATCACATAATATATTACAGCAAAACTCCATTGACTCCATATATAACTACAAAACTCCATTGACTTTTAAGTTGAGGAAAAAGCAATAAAAGAAAAACAAAAAAGCAATAATAGAAAAACAAGTGAAAATGTCTATTCTGTGTCATCACATCCTAAAGTATGGGGTTTGTCATGTTTGAGATAAGGTCTTGTTCATCCAAGGAAACAAGAAAGGAAAGTTGGAATCAGTGACAGACATCCACTACTTTTACAATAAAATTTATTTTTCTCCACTTATTAAAATGGCAGTACTTCCAAGGAAAAAACTTCTCCTTCACTGAAAATTACAACAGACAGCACTGGAAGATTGCTAAGCAGATTATAAGTGACACTAATAGACACAATTATTACATTAATAAAGTAGTTTTTAAATTTCATTACCTATCAAAAAGTTCTTCCAAAACAAGGGACTCTTTCCCCTATTGTTGTTTCACAACAACCTTCCTCACCATCTACCCTCTAAAAAAACAACATACATCCCTCATTTTAAAATGAGGAAAAGTATTTGACTTCTAATGCAGATATTTTAGAAGTTTAAACACACTTCCAAACATTTGCAAGGGCTGATTTCCCAGTTTGATGACACTGAGTTTTCGAATGCAGTGCTATGATGGTTTTGGTAAATAATGAAAATACCGAACTGCTTCAAATTATTATAATATTGGATAGTCTTGAGATTTGAGAATTTTTTATTGGTTTTGCTTGTACTCTACCATCTACTTTGCAACAGAAATTTAAGTACAGAAAAAAGAAAATCCATATGCTATTTAAAATCTATGTTCAAATTGGAAATGGATTTAACAGGTGTTTTGTCTTCAAACAGAAAAGGAATGGAAAGTAACATAATAATTGGATTTTATTTTAACTTAAGAATCAAATGATATTTTTTTCATATTAATATCTGCATACATGGGAGAGGTTTTGTGCTCAGTCTTACAGAATATGTGATTTTTCACAAAATAAAAATTGGAAGTGGCTACCATTTTTCTGTTAAGACATCAGTAAAATAAAATTTTAATCTTTTCTTAGAGTTTAAATCTGAAAATGCTGATGTTTGAGATTATCAATGGTCATACAACTAAAGTCAGAAGAATCTTGAAATGTGCAGACTTCATAGCTGTAAAAGTGTGAATAATTGGATATTTCCTGCATTTCAAGGCTTAACTTTTCCACACGCCCAAGAATGTAAATCTTGTAATGTGGTATATAAAAAATATTTAATCTTCATGTTTTCAAAGCCAGTAATAACCAAAATAAACAAATGTGTGTTATGACTTCCAAAGTATACTTACTGTTGTATTTAAATACATATATATAGTATATATCTCTATACTCTGCTGTAAGTTAATTCAAGAAAACATATTGACATGGAGAATGACAATGCTACTAAGCTCTATTCAAAATAATAACACTATTTTTCCAATGTTAATAAAAACTGGAATCAATAGTTTCCTGAGTTGTCATATATGTATTTATTTACATATATCATTGGAAATGTTTTTTTTTTTTTCAGAAAGACAATATTACTCAAATCACCTCAAATTTTTCACTTGTTTCTTCCCTATTACAAAGCAAGAGTAATGACAACAGCAACTAAAATAAATGAAAAACTGCTGTTACCATGGCAGCTGGGCAGGGCTCTGTTCCATCCAGGTCTTCCATCATCTCCCATGATGCAGGTTAGTGTAGAGTATCCCTGAAGAACATATCCTGCATCGCAGTAATATGTAACAGTGGAACCCAGTTTATAGTCCATTCCAAGTCTGGTTCCATTCATTATATTTCCAGGATCAAAACAAGACTCACGAAGCTTTGCTGTAGAGGAAACCAATGTGATTATAATTCTAAATATAATCCAAAATGAATAAATAATAACTGTAAATAAAAATAAATAAAAACAAATATAATGGGAATATTTCCTGGAATTCTCTTAAGGCCTTCTTTATAAAACCCCTGTAGAACCTTGTTTTTCTAAGAAGAATTTCCATCAAATGTCCTCTCTACTTAATTTTAACAACTGTAAAAATTACTATATAATGACAGAAACTATGTCTTTTTTCTTTTTTTTTAAGATAATTCCTATAGTGCTCCATTTTATTTTTTTCAGAATTCATTCTCATCAGTGATAAAGTTAGGTAGTTAGATTAAATTAGATATACCAACATTTTTCCAGTGGATAAGGCACATCCTTGTTTTGAAATCTGTAGTGTGAAAACTGGTAAATAGAGGAAACCAACATGAACAGTTGCAAAATAAGAAGTATGCAAACCAGAATGTCTTCAAAATTAATAAACTTCAGATGAGTTTATATATATATATATGATATGATGGTATATATTTTCATATACATATTTATCCCTCCGTGGATGAAAAAATATAAAAATATTCCCTAAATGTATCTAATTTTTTATCATTTATAGCTATTTGTTTCAAATTATTGAAATAAATTTAAACATATGCATACGCTTTTATATTTTCTTCCCTTTTACTTCTGTAATGTGAATACCAATGTCCAGTAACACACTGATCAAAAAAAATACTCAAAACTTTTAATTAACAACATTATTGTGCAGAAGGTGAGAAAAGTCAAACAATCAGGAAAAAATGTAATTTCCTTTAAGGAAAAAGAATAAATATATTATGTAGAAGCTGGAGTAGAGCACGTTATTTTATGCTGTGCAGGATGGACTCTGCAATAATATATTTTATCAAGAAGAAGATGGAAATTTCAGACTTTCTTTAACATGTAAGGATCAATAGGGAACACTTCCTCATCAGCACCAGCTTTCAAGTACATAAAAGAAATGTTTATTTGCTCTGTGGAAATTTCTGCTACAAGTAGGTATGGTTGCCAAAAGACTATATGAGCTTTGAACTTCCTGGAAGGCTTTTTAAGAGTTTTATATAAAAAGATGCTTTATCTGATCCTGTCAGTACCTAAACTGAAATTTCTGAAAAATTATAGATAAGAGGGAGCAATTAATATTTATTTGAATTTTATATAGTTAGCCACACATAAACTATTGGTCACTACTTGAGCCAAGCTAATGAACTAAGTTCATCCCTGAAGGCCATTTTTATGTGGTAGTATTTCTGAGAGGAGATAAATAATTACATTTTGGTTATATTTGAAGAATGAAACAGAGAAAGATTCTTTTGAATTTTCAATTTCACATCTTTCAAAAGAATGTCAAGATCTCTTAACCTGTTTAAGAATTTATTATGATTTGCATATATAATCTACAGAGCATGATTCTGATATGAAAAACAACGCAGTAACAAATAACAATTACAATACATCTTTAATCATTAAGAACATGTATTAGGTATTCACATTGATTCATATGGGTAGTAGTAATGTGTACTCTAAAACTTATTTAGCTCTCATTCAAAAATTTGGATGGACAATTAAAAGTCAAAAGATGCAATTTACTAGAAAATCTATAAGATACCACACAGATATTAATAATTATTGAGTAAGCCACCCACACATTCATTTGAGAATTCTGGCAGGTCTTAGGGCAAATTTCAAACTCTTTCAACTCTAAATTATCAAACTTAGGGGAAAAAAGCATAAATTAATTTAGGATTATAACTAATATTTTATAAATCAATACAATATTGATAGAAATGTATTGATTTATAATTGCTATTGTGAGATCATCGTTCTTGAGTTTATGACAAAAATAATTCAAAATATTTCAAAGGTACTCAAAGATAAACAGATAAAGCAGATATTAGTACTAGATGAAAAAAAAAATAGAGAAAAAAATAAAGTCATCTATTATGTCCGGTGCATAAATCAAAAATTGAAAAAAGAATGATGTGTCACAGCACAAATTACCTCTAGGGAAAAAATACAGCCATGTAATTTTCTTTTCCCCAAAATTATAGCTGTGACACGCTCCTGAAATTGCTGACTAAACATTAACAATGTCACTATAGAAATACAATTTCTATAGTGACATTGTTACTGTTACACTATACGCTATAGAATACGAGTTCTGAAAAATAAAGCCTGAAATAGTAAGCAGCTTAAAACTACTTCTGCAAATCTGAAGGAGCTTCCAAGTGAACTTGCAGAAAAAAATTAGTAGACTATGCTACAATGTATAAAGAACAAATCAAATGAGGCAAAAGAATTCTTCAGATTGAGCTGAGAACCACTGAAAAAAAGACGAAGTTAGAAAACTGTTTCAGCAAATTTATAAGCGCTCCCAGGGGACAGGAGGGAAAGTTCTTCACCACTAAAGTCATGTTGCTCCAACTGAGGAACACAAGACATTTATTACCCCTGTAGCCCTTTGCCTTTTATTCCTAAGGATATTAGTATAATTAAGTTAAAAACACGTAAGTTAAAAACACATAAGGACAGTGACAGATTTAGCAGAACATCAGAGAAAATTTTTCAGTCAGAGCATTTAAAAATTATTTTCTGTAATAAGTAGGCAGGAAATAATTTTTTTCATTAGGCAGTTTAGATTTGGCTTACAGAAACATTATACTCTTGGCTGTTCATACCAGGCTCCAGGTCTTTCTGTACATAATAAAATTTTGCAACAAGCTTCAAAGAAACCAGCATTTACTTCTCTGATAACATTGACACACCACTGGATCAAGTAAGGTTCTGAAATACAGGCTGAAAACAGTGACACATGCTGTTTCAATCTCAAATGTAACAAGGAATTCTCTGTTGAATAACATAGTGGAATGATGTCAAAATCCTCCTGAAAACTAGCATTTCAGTGTGTGGAAAATGGTATTGAAAGCCAAGAGAAGCAAGTGCTTTGTCCAGAACGTGATGACTTACCACTACATCCCTAAGTCTCAAAGAGAATAAAGCCATAATAAACTTCTTGGAGATAATATTACAGACGTACCAAACTACAGCAACCATACAATAATTATTCTCCAGAATACTTTATAAAACTAATACCCTTTTCCTCCATTATAACATAGAAATGAGGGAGAGAGAATGGGAATAAAACTCAACCACATGGTTACAGATCAGACCTGGGACACAGGTCAGTCTGAAATTTGGATCAGAAAAAAAAGGGTCCACCAATGAAGTATAATTTGAGTACACTGTCACTTAAAATAGGATTAGTGTATATATAGGGCACAACTGCATCTGTTACAATTTGTATGAAAACTTTATGTTGATCAAATCAGAAAAAATTAGTTGAAAGAGATGTTCTACAACTCCCATGCAAATCAGAGCCAATTTGACTAGGTTACTTAGGACTTTGTACAATCCAGTTATGATTTTGAAGGATTCCAATGCCCTCATCGAAAGGCAAGCAGTTCCAGCATTTGATTATCAGAGTGATTAATTTTTTCTTAATATGTAATTAAAATTTCTGTTACGTCGATTTATCAGTCCATTAGCTCTCAGTTTATCACTGTGAGCACCTGAGAAGACTTTGGTTCAGCCTTTTCAACATGCCCTTGCAACTCTCCCTCCTTAGGTGGTTGGAACAAACCCAGTTGGGACAGCTGATGCCAAATGACCAAGGTTGGATCCTAACATATGGTATGGCATCCATATCATATGACGCCATGCCCAGGATATAAATTTTGCAGAAGAAGGAAGGGAGGGATATTTGAAGCAATGCATTTGCCTTCCCTAGTCATCATTATGTGTGATGGAGCTCTGCTTTAGTGGAGATGGCTGAACATCTGCCTGCCCATGGGAATGAATTCCTTACTTTGCTCTGCATGTGTGCATGCCTCTTGCTTTCTGTATTAAACTGCCTTTATCTCAACTGATGAGTTTTCTCTCTTTTCTTATTATTTCCCCCATCCTGTTGGAAACTGTAGTGGCCATTTTACTGGAAAAACACACTTTTGTGATTTTTTTCCTTGCAACTCACATTCCCATGTCTTTGGGATTGAGATTGATATTCTCTCTCACTTTCTTGTGTTCTCTCCACCTCCAGTTTATCCGCTGATTGTCCCTCCCTGTCTACCCAGGTCTTTCCTGCCAATGAAGTGACATTTGATGCGCTCTGTAAAAACTTACAGAATGTGGATCATCTTCACTGGACTTCTGGATCTTTGATACTGCTCAGTATCAAGGTCATCATAAATCATCTGCAGCATAACTAATTCCTTCAGGTACTGGATATCTCTCCTCATGGAGGTCCATTTGCCTCAATGAATTATAACATTTTAGAAGGGATTCCTTTTCCTCATGCCTGGAAAACATCGCCTTCAGAGGCTGAGGGCTTGTGCCCCATTTTCAATCAGTTTGTCAGTCCCTAGAAAAGGGATTCTAGAAAGGTGCTGGGCTTTTCCCTCTAGTTCCAGATTACTGACCCTGTTAGTGAAGCACTGGTGAAGCCAATTGTATGGTATTGTATTGGTGCATCCAAGCTGATTGTCTGGTCACTGACTTTTTTATGAGTTCTTCCTCTTCCTTCTCTTTTTGCAATGGCCCTCCAGAGTAGCCCTCTTCAAACACTTCCTTCTCCTTTTCGGTCTTCTTTCTGTAGGAGTTTCTTTCCTTACCAAACTAGCTGATGTTTGCATCCAATATTTCTGTTTTTGTGCAGGTGTGACTGATACCAGCACGCTTTGTTCCTCTGGTTCAGTTGCAAGGCCTGTCATGGCAGCTGGAGTAGCCAGAGTTTCTGCTGTTTTGTTGTCAGATCCAGAGACCTCTCCTACTTGAGAATAGTGAATTATGTTGAATAGGGATTGGTAGGCCTCGGCCAGGTCCCAGCACATTGCAAAGACTTGTGTCTCTCTGGAATTGCTAGTGTGACAAGATACTTTCTGCCACCATTGAGTCAGGAACGGGAAAGAGGCGACACATAGACTCTAGGTTTTAGAAGGCTAATCCGAACTTATTACAAACCCACTCTTTTATACATTGTTCTGATACAGGTGGACTTGACTGGTCATTTTATCAACACCCTGTTACACCACTGGCTAATTAAAAAGACACCCTTTGGTAAATATCTTATGAGAAAACAACTGTTCAAAACATCAGCTGCAAGATTGCTTTAATTCTTTCTCTCAGCCTTCTCAAAACTCCCCAGAACAATTCCTGGGAAAGTTTATCTGGCTTTCTCTCTCTGACATGACTGTCACATCCACAACTTTCCTCAAATATTTTAGTAGTTTTTCAGCATTCTACACTTATTCAGGGATGAACTACCAAAATATTGGAGGAGCCCACTGTCCTTGGTACTTGCCCACCCATTCCCATGCACTCTGTAACTTGTAATGATCCAGATTCAGGGCAGATCTCTGGGCAGTATTCCTAAATAATTTTTTAACTTCCATCAAACACATGCAGGAGACATAGCAATTTGAATACGCTGGTTTGAACATCTCAAGGATATTCAAAATTCTCAAGACCTATAGAAATTAGCTTGGAAGAGAATGAAAAGGTGAAAGTGAAAGAAAATGTGAAGGAGTAGGGCAAGTATTCCCCCTCATTGCCCCATAGATTGGGTCTCTGATGAGTATTGCCCCATAGATTGGGTCTCTGATGAGAAAATATAAAGGCTGAGATTGTTAATAATTTTCAAGAGGCGATTCCCTAAAAGTACATATGTAACAACCATACTGAGTAAAAATACAATATTAGTTTCACAAACAGGAATTAGTTTATTGTATCTTGAGCCAGTTACACAGTCCATCAAAATTATATCCTTAATCCAGTCCCCAGAGGTAACAAAAGAACATATAGAAAAATTAAGTTGTTACATAAATCAGTTCTCAGAACAAGCACAACAACTCTGACTCCAAACAAATCAACATTGTGACCAGTGACTATTGAATTAACATAATGGATGATTAAAACAAATTTGCTTAAACACACTGTGGTCAGACATGCAGTCAACTTGCCAAAAAGGACTGTTGAGTTTTAGCCCCAGTCAGCAACTAAGGGGTACACAACTGCTCATTCAGTGGGATCCGCAGTAGTATGGGGAGAGAACAGGAAAAGTTAAATTGAGATAATTTGTAGATTGAAAAAAATAATGGTTTAATAGTTTCAATAAAATGCAATAATAATAATAATAACAATATGGACATAAAACTTCAAAAAAACAAATTATGTAAGTGAAAAATAATTGCTCATGACCAACTGACTGATGCCCAGCCAGCACTTAAGTAGGCTACCCCAGGCCAGAATATCATGTTAAAAAGATGGGGTCAGCTGTTGTGGCAGCTTCTTCTGCTTCTGCAGACTCCCTTCCAGCAAAGCAGCATGAGGAGAGACTGTGTCCCTAATAAATATCTGTCGCTGTTGAGTAAGAAATGACACAGACTCACTAGAAGGCTGGTTGGCACAGCATCTCACTTTACTTCGAAATTCTCTCTATACACTGTTCTGATACAGACAGACCAGATTGGTCAATTAATCAATACATTTCACCTGGTTGGCTAATTAACAAAATGCCTTTCTTATAAAAAATCTTTGAGAAAAACAGGAAAACAGAGAGTAGGAAAAGAACACCTGCAGATTGTTTATAATAACAAGCTATCATTGTTTATCTTCAACTCCCTAAAGTCTCACAAGCCAATTCTGGGAAAACTTATCTAGTTTTCTTGCTCTCTGACCAGGCTGTCACATCCACATATATCCTTCACACTTGGATTGGTGGAAAGGAGAAACACTTTGATTCCATGACACGAGGCTTCATTCAACAGCACAGAAGAAAAAGATTGCCCTCTTTAGAAACAATTTATTTTCTTGTTCTTCAGAAGTTCTGTGATATTGAATCACTCCCTGTAGCACTTGCATCTTCATTTATTGTTTTTCAATTTAGTTGAAGAAAGATACGTAAGTGAACTGAAACTCTCCATACATCTGGGCTTACCACCAACATGGTTAAGACCTGCTTTCAGCTTTTCAGGACTAGCTTATACTGTCAACTTCCTTGACATCTGTAGGATACAATGACTGTAGGAAAGTACAGGGAGGCCTCATGGGCTTTACGAAACAATAAATACATTATTCTTTCCCTTCTATACCTTTACACTTCCTAAGTGCTCTCAGAATAAGTGGAGAAGAAAATAAGACAAAGGTGGTCTATATCACCCCTATTTTCTTTCTGGTTGTCTTTACAGAATATTTTCATATTCATTTAATAGCAAATGTTTCTGTTTCTCAATCCATGCAGAAGCAGTTATAAAAACTCCTATTGATTATGTATTTTGCAAGTCTACATTTTCTTGTTTACTGTGCTATGACCTCAGGCACCTCTGAGACTGGTGGACAGCTCTACTGTGGTCTACCATATAAAGCTCTAGCCAAAATAGTGTTTTATTTTCAATATTGGACTCCTGGATTCTAGCATGACATTTCATCTAACAGGACCTTAAATGCACCTAAATCAACATGACCTCCTATGTGAAATAAAAAAAAAATTAATTCTGGGTACAACATATATATGTATATATATGTGTATATATATATATATATATATATATATATATATATGCTGTTAAGTCATGCCACTGCAACATTATTTTTGAAACCTGTAAAGTGCTGTTTCCTGTTTTTTTTCATAGAATGACAGACTCATAGAACTAAGACTATTAAAAATCATCTAGCTCCAAATGCTCCTGACATGAGCAAGGAAGAGCAGGTTGCTCAGAGCTTCCACTAGACCAGGTTGCTCAGAGCTGCATCCATGCTGGTTTTTAAAACCTCCAGGGATAGGGAGTCCACAGTCTCTCTGGGCATTTTGTTCCAGTGCCTCATGACCTTCACAATATTAAGAATTTCTTCTTAATATCTAATTTAAATCTGCCCTCCTTCAGCTTAAAGCCATCCCCCCTTGTCCTATCACTACATGCCCTCATGAAAAGTGCCTGCCCAGCCTTCTTGTAAGCCTGCTTCAAACACTGAAAGGAATAATTTATTCAACATTACAGATAAATGAAGTCATAATATAAACTTTATTTTAGGTTAGTAATTTTGTAACATTGTACTTGTATGAATAGAGAATTCCCATTTTCATATTCTCAGGCAAAACAAAAACATTACCAGGCCGAAAATTATGAGAAATTAAACCAAAACTTGCAGTCATGCATTGATCTTTCTAAATATAGAGAAAAATAATTTTATTTACCTTTGTATTCCAGGTGGAATCCAGTAAAACTAACAGATCCATCACTCCGAAAAGCCAGATGCATGGTGTTTGAACTGCTCTCTATCCTCTCTGGCAGTTTGCTATCTTGAAAGCTCCCAATTAGTGGGCTATTACTGTCTGGCCCATCATAGATATAAAGAAAATCATAATTTGGTTCTATACTGAAGCTAGAAAAAAAAAAAAAAAAAGAGAAATGTCAGATGGAATATGCTTTGTCTAACATTTTCACTCTTATTAGCTCAAATTCGAAATTTATTATCACTGTTTTAATAAAAAGAAAAAAAATCCCTCCACCGTCAGAAAAAAAAATATTTGTAGAAGTGTTTTATTAGAAAACACAGAAATACTATATCCTTTGGTTCACATCTTAGAAACAATAAATTCCTGCTATCCAGATAAAAAAGGAAAGCTTTTTAAATAGAGAAAATAATAATAACATAATTCTAAAGATTTAGGAAAATAAACTACTTAGATCAATTGGAACCCTTGGCAGAAATGCTTTGTGATATAATTCATTCAGTTTCCAACCAGACTAAACACTCAAACAGAAGATTATCTTCCCCTATCTCTTAGAGAAAGAAGCATTTTGTCTATGATCAGTTTGAATAAAAAGATGAAGTATTGAAACCTCCCATTTTTTTCTGAACTACATTATAGTTTGTTAAGTAACTTGTTACTGAGCACCAAGAGCAGACAACTGTATGACCTACCTCTCTAAAGAAGTCATCACATTAGCACTGGTCAGAGCAACATAGATACTGTTATAGAACACCCAACATAAGGAGAACTTAAATGTGATGGGATATCATAAGTACTATTTTTACCTTGTTTGTGACATATTTCCGGGTTGAAATGCATAATTTTTACATGTAACAGATATATTCATTTGCATCATGTGTTATAGACAGTGCAGACAGCAAAAGTTCTTTTGTGAATTCTATTAAGCTCAATTTAGTCTTCTATTGCGATCAAATACTACTTTTGAAATTTCTACTTTTGAAATTTTGCCTAAATAGCTGGTGCCCCTTACAAATCAATGAATCAATAGTTTTCATCATTAAAGACCATCCTGGTCTGCAGACATTTCAGTGAGTTACTCCATGCTACCTTCTCACAAACTGAATATTAAATTGAGCACCATCTACCTCAACATTAGCCACTGTAAACAGAATGCTTTTAAGGAAACAGCAATGAGTTTCCAAGCTCCACCTGTATGTGTAGTGATGACCCTGACATATTTATTGTAATTTTAACAAAGACAATGATTACTAATCCCTTTGATACTGATATTAAGTACACATATATTACCCTACAGAGATATGAATAATGATAAAGTTATAATAATAAAGCAAATAATAAAGTTATAAACATGACTTTAAAAATTTTAAGTAGCATCTTACCTGATAAATGCTAATGATATAACATAATCACTATTAACATTGATAGTCCAGTCACAATCTCTGCTGTGGGGGTAAGGATGAGGGAAGTTTGGTGAAAGTATAAAACCTGATGAGCCAGTTAGGTTTCCTCCACAGGGAGCTGTGAATAAAAATAGATTGAACTTGAAGGAAGAAGGTAAGAGACAAAGAAGCAAGTAGCAGCAATCTGTTCATTGACATTTAGTGTCCTCCAAAAGCTAAACAAGTGGGGTATTTACAAAGCTTTAATAGAAATAAACAAAAAATATATTCACTATTCACATTTTGCCTTAGACAAATACTAACACTACTATGTGAAACCCTTGATTTTGAAATCTGTCCTTTTACTTGCATAGCGTCATTTCAAGGATTTTCTGAATACACTGTGAACTTGAAAAACGCTCTGGCTACACACATAAAAAGACTTAACTGGATAAGCTTTCCTTTTTCTAATTCTTGCTAAAGGCGTTCTAAAAGGAACTCATTAGGCCATGAAACATGATACTTACACTGATAATGCAATTATCTGCCTTTTCATCAGATAACAGTGATTTGTAGTTTGGATCAAGATGGATACAATATAAATTAAATTTAAAAAATATCCAAGTAATTGTACTTTTCAAACTCAGAGATAAATAAAATAGCTTTAAGCACAATCAGAATAAAACAACCACATTTTTCTATGTGATTTTGAGGTTCCCAAATTTTGTGGGGTTTCGGTCCAGAAAAAATGAAGAGCAAAGAAGAAAGAAGATATAATTAAATTTGTTCTTCAGCATTCCTTATACGAGACTTCTTGTAGCAACAAGAGAATAATCAGGTTTTCTAAAGATCTTTTTTAAAGAACTTATAATGTTATTATAGATTCCAGATAAGATTTATAAAGATTTATAATTTTAGAAATTTTAATTCTGCTAAGTGATGATCTGGGCCTAGGAAGGTAATTGATTACTCAGGTCTTCTGTAACAGAGATTCTGTGAGTTCTAAGGTTATTTAAATCTCTTATAAAATAGTATAGACCATTGAGTGCAACCATAAACCTAACACTGCCAAGTCTACCACCAAACCATATCCCTAAGTGCCACATCTACATGTGTTTTAAATACCTCCAGGGTCGGGGACTAATCTGCTTCCATGGTCAGCCTGTAACAATGCTTGGAAACCCTACTGGTGGTGAGGAAATCTGTCCTTATTCCCCATCTAAACCTCCCATGGCCATTTCCTCTCATCCTGTCCTTTGTTCCTTGGTTGAAGAAATGACCACCCTCAATACAACTTAATTTCAGGTGCTTGCAGAGAGCAAGAATGTCTTCCCTGAGCATCCTTTCCTCTAGGCTAAATAACATCAGTTTCCTCAGGTGATCTTCAAAATGCCTGATCTGGACCCTTCACCAGCTTTGTGGCCCTTCTCTGGACTCACTCTATTACCTCAATACCGTAGTATGGGTTTCTGTTGGGTAATAATTAGTATTGACTTTATGATTCTAGAGAGTTGATTAATTGTTTTATTATATTACTATACTATACACTACTTATTAAAAAAACTTCTTTGCTCTTCTAGACAATCTGATACAGACAGACCAGATTGGTTAATTGAATCTAAAACACTATTACTAGTAACTAATTAAGAAATCACCCTGTAGAAAACAAATTTCCATAACGCATTCCACGGGTGCACAACAACAGGTACAGCAAGTGAAGATTAGAATTGTTTCTCATTCTTTTCTCTGATCTTTTCACAGCCTTCCCCAGGACAATGCCTGGGAAAGTTGTGCCTGCTGCTCTCTGTAGAGAGAGCTATGAAAACACCTCAATGTCACCAATGCCGAGTACAGGGGGATGATCACTGTCCTGGTCATACTGGCCATACCTTGCTGATACAAGCCAGGATACCACTGGATTTCTTGGCCTCTGGACACACATTAGCTCATGTTTGGCCACCTGTCAACAACTGCCCCCAGGTCCTTTCCTACTGGGCAGCTTCCCAGCCATCCATCCCCCAACCCTGGAGTGCTATATGGTGTAGCGCAGGACTCATCACTTCACCCCACTGAACCCTGCCTTGGCCCATTGATCCAGCCTCTCCAAATCCTGCTGCAGAGCCTTCCTACCCTCCAGCAGGTCAACACTCCAGCACAACTTAATGACAGCTGAAAACTGAGAGTGTGCTCGATTGCCTCATCCAGATCACCAATAAAGACATTAAAGAGGACTGGCCCCAGTACTGAGCCCTGGGGAACACCACAGGTGACTGGCCACCAACTGGATGTAGCTCCATTCACCCTGACACTCTGGGCCCAGCCATCCAGTCAGTAGCTACTGAGTGAAGAATTTACCTGTCCAACCTATGAACAGCCAGTTTCCTCATGAGAATGATGTGGGAAATAGTGTCACTTTACCAAACACTGGATAGTTAACACCCCCGAGCAGTTGTCCTTGTCATACAGAGAGATCTGGTTGCTCATGCAGAACCTACTTGTCATAAAACAATGTTGTCTGGGCCTGATCCTCTGGTTGTTCTGTATGTGCTGTGTGATTGTCCTCAAGAGGATTTGTACAGATAAAGATGATATGTACATGTATAGTTCAACCTACTGGGAAATATACAGAGTATTTCCAAATATCCTGAGAAATACTGCTTCCAGCTCTGGGGTCTCCAACACAAGAAAGACATTGACCCTTTGGAGAGAGTCCAAGGAGGGATGATCAGGGAGATAGAACACCTCTCCTATGAAAACAATCTGAGAGAGTTGGGATTGCTCTGCCTGAAGAAGACAAGGCTCCAGGAGAATTTATGGTGCTTTTCAGTGCCTAAAAAGGGCCTACAAGAGAGCTGGAGGGGGATTTTTCACAAGGTCATTCAGCAGCAGGACAAGTGCTGGTTTCATTTGCTTTTTCTTTACTTTTTTATTTAAAAAACACCCAACATATTAAATAATAATTGTATTATTTTATTTTGAATAGAAAGTACCACAGGAATTAAGTGTTTCCTTTTTTATAGATATAAATATGAAAGTAAAGACCTTGCCTGAAACAAAATAGTAGAAACAAGCAAAATCAAGTCACAAGAAAAAAAATTACTTATGAATTCCAGAAGAAAGTCTGAAACCTCTGGGAAGCTGCCTATACTTCCCCTAAATGTATAGTTAATTTGAATCCTAAAATCTGCTTTTGAATACTAGAATTTTTCATGTCATCCCTGAGAAAATGAAATAAATACAGTCACTTAAGATTCTGGTATATAAGCAAGACTGGATCCAGAAAATCTTTGGAATGGAAAACATAGAGCTATTTTGTGCAGCACAGACATAAACCAAAGGAGTGGCTTTTGGCAGAAACATGCTCTCAAATTTATAGTTTCTCAGAATACCTTTAGTATAGAAGAATTTCTAATTACTATCTTTCATTCAAATACATGAATCATTATTTAATTCTTTGTTATATTTCCATTGCTGCTACCTTTGAAAGGAAAATGTTCTTATAATTTTGCGAGACAAGACTAAGGGTATTAAAAAAAACAAGGCACTTCCACAGGTAAGAACAATTAAAAAGTACATTTACCTAGTTGTGAGCATTAATAATTAAGAGGTTTGAAAAAACACTTTGGTGTGTAAAGAACTAATAAAATAGATCTAGAACATGGTACAACTATACACCTTTGGAATTATTTCTGCCTCTTATTCTTTCACCAAAATTATGTTAGTTTTTTTCTAAAACTTTGATAAACAATGATGATGCTGAAGTTTTGTGTGAGGTAAGTATTGCACAGTTTGGATTTACATATTACTAGTTATGAGAAAAACATATTACAAGTTATGAAAAAAAAATCAATGAACTTCAGGGTGTACTGAGCTACAACACAGTTTTGAAATCCCTTAGCTCCAAGGCAAGGTTTACACACTCTAGTCTATTAGCAGTTCATATTCACTAAGAATGTATCATTATAGAAAATCAATAGAGAATAACTTCATGCTTGACATTTGGACAAATAAATCATCATAATAAGCATTCTTGCTACTCTGTGTACAGTAGGTGTTTTGCATTAAGTGTGGAACTTGCCAGCATTAGATAAATGGATGCATGCAACTAAAAAAACAAGTGTATGCATATTTAATATGTGCTATAGTCAGAATGTCAATTGAGCACCTACACCTACATTTAATCTATATTGTAATATCATCAACTCACTATCGATAGTGATTAAAACTGCTAGTACTGCTTTATAATAGGGTAATTATTTTTCAGTTGAGATATATATTTTAAAAACAGCAATGTCAAATAAGGCCAGCATGATAGAAGAATATTTTAAGTTTAAGGCCCAGAGCCCTAGAATTCCTTTTATTTCTTCACTTGGATATTTACAGATGTTCAATTACCATTACTATAAAATGCATATTTTCACATCTAAGAATTATAAGAGATGAGCAGTAAATGTTCTTTTACTGCAGTCTTCCAGAAAATAGTCTAGACAGTTCTTGTCTTCAAGCCCATAAAGCCCACATGACGCACAAAGGCATAGTAAGGAAATTAAGAACAGAGGAAATAATACTTTAACACATGAAGTAGAATAGCCAAGACACCAAGTCAGTGCTGTAGTGTTTTCAAACACCTGTTTGCATGAACAAGGCAGGTGGTATGCATGGAGAGGAAATGTAAATAGAGCTGCACAGTGCTCCTCACACTTTTAATCTCTGTCAAGTTCCCCTCTGCAACGTTTGTCCAAGGATAACTACCAAGGATAATAGTCATTGACACTGACTTGTTTTCTCTGTTGCAGATCATCAAATTATAAATGAGACATCCCTGAGAGGGAGAGGATGAGAACTATTATACTAACAACTAGAGAGGAATGGTTTTGGTTATGACTATCAGAGGTTGATGTAAAATAATTTTTAAGATATGCCATACATGTATTTTCTTTAAACAAGTTCCTAGCACAGTGTAATTCATTGCATAAATATTTCTGGTTTAAGGAGAGCATTATTTAATTTTTTTCTGCATACCTATACAGACTGGTGGGTTTGGCTGCCAGAAGTACCGGTTTTCTACCTGAATGCAGGTTATTTTCTCATCTCCTTGAAGTTCATAGCCAGGGTCACACTGAAAAATGACAGTGTCTCCAGGTTCTCTTCCATCACCATTTCTAGTTCCATTCATGGGGACACCAGGATCACGACAGGCAGTGGCTACAGAACCTAGCAGCAAAGTAAAAAAAAACAAAATTTGAAAAACCCAGCTTTAAAATATTTTTTTTTGGTTACATTTTTCTAATTAGGAAGCTCTGCAAATTTCCTAATCACTTAAAAAATGTTGAGGAATCATTAAACAATCTGCTGCCTTTATACTACTGAATTTTTTATTTCCTTTAATTACTAAAAATGCCTAATTTTTCTTTTAGTGTTTTGTTTGTTTTGTTTTTTTTTTAAGTCTGTGAAGCACTGCAGTATGCAAAAAGTAAAGGAGGAGATTTTCTATTACCTTGGACATTTAGTACTTTTAACTTAGAGCAATTTTTAGTATGAATAAAATTAAAAGCAGATTTTGGGGTTTCAGTTAAGGTATAGTTGCACACATCTTCAGTTCTCCACAATTCTATAGTTTATAAATATATCTATGGTGTAACATTTAGCTGTGATCTTGGAAGTGAATTTCATTCATCACTCATATCTCTACCCTTGCACATGACCTATCTACAACACTAGACTTTTGTAGTAATAATAAAGAAATCACTACAAAAAATACACATGGATTTAGTCTGAGAGAATGTACAACTATATATAATGCATAAGTATGGATTATTATTAAGATAAAATACAATTACAGTGATTACAAAAAAGCATAAGAATTTAAAGATATTTTCCTCTTGATCAATATAATAAAATATATTATGCACAAAAATATGTAAGCTTAAGCAAAAAGTAAGTACATCAATATTTATTTAAGTAAATATTATTTCCTACTAACATTATGGAACTGAAACATGCTATATGTATTACAAATAAATGCCAAATGTCAGACTTGTCTGTGGAACTACTTCCACTGAGCTCAGCAACCTGTGTAACATAAACACAGAGTGGCAGTACTGAGATTTAATTCAGATGCCCTCTTTCTGGGAAGGTAATACCAGCAGACAGCAATATATTAATCCAAAATGAGTCTGTGTTTTGTATTTTTTTAAGAGCAAATTTTGGTCTAAACTGTATTTCTCTACCAAAAAAAAAATCTCCAACGACCTTCCTTTCCAAGACGTACTTAATAAACATATAATTAGTGCTATACAGTAATTGGGATTTTTATTGTGTTTTTAAACACAGGAAATACTGACTATAGGGAAAAAATCCACACAAATAGATACTCACAAAAAATCAAGTATGAACAGAAATAAGGGGAAAATTTTCCTTCTTAGTCCTTAGTCTTTTCCTTCTTAGATTAAATACATATTTCTTTTATATGTTTCATAATAAATGAAAGATAATTATTTTTTTATATTGTCACATATTTTTTTTAAACTTCTGCTTTAGACACTACCACGACTCCTGTTTGTATCTTTAAATATGCTACTGGGTTTAAATTTAGAAAAAATATTACAAAAAAATGAAATTACTAAATTCACTGTGTTCTGCTCACTTTAATATTATCTGACCTGAATTTTGCCATAAACAAGAAAAAAGTTCTCTGCTTTATCTAAAACATGCAATTCCAGAAGAATGGGGGCTGATTCTTACTCAGAATTTGCAATCAGTCTTGAAGGGCCAAAGAGAGAATGTTGGCATGAAACTTGTTTTTGTCTGATTATATTGCCCTTACTAGTTTGCATCATTCTGTAAAAAAAATTGATATGGCTGCAAAAGACATAAAGGGGTCACACAGGAATTTCTGATACAATCTCTTTGGATTTTTTTAATCACTTAGTAATATTTATGCAAATTATTTTTATAAGATGAGATCTGTGTGCCAAACTTACCACCTTACCCTTATTTGCCTTGTATAGCAGTCATCTTGCATGCCTGCATGCTTGCTCAACCCACCTCCTGGTCTTTTGGCTTTGTAGCCAAATTGATGAAGCATAGATTGGATAAGTGGAGTATGAAATGGATGGAAAACAGGTTGGTGCGCCAGGTTCAAAGAGTGTCCCTGATCCAAAACCTAGGCAGGAGCTGATTAGCAGCAGTGTCCCTCAGGGGTGGTTGTTGACTTCAATATTTATTAAAGATGGGGACAATGAGACAAAGTTAGCTTTTGGCAAGTTTATAGAGACTGGCTGATCAGTTGATATGCTCTAGTGCAGTGATGCTATTTAGGGAGGTCTCAGTAGGCTGGAGAAAAAGCCTGAGAGAAACTTCAGGAGGTTCCAAAAAGGAAATTCATCCCAAGAAACAATTTACCAGAAAGCAGATTTACAGAAAAGGAACAGAGAAGACAAAAGCTTTTCTAGGAAGCACGTGTGCAGCAAAAGCACAAAGATAGCAATCCGAAGATGCAACAAGCAAAACTCCAGCTGTATAAAGGAAAACGCTGTTTCACTTCTAGTGTGGTCAAACATTTAATTTTTTTTTACAGAGTGGTTGTTATCTGTTTGACTATTTTGTGATCAGGAAATTGGACTAGAGGTCTTCAGAGATACTTTCCAACTTTAATTATTCCATGAATATGTTTAAACTTTGCAAATTCAGACTAAATACACACAGATCTAATTTTAAAATAAAACCATTGTTTTAAGACTGGTTTTTGCATGATAACACTAAAATGAAACATAGAGCTTCTCTGCACCCATTATGCCATCATTGGGGTTTTAGATTTTTAAGTAGATGATTTCTAGAAATCTAATTCTCTTTTTTTCCCAGAGTTTGTTCAGCATTTTGAAAGGCTCTATTAAAAATATGAAATCTAACTGAAGGGTTTATGAACTGGTTTGACAGACCAGGTGAGTTTCTCAACAGTTTGATTTATTCTGAATGAGCAGGATGCAAGAAAGGGAAAAAAACACAGCATGTCATTAAAAGTACTGAATATAGTTTGCTTTATCATAAATAAATAATCATTTATTAGGATATATTTGCCTAAAATCTATGGGAAATTTTGCTTCTATCTGCTCTTTAAAGTGCTACTTAAAACAAGAGAGAAATAAACCTTCATAGTACAGCTACTACATGATATGTCATTTTTTAACTTATTTGTTCACTTTATTAATTTATGAATATGTATTATTTCATGTAGTTGCATGACATTATCCTAAATATCATCATCAGGATAATAAAACAGTGATGAGCTCTTAGTGAAAGCACACTGCAGAGCTATAAAGCTACTAACGTGGAGCACTTAGTACAATTTTTCACCCAGCCTTTGGAGATGGAGTAGGGTAAAGATAGGTAATAAGTATGCATGCTGAACAATTCAAGTATATATACAAGGTTTTGAAATATCCTTTGCTCTAAGTTTTTAATTTGTATCTATATAACAATCTGCTTTTTTTACTTGAAAGGAAGAACTCCAGTGTTTTGTGTCTTTCACCTCCATTTCAATGCATACGCATACATCCATGGAGCATTTCAACAACTAGAACTGAGAGATTTAGATACTAAATTTCAACTATTATTTTTCTTTGATGGTAATTTTAAATTATGGTAAAGGCTTATGTATATAAATTATGGTAGAATTTTATATATATACACATATATATATACATGTGTATATATATGTATATATATGCATATTGGTTTGTTTATTTGTTTTTCTTGCATGTCACTATACTTTGTGGTGGAAATAAGTGAGCATTACAGAATTCATAAAAAATGACTGTTTCCTTAATTTTCTTTTTTTTCCTGACTAATTAATTTTAAAGAGAATAAACCAGGAGAAGGTATCTAGAGTTCCTCAGCTACAGGGAGATTAAAACCTAAATAAATTATTCCTTCATGGTATTTCTGAACACCACATATCTTGCTTTGTAAGCACATGTCTAAATCAACTTGCTTAATTAGGAATGGGATTAATTTAACTTAATCTTGGCCATGCAAAAGTTAGGTGTCTTATTAATAAGCTTGCTCCTCAGATTCCCTCTACAATCAGTATCACAAGGGAGAAACTTTTACTTAAGCTAGGCACTTAACGTTCTCATCCACTGCAACAGAAGGAAACACATGATTTTTTTTTTCAATTGAGATAGAAATGCTGTATTAATAATTTATATTAAATGTGTAATCTCTATTTTAAGAATAAAACTGTTGGTAAATCCTATTTTTACTTCCTTGTTGTCCTATATTTACCTCGAAGAGGAGGTGGATTTTTTTTTAATAAATTTGTCAGAATAAGGATCCTCAAACACATAAAAATCTTTATTTGAGCAGAAAATTAAAAAATAGTTATGTAAGAAGGAGACTGGAGAAAGACTATCTCAATACTGTTTGTAATTGTAGAATTAATGCATTTCTGGAGAGTTAACATATATTCCCCATATATTCAAACTGAATTTCTTAATCACAGCTTTCTGTCATGTCTGCTGTAGCCATAAGGGTTTTCTCATGTGCCTGACTAGCCCATCATTACTACTGTTAAAAGCTGTGTAGTTTGCAGGTTTTTTATTTCAGAGAGTCTATTCTGCCCTGCATTCTCAACTCCATTTGCCTTTTTAATCTGTTAATTTTTTTTAATATTTCTTTTCATTATCTACCATCAGCCTATTTGTTTTCCTTTTTAAGTGTCAATACTATTTATGAACTGCATATTCCAGTATAATAAATAGATTTTTTTCTTCCTGTTATATATTCAATAACCTGTTATACACCTCAATCACTGCCTTCACCATTCCCTATGAAAATTTGTGGGTAAACAAAAATTCTAGGAATTATAAAGTTCCTGATGTCTTTGACAGCTTACCTGCAATGCAATCTTGAATGCTTTCTGCAAAATAAAGAGTGGGCTATCACAATTCCCCATAAGTTCATGTATAAGCACTGAAGATCTTTGTGACACATTAGAGTTGATAAAGTAAGGAAAGAATACCTCTTGTTTTATTCTATTTCAATAATTGGAAACTCAGAGTTTATGAAATATTGTCTTGAATAACTAGTAAGCTGTGATTTGTGAATGTAATCCATTAAATTCCTATCAAGTACATTTTTTATGGGACAAATCTCAGATGTGTCTATTACCTAATATACACAGCATAACAGGCGCTCTGTGACTGATCATCTAAGAGCTTTTTTCCCCCTAGTGAAGAGAGAGTAATGCAGAAAACTATTTCGTTTTTTCTCTTGGCACTGCTAGTTTAGAACAATAACATGCTATCAGTTAAACCATTTTGGCTAGATAAACATTTAAGATACAATTCTTGACCAAGAATTCCAGGATGGGGATGAATGCAGATCATGCTCAAACTGTTCAGTAGGTGAGAGATTAGTGAATATATTAGATACATGGAGCTTGTATATCTCTCTACATGGTCTAAGTGACAGAAAGTGTTTCAACACAATTATTACACACTTCTGAGTTGAGTATCTTTGTAAAATAAAACTCCAGATTGTGTTTTGGTTTGAAATGGGGCATGGTTTTGGAGCAGATGAGTTGTTTTCATTTGGATGAAGCTAAATTTGAAGATACACTACTGAACTACGCTAGAACGACTCTGAACTAAGAATATCTCTGAACACTGTTGCCAGCAGTTGTTCAGTACCAGCTGTTTCAATCCATGTACAGCTCCTCTTAGTTCTCCTGTGTGACATGCTAACACAGAAAGAACTGAAGGACCCACAAGTGAGACTTAATATCTCAGGTAGCCATATAACCATACTCTCTAATTTAGACTTTGAATATGAGATCACCAATCCTCCAGAAAACAAGTGCCATTGCAGAGGCAGAAGTATTTATCCTGGAAAGTTGTTTATCTTACACAGTTCCTGCTAGGTGACTTGAATGAAGTAGGGCAGAATCTTGTTAAGAATCTTGGCAGCCAAGTCATGTGAAAAATTCATTTCTGTTTCCCCCAAACTTGTTTGATTTTTTTGCTTAGAGCATTCATATAAACATATTCATGTTTTGAGCAGTGGAGAAAAGGGAGATGATGCTAAATCATCTCTTTATGAGCTGTACAATACTGTGCTCCTACAGAGCCACAGAAACCATTAAACCAGCATTCAATCATACCCAGAAAAGATGTCAACACAGATCTATCTACAAGTGTTCTTTATGTGGGTATTTAAAAAAAAATTAATACATCTTTTCATTACTATGGAAAAAATATATATTTAATGCATAAATCATGTAATTAAATGCTCTTAATTGATTATTTCTGCTACAAAAACACTAAGTTATTACTAGGGTCAGAAAGTTTCTGATAGTTCATAAGCTCAGGCAATTTAACAGGTGTCTGAAATGTTCTGAAAGGACAGCTCTATTTTCATGCAGGAAAGATACCTTGAAACATAGCATTAAAAGTGGGACAAGGTTATAAGTGGTTATATTAATTGATCAAGGTTATATTGATGCTGGAAACAATATAATAAAGATTTCTTGGTGTTAACAGTGATTTGTAAGTTTGATGTCCTAATGCCAAGTCAAATATTAAAGAGTCTGGATCTTAAACCTGGAGAATTAAGGAATTTTTTTTCTTTTTTTTTCCCTTTTTTCTCTGTTTTTTTGTTTCCCCAGAGCCCACAGTCATGTCAGCAGCTTCAAGCCTTCCAAATTTCAAGCTCTTCATAATAAAAATTATGTCCAAAATATTATAATAAATTTATTTTAACCAACATATTCTCCCAAACTCCTATCATCTTAATTAAAGGCTTTCTAGTACTGCTGGTCTTTCAAACATCCATCAGCCTGAACCAAGCCTGACTGCACCTTCAAAATTCGAGCTGTCTCAGAACCCACATAATACCTTTACCCACATGGACACTGCAGTCTCTCTGAATCTCTAATGCTGTTTGAGAGCCAGCTAAGCCTTGTATTTGCTCTCTCAAATGCAGCCTTCTATATAACTTTTCCTGAAAAAGAAAGAATAAATTATCTACAGTGTTTTCATGGTCTTCTACCAACAGAAGCACTGCTGATAGCATTTCTTTAATCTATTTTTAACTTTCCTTTCTGCTGGAGATCTAACAGAGATTTAGAAGCATGGTCATTGTAATTCTTAAGTAAATTCTAACCACAGACTCAATTTGTTGATTTTGCATGACTTCATGGATTTTCTGTAAGTTTGTCAGTTATTTTTTGAAGATTAAAATGGGAAAATATTAGGAATAAATCACAGTATGAGAATTTCAGTGGGGACAACACATCCCTTCAACACAGAAGTTTAACATCTTGCACAACCACGATTTTCTTGGTTGTATAGGCAGGTCTCTGTGTTAAGGAAACTTCCCCATCCAACCATCCTGGACTAACTCTGGAAGTCACACTTGCACAGCCAAAGCTTGGGCCACGACTCCTTCACAGCTACACACCCTACATTCACAGTCGGAACAAGTCTCCTCACCAGCTTGACCTCACGTCAGACATCAACTTCTTTTAAACCTCTTGTTTACTCTGTAACCTGGTATTGTCTCTTTTTTGGGGGGGCAGGGGAAGGATGGGAAATGGGGGAAAAGTGCTTCAGTGAAGCTTTTTCTTAAGGGTATTTATCTGCTTTTACTATCAGAAAAGCTAGGATTATAGATAGATTATCAGAAAGGATAGGTTATGGGTTGTGCTACTAGATACACTGTAGTTCTTAGTGAGATAACTGACATTGGTTTAATGAGATAATATAATTTTACTTTTTCTTATTGTTTTTGTTTTGTCAATTTATACTAGTTGTTAAAACCATCCAAAGCCCTACACTTCTCTTACTGTGTCATATAGGAAACCTTAAGAGCTATTTTATCTCCAGCTCATAAGCAATAATGTTTTTTCTATTAATATGAACTCTCCAGTTTGGAACAGGTATTATTTCTTAAATATTTGCTCAGAACTTTGGCAGTGAGTATGAATTTCAGGCCCAAATAAATAAATTGGCATATGGTATCAGATAATTTCTGAAACTCAGTAGAAAATGGATACTGTGACAATATCTAATCATGCTGGCAGTGCACTCAGCTGGGAAGAAGTGTTTTGAAAATCTGAATTTCATTCAGATTGCATGTTTAGGGCTTGGGGTTTTTGGAACCTTTTGGTTCTTTTAAGGTTTTTATATTTTGTCAGACCGCATATTCCTTTATGTGTACATGTGAATACAGTGAGATTGAAATAGCTTCTCACAAAGAAGAAATTATGAGAACTTTGGACTGCACAAAAGGGCTGGTCATGCAGTGAAAAATCTTACTAATGGTAATTCAGTTCTTAATAGCATTTCTATTAAAAAGATTATTCAGATGATTTGAGATAAAATATGTGTGTTTCATTTGCTGGTCTGCAGAATAGTGTGAAACCTGCTTTATTGCAACTGTTAAGGATATGGTAGTACAACAGAGAACAACACTTTTCATTTGCCTTGTCTTTTAACTGAAATCTGAAGAGAGGGGGAGATTGTTCCTATGTTAAATGTTATTTTTTTTTATTTTGCCTTTTATTTTCACACATTGTATATATGCATTATAGATTTATAGTTTCAAAACACCAGAAATATTTTGATAGTTTTTAAAGATATGGCAAAATCTTTCATCTGTCTGAATTTTTTACTTGTGTTAAATTTTTCCAATAACTCTTTTGATTTGTTTGCTTGAATTGGGTTGGGGGAGAGTGGGTAGGGTGTACTATAATTGATAAGTTTGACATTGATGCAGAATTTGCCTCATAATTTGGTAATATTCTGTACATACACTTGAGTGTCATTACCCTGCTCTTTGCTAAGGCAATTATCTTTTTCTGTTGAAGAATGTATTATACTATAGTCACTTGAAAAAATTGAGAGAACACTGTCAAAGAATAGCTTCTGTTTTCTTCAGCACTGTACAGATTACATCTTACCAAAACAACAATGGAATATTAATAAGATTAAAGATTCTATATTTATATATTTAGCAAGATTTTAAAATTCATCCATGCAAATGAATTGTATCTCATACTGCATGTCAGAATATGTCCAGCCTGTAACTGAAGACACCAGCCCACAAATAATTTTTTCCACATTGAAACACATCGGACTGAAAGACCAGCACTCATTTATGTCAATTATGAGATCAGGCAGATTACTGGAATGCTGTTAAGAAAAAATATAATTTCCTTGACAAAAAAATAGCACCAAAAATCTCTCTTTTACATTACTATGTTACAAAATGGCTATCCCTGGCCAGAAATGGGGTAAAAGGGAAAACAGGAACAGACAATAAGCTGACAAACTTGAAGTTAACTCCATTGTAGCATGATGTTTGTGCCACTGATGGCTGGACTTGACGATCTTAGAAGTCTTTTTCAGCATTAATTATTATAAGTATATATATATAAATATGCCATTCTCTCAAAATATTACTTCTCTCTAAATACATTGCTGTGATGTTCAGTCAATTACAAGCTTGCAATAAAACTTCCAAAACACTTTCCTTTCCTTTGATGTGGATTGTAGACAATAGAATATGTGCTTCTCTTACAGTCATTGACTTAAAAAGGAGAGATGTTCAAATGAGAAGATACTAATACCTTGGAGAAACAGAAGCCTCAAAATAGTTGTCCCTCCTGTACTCTAATCTGAATGGAGAAAAAAGGTAACATTCCTGAAGATGTACCTGTACTTGCAGAAAATATCCCATCACACGTGCATGTGCATGTATCTAAAAAGGATGGCACATGAATGATAAACAAAGGAGACTAGTGATACTGAAAATGATGAATAGAATATCTATCTCCAAAGTAGTATTAACTAGAATTAATGAAAACCAGAATTTCTCAGTGACAACAGAGGACAGAATAACTATGGCATCTAATTTATCTCCCATTGGAAAATGGCTTCTCCAGTCATGTGGTTGAATGCCAATTCCACACTTTTCTTCTGTCTTTTATATCAAATACTTAGCAAAATACCATTTTGGAGAATTCTGAAAAAACAGCTCAATATTCTATTCTCCTAGGTACTTATTGCAAGAAGTTGAACTCCAGGTAAATTTAAAGATGTGCAACATGTCACCTGTGCGCAGTTTCGTAAAAATAAATCACATAAACCTCAAAGGATGGATTTGTCAGTCCCACAGTATTTTGCCTGATGTTCTATATAAGATTGCAAATAAAGACTGATGAATAACCAATTTAGCATATGAATTCAGAGACTAATTTCCATCATAAAATCTTCACAAGACAAGTGGTTTGGGTTGTGTTTCTCTGTACATAGAAGGCAAAACATGATAAGTCCTAGTCCCATGCAGTTTTGTCCATTTATTGTTACCAAAAGAAATACAAAGGAAGGAAAGCTTAATTGAGATTATACTCCTTATCCAGTCAATGGAGTCACATAATTTTGGTCCCAAAGGAGAATAAAGACACAAACTGTATTATTAAGCATATGTTATTTAATCATCAGGCTTTCTCATATCCTCATTCTATGATTTGATACTTTGAATAAAATCATATAATTTTGTATGTGGATATAGATATATATGCACAAATTGTAATGCTCTTCTGTTGGTGTCACACCTAAATATTAGGGAATTACCTGGTACAAAAAACAGTATAACTTGTATACATTTGACAAATTGTTAGTGACTAATACAAAACAGAAAATAAAATATATGCTCTTAATTAAACCTTCAAAGTACCTTAGTTGAAATAATTTCAAGAATTTGTATTATTACATAAATATTTTTATGTCTTGTGTTCTATTTTGATCAATAGTTGACTTGAAAGATGTCAATGAAATAAATTGGATTAACCAAAAAAATTAAAACTAATGAAGTTAGAGAACATTTTCTGAAATAGAAATTTTATTTATAATATTAAGAACAATGAAAGTATAGGTTTGCACTTCCAAATTTACTTTGCTGTATACACAATTAGAAATATCCGTAATGGACTTTTTCTCAAGGAAAATAACCCATTGTAACTAAAAGTTTTATCTGAGATACTTAAAGCAGAGTGTTCAATTTTATTATTCCTTAACTGAAAACCTAGCATCAGATTTTTCCGATTCAAAGGATAACTTTTCCACCTATAAAATTGAAATATGAAATTAAAATATGAGTCTGAGACACGTAACATTTAAATTTGGAACTGTATCAGCTTGATCTCTCTGAAATGCCATGTCACAAGTCAGGCAAAGTCAACTTTACATAGGCAAATTTATGACCGGTGAGTAGACTTTCTATTCATACAAATCAAAAGAAGTTGCAAAAACTATATTGCATGGGGTTTAAAAATCAGGCATTTCAATCTCAAATATAATTAAAATAAGTTACTTTTATGGTGACATGGTAGAGAAGAGGATTTGTTTATTTATAATGTTAAAATAATTTATAATGTCAACAATTTTTTTAATATTTCCTTTCAGGATTCATTTATTAATACTATAACTCCAGATCTCTCTAGCTACAAGTCATTACCAAGGCATTTTACATGGAAGCATTAACTCATAGCGTTTGCCAGCATAAAATGCACATGCCCTCTATGCTACTGAAGTAAGAGATGACAGCTACTAAGAAGTTATTGTCATTTACAAACTTGTGATAGGAACGACATTTTTGGCATTGAAAGACATAAATGGTCATTCCTTTTACTAATATCTGCTTCTTAAAAGAAAGGCAACAGCAGATAGAAGGAAACAAATCTATTAAATGTTTTCTTTCTTTTTAAGTGTCTTGATGCTAAAAACAAAGGAAATCCACCCCCAAAATCAAACAAAAAAATAATCCCAAGCTAAACAAGAAAACATACCAATACCATCCCCTACAAAACTAAAATAAAATCACTGAGCTGAATTTACAAGTGTGGACATCCACAGATATTTCTGATAGGAAAGTAGTGCCCCTGAAATTTATGAATCCAAAGGATTCTGCTCAAAGTTGAAAGAAATCAGCAAACCAGAATGTGAAAATATTTTAGATTAAAATTTCTTTCTGATATGGAATAGACACAAGAAAGAATAAATCCTATGCTAGTGACTTCAGAAAAGTGAAAAAGTTATGTCAGGAAATGATCCCTATACCAGCAGTGGCAGGAAAAAGCATTCTGAGAAAGAAACCTGTAAAATTCCCAATATGCATTTGGAAATCACCTTCAGGGTAAATATGTCAGAAGTAGAGAGCTTTGTTACTGGAAAGCTGAAGAAAAGAAAATATAGAAATACAGGAGGGTGTCCATCATCAAAAGAATACTCCTAAATGTGACAGTGGCTAATAGGTTTGTCTTTGAACAAAAGAAATCCCACCAAAAAACAAGAAGAAGACGACAACAATGAAAACAAGCAAAAAAAAAAAAAAAAAAAAAGAAAAAAATTGAGCACAAAACATTTAGAAGACATTGTGGCTAAAATTCAAAAATATATAAAGGTGAATTGCAAACATTTGATCATTGCAGTAATCAACGAAAACAATTGAGTTCCCTTATTTAATCTGAAACTCATCACTTTTATTTCTTCTGCTCAGAGTAATGTACAATTTTGTTAAATTTAAAAACTTATCCTTGTCAACCATAAAAAAGCCTCCAGTATTACTTAGTTCAGCATAAAATAATTTCTTGCCCCTCTGGTCTGATCTTGTGAGATCAGATGGAGTATTGCATCCAGCTCCATGGTGCCCAGCACAGAAGGGACATCAGCCTGTTGGAGTGAGTCCAGAGGAGGCCACCAAGATGATTAGAGATAAGACACCTCCCCGTGAGGAAAGGCTGAGAGAATTGGGATTGCTCTGTCTGGAAAAGAGAAGGCTACAGGGAGTCCTAGTTGTGAACTTCCACGCAGAAAGGAAGCCCACGTGAAACACAGACAAGCACATGGAGAGGCAGGACAAGGGTCAAACTGAAACAGTAGATTTGCATTACATATTAGGAAGAAATTCTTTACTATGAGTGTGGTGAGGCACTGGAGCAGGCTGCCCAGAGAAATTGTGGGTGACCCATAACTGGCAGTGTTCAAGGCCAGGCTGGATGGAGCTCAGAGCTACCTGTCCTAGGGAAAGATGTCCCAGCCCATGGCAAGAGGGTTGGAGGGTTGGAAATGGAGGGTCTTAAAGGTTCCTTCCAACACAGACCATTCAATGATTCTGTGATTATTTTCTTACAGAAAGAAATTATGAATGTTTAAGCCATCACAATAGTTCTACTGTTTAAGCTACAAAGAACTTTTTTGTTGTTTTTTTTTTTCCTCCACAAAAAGGCAAGCTAACGAAAAGAAACAAAACAGACTAATTGATATAATGGACAAGAAAAATCTCATTGTGAAAATTTTTCCCTTTGGATCCTCTAAATTTTACAAAATTAATAACAACTTCCATGACTTTCAAGGATTGGTTTAGGCAGTCCTAGATAGCGACAATTCTACTATACCTAATGTAATACATAATACTAATTAAATATAATTTTCTTTCTACTTTTCATATATAATTTCTTTTTTAGGTTTTCCCATCCACCCTTCACCTTTTAATTTGGTGAAGGATTTTATCTCATCTGTCTTTTGTATCTCCAGAAAAAAAATTGTTTTTCTGATTATATTGGATGCCTTATAGAGGAGTCAAATTTAAATTATACCACCATTTTCAGTGGTGGAAATTTTTTGCTCGTTAAATGACAGATGCAAAATTGTGTAAGAACAATTAATAAAATGAAATAAAAAATGGTAAGGAACTAATAGGAAGGTTTAGCCCACTTTTGGAAACACATTTTTTGTTTAAAGGGTAAGAATATAATAGAGAAGAAAATAAAGTATTCAAAGCCTTAAAAGGGTTTGAACATAAAATATCTGTTGTCATTGAATAACATTCCTCTTGAGGTAAAAGGACTGATAAAGCAGTTAAATACTCTTACTTCATGAAAAGGCAAGAGGAAAGTAAAAGTAGATACCTCCCTTGTGTGAGCTTTCTGTTGGTTAATTACAGTTTAGCTAGAGTATGAAGACACCATCTGTTTCACTCAGACAATATTATGTACTCAAAGAAAGTATATGAATACTTGGAACAAAATGGCAAAGAATTGTCCTTCTCTTTCCTCTATCTCCTCAAATATTTTTCTTTACTGATTAGCGAAATAATATGTCCATAGAGCAATTGTGTTATTCAGGTTGTGTAGCTATTTGTGCATTACTTTTAAAGTCTTAGGGAAAAAAAAAAACCAAAAAAAACCCTCTGTTATTCTACTGACAATGTATACCCATACTGTGCCACATCAACAGTTCGAGAAAGATCACTCTGATTTTGAAAAATCTGGATTAAAGACAAAGAGAAATGCTGAGGCAGTAAAACCTCATGGATCCTTTAGTGTCATTGGAACTCAACAGACTGCAAAAACATGGAGAAACAAATAAAAGGCCTATCAGATAAATTTCTAAACCCTGTTTTCACATAAATCACTGCAACTTCATCAGTAGCTTTTTTATAACTTTACTTCCATGTACTATCCATTTTTCCTCATAACTCCATTCTTATTCTGCATCAATCTATTTTTCTACTCAGCTTTAATGACTGCCTAAATAAGTCCAGTGCATAATGGTTTTCTTCTCTGGCTTCAACATTAAATATAAAAACATGTCTGAGAATAGAAATACACGTGTGAGAATCTCTCAAACAGGCTCTGGAAAGGGGCAAGGTTGTAAAATGGCAAAAATACCTTGGAGCCAAGGGATTAAAACCTCTATTCACAGCTTCAAAAATAAGCTGATGGAGCAGAAGCACTCTTTCACTGCAAATAAAATATCTTTCACTTTTTACTCTCATTTACATAATTCATTCTTCCTTTAAATTACTGTATGCACATACATGTATTTGTCATGCACATGGAAAGAATAAGAGTAGGGGACAACAAGAGCTAGTACAACTACCAAGCACAGGAAGCACAATGAGGCAAATAGTGTTAACATTGGGTCTCTGTGTCAACCCATGTTAGAAATGTTGCTATCACTACACAAAATTATATTAGACTAGATCTTGCTAATCTTGAAAAAAATATATATAAATTTCACTGACCAGAGGAAAAAGAAGGTCAAAATGGACCTGGCTCAATGATTTCTTCTGTTTCAGCAATAAAATGTCTAAAGGGATTTAATACAGTTAGGCAACTGTTTAGATTTGTCATCCTGCTGCCCGTAATAAGATGATATAGCACTAGAAGGCAAAAGGGAGAATGACATTGCTGTTCCTGTGGAGCTCTTTTCTGTTTCATCCCATACAATCACAAAAGAAATGAAAACTCCCCACAGAGGTCTCTAAAAGCAGAAACTCTTACTGTTTAGAAAAGGATGGAGATTTTAACATGCCTACATCACCTCCTTTGTGAAAAACAGTAACCATAGTTATAAGCATTCTTGCACTGCCCCAGCTGTCCTTGAAAACCAAATCTAGTGAAGAATATGATATTTTATTGGTTTTATTTATTTGTTTCTTTAAGATAAAAATACTGCTTTACAACAAATCTTTAAGTCTGTTCCAATTCTTTCCCTTAAAACATCAGAAATGTCACTGTTTTCAAGTGTTTCCAGCACAACGATTATCTGTGAGTGAATTATCTTATATAATAAATAAAAAAATAAATCAACTTACTTGAAAACTGTATGGCGAATCCAGATTTACTGATATAAAAATCTGTGTCAAACTGGATAGTTACTATGTTGAGTGTACTGTGAATGCCTTCAGGAATAAGTGAGCCACTAATTTCTTTGAGCAACATCTCATTCTCAGGTGGACCATCCCAAACTCGAAGAATGTCATGGGATGCCTCGGTATCAAAAGCAAGAAACTGGAGGCTGAAAGAACATAATGATTTTATTGTTGGTTTTAATATTACTCAACAACATAACTTTAACAACAAAACTAAACAAGCAATAGAAAAATAAAATTTAACTTCAAAGGGCATTTTTTTAATAATGTTTCACACATTTATCTTTGAATGCATGAGAACCCAATGCAAAAATTAATTTGAAAGAAAAAAACCTTAGAATATTTTAATTTGTCCACCTTAAAGTAATATATTACTTTAGCCATTCAAATAATCTATTAGTATCTACACAATCTTTTCAGACAAGAGTTTCAGTTTTTCTAAGACAATATTATAAATCACATTCCCATCAAAACAAATTAACTAAAAAGGACTGAAAATGCAGGTCGTGTTATTTTGCTGTTTTGCAGTTTTTTTAATGTAGTCTTTCACTAAAGAGTTGTTCTGCCTCCAGTATTTCACAAAATTATAACTTTTAAAGCTCAGTCTTCTTTGGATAATGCTTATTAAAAAATCAACAGTTTCAACCCAAACTTAAAAAGCCAAAACCTGTAATCTGCATTTTAAGTTTTAAACCCAAAATCCCTTTCTTTTCCCACTCTCTAGATAGTGATTTGGTTGTAATAGCTCCAAGATCTGGTTATTACAGTTAAAAAAAAAATTAAAATTTTAAGATTAATTTTCATTACCTAACAATATTTCCTGGATCTACTTCAATCACCCACATGCAACGCAGATTGTTGTCATAGGGAAAAGGATAGCCAGGAGACAAGATCCTTCCTGATGACTCTCCTTTAAACCGTCCTCCACATTCAGCTAAGGAAAAACAACATTATGGGATGATCTTACAGCTAATCATCCAAGCAATCAATTTATATATCTACTCTTTTGTTGAACAGGTTACACAATTAAACTGACTGTATGTCATAATATTAAAAACATCATATAGGGACTCATATATAAGCATTTCACCCCTTGCTTCACCTACTTACTCAATCCCAATTTCCTCTAAATGAAGATGGAAAAGAAAGCTACAATAATATTTAAGTCTGATCTTCTCATCACTCTTCTATGCGAATAATTGAGCCTGTAGGTAGCTGCAAAACTTAGGAACTTATAGTAATATTGTAAAGAAACAGAAATAAAAAAATACAAAATAACTTTGTATCTCTTAATATCTTATTTTTTTAATTTTATTTAATCTATTTCACATAAATATAGGAGATTTTTCTAGCTTATTGATATTTATATATAAGTGAAAAAAAATACTAATTTTACAATCTCTTTCTGATTAAACTTTTTATGTTGATTATTTGCTGACATTAACTAGATTTGCATATGTTAGGACTTTCAATGTGCACAAATGTTGAAGAATTGCTAACATTGCTAACATTGCTAAAAGGGCAATGCCACTTAGACAGACTTAGATACACTTAGATGAAATATATGCAGAGAGACCTATATGTGCCTGTGTAAATAGATCTCTATACATATCAGATCATATCAGATAATACACATCAGGTTTTACATAGATCTAACAATCATTACAATATTTTTTCGTTCTTGCATTCAAAAAAATAAGTAAATAAATAATAAAAAAAAAAATAGAATGTAATACCAATGCATGATGGTAGAGGATAGTCCCAGGCCCTTCTTTCCCCAGTCATACACTTTAGAAGGCTACTTCCATGGAGTGTATAACCTGGATTGCATCCATAAATTATTGTACTTCCAGCAAAATGACCTTGGTCACTGATTTTATATCCGAACTGTGGCACACCAGGGTCCTCACAATGTGACAACTCAAAACCTGTGTGAGGAATAAAATGTATTTACAGAAACAAACAGATAAATACATTCATAAAATTCAGATTTTCTGGTTTTCAAAGGAAATCAATCATTTTCAAACTACAAATAATAACATCTCTCCTCAGATGCTGCATTACTATTACTTACTTTAAAAAAATGTTCTCTATTGTATTTTACAGGTAAAATACTTGTAAATGTATTGTAAATATTGGATAAGGCTGCTCAGGAAAAAAAAGACAAAAAAAATTACATCAATTATATAAAATGTATCTTTCTGGTTCTTCCTTCAGCTCATTTCATGTGTGACTGAACATGTCTCAGCCTCCACAACATCTGAGCTGAACACTTCTCACTCTTAAACAGTTGTTTGTTTGTACATCATGTGCTGCAGAAGCTCTGAAAGACATTAAAGTGAGTCCCAGATGAAGAACCATTTTTGATAATGCTGGTCTGGACTTACTGACCAGTTAGAATTACCTGTCTTCTAATATTTTCTGACCATAATGTGAAAAGAAGTTCAAATCTGCCTTGAGGACATATCAGAATATGTCCTCATTTCTGGATAGCCTCCTTACAGACACAGAACCAAAGCCAACTCTTTAAGTGATGACCCTTTTGAGGGCGAACATGTAACTCCATTGCCTAACCATGGGATCCAGCAGCATCTTTGCTCCCTGTGTGTGACCAGAGCAGGCAGAGGGCGTGGGGCCTCAGCCAGGGCATGATGGAGCAGTTTGTGTGGGCCAGCACACAGGGAGAACACCTCTTTGAAGGGTGAAGATTCCACGGGCCCAGTAGAGACACTTCATCTCCTCATAACTCACCAAATGGGCCCTGGACCATCAAGGCAGAATGATGGGCACTCCTCTGAGCAAAGGCTGCAGCTCTGACTGGGAGGTCTGCACCGTCTCTCCTGGTTTATGGATCTACCCAGACAGAGCTCAGACTGAGCTCTTCCTTGTATCCGATCTAAATGTGCCCTTTCTGTTTAAGGCCAGTACCCCTCATCCTCTTATCACATATCCTCGTGAAGAGTCCCTCTCTATCTTTCTTGTAGGCTCTGTTTAGGCACTGGAAGTTCCTAAAAGGTTTCCCCAGAGCCCTCGTTTTTCCAGGCTGAAGAGCCCCAGATCTCTCAGCCTTTATTCACAGAAGTGCTCCAGGCCTCTGATCATCTCTGTTACCTTCTTCTGGATTTCATTCTTTTTTCTTCAAATTCCAGCAATATCAACAAAAGAAGATTTATCACTGTTCAAGCTAAGAGTTCTTCAGGCTAAGAAATTGTACTCTAATATGAATGTCTCAAAAGACAGAAAATGTTATTGATAAAGTTCAAGTGCTGGGCTTGGTTCTACCTATAAAAATATAAAAAAATTAAATTCCTTGACACATATATAGTTACACAGCACTGAACATCCTATTTTTAATCACGGGGTACAGTCCTATTCTATCACACGCTCTTACAAAATATACAAATTTCATCTGAAAATAATTACATATTCTTTTATTATCTTGAAGTATTTTCCTTTCATACTGCAAGAATTATGCTATTTTTTTATTAGAATTAGTTTTAAAAACATGATGTTGAGCTTTTAAAAGAACAATTTTTGAACAGGTGAAAAATGAATGATTGAATACAAGGACAAAGTAAATATGTTGATAGCTGTATTGCAGAATTACCTTATAACACTGTCCCGCTTGATAAAAATTAGTTCTACATAATAATTCAGTGATTGCAAAAAAATTATATGCTAAAAATTCTTATACACTACATGTCAATAGTCATGTGCTACAATTTTCAGAAAATGACACCTGGTAACATAGATGTATGTAGCTTCTTCCATATACACTCTAAGAGAGATCAGAAATATTTTTTCCTCTCCCCATCTTCATAGTTTAAGTCCATATATAGGTTTTTGTTAGGAACTTTTCTTTATTATTTTGGTTCCAAATTAGATTATTCTAAACAATAATCCAAGCTCAGAAACAAAAGCAAAGTGAATATCAGAGATGAGTCTTAAAAAGGAGAATTTCCTTACTTATGCCTTATCTTCATGAAGCAATGCTTTTTGATTATGTTTTTTACATTTACAAACTACATTTACATTTATAAACTACTTACATACTTCAGTATTTTTATGTGCTAAAACAATTACTTAAACTTACCCTGTTTTTTTCTTATGCTCTCCAAAACTGAAAAATACCCCTCTAGAAAAACGACAGTGATTTATGTACCAGATTAAATGTCAAAGCCAGGTTTCAGTACGCTATGTGTTTTGGGTTTTTGGGGGTACAACAATGAAAGTGTACTATTTTGATGAGTAATATGCTGTTAATTTCTTCCATAATTTTCATTTAACTGCATTTTCATCTTGTGACTGAAGAATTTTCATTCCTTTAAAAGTATAAATCTACTGTTTTCTCAAATACTTACTGGTATACACAAGCTGAAAACCTTCATCAGTGCCCTCCATGTCTGAGTTAAATTCCAACCATAAATGATTTGAAGTGCTACTTAGTGTCAGGCCTCTTAATGATGCTCCAGTATATGCTCCCAGCAGGTGGGCAGTGTTGTCTTTGCCATCATAGATCTGTAAAAAATGTGTTTTACAGTTACAAAGAAAGAAAAGGAGATCTATTTTACTTACAAAACAATTCTGTACATCTGCATTAAGAGGAAGAACAACTCTCTCAAGGGAGTTCCGTTGCCAGTCAACCTGAAGTACTATTTAGATATACTATTTGCCATTCTTGACTTAAGCTGATTTAGGTGATTTTCAAATGCAGTTTAAAATATGTCAGTTCTTTTTATACATAACAATAGAAGGGGGCAGAGGAGCCATATCAGCTCAGATTGTTTAGATCTCTGTTTTCTCTCTCACTGTCAGTATTGTAATGCTGATCACAACCTATCAACAAACACCTGTAACGTGTATCTGCCTCTAATCTGAGGTGGCACAACAGAAAATCTAACACTTCCCCAACTTCAGCCTCTTAAATAAATCTGAGGTGGCTTTTATCCTGTGAAGACAGGTTAAAATATAACTGTGAAGTAAAAGGAGACTAGGAAATAAATTTAACCACTGCTTCTGCACCGAAAGAGTATTGTAATCTATATGTAAATCATAGTACTGCATTTTTATTATTTATTTTTCTTCAACTATTCTTTTCCATTTATTAATACAAAATATATAGAACAATCTTTTAATAATTCTCAGGAAGTTCCCCTACAAATCTGGTTGTTTTAAAACACCACAGATTTTTGCATTCCTGTAATTCCTAACAAAACTTCCTATCATTTAATTTAATAATTTAATAATTTAATAATTTAATTCCTATAATTATCAATTATAATTCTCACCCAAACATTATTTCCTGTAGGATTTATTTAGGGACTTCTATAATAACTAAAACTTTGATTGATGTGGTTTATGAAAAATTTCACTTGCAAATCAGTAAATTGACCTGTGAATTATTTTCAAATTGCAATAAGGGAAATTATACAGCCTTATTGAAAGATTCTGAATAGTCTGCAGTTCCAAATTCTATTTTAATTCTTTTAATTACAAAGTTTTCATTTTTAGACAGGAGTCTTCATCAGAATTAAATCATTGCAAATACCAGCAATAGAAGTAAGGCAACAAAGTAAATGTGAAGTATTATGATGACTGTTCCCTATCTGTAAGGTGAGTTACACACCTAATTCCTATTTTCCAGAAATCCTCATGTCTCTGGGAATAACAAAGACTTTACATTTAATGATATGCTGAAATAAAATAAGTGCCTCTAGCTATCTGTAACTAGTAAATAATAGTGCAGGAGTTTAAGATGCACAACAACATGACTTCACATAATTCCTTGGTTTTCATGACCCAAGAAAATAAATTCTAAGCAAACTTAAATTTAAAAGCCTATGTCCTTATATGGACTAAGTGTAAGAAATCAGAGAAGAATAAAAAAGTGCTATAAATGCATATCAACCAAAAAATAATTTCAATATATATAAAGCAATATTAAAATAGATGTCTTATCTTTTTTAGAAACTCATTTAAACTATAGTGAGATCAGTAATCAAGCCATAAAAAGAAAAAAACCCCAAAACTAACCCGAAAACAAGAAAAACAAAACAAAAATGTAAACTAAACCAAAACCAAACAAACAAACAAAACAAACAAACAAAAAAAAACCAACAGGCAACACAGAAAATTAATTCTGAAATGGACTTAGTTTTGTTTTAGTGACTGAAAGGAAAATACCCTTTTAGCAATTACTGCTATCCAGCAGAGATATTTACATAATGACAGACTTAAGCAAAACCCAGCTTGAATCTACTTATAATTAATAATAAAATAGATTCAGGATTTTTTTTTTTTATTTTTAAAAGCTATATAAGAGTAAACCATTTCCTGCTATCTGTGTATCAGTAATATTTAACCAAAGGAAGCTGGTAAGAATTTATACCAGCTATTTTCAACATTTCACCAAAACTTCGAATATGCCGTGTCATGATACCAATTTTCTTTATGTTAGAACTTCTCCCCACACACTTTATTGCCAATTTAGTTAGATGTCCTACCATATTAAATCTTTCACATTAGTCCACTGACATCTCTCTATTAGTTGATATTCATTCCATTTCATGGGCTAATCAGCTGTCATACTGTATAATATTTTTAAACCTATGTAATTTCTATGAGGGAACAGAATTTAAAGCATCTAGCACTTCTGAAACTGATTAATTTGAGTAGGAGAACTGCATTTGGTTGAGGAAGGATTGTGATTCATCTGAACACTAAATTAAATTATTTTTTTCTTTTGGTTGCTGTCTTTCAGACATTCAAAGTATCCCTCTTCCTAAGACACTGAGGTCTCCCTTAGGACAATAAACGAATGCATGTTTTATAGTAACTCTCAATTTAGGTCACATTTTAATTTCTCTCCTTCATTTAAGTAAATGGGGAAAAAATTGGAAATTTATAGAATAATTTAAATTATGCCATTTACCTTGCCAATAAAGTGGTAGCAGACCCTTCTGAGATTTGCAGAACCAGCGTTTTTTTTAACCTCGTTAAACTAGGTGGGAGCTAAATACTTTGAATGAGTTAGTAATTCAGCTTCAAAATTCTTTCAGAAGACAATATTAGATGTGAATTAAGGCAGCTCACTTAGCTTATTTTTAATATATGTATATACTTTCTTATAGGCCTTGACAGCACATCTAGATTTAAGTCACTTGGTTGCTAAAGTCCAATAATCGTTATAAAAATCGTTTATAATCGTTATAAAAATATTATCCAGTTGGATATATTTTTCTTAAAGTCATTCTGTAACATTAATTCAAAGATAATTGATCCATGACTGGATAATGCTTGATATGCCAGTAACAAACTATTTAGAAAACAGAGGTCCCTCATTATTAGGTATTTAACAGCCCAATCTTTTAAATTATTAATCATAAAGAAAAAAAAGGCACATAAAATTATATTAATGTCCTTCATACCACAATAATATGCTGAAATGTTAAAGAGAAGGATGCTAATAGCGAACACTCTATCCAAATGTTTGAACTAATAGATGTTATATTTAATTTTTGAAGGAAGTGTTGTTTGCATTTACAATTAGAGGGCAAATAAAGCTTGCTAATCTCTTAAGTGCCTCCACTATCAATAAATTTTGAATGGAAATCAATGCCCTTGTTCTGCCAAATTATTTAACTATATAAAATTTTAGCAAGGCAGTATCATAAGTGAATGTATAAAATTTGTGCATTTTAATCAAGATATTTTTGAGATTTTCCATTGAAGCATAAAAGGCATATGGATATGAAGATCTGTTCCTTTATAAAGAGAAGAAATAACATAAAATCAACAGCTCAGAGCTAAGGCTGTCAACACCCTGTCAAATGTATATCAAATGCGAATAGAAGCACTAATATAAAGACAGAAAAGGGTCCATATGTTTTGGAAGGGTGAGGGGGTGGGGGGTTTGTCCCCAACATTTATTACCTTTTTCTCAGTTATATTCAGGATGATATTGCTAAAAGTATTATTATTATAAACATGAAGATTTTTAAGCAACAAATTAGCAAAAAGGTCCAAATATCACATCCCTTCAAAGCCTTTTCCCAATCCCCTCAAAAACTGAATCATGTGCACACACTCCAAACCAGGCCCACAGTGGAGACAATGAACAAATGCAGTAAAACTGAATCCTCTGTGTTTGGCAGGAGCACAAACAGTGCTGAGCCAAGCACAGCTGAAGAGGACCCTGAGTGCCAGTTCTGTTTGCTGACACGCTGTTACCTGCCTGTTGCTGCAGCGAGGGCTTTCGTAAAAGGAAAAAGAAAAATTGCTGTATAATGTTATTAAAAATAATCCTTAAATCAATTTTTTCCATAGACATGCAATACTACCTACCACTTGGTATCTTTTCTTACGCTACATAAACCCAAACACGTAGTCAGCTACAAAAGAGAAAAAAGATCCTTTTTATAGTCAGTATTCCTCACTCCTTTGTTTTAGGTTTACTAAATGAAATCTGTCTGCAGAATTTTTGGACGTGGTTTGTTTTGTTGTTTTTTTTTTTTTTTTTTAATTTAAACATTACCAGAACACTATGCATTAATTGGTACCATGCACAGGTACATTTTTATTTATGCTGAAATCTACTGAAAATAAAGAAAACAATTATATTAGCCATGTACAAGTTTCAATTTTAATAAAGGTCCTTTTTCCCTGTAAATTAAAAAATACATGAAAATAGTCTTGATACAAAAGAATATTTTCTACACTCAACAGATTTCAACACAAATAAAACATTCACTACTATCAATGGACTATTCAGGGAAGCAAAACAATGATAACCCTGTTCTTTCTGTGTATATCTCAAGGACTTGCTTACAGCTAGCAGAGACTAGAGAGTTTATGAGCAAAATTGATGGATGGAGATAAAAGCAGGGAAAAAAATTAGGTAGAAATATTTCCATACTTTAGAAAAAAATAGATTATTTATCTTTGCTTCTCACATAGATAGTTTAAAAATATTGAATTATGGAAATATTGTCCACAAACTAAATTATCAGTACAACTTCAAAGAAAGCAAGTGTTACAGAGTTTCTGAGATTAATATTTAAGGGATTGGCATGTAGTAATTGTACAGACACTAAATTCTTCATATGTCTTCATATAATTTTCATAAATTTTAGAACAATATATGGTACTTTCAAAAGCAGGTTATATCCCTACACACACACACACACACACAAACACAAAGTAGAGATATTTCTATATTTCCTACAATTTCTAATAAAACCCAAAAAGAACACCATTAATGTAGGTAGCCAGAGAAGCTACACTGAAAGGAGAAGAGAATTATATACTAAATGAAGAAAATGCAAAACAAATTATATGCCCTGAAACCTCTATTTAACACCAGTTCAGAACTGATAAAAGGGAACTCCTTCTCTTCCCCTGACGTAACAGTAAGCGTGGTGATTTACTTGTGTTAAACATGCTGTTTCACCTCAAGGCTGCATTCCCAGTTACAGCTGTTTCATTGTTTCAATCACAGGGCTTGTCAGATATAAACATCATCCATGGGCAATTAACTCACATGGCAGGCAGCACACCTCATGTCTCCATTAAAAACTTGTCAAAATTTTATTAGAATACTCAGTCTATTCAGAATTTGTATGGAATTTTAGCTCCATGTCTCTAGTGATCTAAAAATCCTAGCTGCAAGAAAAAGTAACACAAAGTACATTACTAACTTCCTTGCCAGCATTTTCATCTCTAAATTCTGATGAAAAAGATGGATTATCCAAGCAAAGGTTGTCACTAAAAACCTGAGTTTTAACCATGAAATATTATTGAGTTGCTTTGTTTGTGTTTGGGGGAAAGAAGACCTCTAGAAGCTGCTGTTTTAGGAATCTTGATTTTAAAATGGTGACTACTATACCCTCCCTCTTTCACAGCTGACAGGGAACTCTGTATTCACTATATGTCACTTGGCTGTTTTGAACACAATGATTAATTTAAAACTAAGATTTAACCCTAATGTTCTATTCCTGTAGCCATATGGTTATTCTCCATAATCAGCAAAACAGTCAAATATTTCCTTTTTCAGAGTGGAATAGGATCATAGAAAGGGATCAACAGACAACTGCAGAACTGATTCTGGGAGAAAAGGTTTGGAATGTGTGACTGGTAATGTGTTTCCTGAAGAATTTTCCTTCATCAAATGAACACATGAAAAAAGAGTGTGATAGAATTAAGACAATTTGTGCTAATTTCATCTAAGAAAGGAGGCAGGAAAAGACACGAGTTTCACAGATATTTCGTCCCACAGTTGTAAAGGCTGAGTGCCTCTGTCTTATTATGATGTCAGATAGAATAAAAAAAGTGGCAGTCATAATCAAGAACACCTCTTAGAGTTTGTTTTGGATTTTTTATATTAGGGAGCAACTTTAGCTCATTATAATTCAAGGCTGCTGACTTGAAAAACAAACACTCTAATTATACAACATTAGTTTCATTTAAAAAATACACCTGCAATAAACAGCAAATATTTCTGCCACTGACATTTACAGCTGAGTTCTGGCCTTTGTCTATTTATAATTAATTTTGCATTGCTTTTAATTTCACATTAATTGAGTAGCAGTATTAAAGCAGAATTCTTTTCTCTAAGTCTCTGAGTTAAGATTGTCTAGTTAAACATCTGAAGTGCATGTGGTTCAAGTGGCCCTTAAAAGTCATAAATAATTAGATTGGAAAAAGAAGGAAAAAGTTGAATTGCTTTACTTTTATATTCATTTATATTTACCTAATTGTACATAACTGTATCTCTATTCCCACAGTGATATGTATTTTAAATTAAGATAATAGAGTTGAATGGTTTCAACCTAAAAAGTCTTGAGAAAAATCCATTCATATGCTTTTATTGGCTAACAGTTACTTGAACAACTGGTTTGGTTGGTTCCTTGGTTGGTTTGAGGTTTTTTCCCATACTACTTACATTTTAATAAATACTAAATGGCTTTCAAATTAATTCTTTCAAAATTAATTAATGTAACACTAAAAGGGCATCCACTTGGTTCTCAAACAAGCAACCATTTTAATATAAACTAAACACCCCTGTGCATTCTGGATATCTACCTTTTGGTTCGTTTTTCTTTGCTTCTGTTTTGCTTTAAGAAGAGCATAGTATTTTTTTTTAATAATTTGATTTCCTTTTTCTTTTTGATGCTAAATTTCATTTTACATCATTGGTTTATGTCTGCTTGTACTTTAGGTGTAATTAGACCATTTTGGAAATGCTTGTATCTGACAACTAAGGACAGAAATCCCACCCTAATGCACAGATGGCTACAGTTAGATGAGATAAACCCAAGTATGAATCAGAGCTGTTTCTTAGGAATACATATTTTCATAATCCTTCTCATTTAATAAGTACAGAGTACTTATTACATAAGTAATAAGAATATGGCAGAAAAACTTTTTTAAATCAAACATGATTGGCATGGTGCCTCTTGTTCCTTTGATTTCACAGAGGCAAATTTAATTAAATTACATATTCTGAACAATTGGACAATTATTTAGTCACAGATATCTTATTGCATTGTGTTATTGCAGATGGTATATGAGAAAAGATACCCTAATCAACATCAGTTTTAACTGTGTATATGACTAAGTAATACAAGTATCTGGAACTATACTTTTTACAGTAAAATAATAATATCTATGAACAAATCAAAGACAGGGGAAAATCACAGTATAAAACTCTGGTAGGTGGTAGTATATTTTTTTCCCTTTTGTTGTTTCTTTTTTCCATGCACACCAGATTAAAATAATTTAGTGTAAAACTTATGTACAAAAGGAAGTATTTAGATTATGTTAAATTAAAGTTATGGGTGTTATGTTTTATTATGTTTAGATCACAGCTCAAGTTATGAAGATACTGTGGAAGTAAACAAATCCAAAGACGTAACTGATGAATATTTAACACTAAAATTACAATACATATTACCATTAAGGCAACATTTGTTTTATTATTTCAATCTGTTTTTTGATTATCTCTGGTCAGGAAAACATGTGTTAAGAAATAGACTATAGGGACACCTGAGGGTACCTAATTTTTAGCTTCTTAAAAATGGAACCAGTTTAGATATTTTGTACGAGATGCTTTATATCCACTTACGTGGTACTCTACTATTAAAGATAAACCTCAGTGATGGGAGGTACTAGAAGTTCAGAAATAACAAATAAGTTACATGATTACCTACCTTAAGAACATCTCCTTGGGCTAAGTGAAATGTTCTGGCAGAAATATTGATTCCTTTTCCTGCTTGTACCTGAATGCTATAAATACATTCATGGTTGTTTTCATAGTTAAGAGGATAATTGGGGGACAGTAAGATTCCTTCATTGTTTGTCGTGGAGGCTCCACATTCAGCTACAATTAAAAAAAAAAAAAAAGTTAAGACATGCTTTAATAGAACACATAAATATTTTAGTAATGGTGATAATGGTAATGTTAATGTAACCTAGCTCAACATTAATAATGTTTATTAATATCTAAAATCCAGTTTTAAGTACATGATCATGACAGTGATTGGAGGCTACAAGAATATTTCCAAATTGCAATACTAAAGTAAAAGTATGTCAAAAAACACTGAGAGTTAAAATCACATAAATGACCCATTTCCTAATCATATTGCTTTATAGGATCTTCCTTGAATTTTGTTGTATTTGTTTCAATTTCTCCAACACTGAAATTCATAAAGATGTGCAAATTAAATGAAAGTATAAGAATTCTAAAAATGTATATGAGTATTTATTTATTTATTTATATAAATATATTTATATTTATTTATATAAATATATTATTTACACACACATTAATAAATATGTATATGTGTAGATACATACATTTTCACATAGATTAATGAAAAAAAGATAATTTTTCCCTCTGGTATTTTTTAACAAATATAACTAACATAGAAAATGGTGTAAATTACAGTAGTAAAATATTATGTTATAGTTACCGGATAAATATAGGAAAAAATATTTCAATAACAAGAAAAAGAGGATAAACATAACTCCCAGGGGGAAAAAGAAATAATTGAATTATTTTCAAGAAACACAGTTATTATTTCAAGAAGAAAACCTTATAATCAAATATTTTGGCAATTCATTTAATCACATAAACACTTGTGGCAATGCTTCATTAGGCATTATAAACTAACTTTCACTTCCTATCATATATACTGTATACATAATTTTAATGAAGTAATTTTTAGCATTTAGTTACCACGTATTTTTAATAGACACTGAAAAACTATTACAATTCTTTTTTGCCCTTTTTATTTAATCCTGATATGTGGCCACTATAGTGCAAGTACAGTATTTCGTGTCTTTTTAACAGATTTAATTTTGAATTTAACTGCATCACTAAATTTTTCTGGGTTCATGTTTGTTTTCAGGATTATTTCAATATTCTTACCACTTATTTTACCCTCATGAGAATGCATCTAATTTATTTTAACCTGGGAATTTAACTGATTTATAATTTCACAAAATACGTAATGTTGTGCAAAACTACGTGGTAATCTTAATGGTTTAAAAAGATGTTTAGGCAAATTATGGTGTCCATGGTGTTTGAGCAACATTCAAGATATTGAAATATATATTTTGTACATGAAATTAAAAGCATCGACAAAAACCCAACTTGATAAACTACCCGTTCTATATGCAGCTAAAGACATTGCACAGAAAGCCAAATCAGGCACAGATCAAAGAACAAATGCTTGATGACTACATCTAATTCAGTGATATAGAACAAGTACCCAGATAATTCAGGTGACATTATTTTGTCCTGGAACAGCTGGATACACACAATCTAGGCAGAAGTGGAAAACCTTCTATTCCCCATGATCACAGCTATCCTTTTATTGAACTCTCAAATAAATGGGTATTTGCTATTTCAAAGATGCACAGGTCACTTTGAATTACAACAGAAAGGAGTAAGATGATTGTAATTTCAGGATTGTGAGATCTCTTTTCCCAATCCAGAGGGATATAAAAGCCAAAAGGTGCAAGGTAATTATGGTATTAAGTTGATCCAACAACTCTGGGCTATGTAAGAACTGTAATTCAAAGCAATTTTTAAAAATCTGAACACAGCAGTAAGCTAACTGTTAAGACAATTTTAACTAGTGTTTTACAATCATGCTAAGTTTTCTGTTAAGAAGATGGGTGCAATCTTGTCATTGTGTTTCATGTCATCTTATTTATCATTATGATTTTCTGAATTTAAAGAAAGAAGATTGTGTTCTAAGTTGTGGATGTCCCATCCCTGGAACTGTCCAAAGTCAGGTTGATTGGGGCTTGAGCAACATGATTGATTAAAAAATATTCCTGCCTATGGCAGATGGATGTACCACATGATCTTCAAAGGTGCCTTCCAGCCCAAACCATTCTGTAATTATTTGTATCTTGTGTTAGCAGACAAGAAAGGTAGTTTAGTAAAAGCAGGGCCAAACACCACAGTATAATAGGATTTCTGCCATAGCGTCATCACAGTTCCATGGAGGCACACAGTCCTCCAGTTGCTTCTTTTGTACACTTCTCAGCAGAATTCTGATAAAATCAACGGCTCGTTCCTGGCTTCTCTCCTTGCCTCCTGTCAGTGCAACTTATGGCTTAGAAAACCACAACAGAACAACTAACCACAAAGCATCAAACACATACTCAGACAAAAACAAGACTTAGGATTATATTTTGGAGCAAGGGCTAAATCAAACTGGGAAGGTCCGCAATTAATATTGCAAGGTGTTCCAAACTACAGCATAGATAGTTCTATCTGAGATTCTCCACTCCTATCTATAAACAACAACAAAAGGTTTTATAGATTAAAATCACATGGAGCTTCATGGAACCTATAGTTTCTTTCTATACCCTGACGTTAATACTAGAGCAAAAGATAAAAAGAGACCATAATAATTCTATTTGCATATAAGTGCTGAGTAAAAAAGTGTCCAGAAAAAGTAATGTAAATGGAATTCTTAAGTTTAAAATAAATCCAAATATTAAACACATGCAATTTTTTCAAAGTGTTTGGAAAATAATTTTAACAGTCATTCCAGTGAGTGAAAGATAAAATGAAATTTAAGAGGCAAACTAGCATGAAATTAGGGAATATGTGTAAAGAGGGAAACATAGAAAAGAGGTGACAAAAAAGTACTTCAGAAGTAAAGGAAAAATTACAGTGGATCAGAGAGTCTGTATCCATTCTTTAAATCATATGTAGAGCTATTATCGTAATTTACAAATATTTTGTTACTGTATTAATGTTTAATTTTAATAATATACCCTGTTCAACAAAGATAAAAATCAGGCTGCTTTATTAATAAAGTTTTGGGTTTTTAAAAAAATTCTACTTGTTTCAGCTGAAACTTAGAACCTGCCCTACACACTTTTCTTGTATGAAAAATATAGGAAAAATATTCCATATCCACTTATATTTCCAGACTTTAATTCAGCCTAATATAAAGTAGAAGGATGTAAGAGTAAGTAAATTACTGAAGTAAATTATTATTTCCAGACTGTGGCAGAAATAATAGATTCATTTCAGTATTAGAGAGGAAAAAACCCAAAAAAATCAAAGGAAAAATAATGAAAAGTAAAAACTTCTATAACAAGATAATTACAGTAAAAGACTGTGATGCTTTTGGTTATGAATATGTGTTCATTGCACCTTTTCATTTTAAAACAGATGAATTTTAACTGCTGTTTATTAATGCATTTAAATTTTGTAAGTGAAATGTCATTGTGATTGTAACCAAGAAATGAAATGAATCTATTTGGATAACTTAGCAATTTAAATTCAATTCTTCAATTAAATGAAAGACTTAAAAAAAAAAAATGAGACTATTGCAACATTTCTCACTATTTAGTTGATTAAATTCTTGCCATATAAAACTATGAATCAAAACCACACTATGTGCTCCTACAGATCAAAATTCAGACAGAGGGAAATTGTTTTCTTCAATACAATCCTTTAGAATCAAAAGATAAGAGCTACAACTAGGAGTCCTGTGTTTTGAAAAGATGGTATCTCTTGGTTAGGAGACTGTGTTTTGCAACAGCTTGACTGGGCAAGTATGCAGAAGCATTCCAAAAAGGATTTTATCTCTATACAACTTTGTACTAGATTGTAAATAAACAGTTACTTCAGAAACTGTATCTAAATTCAGTGCTCAACAAAGGTTTTCTTATAAAGCCATTTGTTTTCAGATGTTCTACCTCTTCAACTGAAGGCTGTCAGAAACCAGAAAATAGTTTCTCATCAAAACAGCAGCAAAACAGAAAATAGCACAAAAATTCTGAAAGGATTAAGTTGTTGCTAAAGCTTTCTTTCTGTGAATAGCATGAGTCAGGTTATCACAAATTTTCCAGGCAGTTTTCATATTCTGACAGGTTAAATACAAGGAACCCTATGCTGATGAAAAAAAATGAAAAGAACCTTATCTTCTTCAGTCAGTAAAAATAGTGGGATTTCCTTTTATTTTACCTCATTCCAAACTACAAGACTTCCTTTCATATAGACAAAAATGATTAACAGAAATTTCTTATTATGTATCTGCAATATAAGTTATCTACTTCCTGTTTGATCTGAACATCAAAATATTTATGTGGCTGATTGTGTATTAAACTTATTTTCATTATACTTTGTCTGGTTTATGACTACATTATTTTTCTTATAATGAAAAATAGTATTTCTAGATCTGGGAAGATCCTGTATTTATGACCAAAAATAATTTTACAAAAAGATAGTTCTACATCAATGGCCAAGTGGCCAATGGCCAAATACAAAAGAAATCTTTCTTAGAAAGAATTACTTACATTATTAATGTTATTTTTCGTAACTGATAACTCCAGCTGACAAGAATGGGTAGGAGTCCCATATACATTAAATAATACTCTCCTGAATTGCAATCAATCAAATGAGGACAAAGAAATAGCAGGACAAATGAGTTTTTGAATTAATGTTAACAAGGCAAATTGTATTAAAAAACCCACACTCTATATTAGAAGAATTTAAACTACCAATGTGCCTGATTTTCCTTTAAAGTAATTTAATATTCTGACAAAAAACCCAACACTAACAAAAATATCCTGAAAACATGAAAAACCGAAAAAAAAAAGCCCTCCACAAAATAATTCTGGAAGTGATGGAACTGTTGGAACTTAGCAAAAAATTCCACATGGGCAACAGGAACAGTTAAAACTTAATGCAAAATCAAAAAATACATACATATTAAAAAATGTCTTATCACATAATCATGCTATTACACTAACATATGGTGAGACCTCAATGACTGTGTTTTGCTTTTTACAGGAATCCTATCCCTGAAAAAAATAATAGACATATAACATTTTCACATCTGACATAAGAAATATTTAAGGGAATAAAATTACTTCTGATGAACAGAAGAAATTTTAGGATTCATTTGTTCTAAGATGAAGCAATGACATTTACTAGTGGATATCACAATCCTTAAACTTAAAATTCATGCTGCCCAAACATTCCAAATATTAAAAGAAATCTCAAACCAGCAAAAGGACATTTTTTGAAGCAAAAATATAAAATATATTAAAAGAAATCTTTATCTTGAATGTTTTGTATGCAAAGAAATGGATAGAACTATGTAGATGGAGTAAGATTAATGGGATATAGAATAAGAAGCACAGAGGGTAACTAATGGTTCTGCTAATAAGGGAACTTACTACAGATGTATCTGTGGTAGCACCTTCCTTTCCTTGGTTCCATATTTATGCATATCCAGTCAATGCTGAAATTATTTTTTTCTTTCATACAATATAACCTTTCAGACATTTCTGACATATCTGTTCTTGGTGTTCTTTGAAAAGCACCTTAACTAAAGCTTGGCAAAGAAGATGCATCAGTGAACACCTTGGCAAAAAATCTCTGATGGAAAAAAAAATGTAAAATATTATCTGAAAAGTATGCAACATGTCAGAAGTTAATGAGTTTGTCTGTAGATATTTTATGTCTTTTTGTCGGCTTTTTATAATTTCAGGTGGTATAGGTCCTTAGAAGTCTGTAAGTCCAAAATCAGAGACTGTTAGGACCTCCTGAGAAGAAAGAACTGAAAAAGTGAAAGTAGCAGAGGAGTAAAAAGATTTACAGTCAGTGTCTTCCAGTAAAAGTTTAGCGGTCTGGAAAGAAACCATATGACCCTGAGAAAGCCAAAGGAAAAGATTTGACACAGTTGGGAAGCTATGAAGACACAGATTGTTTTACACAATTAATTTAGAAACAATTAGGGTCTATAAATTCAAACATAACAGTTATAATGAAAGGTAATAAAATTTGGCTATTGAATAGCCTTATAAGGAATGAAAAGACAAACTGGAAAAGGGCAGGTGAGAAAAAAATGACATAAGAAATACTGGTATAATAGAAACAACTTTCCATATTTCACTGAAAAGAAAAGCAATTATAAGAAAGAAATATGTGTGCTGAATATGAACACTGCATTTGGTTATCACTTGAGTATAGCATGAAAATAAATCATGAAACTAAGGAATGACAGTGCTCTAAAAGATCTTTAATTATCTTCATTCTATTATTGATGATAAGAAAAGTTTAATTTTATCTATGCCATTATCTTTATGTTTAAAGCAATAATAATTGCTCTTTTTTTTTCCTATTTGTAACACAGTTACAGGAAAATTCTTGTAAACTATCTATGGCATTGAAAATTATAAAGAGAACTAGGCAAAGATGTCTGAGCTCCAAATGCATCAGAACATTTCAGAGGCACTACAACCTATGAAAGTAGCTCCATTTCACCAACTTAAGACAATTTCTTTGTAATACAATCTGGAGAAAAACCCCTAGCATACTGAGGAAAATGTTGATTGCTTTGGACAACTCAGAGCTTAGATTTTACTTTCTATAAAGTCAAAAGTGACATGCATTCATACTTACCATAGGAATTTTTTTAAAAGAATATATTATTTAGAGTCAAAAAGAGACTTTTTTCACTGTCGATGGAAAAGTTCAAAGCAAGCAATTTAAAGATTATGGCCTTTTTTTTCTGTCATCATTAGATACACCCATTTATTAACAGCTTGTTCAGTTGGCTGTGTGGCAGTTGCTTTGTAGTAACTCATAGTGTGTTTTAGTTTTGTTAGCCAACACAGAGTAGATAACACACCAAAGTTTTGGCTACCATGCTGCTTCAGCTACCAGTTATGCTTGCCCCGTGAGTGACTACAGACATTCACCCCAAGTGCTACATCATACTGTGAACAGGAAAATGGGAAATCTTTATGCCTTTTGGAAAAATATTATTATAAAAACTGTTTCAGCAGAATATCAAGCCCTACTGAATTGAGATAACACCATAATTTGAGAAATTCTACCTTAAAAATTCAATAAAAATATATTTGCTTGCTATTTGAACATTAGTTTTCCATTTAATAATTCCTAATTTCAAAACTTCATTTCTTAAGTCTTAAGTCATTTTTAAAGACTATTTTTACAGATTGAATAACATTAATTAATAAAGTATTTATTAATTAACAAGTATTTATCCATCTTCTAAATAAGAAAAGGAAAGACAGCTGCTAATTTTCCGGCAAATTATTTGGTTTAGAATTGATTATGATTGACTACTCTATTTCAAAACCCAACACATTAGCCTTTGTTGTATCCAGACACCAAACTTCTTCTACTTGATCTGTCTTCCTTGCATTTTATCCTTGTGTTGACAATCTGAACATAAATATTATGAGCAGTGGTTACTTCCCAACTGATATTGCTTGTATGTGAAAATGCACGTTTTATCAGAAGCATTCTCTAATTAGTCATTTTGACAAAAAATGCCAAACATGAGCAACAGTACTAATACATAAATTCTGAGTCCAATATAAGTGGTTGACAGGAATTTCTACTCTTGTCTTATGACACATAAATTAAGCACAAAACTGACAAAGACTGGATGCTAAAGGAGTGAAAATGGCTAATAAAGCTGTTCTAGTTGAGACTATCTTTCATTTTCAAAAGTAAGGAGAAAACATGTTGACTAGAATATAATTTATTCATTCTATTACAGCTTTTCTCTTTTCCCCCAACAAACAAACATAAACATTATTTTTCTGTCATGAAAGCTATATAGGATTTTTTTTTACATTTATGCTGCTGTGAAAGATATTTTTTTGTTGATAATTTACTAATTCTTTTTTTATTAACCATTCCTGAAATTTATTACTGAAATTTAACCTATCTTCTTGACTGTGCATGCATTCATTGTTATTCTTATTGTTAAAAATTCATCAACCTCAACACAAAAAGAACTTCTATTCATCCATTGATCTGACTCAGCTTCTAAACTATCTTTTCTATAGGTATAGCTTATTGTTAATGCATAAGCTAAATTCATAATTTTCCTTATACTTAGGTAAACATAGGAGTGGTTTGAACCTAAAGATGTTGATACAGATTCAACAAATCTGTATCTGTTGAACCTGTATCAACAACAAACAAAATCAAAATGTTGTTTTCTTAACAACAAATAAGAGGAAACACATAATCAATCCATAGTTACTATGCAATCAGCATCTGAAAGACATTTATGTTCTACTAACACACAATTTAGTATGAAAAAATATTTTAAATGTACACCGATGAAAATGTTTTCATGTATAAACCTTTCCATACTCTTTAATAAATTTCAGCAATATATACCTTAAATAAAAATTCAGACACTTTGGAAACTATCCTACTTTTTAGAGACCTTATTGTTTTAAGAGTTCTCAACAGGACCAGAAACCAAATAATTGAGGAAGCATTCATCTCAATCAACATTCTTTACCCATTTAAAGCTAAATTTCTAGTCAAATCTACATATATAGGCTACCTCTACAGTGAGTGGAGAGTGTTAGGTGGGAATCATCAGAAAGTGCTTCTTCTGAATTATCTTAGCTATAATTTAAAAACAAGAATAGATGCTCTAAGGATATTCTGAGGATATGGCTCTTACCCAGGATGTCCAGGTTGACTGTACTCCTATAAATGTACCTAGTTTTATGAAACAAATCTGGTCTAAGTGATCTAACTACAATTTTATAATGCAGGTATCACTTGGAAGCTTGCATTGACAAAAAAATTGAATTACCTGACAAATGAACTGGTAAATGCTGATTTAAAGTTATACCCAGTTTTCATGACCTATTAATCCAAATAAGAAGAGTAAGCATTGTGCCCTCAGTTGAAATTGCTTTTAAGTATAGACTATGAAGTTCACTTATAATACTAAATATATTTTTAAAAGGTTAAAAATATTGACTAAGGAGATATGGAAAATATAAGAGTACATTAAAAAGAGGTGTATTACCATGCTTTTCCATGCTCCAAATCTGCAAGTCCATGGACAATGACTACACATACAAGCAAATGAAAGCAGCTGACCACGTACCCACACACCTTGGCAGAGGTGCACTCCATACTCGTCGTCCACCACCAAGACAAATAACCTCTGAAGCTCCTTCTAAACGGTATCCAGATGAACAGGAGAACGTCAGAATATCTCCAACACCAAAATTAAATCCTATTCTGCTACCAAATTGTGGTATCCCAGGATCTTCACAGGGTTCAAGATTATACTCTGGCAACAAAAGCAAGTCAGATTTTATGAGAACACGTTCTCTACCAGTCATATATGTAATCTTGCAGTCTAGTAATTTCTGTATATTTCCACCTGAATATCAATACAGGCATCAGATTTTAAAACAAAATTATTGTGTGAATGTTAAACTGGTCATTAGATTATATTGAAAGTAAGGCAAATAAATGCATTCACAATGTTTTAAAGATGCATGACACCACATCATTTATCATTCTTATAAGTAGCACAAACAACTCCATTAAATAAAATTTAAAAATGGCACAACAAAAACTAAATAGTTGACACTTCAGCTCATCTAGAATTTCAGTAACTGAAATTAGACTAATTCTGTTTCCTCCCTCACTTGAAAATATGTCTTACAGTTACTGCCATCTTATTTATCATGTAGCACAAATGTGTCCTTTGCAGAGGCACAGAGGCACTTGCTTTGAAATTATCATGCTTAGGAAAAAATATATAATTTTTCAGTGTATATATTCATCAAAATAATTTAAATTCTTTTTTTCGTTATATAGCATACAGAAAAAAACCTAAACAAGCAACTTTTTCAGGAGCCAGATATTACAGGAATTTCCTTACCAGAGAAAGAAATATTAAATCCTTCATATGATATTGAAAAATCTGAAATAAACCGCAACTGAGCTCTGAAATTTCCATAGAGACCAGCATTGATTGGTGAAGGAAGCTCTGAGCCAGTCAGACGTGCCAATGGCTGTGTGAAACTGCCATTCTCTGTAATTAGTAAATAGTCATGATGATCCTCCAAATGAAATGTGTAGAAGGTGAATTGCACACCTATTAGAAAAAGTAGAATTATATTTACATGTTGCCCTATTAACATCCATGTAACTAAGCCAAGGTTACAATTCACGCATCACATTATGAATCATCATTTGGAAAGTGAAAATAATCCAATTTTACTAAAAATTATTATCCGTCTTTATTTTGGAATAAAAATATCTTGGCAGTATGTTTTGTTTTGACACCATATTTAACTTTTGTCTTTAGCTGCAAAATATGGACATCTGATTTATAAAATTTAAGGACAGATGCTTCCATTTTTGTGTAAAATCCAATGACATGCTATGGTTATTCAAAACTACAAACAGTTAACGACAGAATAAAAAAGGTAAGCCCTATGTCTTACTATCACCAGTATCCTTGAGTAGCACCAGTGAAACAAAAGACTATAAAATATATGATATTAAATTCTAATGACACATAATCACCAGTTCCTCCCAGAAAAGGGGAGGTCTCTTAATAAGATGTGACATAGGTCAACAGTACAAATTTTTTTTTGCCAATCATCAAAATAAATCACACATCTAGAAAGGAAGATACCTCCTGGAACACAGTAGCAATAAAAAGACTTAAAGATCAAGACAGACAATTAAATCACTTCTGTATTTTTAACTAAGGGTTAGAGCATGATCTTTTCGTAGAATGCACAGAAAAACCAAGAAAAATAAACAGAAGAATCCATTAGCTAGCTTAAATGATTACAGATACCACTAATGTAATATTTTCAGTTTTATCATGTAAGTTATATACCAATTTTTCAGTCTTTTCAAATATATCTGATGATGTACTTAGTATGATCCATTCATGTGATTGCAAATTAACCTAGCAGATGAATAGCAATGACCTTTAGGTACTCTCATGGCCAATAGATATTTAATAGTAAACATAATTTAATCAAAAAGCAAAGAAATATTTCCTCTTCCTGCAGACCCAACACTGCACCACTCACCCTACTCCTGCACCACCAGCCCTGAATTTCTCAAACAGGGTAATAAAATCCAAGTTAGATATACTCTGCTTGACTAAGCTGTCTAAGTAAAGAAATATAGTGCCCCTTGAGATGTTGTAGGTTACCTTTTCTAGACCTCACATGCAGCTTTAGAAGTTCACAGTACAGTTGCCTGTTACTGTTTTCTGTTTGTTTTTTAAATGATTTCTGAGTTTGCCTAAATACCTTTAAACATTCATATTAATGCAACTCAATTGCACCTAAGAAATACAGCTTGTATGGGTATCTAGAATGCAAGGACACTTATGAACCTGGTAAAAGACTTTTCAGTACAGGTAAGCAAAGACAGGAATGAGAGAAATAATTAATGGTATACACACACACATAAGCTTTAACGAGCAGGATTAAGTGGAGGTACTTGTTCCTGTCTGATGGTAAATTAAATGTATTGCTGTAATCTTAAAGCAGTTACATCTTAGTAATTGACAATAATGGTGGAAAGAATTTTATCTTGATCTCATGAAAATTAGAAATTTACCCAAGTACTTGAGGGTATTTGTGAGATTAAGTAAAACTGAAGATGAGATTTTTTTTAAAATCTGGTAGTTGGAGACCATAAAACTTTTGGTGAGATGTTTTGGGCCAAAGGAAGGTAAGGGAAGGGATCATGCTAGATTAGAGTGAAAGAAGTGTCAGAAGAGAGAGTTAAGGCTCTCTAATCCCTGCATCTAACCAGTACAACCTGTCCTCTATTATATTAAAACTCTACTCCTGACTCGCATGCAAATGTCTCTTCTGTCCAGAGAGTGAGCACACGGGTGACCACTAGTGAACATTAGCTTGGACTGTCTGGGAAGCGGAATGAGATCAGGGGACAACTGGAAAAAGGGCCATTGGTCACAGACCAGGCAGAACCAAGCAGGAGTAGGATCTGGAGGCCAGCTCCTGGGTCAGAATACGGAGGGTTGGGGGAGCACATGCGTGTGCAAGTGTGACTTTCACTTCTAACAGATTCCTTTTCCCCCCAGCCTGGATGGAGATATAGGATCTGGTTGCCTGTGGTGTTCATGTCTGTTTCAGTGCTGCTGGTGTTCCTATATTGGTCAGTAAGACATTTGCCTCTATCCTTGCTAACCTGTGAGAACAACCATACATAGTGGCATCTTTGGGATACATGCTTAGTCTTCCCATCAGCTGGACATAGAGATGGGAGCAATCAGAGAAAAACCTTGGATCTTGGCGACCTCTATCTTTTACTTCCCTTTAAAGAGACTGGAGAACCATTCAGCTTTTTCAAGTAGATACCTCCTTCTCTTCTTAAAACTCCACACATATCACACACTCCCTCTGAATCCAGAAAAATACATTCTTACTTAGTAGCACTGACATAGAAATTGCTGGATGTGATTTTATTTTATGCTTATGGTAAAAATAAATAATAATAAAAAATTTTGGCTTTTAAAAGTTCTAAATTTACTAATTACATGAACAAAGCCATTCATCTATTTTGATCATCCTATTTATTCTCCCAGCTTGTGTGAAAATAAATTGGGAAAAATCACGCATAGAATTCTGGAATTGAGATTGGGTTGCATATCTTTTGAACTAATGTATATAAATTTAGGTTTGGAATTAATACATTCTTAAATGTCTGTGTTTTTTTAAACTTAGTTAATATTGGATGTAATGTTGATTTCACATGAAAAGAGCTCTTAAAAAACTCATGTGATATATATACAAAATAAGACTGAATTTCAGGTCATATTTTTTGCATTTACTGCACTCCAAATTAATTTTGGCCCTTTTTATGCATGCATGTATACTGAAACAACAAAATCAGAAATGCCTAAGAAAATTTTACTGTAGTAACCCAAAATAATGAAATTCCTGTGAATCATAGTTGAGCTTCACTGAGTATTGTTCAAATATCACACTCAAGGTTTAACTCAAGGGAATGTTTCAATCAATTTTCCAGATTGCCATGACATTTCTTAGCAAAACCCCAAGGTACATTATAGCAGTAGCTGTACAATTTGGTTTTCTTCAGAAAATATTCTAATCACATTAATAAGTGCTGTGTGACAGATTGTGTCTTCTCCAGGGAAGAATTTTAAAAGATATGTTCAGATAGATTCCTTCTCATTCTGCCTCACATGTGCCTTTCTTTATAAGGGGAATATTTAAAATCTAAAATGAAGATAGGAAGACATCCCACTGTAAAATGTTCCTTTTCTGTGTTACAATCCAGACTGTTGGGGGACAGGTTAATTAACTGATCTCATAATAGATCTTTTAAAACATACCACTGATACTCCACAAATTTCATTTCTCCCTATATTTAAATTGCATTCTAGTCACAGACAAAGTGCAATAATTACTATCAATAGTAATAGTAATTCTCTTCATAATAGTAATTAATAGACATATTAACTATATTTAAGATAAATGTTCAATTCTCTAGTTAATAAATTTTAAAAAATGAAAGAAAATGTTATCAAGTTGTAATAGACACTCAAGAATCATAATGCTGGTCCACAAGAACACAAATTAAAAAAATTAATTCTGAAAGTTTAGATACACTTAAAGAGTAAAATGAAAACCACATCTATTTATATTGAAATATTGTTATTTAAAACATTATATACAAACACAGAAACTGTTTTTCCTATCAATTCAACACGTACAGATATGAAATATGCATCATAACAAAATCTATGCATTTAATTATCTATTATTATTTAATAACAGTATGAAGTTGAAACATAAAGATGTGTGTATTAGAAAGTACCTCGCAGCATTCTGGGGCTACAAGTTAGATACTATTTCTTGGCAGTCTGACATGAAACTACAAAACTTTGTAGAAAAAAAGGACCCAAATAGTCTAAAGTTAAAACCAGCTCACTAGTTAGTAGCCAGTTAGTAGCCAACTCAACTCCTCCTTGAGTTTCTGAAGTTGAAATTATACTAGCCATGAAATAGAGCAGAAAATGACATATCCAGAACAAATTTTATTTCTCCCTCTCACTAAAATGACCCATTTATATGTACAGTATTAATTTTTCTAAATGGTAACTGTGTAAACCTTAGTCACTCAGTCTCCCCACAGACACTTCATCTGGGGACTATATTAACCCACTGGACATTACATGATGGATGGAGATGAACAGGTACCTTCAGAGGATAGTTCATTCCATCTGCTTTAGATATCTTTTCAGGGAGCAATGACTCATATCCTGCAGATATATGCATTTTTCCATTAAATACAGAAGTGTCCTAATTGACTAGTTCACTGCAACATAGAACTTAACTGTTAGAAATTTAAATTAAGTAAGCCTGTGAATTCTTATCATAAAAGGACAGCTATCTTCCTCATGCAGTGCAACAGGAAGAGCTTAAAGAATTAATATCCTTTTGCCAACAAGTACAAAGTATGAGGATTTCACACACTATTTCCTACCCAGAGCAAATACCTAGTTTTTTCCAGAAGCTCTTTGAGCAGCAAGTCAAATTGTGACATTGCTTTCATGCTTATTGTTTTTTTCTAAATAGCATTTCCATACAGCAATATAAAAATTACATAATCATAGGTCATTAAGTTTGGATAAGACCTCTAAGGTCATGGAGTCCAACCACTAATCCAGCACTACCAAGCCCACCACTAAACCATGTCCTTAAGTGCCACAATGACATGTTTCTTAAATAGCTCCAGGGATGACACTTCCCTGAGCAGCCTGTTTCCATGACTGAAAACTCCTTCCATGAAGAAATTTTCTCTTAATGTCCAATCTTTGGACATGCTCCAGAACCTCGATGTCTTTCTTGCACTGAAGTGCCCAGAACTGGACGCAGGGCCACCAGTGCTGAGTTCAGAGATACAATCCCTGCCCTGGTCCTGGTGGCCACACCATTTCTGATCCAGGCCAGGATGCCTTTGGCCTTCTTGGCCACCTGGGCTCGCTGCTGGATCATGTTCAGCAGCTGTCAAACAGCACCCTCAGGTCTTTCTCCACGCAGCAGCTTTCCAGCTACTTTGCTCCAAGACTGTAACATTGCATGACATTGAATCAAACAAGAATGTGAGTCTATAAATATGTGTGTGTATATGTATCAGTGTATATGTGCTTACAAATATCCATATTTGTACTATTATGTCTTCCCCTGTATATTTTATTTCTGCAAATTTATTTGCTCAGGAGTCTAATATATGGTGGATTTTCTCAGGTTCATGTAAAATATTATAACATCAAGAGTTTCAGCTTTTATTTATCCCAACTTTTAAGTATTTCTCTAGCTGAAGTTTTAAGAAAAAGGTAAATCACAAAAAAGGTGCTTCATTTTCTAAAAAGGAAAAGAAAATTTAAAAAAAAAACCAACAAAACTCCCAAGTGCTTTTCTTACTAATCCTATTTTTTAATGTAAGAGTAATGAAAGTGTTAATAAAATGTCTTTCAAGAATCCTGAAAAATGTAGCTTAATCTGACCTATTTTTTACTGTAGAATTCACATAATTTTTTGTCATGTATTACTCCATGAAGCTAAACCCTTATTCATCTCTGCTACTTGTCTTCAGTTCTCAGATTATGAAGCTTGTGCTGCTATCCAATGACTTTTCAGACAGAGTGCAAGATAAATGACTACAAGTCTAACCGTTTCTTTACACTTTCTATTAGTCTTTCTTGCTTATCCAGAAGAACAAAAGATACACAGTCCCTTATATTCCCACAGCTCTAAAAGTCATGTATCATACCTTGGGGTAACAAAGGCAAATGTAGCATGTGATGTAGCACCACTAGGTTCAGGAGGCTTTTTCACTGTGGATATTTAGACTCAAATTACACTGACACAAAGGCATCACTTGGTAATAAGAGAGACTATGTAAGAGCTGGAGCAATAATTTTGAGAGACACTCTTTACCACTTTAATGCTTTAAGGAGTTTTAAATGGGAAAACCAGTTAGAGTGATTTAACGTGTAGATGAGAAACTATCACACTACTTGTACAAAACAGAATAAGGGGATCACAGATCAGCACAATTCCCTGAATCTGAAGCCTTATTTTTATGTTATCAATAACTCTTTCTTAGAGGAATACATCACCAGCGTACTTTGTCACATTTTTCATGCCCTAACAGAGAACATTGATGAAATTCAGAATTGAACTTGCCTTCCTTCTTCTCCCTTTCATTTATTTTTCTGTACTTTCCAGTGTTACAATATAATTGTCCTTTTTGTGTTCTTACCAGCTTATTTTTTTCGTATTCAATTTTTCTTATGACATCTGTCTCCTTTCCTTAACATTGTATTACACCTCTCTAGCTCTTTCCACCCATATTACAAGAGTCACTCTCATATTTAATAAAAAATACCAACAAAAACCTAAAAGTATGATCCAGCTCATCTAATACCAAACCCTTTATTTGAAGACAACTAGGACACATTATTTCTAGGGAACTTTGCTACCTGGAAATACCAGATTCAATTTGTGTCCTAAGCATTATTTAACCTCTCAGAGAAGAGTTAAAATCAGCTTTACATCTTTTTCCTGAAATCTAACTTCAAGAAATAACCACCTCTTCCTTAAAAGCCTTTTGTCCTTCAGCTTCTATGATCAGCCATTATATAATTGTTTCTCACTTACTTTTCATTCTCTGGGAAGTATAAGGGCCTAGTTCACTTCTGGGATTCTAGGAATTATTACAAGAAAATTAAACAAACCCAAAAATCAGCAATGTAAATCCAAGTGCTTTGATGCTAGCCTAGCTCTCCTTCTAGAGAAGAGAATACTGGATTTTTATATATATATATATATATATATATATATATATACACACACATACACAAAAGTGGAAAAAGAGAAAAGGATTTATTTACCTTTTCCATGGGTAACGTCCACAGTCCATGTGCAATTCAGTGAATTTGGATATAGATCAGGATAACCTGGGGATAAAATTGTTCCACTTGGTCCTCTAACATCTCCACCACATAAAGCTAGAAACAAAGAAAATAATAGCAATAAAAATAATAATACTCATATAAATAATAGAAAATATACAGATAAGGGAAAATTTGAAAAAAAACCCCTAAAAATTTCTTCCTTAAAAATTACTTAAAAGTAGATACTCAAATGATGTAGCAATTTCAGATATGACTACAGGTCATTTTCATACAAAATAGAAATGCAATAAATTATTAATTAATTTGTGTTTAATATACATAAGAAACTCAAAATAAAATTTAATTAGCTGTTTTTTTTAGGTTTCTGGAGCCTCTGTGAAAATTGTTAAGCTCAGCAGAGAGATGAAGGCAGATGATAGAGAGCCAAACAATATCACCTAAACAGAAGCCAAGACTGGAGAGTCAAAATGGTGGATCTTGGCTATTGAAGAATTATTTACTTAAAATATTTGTGCAAGGAAGGTTGACATGGTTTTGTGAATATAATTATTATAATTGGTTATGTGTTTATATCTATGATAGTGATAATGACAGATTGCAATATAAGAATAAGCATTTCTATAATTTCATTAGCAACTTTATAAAAGTAATTGGTAATTGAGAAACACAAAAATTAAATTAGAGCCTGAAGTAATGCAAAATACAAAAATTCAGTCATTACAACACTGGCAAAAATGTACAGCTCAATGATTTTATGTTCCAGGGTTTTTGAAATACAACATGAATCAAGTAGTTTTTAGTAAGGAAGAGTCTTGCATTTTAGAATTATCATATATCAATAACAGTTATTAAAATTCAGTACCAAGTTATTACATCAGAGTTCTCTGAATATAGATTATCTCAGAAGGGCATACATTATAAAACAAATGAGTAATTCTTTTTTTTTTCCCTTCAAGGTTAAAAGCATCTACTCCTTTTATTTTACTTAGCCTCATTATATGCATTACCAAAATTATTTTGCAGAAATATTTTAGAACAAAAGCAGTGAACTATTGTCACCAGTTACGGGTCAAATAATCTAGACCATTCCAGTAGTTGATTGCAGCTTTCCATGAGAGCAGTCCTTCCAAAGTAATAAACATAAATTCTTCTCTTAATTTTAGCAGATGTTAAAGGTCTTCAAAGGCACTTTTGGAGAGATGCAAATGGCAGCTATGTGTCTGTAACTCCAGCTGATACAAATATCAAATCCTCTTCTTGTTCTATAAGCAGTCACTCAACTATTTGTTGCTCATGTCTGTGCTTCCCACCCTGCTGCCACAGCAATGAGGGTGAGAGAAGGTTGGAGGAGCAATGCCTGCCAAAGGTTGGAGGAGCACTGCCTCTTCCTAAGAGATGCTGTCCCACCTGCTCTGGTTTACCCTGCTCCTACCCCTCCTATAGCATCAGCAGCAGCTCCTAATGCAGCACTCAATAGCGTGAGTCGAAAGGAGGGAGAAGTTTGGCCTTCCAGTATGTGCTAGCAATTTTCTTCATGGTGCTGTTTCTTCTGCTGTATCTTGATATTTATGCTGTCTATGGCATTTTCTGCTACACTTTGATGGAGTAAATGGTTGAAGTTATACTCTTTATGCCTTTGTTGTTAATGTTATATATTTGAGAATGAATATATGGACATGTCACAATTTTCTGCTTTTAGATGTAAATTCATAACTGATTTTAGGACACAACAGACAGGGAATTAAGGGAATATCCAGAATGTACCTTCAATCTCACCCTGTACCTAAGCAGACATTTGTGTCAATGAAATACATGCATTTTCCAGACATTTCAGTATCACTGTGGAATGTTTTCATAAAGATCAATTATTCTTCATAACGCAGTTATGGCACTGCATATCATCATTGTGTTCAGGGCACTAAAAGAAGCATATATTTAATAAGACTTTTTTTTATTAATCAGAAAAGGAATTTCATCCTACATACTAGGATGAAGATTGCGTTATCTTGCCTAGCTAAAATTTGTTTGGTCATTCTAACTATATTTCTGTTTTAAACATGCTTACTTGCCTGGATAGCCTCATGATTGTGTTATTTTTCCTGCCAACTTTCTAGCCTTTGTTGGCCTAATTGTAAGATGGAAATTTGCAAACCCAGTACCACAGGCTGAAATAAGGCATTCTAGGACCACATTTGCCCAATCTCTACAGTGTTGCCATGGGCAAATAACCTCCTTCCATATTAATTTTCTTCCTCACTTCTCTGATAAAGAGACAGTGAAGGCAAATGCTGCTACCTTATCATCTGATCTTGCTATATTTACACATTAGCAAAATACAGTCAAGGCTGTGACAGAGTATTATTGGAGCTCCTCATGGTAACTAACTACTTCATCCATTAAATAAAAAATACAGTCAGTTTTTATAATCATGGGCTATAGACCAAATAATATATTTTACAGGGGGTGTTTGGAAAACATTTCAGGAATGCAAATAGTGACAGAACATCTATGGCATGTCATCAGGCCTTCAGTGTAACTCTATGAAGGCTAACAGATGGCAGAAAAAGGCATCAAGGGAGCAGCCTTTTAGAAAATAAAGCCAAGCTGACAAATCTGAAATAGTGGATGTGCAACTGGCCCTGATAAGATGGCTAACAGCCCAAGCATGTAATATCACTACTAGTATCTGACAGTTTTTCAGAGTGCAAAGGAAAACAGGAGCATGTAAAAATAAGAACAGCAAAGGCTAAACAGATGTATTTCCAAATTCTACCTTTCTTTCACTTTAGCTGATTATACCAAGATGCAAGCTAGGAAAGAGTAAAAGTGGAATGAATACTTAAGGAAATCTTAAGGAAATAACTGAAGCACTGCTTTTGATTTCTAATGTGAAAAATGGAACATTATGTTAACACACTAATTAATTTTTTTATGCAATCAGAGAAGTTGAATCAAGACATGTCTGCATTACCCTTTTCCAAATAGTGAGAATCAAAAAAAAAAAGAAAATTTAAAAAAACACAAAATAACAACAACAATGCAAATAAAAGAACAAAAAGTAAAGAGAACAAAATATAAAAGTGACTGTATGAAATATGGATAGGTGTCTGGAAGTATACACTGTGGTGACCAGAAATTATGTAAAAGCAAGTTTTGGATAACTATTGATGAGGATCTTAATTTAATAGTGGAGCATGGTTCAGATGTTCTGCTGAAATAAATTCTTACAATATTGGATTGATTACTTACACTCTGTTTTGTTGTAGCTGCATTCATTTTGCTCAGTAACATGATCAAGCACAAAAAAAATCATGTCAACAAGCAAGCCTAGATTACAAAATGGTCCAATATATATTTTGAAAATAATTTTTGGCCCAAATAATTTCCGAATCTTTAGTCAGGCTACTCATGTCTCAGTGGGAGAAATGCGCCTGCTTCATCACAAAAATATATTAATAATTGTAATAAAAACACTTTTGTCATTCATAGCAAAGTTCCATTTCAGACCATGCTACTATAAAACTGTTATAGGAAATCAATCTTACAATACTAGAAATAGCCTTATAATTTTCAGCCTAAATTTATCCATAGTCTGTTTTTACCCATTTGATCTTCTGCTAAACTGTCATTATATTGTATTCCCTCTTGGGGTCTCACTTGGGAAGGGTAGCAAGCTGCGTAAGAATCTGATTTTGGATCAGTAATGAGATGGGTTTTTTTTAATCTACTTCAATAAAATATGTTTTCTATCTTTATGTTCACTGTGAAGACTTAGATGTTCACTAGTAATTCACTTAAACAAAAAAAGAAAATGTTTTACTTTTTTAGCCTGATTGACAATGCTGATATTTGTGAAATCAGCATTTTTCACATTTTCAAATGGTATCACCTATTATTTTCTTATGTAAAGATTTTTCAAGAGACTAGCCATAGATCACCACCCACAACTCAGACACTAACATAAAATTATGCATCTCAATTTTCTCAGGAAATATAAAATACTCTTAAGAAGAAGAAAATCTTTCAGAAAAAAAAATCCAACTTTTTTTTTCAGAAGTTCAGTTTGTTGTAAGTACTCATAATTGAAAACTATTTGGTTTTCAGAAGTAATGGGAGGAGAAAACACACAATTATAATTGATTAGTAATAACAATTAGCTTTAGATTTGAAACATCATCAAAGAAGACTAATAACATATGCTAGTTTAGAAAGGACTGCAGAGAAAAAAAGAAAAATCTATTTATATGGAAATAGGTTTGTCTATATATAAGTCTAAATACAAATATATGTGTGCAGAAAACACACAGAGGCCTCATTACATTAATTTGTTTCATTGACTCTAACTTCCAAATAAAAATGTAATTCTGAGATTATTTTCATTTATTGTGCAATTGGATAATAAAAGTGGCATATAAAATAGACTTCAAAATTATTGAAACAGTGAATTAGAGTTTGAATCTTATATACTGTGCTTCACAGACCAAGTAACTTCAGCATTTGTCTTCCCTAATTATAGAAAATGTAATGTATCTTAAAATGGGATGTAGTTCAGTAGGGATAAATAAATAAGTATATGGACATCAAATTAACATACTCAGCTTCAAGAAATAAACCTTGGACTTGAGTTATATTACACTAGAGTTGAATTAAATATAAACTAGTGTAGCCTAGATTACTCACAATATAAACTTGTGTTTTGACCTTCTCACTTAAATCTACATAGACCAGACATGCTCTCCATTTCCAATTCTGGCTTCTGCTTCACTGAGTGTTTGAAGCAGATTTTTTCATAGCTGTATTTTAATGGAATTCTTATTTTTATTTCAAAGATGTCAACAGAAAGGACATAACACCTCTGCATTATTCCCTGAATATATTCCTCATGTACTACATAAGTCATATTTGTGAATTCACTTGGACTTTTAGGAGTTTCCAATGTAAACATTGAAGGTTTTTTATCTTGCTTGAATTATTTTCATTCTATTTATTAATTTTCTTAATTAAATTAAGAACGGGGGAAATGACAATATTTATTTTTAATTCAAATAATGAATAAGCATTATCTATTAGCATTCAATTTAATGCTATGATGAAGGGAATAAAGAGCACTTTACACTCTGAAGTAGATATCTAGCTTTTACATTCATCTTCCTGTAATTTTTGATGGGATTACTACAGTAATTCATATAATGGGTAGAATAGGGTTCCTGACATATATTCAATGCTTAAAAGTAAAACTCTCTTTTAGTATTCATATAGAAAGGACATTTTAAGGTATAATTTGGTCTTTTTAGTTTTAAGCACTGGGTGGTGATTAGAGTTAAGAAATTCAAGGCTTTCCAGACACACAGGTAAAAAGTGAATCATATGTAGTTACTAGATGAGAATGGTTCAGATGCAATACAAGCAGTGTTTTCTCAGCAAAGTCGTAGCCATCCATTTTTAGCTCTTTTGTTGTGATGTTTATCTGTGCAAGATCAAACACATAATAAAAAATTTCGTTTACACTCTTTCAGAGAACAGTATTTCAGTCAACACCATGTTCTACTTTGAAGAAGATCTTGCTTTAAGAAGTCTAAATTTTTCCTTTTATAGCCACTTCTCCAAATTACGCCCACTCCTGAGTTGCCATGACCTATCTGTACAATTACCATGGTCTGCCTCCACATCACTACACAATGTAATTATAAAAAAAGAGATGCAGTTATGAAAAAGAACAACAAAAAAAGAACTTGGCTCTTCAGAAATTATTAGAGTAACATTCTGAATGCACAGTAACAGTGACTGATGTGTTTATTAGTTGTATGATTAATACAAACCCATACTCGTAATTTATGCAAAGAACAGCCCATTTAGCAAATTCCTGTTTTTGCCTGGGGTGCAAAGACTCTGGGTTGTTTAAAAAAACATTCTACCAGAGAGGAAATTTAGCAATGAAATTAAAATTACATCAACCATAAACTGATTACATTTAGTAGAATAAATGTACTCAATCCTACCTTTACAACATATTTATTGAATAGAAAATCACCATTTAGCAATGTGCTTTGGAGAAAAAGATACCTCATTTACCTAATTAATTGCATAATAGTTCAGCATCTTTAGGAAAAAAGTGATCACAATATGTAAGTTTATTCCTCAACAGAGCACAGTATTCATAGGGAGTATGCTTATTTTTTTGTTACATGGGTTAGTATCTAGTGCCTATCACCATTAGAAAATATATCCTAGTTTTGTGGCCTATTCAACAAAATATTATCCCCTTGACTGCAAATTGTGGGAACCCTGCAATTCTTCACTGCAAGAGCCTGTCTGAGACGCAGAATCTTTGAGAAAATGGGTGTGGACAACTACAGAGGGCCGTTTTCAGCAAAGTGATTATTCACGTCCCTTGCCCTACCACAGATTTTCAGTATTATCATATACTGACACCTTCAAATTCCTGAATATAAAACCTCAAAGCATTTCCTAATTAACAATCTGAAGGCCAAGAAGTCCCTACCATTTTCTAAAGAAAGTACTGCAGTGGGAATGAATAGTCTTCCATATGGCAAATTACATGATTCAATGAGTTTCTTCATCAGTCTTCATTCAGATCTTTCTTTCAAATTAGTGTCCTGAGACACTAAGAACTGTATTAGAAAAAATACAGTATCACGTACATTCTGTAGCTCATAAAATCTCAGGAGACTTTCTCTGGTTAAATACTAACTTAGAATTAAATGGTTTTATTATTCTTGAAAGCATTTTGAATATCAAAAACATGCACCATGCTGCAAGAAGGGAAACTCTTTTAAGAAGTACATATCTCAAATAATGTAACTGAATGAACATTACAATCTACTTTCTTAATAGTACATATAATTTATATGACTTCAACTGGGAAAGCATTAAAATGAACAATTCAGATTACATGAGATGACTGAAAATGTTAGATAATTTTTCAGATTTAATGATATGGTGGAGACCACTTTTGTCTGGTTGAATAATCACCAGATATAATGTGGTCCTAATAAATTTCCACAGTGATTGATTTCCACTGTTAGCAAGCTATAAACAGAGTGATCATCATGAAACAGGAGAAAATGTTTTTGAGTCAGGTGCAAATAAACTTAATTTCATGGTTTTTATGTCAGTGATCTATGTCCATAGATGGATACACAAATATTTTTAATCTGTAATAAGTGTTTTACAACCAGATATACACAAAGTTTGCAATCAGTTAGCTCACAGTTACATAAATTCAGATAGACACACCTTCAGTAATCTGCAGGATTAAATAACTATATATTCTCTGATTCATATATCTCATCACAGAGATATATGACATTTATTTCCTCTTACTACTCTTTTTTCTTTCCTAAAAATATAAGTTTTACAGCCTCTGGCATTTAACTCATTTTGACTAATAACAGTTTGGCAAACCTTGTATACTTTAAAGTACTTTGTATTAAATCTGTTCATCCTTACCATCACAAGTTGGGAGTGGGTGACTCCACCAGTGATTTTTTTCACACAGTAAAGGCTCCTCATGACTGAGCCTATAACCTGGATCACAACTAAATGAGACAGTGGAGCCTATGGAAAAGTCATGTCCATAACGACGTCCATGCACTGGTATGCCAGGATCCAAGCAAGAGTAAGTATTAACAGTTACACCTAGATTAAAAAAAATTTAAAAACAGAAAATAAAATAATTAAACAAAGGACTTATTGATTTTTTTTTCAATTTAAGTAATGGGTTATGATGGTTGTGAGGTGAAGGCTTCATAATCTCACATTTATAATGAATTATCTTTCCACTATTCTTCTCCATGTTACCATTAAAAGATAATATGGATCACAGTTTGAGTCCGCCATTGTTGCAGAAAAAAAAAATCTCATAATTTAAAAGGTATTTAATTTGATCCTGTCTTAGTAAAATTAAATTATTTTGTACCCGATGCTGATATTAAAAAAGCTTTGATGATCACTTAAAATTCTGATTTTCAGCCTTTATTTTTTCCTGATGAAAGTTTGCTAGCATAGCTGAAATTCTTTGCATTTCTTCTGATATTTATATTTTAAATATTTATATAGATCAATTATTTACATATATCATACTCATAACTAGTATTATTTGATATATGACACATTAAGAACATAAAGAATAGCAGAAAAGAATAGAGAAGTTGACTTGAAAAAGGGATTTCAATGTGGGCTAAAAAAATAAACTTTTTAGATTATTTCCCAGTGAGATGATCATATATAAATCTCATATAAAGATGTTAATTATAAAATAATAATGAAAAAACCCGAACCCTTTGCAGATAATAGTGAAGTAAGCAAATTACTAGAAGTATTCAGTGCAAGATTTTAATAGATGTTATTCCTTTTATTCCTACACAGAAGTCATAAAAAAATCCTTCATTACAAGGGAATTCATTGTGGAAATATATAATTAGCATAACGGTTATGAACATATAAACATTTTGTCTTTCAATACAATATTTGAAGGGAGAAGAAATGATGAATAAGAGACCACTGATCATTGTTATTTGTGTTTCCAAAAATAAAAACAGTATTTGATTATACTGGATAATGCAAGATGAGAAACCAGTAAGAATTAAGCAAAAAATAAAATGAATACTAGACTTCTGGGTATAAACAGGGGCTATTAAACAGAAAAGAAAATACTGAAAATTGTTTATTTTGTGTACAAGTAGTAAGAATATATATTTTCCACGCTCACTGATAGGATAAATTTAGCTTTTTTTTTCCACTAGTGTAGAGAATTGTGGGGGGTGGATCAATTTTACAAAAAATAGGATTTTATATTGAAAGTAAATAATTTATTTATAAAGGATTTATTTATTTATTCAGGTTTCTTTTCCAACTGTATTTAATTGAAACTGTTTCTTATTTGTAATAAGTGCAGATTTCTTCTTTTTGCTCTTCACATTCCCATAATATAATTTCTACCATTTAACATTATTCAGTCTTTCTACGAATTTAGTGTCTTGGTTGGCAATCTTAATCTATTTTTCCTGATGTGTTAGGAGAGCCTTCCTTCAAACTTCAGAATGGATGAAAACTTAACAAAATCATCACTTTTCATAATGTAGAAGACTATACAAAATAGACATTTGTGGGTGAATGCTAGGACAGGTAATAATTTTGGTATAATAAGAGACTTTTTTTTCAATAAATAGCCTGAATTTAACATTCGTTGGAGATCAAAAAAATCTAAATTTTATCTGGCAATATCTCCCCTATGCATATTACTTTTAGTATCCTTATAGTGGATGGGAATAGTGAAAATTGCAAAAAATAATGTTAAAAATTAAGAACATCTGGAAATTTTTGGTGGCAATTCCAACAGGTAGAAGTACAAACAATGTGCCAATGACCTTTACTAAATAAATAAGATAATGATCATAGTAAAAATATTATTTATCATATGAGTAGGAATTATTACAACAGAAGTTATATTTAGAAAGACAAAATGCAAATTGAATTATAAAATTTCAACATAGGAATTTTAATAATTCATGAAGTATGAAATCTTACAGATACTTTCTGCAACATAGTTTATATGAATATCATAAGGACAAAAGAGTATTTCTACATCAGAAAAAAAATCATAGAGGCAGATTTTTAGAATCCTAAAAATCCCTAATTAGCCAATTCCATTTCTTGATTTTCAGGTCATTATGTAAACTGCATTTTCCCATTCCTTCAGTTAGAGCTGCAGATACATCAACCAGAACACTAATTCAGTTTTATTCTTAGATTCTTATAACCTTCCTGATCTCATGCCATTTTACACTCACAAAAATGCATTGTAAAAAAAATAAGAATATTGAGACATAAAAGCGGCTTCCAGAAGAAAGGCATTTTCTTCTCATTCTCATCTTTTGATTCTTAAAGCACAGAGCCTTAAGAATGACATTAAATATAAATAAAATTAGTAGTCATCTCTTTTGCAGATTAACACTACTAATATTTCTCAGATTGGGAAATAACAGGAATTTAGCCAAGATGACACCTATATGTGAGTAGAGTAAGCATTGAGGGGGAGGGGAGATCAAATAATGCAACACAGAAGTACTTACTTTCATAGTGTATTTTGAATCCATTGTTAGAACGACTGTTATCAGTTGTAAAGAGAAGATACATGAAATTGCTACTGCTAAACAGAAACTGTGGGACCTGTGTACCATTGTAAGAACCCAGAAGTGGAGATAATAGGTTTGGTCCATCATGAACTTCCAAAACATCATAATTGAGTTCAGTCTGAAATCTGGAATTGTGGAAACACACAGAGGCACACATTTAAGAGACAGTAAAGACAAATTCAATAAACCCATATTTTTTAAACTATGAACCTTTCCTGAAAATATTTTTTCTCCACGTATCTATTTTTCAATACCAGTGCAATAGTATTAATTATCCTATATAACAAGAAATAAATTTAAACTTTTTTAGCTGGTTTGTATAGAAGGAAAGAAAAGCTAGAAACAGTTTGTTATAAATACTAATATTACTTGCATATGCTATTATATAATAATATTTTTCCTTTTTGAATAATTAATTAAATTATATGGAGGGCATGTTGATGCATTTGGCAAAAATATCAAGGTACTTTGTATCATCAATGGCTCATACTCTTGAGATCCTACCTTACAATCATCTATAAGCAGGGATTGAATTACTTGACTCTTGACTCCAGTGGCTTTCAGCCAGCTGAGACTCAGTCCAAAGTAGTGACAGAAATTATTTGAAGAAAAACCCACAACTAAAAATCCTTTTTAGAAAGCACTAGAAAACAAAAGTGCCTGTTTAAATACAGCATGTGTCCTCTCCCTTGCAAGGAAAAGCTGAGTGTGATAGTTCTGCTCAGTATTTCCTTGTCCGTCTTGTTGGTATCAGCAAATCCAAACACCTGTTTGGTATTTTGGTTTATCTCTTTCTTGCTATGACAGACTTTAGATCAATCATAATGCTTTATAATGGACTCTGATGGATTACTGAAAAAACTTTCCAGAATTAAAAAGCAAGGATTTTACAATGATCCTCAGATAGTCTTAATTCTCACTTTGATTTACTTAGACACCTAATTCAACTTTGTGAAATCTATTCAAAGAATTGTGTTAGTAAAGCCAGTGTACTGAGAAACTCGATATTTCAGTATTTGTGTCCCATGACTCTGAGCCTAAAGATCTAAAGGAGTCTGGCAAAAGACAAGAAGACAAATTATACCTACAAAACATGTATTTTCTTTTTATTGATATTCTGCTCCCACTTAATAATGTATAAAAGAGCACAGAACTAAAGTAATAGGGAGTTACAGAAATGAAATGGTAGAAAAATTGGGATAATCCTAGAAGCAGGAAAACTGAAAATTTGAGGTTTTGTTTAGCACCCCCAGTAACTCACAATCACATCCTGCTGAAAAGCTGCTAGGCAATAACTTGCTCTTTCCAATACTTTTTTCTTTTTTTTCCCAGAAATCTTGGAAAAAGATCATTTAGTCTTGCTCAGCTTTCTTAGCACCTATATCAAAAGCATACTTGAAAAAGAAGGTGTAAAAAGCTGTGGATTTATAAATGTAATGCAACTACCGGGCCACTCAAGTCAAGTTGAAATTAAGTTGAATCACCAAAGACATAAAGGAAATCCTCTCAAAACTACTTTGACTATAGCAGAAAAATCTGAAGATGAAAAAAAAATAATCAGCCATGAAAGAAAATGTAAGAACTGTTTTTAAGTGAGATGAACTGAAACAAATTTGAAGAGGGCATTATGTTCAATGCTTTTGCTTGGTCATTTAGCTCAAAAACTGGTCAATTTAAATTTAATTTATAAATCTCATGCTTATATAATTTTTTTCCTTCAATATATTTTCCCTGGATGCTTGCAACATATCTGCTATATTTACATACTTTTTTCCCTCTGGTGTAACAAAACAGTAGGGGCTTTTAGGAAACTGAATAAGAAATACCCTGCACTCATGCAAGACCCTTCCAATGTTCTTTCCTACTTAATTGATCGCTATTGTTAAATTGACCTGGATGTCTTAATTGCCACCTGATGTCTCATCTTAAGGAGGACTCATCAGCAGACAGGAGTGAAAAAGTTTTAACACAGGAGATCCCACATACACATTTATTAGGAGGCCTTATTTGAATAGACAAAGGTGCCTGAATATTTATAACACACATCTTTGTTTCTAAGAGACACCCTTATCAACTCATTGCAGTGTCAGGATTTCCTGCTGCACAGTAAATGCTCAATAGACAAACGTGACTAGTTCTCCAATCAGTAGTTTGCTATCAGCATCTCTCCATTTAAATACTCATAATTAGGCTTCATGGTAAACACTTCATTTCAATCAAGAATTGCATTATCATTTCTCACTTCTATCATTTCAATTGAGCCTAAAAAGATACTGATTTATAACAAAATATCAACAGATCATCCATCTTAGCTATTCTTGTTGAACGGGAATAAAGATTTTTAAAAATACATGCACAATCATATAACAATATATAAAAAAGTTATTTTTTGCATGCCAAAAGCACAAAAGTTGATAGCTGTTTTTATTTGATTTGTCTGTAGATCTCCTTCTTTTCTCATGTCTCTGTCTCCTTGGCACAGGAATTCTTTAGCATACAGTCATAGAATGCAGCACCTCGCTCCTATTCAACATTATAAGAGTGAAGATATAGGAAGGTAGGAAGATTAAAAGGAAACTACCCTGCAACTGGGAAACTTAGAAAATCTAAACATTATTTAAAAGTCATAGACATGTACTATAAATATTAATCTCTCACCAAGAAATTCAAAATCTTTCAAACAACCACACATATTGTGGAAGTTTTGATATTTTCACCAATAAAGGCCAGAAAGAGTATGTGTGTTTCTCAGGACAAAGTTAAAAGGCAAAGAAATGGGCAAAATATTAGTTTTTTTTTTTAATCATATAGGAAAGTCATCGGCTATAGTCTTAAAACTGTGTATTTCAACAAAATTATCCTTTTCTCTTAAGAAAGTGCAGCTGAAAATTTGCAAGCAGAAATAGCAGAATAAGGGTAGCCAAGACTAGAATGAATCTTTAAAAAGCTAACGCATAAATTACTCAGAAGGCAAACGTAAACTATGTGAAAAATAATGTCTAAGCAAATAACATAACAGTAGCTTACAAAATGTTTCCTTTCAATACACTATAAAGTTTTATTCCAGCATTTAATTTATAGACTAACTTTTTCTTTGTATCCATACATGTAACTATATATATCAAAGTGCATCTGTGTGAACATACATAGATGTATTTTTAAGCATAGTTCTGCACAGAGATACAAAAGAGTACACGTTTATTTGCAAGTGGGGCCTCTCTGGATTGCTGCATCTGAGCAATATGCATACCAGACCAATTTCTGACAAGTGACAAGAGTGTCAAAAATGAGCAGCAATGGGAAAAAAAGGTGTTATAAAGAGGAGAGAAGCTTTGTCTCTGATCCAGAGAGACCACATCTTGTTCTTTTTGATCTTTCTTACAAGAGTAATAGGGGTTGTACAATTTTATGACAAGGCATTAATGTATTACAAACAAAAATTGTATGAGAGTGTCAGACTTTATCAGTAATATTAGTATTACTTGCATATGCTGTTTTATAATGAGCAGGCCTAGTCCAATCATGCTGCATAAATATCAGCTGAAAAGGATTTGTATCATATCCACATTTTCATCATCGTTGTCACTTTTTTACTAGATTGTCATCTAATTTTTTAATATGTGCAATTAAATATATCTAAAACATAAGAAGAATAACATTCTTTATTGCTTTTTTTTTCTTGTTTTCTGATAAAGAGTTCAAATTAAATGCCAACATCTTGCTATCATGAGAAATATAAGGTGCTTCAGCACATTTCAATCTTTGAATAAGGAAGGGACCTTAGTAAGAGACATCAGTCAAGGAAAAGTGGAATGCTGCAGTAATTTGAGGTCACTGGAACTCCATCCTGAGAGCACGCAGTCCTTTCACAACAATAGTTCAGTTGATATGATAACTAAATATTCAGAGCGGGGAAAATGATGACTACGCTTAATTTAGTTTTCACAGCTGATTCAGATTTTTAGAGTTGAAGATTATGTGAATTTGAGAGAAAAAAATAACTGAGAAATTATAATTCATCATAGCAATATAGTTAAAAGCAAATGAAACATGCTAATATTTAAAAACAGACAACATTTTTACTAGGCTAAACAGGTTTGAATATGGGTAAGAGGGCAGAAATTCCAAAAGCTTTTCAGGACATGAAGATAATATCTGTGCTCTGAAGGAGTTTACAAAGTCCTATATGATAATACAATTGCTTGTTTTTAGAGAGAATGCAAATTAATGTTATGATAAAGCTAATAACTGGAAGTAAAAACTGGAAAACATGAAGTAAGAAAAACGTTTGCCAAGACCTTTCGAATGTAATTTTGATAGAGTGTCCTGGTTCAGCTTCTATCACCCACTCACAATTCAAGGAATCTTTATAATACCCTGGCCAGCCTGGAGAGAGGATTACTCCACTTGGAGATGAAAAATGCCCGCCACATGGAGCTAAAAATGAAACAAAGAGAAAGGTAAATAGTACAGATTTATTAGGTGCAATTCGCATTTACCAATTTCAATATAGGACAATTAAAATGAACAAATATTGAAAATCCAGTTGCAGGAAGATGCAGTCACTTTAAAGCTGACAGGCTCTGTGGTGTTCAGAATTAGATGGAGATAACTGAATTAAGACCTTAAAAAAATAAAATAAACAGTTCAATAATTATGAAAAAGGTTTTTCCCTACTGTGTTCTTATGTGCATAATACATTTTCTGCATTAAAGGTCATAAACAAAACACAGTCTCTACAAAGTAGTATTATTTTTGCTTTTAATTGTGGGTAGAGAGACTTGAAAAACTTGCTAAAATTTTAGCTGAGTTTAAAGCTAGAAATAAGTGAACTGTTATTTTAAGGCTGACATCATGGAATCTACTGTCATACCACATATATTTTGCTTGGCATGTTAGCAGTTCAAATTCCTCATTCATAAAAAAGACATACTTACCATTCTTACAAGATTAGTCAGTATTTTTTAATTGGAAAGTACATATGAATATTACAATATATACTTCTGCAAGCAGTATTTGTGTAGAGGGGAAGGGTAACCTGCTTCAGCCTGCTCAACAGTTTGCTTTATCCATCCTAGGATACCACAGACCTTCTTTGCATCAAGGACACGTTTAACGTGGTGTCCACCAGGACACCCAGGGCCTTCTCCATTTAGACAGAGAGCAGAAGCATATTACATTTCAGGAAGAGAAGGCTGCACCACAGAGTTTCATAACACCATGGTTCCAGTGGCCTTTATGCATACAAGCTACTCCAAAAAAAAAAAAAAATTCTAATATCACAGTTAGGGTCACAGCTAACTATGCATATCACTGTATATCTCAAAGAAGCTGGAAAGGTCTTACTGTACCATTGACAAGCTAGTCACTCTACTAAAAATAGTGTAAAATGTAAAATATTTTATATATCTTTTTAATATATAAAATATAAAAACCATGGCTATTTATTAAATTTCTGTTTGCAGTTATTTCACCTAGCAGAGCCTGCAAAACATTTTGGTTGCTCATTTTGACAAAGTAGAACAGTATATATCATAGTCTATATTATTTTGAATTTCTCCATTACAAAAAAATAGACTAATTTTGCTCAATTTGACATGACTTCAAGTTGAAGACCACGAATTATTACACATTGTCTGATCTTAATTTTTCTCAGGAGAATACCAAGGTCCTACATTAAACTGATGAATTGCTGTAAATAGGTTTGGTTGGTTGGTTGTTTTTTGGTTTTTTTAGTTATTTTTTTAGGACATAATGCTCCATCTTTCCCTCATGTGTAAGGAAAAGAAAGGGTTTCTAGAAGTTATAGAGTTCAGAATTCAGCATGTTGCAAACACTTCTAAATATGCCAATGTATACTTCTTTTTTTACTCACTGACGGATTTAAAGTGGGTGTTTCACACCTTTTAGCTTAGAGTCTTTTTTTCATACTACCTTCAGTATACACTCCCAGTCATACAATAAGTTATTTAAACTCATATTTACCTCAACAACCGGAAGGTTAACTCTAGAGGATTCATAATCTCTATATTTTATTGTATATAAGGACTTTTAAATATTCATAATACCTATGGTGCCCATAAACTACAAAATAAATTGACAAGAATAGGAAACAGATGGCCTTATTCTGAGCCAGTACACTCCATAATTACAACACAATATTACTGAACTTGTACAAAGTTCCATATTCTCACCAAATTTTCATGACACAGATTGCATTTAAAATAGAAAAAGTTCCAAACCTCTATTACAAAAATATTCGTATAAATAGTGCATTAAAAATAATGCAAACTGTAAGATTGCCTAAATTTGGAATAGTTTCTCGATTTTATTTAGGAGAGCTTTGCTGCCAGTTTTCCTTAAAGAAAATGTTTCTTATGTGTCCTCTGATTATGGCTCTTGCAGAAAAATACTTAATTGATTTTTTTTGTTTGGCTCTCACCACTACATGCTGATTTCCTAAACCCAGGAGTACTGTCCTTCAGAATAGCTAAGCTACCGGGCTTATCTTAAAAAGCCTTGTTTCTTAGAAAATAAAACTCTCCAGTCATCGTGCCAAAGGATTGTTTCCCTAACCTTTTTTAAGATTAGATTGAATCTAATCCCCTCTTCATTCTTATAGTCCTGTTTTATGGTTGTCTGACATATTCATATCCAATGTTCATGTGCTCAAAATGAAACTTTAGAAATATAATACAGCTAGAGGTGGTCATCAAGCAGAATATCTTTATCAAACACAGGTCTATGTCAAACAGTTAAAGACAATCTTAGTCTGATATAAGAATTCTCACAAAGTCAGTTATATTTATTTTTTGTATAGCAAGGTGCATGGGTTGAAACAGGAAATTTTCATTTGTGAGTATGGAAAAATCCTTTAGGATAACAGGCTATTCACAAAATCACAAATCATCTTGTAGATTCATAGTTTTAGAAATGTTTTTTTGAAGAGCTTATCACTAATGCTACAGAATGGCAGGATATTAAGCCTTATGAGAGTTATGCAGGAAGACCAAAGTTAGAGCTTCTGTATGGGTACAACAGCACAATATTAGAACAGGTTATGGGAAAATCCTACTTATAACCCTCACACAGGAAAGATGAAAGGCATGAGAACAGGAATCCCAAACTCAAAGTCATCAGAGAGCAGCAAAAGCAGGACCCCTTCACTAAAGAAAATGAACCAGGAACCAGGGATGCTCACTTGTGCACATGCACATACACACACAGAGTTATTGCCTCTACAGACATATCCGATTCCACCCGAGAAAACTGAACAGGACTGGATTGGTTACAGGACAGGGGTTTGGTGACCACAAAGTGACTGTCTGAGCTGAAACAGAATCCTGCAGTGGGCAGAGCTGGAAGGAAGTCCCAGCAGAGGCTAGCTAGGATTGCCCTGAAAAACTAGTGTGTTGACCCTGTACATCTGCACCAGAGTATTAAATAGCTCCCTCCTGTACACTGTAATTTCTGAAAATTCTGAACTATAGAGAAAACTGCATAGCAGTCACATTCCTAGGCAGTATGTGGAGTTTATGCCTTTGACTTGATATATATATGACAATAAAATTATGAAGTATATGTAGAGCTTATATCAACCCCCTCTGATTTAGAGACAAATGTGTACACAGTCAATAAAACTTCTGAACACCATAACAGACCAAATTAAATTGTTAATTTAAAAATACTTTCATTTGCCTTCTAATTTTATTATAAATTTTAAAAATATATCTAATTCTACAGCTGATAAAAACCCTCTAATTCAAATATACCTGTGTCTCAAACTTTAGGATTCCAATATATCTTCCACTCAGAGTCTCAGACCACCTGTGGATTATATTATCATTGTGCATAGACTGACACTTAAAAATATTCCCAGTAATTTAAGATTTTATTGTAACATTGAAAATACAACCTCATATTTTATTAGCAATTTTGTACAGATCCATGAGCCTTATAATAAAGAAAAGGTATTATGGCCTATTTTGTCCAGTGAAACACACCTTATATGTATGAAACAGAAAAGTAAACACAGAAAAGTAAATTACAGAAAAGTAAATTACAGAAAAGTACACACAAATGCAAAGCGTATTATTAGTAGTTGCAGTAGTGTATTAAAATTGTTCAAATTTTGTCATGAATGCATGGTGAAAATAAGAACTAAACTGTTATTTAGAGTAAAAGCTAACAAACCAGAGATTATATTATCATTGATTTTTTTTTTTTTAATCATTACAAACAGTTGAATTAATTTTCCCCCTTTAGGTACAAAGATCCTACAATATGCAAAGATTATATTTTAGTGTCAATTAGTATCAACGGGTCAAAGGAAATATGCATAACGTTGTGGTTTTAGGTTGCTATGCATGGAAGTACTTAATTTCTATAAAATAGAAAAATCAATTTCTAAGAGAGTCTTCCCCAGCCTAGAATCACTGTGGATAGAAGAATCACAAGTACTGCAACAGAGAGCTAAAGCAACTTAAACAGCTTTAAATACCATAGCCAAACACCCAAAAGAGATCAACATCTTCATTCTACTCTAATACTGTATCAGCAATAACAGAAGCTTTGTGCTATTCATTTGCAAAAATCTCAACTTCATTTGGTGAAAATTTGAAATGTATTCCATCAAGTTCTTCTGATTTAGAAAGAAATATTATACATACCTCCACACTTAGGAATAGGTCCACTCCACATTACTTTTCCATCCACTAGCATACAAGTAATTGTTTCAGTTCCTTGTGTTTTAATAAATCCTTCTTCACATATAACTGAAATTGAGCTCCCCAGCTGAAAGTTATCACCAAAACGCCGAGCATTGATTGGCACTCCAGGATCTGGGCACTCATTATGTCCAAATGCTTTTTAAGAGGAAAAAAAAGAAAAGTGGTAGAGACATAGAACTCTTGTAAGGAAGGTAACTTTTTTAAAATTTTGTTGGCTAGTAAGAACAAACAATTTATATTAGGAAACTGAAGGGAAAAATAAAAAACAAGAACTTGCTCAACAGCAGAAAATGCAAAACAGTATAAATAATTGTTTAAAATATGAAGTTATACCAGCATGAATCTCAGCTTGGACAGCTTGTTGCTGGCAGATTCAGTGATGGCTAAATTCTCCTTTTCCAACCACACTCACCCTATTTAATGTTAAAATGGGACAGAATGTTCCTTCAGAAGAGCAGGGCAAGCATCTGTGTATGATACAAAAACTTTACTCATCTTTTGTACATGCAATTCACCATTGCATCATTTGAGCCATGCTGACCTTCATGGGCTTTAACCTACCATAGTTAATTTTATTTCCTGTATTGAGAGATGGTAAACATTGAAAAAAGGGTTATGTTGGCCAAAGAAAGAAAACTTGAAACTTTGAACATTTCAAGTATAGGTCTGGATAAAATGAAAAAAAACTAATTTCTCTGTATACATGTAGACCTATGACAAAGACCGTTCATGTCTTTTACTACAGAATATACCTAACTTTTGGAGAAGAAAGACCATGTTCCTAACAGAAATTACCAAAATAATATTTATAGCATTATCATTAAATGATATATAGTAGTTAGTTATTGTATTTTGTTTTATTGATGAATAATACTACATATCCATTTTATATTTTTTTAAATGTTGACTTTTCAATGAGAACAAACATCCACCTTCCTTACGTATGATGACTGCAAATTGTATCTTCATAAATATGTTTACATGTGGAGACATCAGAAGCGACTAAGTCCTTAAAAAGATTTTCACTTTTTTCCCTTATAGTTTTACTAATGTGTCTGCTAGACAAAACATATACAAATTCCCTAATGAATTTTTTTAAAAAGTAATATCTCAATAAGTTCGTAGAAAGATTTCTCAGATGTTCCATTACAGAGGCATTTTAAATCATAATAACTGACAAGAGAATGCATTTATTTATCGACATTTTGACTTGGGCAATGGCATGTATATTGGGAATGAAAATAGTTCTTTCATTGAATAATTGTCTACCATTAAAGATTGCATTAAAAGTGATGCAATCTCATACTTTTTCAGAGGAGTTACAAAACCTTTTCCAATTCTTTGTTCACAGTCATCACTTTTAGGGAAGGCATTGATTGTGTGTTTTTCTTACTACTTTCAGACAACCCAGAGATAGATTTTCAATATTGTTATTTATAAATATAGATAAATGTTGACTCCAGGTTTATCTTGCTTGTGTGTGACACCAGTTTATTAAGGTCGAAAAATCAATTCATTGCTCTATATTTCAGCTCAGGAAATGCTGCCACTGCTGCTCCTATGTGATCAATTTTACTGCACAGAATGACTTTGGGAGGCAAGATAGTGAAAGACAATCTGTCCCAACAACAGTAGTCACTTGTAGCTTAGCCTGGCTACAGTTATATATTCAATGGGCCAAATTCCATCTGCTTATGCTGCTAAAAAGCTTCATGGTGGATCTGTAATATTAAATACTAGACTTGGGCAGAAAAGGAAAAGAATACATGGGTATATAATGAATTAATATTTTACTTATTATCAGCAAATCAAGAAACCACAGAAAAGTTCCTTATGAACAAGTAAAGAGGAGATACAGTTTTTCTGGCATTTATCTTCATCAACTATTATGACTGTACAGGTATATAAAGCAATATCTGGAAAAATGTCAGGAAATATAATCACAGATCAGGAAAATGGTGATATTCCACTGTTAACTCAGAAGATTAAAATATGTATTTTACATTAAAAATAATAACAACAACAAAACAACAATAAGAAAAACAGAAGGGAAGGAACTGCAGAGATCTCATGAGATGGGAAGGCAGGTATCTAGCTAATCACAACTCATCACAGATTTAAAAGGTCTTTTCAAATAGGACTAGAAAGGAGTGCTCCACTGGTGCAGTTAATTGTTTTGGTGGATTGCCCCACTAAGAGTTTCAACTGATAAGTGTAGCAATAGCTTTGAAGTAAAGAGAACACTTTCAGAAGAAGATATCAGAGAAAAAAACAAAAGTGAAGGGAATATAAAATAACAACAATATATTTCATACTAAAAACTATTGTGAAAGGCTATTTAAAGCTATGTAAATAAGTGGCAGCTTTTTCAGTACCATCACATGAAAACTCCTACTTATTTCGAGTACACTACACTCTGAAGATTTCTAGCTTGTGAAGTACTGAGACTTGTAAAAGTCTTAACAGGAGTGACTGGCAGGAAAAACGTGCTGTGATGAACATACTTGAACACAGCAATAAACCTCACTAAATCAGTTTTTAGATATAAACACATCATCTGGGATTGTCCACTGACTGAAATGTCTTGGAATAATTAGGCTGATATCAGAGGCCCATAGTTTGACCTTTGTCAGGCTGCTATGTAATTCATAATGTTTTTGCTAGCACAATTAAGCAGTGGTAATAAAAACAGTAACAAAAAATATATGCATAATAACAAACAGCAGGTCATTCAAGCTTATTCAAAGATATTTGCCCAGCACTTCCTATACCCCAGTCAATGAGGAACAGCTCAAAGAAGTCCACAGCAAGCATAAATCAAGCAATCTGGAAGATGCTTTCCACCTCAAAATACTCATCCACCTCAGCTCAAAGGAAGGTTAGCATGAGTCTGGTTTGTGGAGGACCTAGCAACTTTTGAGTTTCCTCTGAATTAAGTCCTCTGTCATGAGAGGTGAATATGCATTCTCTGTCACATGGCTTCAGTTGGCACACTGCATTTTGTCTGCTCTAACCTAAGGTAGGAAATATATACTGAAGCAAAGAGACTGTATAAATGTGTTGCTTGCAATTTATGTGACTATATTCAATACTATGTCTAGCTCTGTTCTCCATAATTAGACAAAGATATAGACAAAGTGGGAAGCGTTCATAAAGGAGTCACAAATATGATAAAAGGCTCATTCTTTCCCTTGAACTGAGTAGTTCAATGCATATAGCTTATTACTGGCAGGATTAGGGGATGTCTGACTTTATAAATATCTTCACAGGCATGAGAGATATCAGTAACAGCTCTTGTATTTGGGATATAAAGGGGAAACAAGGAATCAGGTGTGAGTGTGCATTTCCATAGCAACTTAAACCAATGCAGTTTTAGATTGCTGCTGTACCTAGTGAAACACTTTTCTGCCTCCTTATCCAACCAGAAAATCAAAGCCTTTCAGTTCCTATTCCTTTGCTTATTGGAAGATTCTCTGTAGCATCTATTTTCAAGTCACATATTTCTATGATATAGTCCCAAAATTTAACTAAATAGGAAATCTTTGTTAGACTTAGTGTAATAACTCAAAGATGACACACTTGAAATCTAATTTTTGCTTAATTCCAACAAAATTTAGATTTATGTTCAACTTTACTGGGAGAGTAATTATCTGAGACCACACATGTTTCTGTAATTAAAAAATATGGCATTAAAATAGTTTTGGAGAAATACCATTAAATAACCAGTTTATGTAAAACTTAGTTTTATTCTCCATTCTACACCTCAAAAACATTAATGAAGTTATTTACATTACTAGCCTACATTCTTATTACAAAAGATTGATCAAGACATACTGTTTCTGTGATATACTCTTTTTACTCTGGAAAGGAGCAAAAAGAGACTGATAGCTTTACAATAAATCAACTGGAGTGTTAGCAGAAAACAGATATTTTTAATTAACTTTGTGTTTACAAATGCTAAGACAGACTGAATTTCTATTCACTCCTTTCTTATCATCTCTTTTGGCCTTTATTTAATATGGAAAATTTATCAGATTGAAGCTATCTTTACTGAAGAAAGAGTAGGGACATTTTTTGAAGCTACTGTTTCTGTAAGTAGATTTTAGCTACAGAGTTTAGCAAACAAATGCAGAAACACACCCATGAAAATAAATAAAAACATAAATGCGTTAAACTGCTCAAATATGTAAAATGTTTTCAATTATTTTCAGAGTTAATTAGTTTCAATATACAACAGGTAAAAGTTAATATTAAATTGTTGATTCTTTTTAAAATTAAAATTGCATCACTTGACACTATTGGTGCATAATTGAAATAACATGATAAAACTACTACGTGCCCAAAGAAGTCTGCAAATTTTTTAAAGAAGCAGAATTTTTCTGATAACTAACGTCTGTGTCACTGAAATGTTAGATCTGAAGTATTGAGAGTATTTAATGAATTAGTTCATTTCAAAATATGAATGAAACATAAAGAGTATTCCATGCTAATCTTCTCCATCTTTAATTTTCATTATAAATTCTATATTAACTGACCTATATTTAGTTATAGTTGTGTGAAATGGGATGACTTGAGAAAATCCAGTTATACACAGCTATAATTTTTATCCTAGAAGACTACCTTAGAGCCTCCAATAACTGATTTTGGTTTTCATATCACAAGATTTAGGCTTGACAGCATTGAGCACATCACAATGAAACTCTAAAGTAAAAAGAACCGTTATAAATATTAAAAGGACACGAGACAAAAGAAAATAAAGAGCAAATGTTAAAACTTCTGTAAAGAAATATGGATTCAGTATCATATTCCTTATAACTGATTTCATGTTTCAGTAGCCCTGAATAACCCCCTACCTTCCAATGTTTAGTCACAGTATGGAGATATGAGGCTACAAATCAAAGGTTAGTTTGCAATGATGACTGTCCCTATAAAAACCAGTAGGAAGACACCACATGTTCTTCATGCTTACATTCTACACTTGTAACAAATGATCTGAGAAGGAATCAGAAGGCTCAGAGCAGAAATGTAAGACAATATCAGAAAAACAGTGTTTACAAACAATCTGGTATCAGTTTATCTGTTTCCTACCCAGAGATAGGAAATGTTTAACTTAGATCTTAATAAATAATTATCTGACAACCTAAACCAAAACAAAAATAAAAAGAGAAAAAAAATAAAGATGGAGAGGTGAAAGATGATGTGAGAAAAGTAAATAGCCACAGGGGAATTCAGTCCTTGAATTTTTATGAAAATAATATTAACTGTTAATATTAGTTTGAGAAAAATGTAAAGTCTGGGTCTCAGAATTACCAACCTCACTTAATCTCTCATTTCCTTCTTAAGGGTTAGTTTAGGCTTTTTAAGAGTAAAAAAACCTTAACAACAAAGTATTTTTTTCATGAAGTCCAGCAGGCAACACAGGGAGGGAGATATGCTCTCCCTCAAATCATGTTGTTGTATATTCTCTTACACCTTAAGAAAGCCTCTGGAATTATATATGCTCAGATGTCAGGGAGAAAGACAGGAATAGGACTAATTACACATGACATCACATTTTGAAAATATCAAAATATTTATTGTATTTCGCTTATTTTTTCTATCAGTTGGCATGGAAAACTCTGCTATCCCTACCACCAGATAGAAAAAAAAGAAAAAGAAATCCAAATATCCAGATGTGAGGGGATTGATGAGGTGGAGAAGCTCTAGTTGAAGACTATCCCTTATTAGATGCTCTCTTTTTCCTATCACACTTTACACATAGCAGCAAGTCTAATACTTCAGGATACTGCTGGAGTGACAAAATTTAATTTTGCATATGCTCCTAGGAAAGCTTCCCAGTGTATCTTGCAATTATTCATGCTATGGCCTTGCATCACTATGTCCGCACTAGCAGGGATTATATCCTGTCTGGATTTTAGTATGGAATAAATACCAAATTACTTGCTATCAATGCAAGGTAAGCAGCTCTTCATATGTGTTTCAAAAGAAATATAACAGTTTTGGCAGCAAAAAGATGAATAAATGCTAATGGTAGTTAGTATTTGAGAGGATATTTGATATAACCTTCAATTATTATCATGTGGTCAGTATGTAAAGAAGGTAAAACAGGAAATAAAAAAAGACATGTCTATTGTGCTTTGACTGATCAAAGAGCTCCTATGGCTACTCACTGAACTGCAGTGACTAGGAGCTAGCAAAGATTGCAGCCATCAGCTACAGGATATTACATATGTTCACAGCTGAACATAGGAGTTTTCAAGAACAGTTTTGTATAGGCAGTGGTGGTGATAAATATTATGCATCATTGCATTGTCAAAAAATTTAGTAAAGTCCTATTATACAATTTGGAACTAGCCAGATTTGTCAGTCTGCCCAACACTCCTACCACAATGATCTCTAAAGCCATAAATTAGAACAATATATATATTTTCAGCCTTAGCACAGTATTTGAACAATAATCCAGACATCTATATTAGGATTTTTTAGGTATATAGGATTTACTTGAAGATGTATTAACATAAAATATTTTTTGAATACTTAAGCTTATCTCCTAGACTGTATGTTGAGAACAAAACCACACACACAAAAGAAACTACAATTACTCACTGTTATAACTGATGTTAAATCCACGTCCTGACATTGAATGGTCAGCTTGAAATTCCAGACGCAAAATATGACCATTACTGGTAAGATGGGAAGGAACTTCAGCACCAGTAAATGTTCCAATTATAGGGGAATCTACAGAGTCACCATCTTTAACTGCAAGGAAGTCAAACTGAGATTCCAAGTCAAAGTCATTAAAGGAGAGATGAATTCGACTCCCAGGGTCTGAAATTATTGTCCAGATACAGTTTAAATTATTCCCATATCCCTCTGGATAATCAGGTGAAAGAACTGTTCCCATTGGTGCAGTGAAATTAGAAAGACACGGAACTGCCAAAAAAAGGGAGAGATAAATTAGACAATGGAATAAAACACTTCACTTAGGACTGTTTGAGTGCTAAGTTTTTTGCAAGAAATCTTAAAACTTTGTGAGTACCACACTGAATAATTCATTATTTGTGTTGATATGTGAATCTGGAAAGGTTGTTTTTTTCAATCTTCATATTCCCTTCCTCTCAATAAAACTACCTCTCAAGGAGAGCCCACAAGAAATAAAGAATGTATTTGTTGCATTGGAAATCCATGACAGTCTTTACAATTTACCCTTGATAACAATCACTTGGCACCACTTATTTTCTCTCGTAGGGAACTGCTTAGATGAGCAGACCTCCCAATAAGCACATTAAAGGGGCAGAAAGTCAATAGTGCCCTTATCATTTGTTGTTCACACAGAGGCACAAGAAATTAAGACGCCTCAAAGAGACAAGATGTTTTGTTGTTATCAGGATAACATATTATATTCAATAAATTCAGCTGAGCCATATTAAATTGAGTTGCAGAGATGAAAGCAACTGATCGCACTCTGAATATCTTTGATCCATGCAATTTAGTGGAAAAGTTAAGAAAAGTGCTGCCACAAATAAGTATCACAACATTGTAAATACCTGTGCTATATAATACAACTTATGCTATATAATGCAAAAGTTTTACTTATTCTGTATAATGCTACTGGAAGAGAGCTATAAATATTTATGATAATTTAAGTGCTAATAGGTATTTATATAAAATACATGGGGGAAATGTAAATAACGTAAAATCTTGATTTCAATTCAGCAACTTCTAATCTGAGGAAATATATTAATTTATAAGACTAGCTATCAAAATTTTATCATACATAATTTACATAATAAAATCAACAGAATCCTACCCAAAAAAACCCAATAATAAACTACTTCATCAAAGCACATAAAGAGAATTGCTTTAAGAGTTGGTATAAGAGAAAAAAATGTTTAAGCAGTTTTAGAACCTGTTTTTTGGGTATGTACATCAGGCAAACCTGCCAAGAAAAAGTAAATTCATCCTGTCGGGAGAGTTAATAGCATTTTACTAACTCCAAAATCAATCACACAAATAATTACTTATAAGTAAATCTTATCAAAATGCATTAAAAATAATAAGAAGAAAATATTTGATACATACAAATACAGATTGGTATGTTTGCAGACCACTGGTTGTTTTCTTGGCAAATGATAGATTTCTCTCCAATTAATTCAAATCCAAACTGACACTCAAACCTTAAAACATCACGATTAGAAAATCCATCCCCTTCTCTAATACCATACAATGGTGTTCCAGGGTCCCCACAGCTTTCTTTTTCAATTTCTGTTGAAATAAATAAGGAATTTATTTATAGAAGAACAAAACAAACTTGCTGCATGTATATGCTGGCATGTAGAAAATTCTAAGTAAATTCAAAACATCTACATAAGAACAGTTGTCAAAATGCACCACTGAGTCTGATTCTATACCCCAGTTTCTTAGGGAGGAAATTTTGCTTAGGAATCCCACCAGGAGGAATGAGTGAGTGGTTGTGTTGGGCTTAGTTATTAGCTACAGTTAAACCACTACGAGGGATTAGAAAAATCAAAATTCTTTGTGTTTATAAAATACTTGAAAATTAAAGGATATGAGGAAAAGTATTTCTACTTATAATTTTATTTCATAAGATTTTAAACAGTAATATCATTAAGTAAAATACTGCTAGTAGAGCATGAACTCTTAAAAGTAGAGACAGAGACAGAGACCAGCTCCTCAATGTGTAAATAGTGTCCATGTTGCAATACAGTTCAAATTGAGGTGACAATGACACAACATATAAGGGAGTGGTGGCACCAAAAGAATTGTCCATAATAAAAATGAAGCTAGACATAAATATACGAATTTTATACACATACATTATGTAAACATATGCAAAAAATAATTTATCTATAGTCAAATCACGTTTTACCTCAGTAGCCTTAACTGCAAGGAATCTGAATGATTACTATTTCTACAAATATTTGAGCTATGATATTCTCTTAAGCTGCATCCTGTTTTGAACTTTCATTGGTTACAGGCATGGAAGAATCTTCTAAAAATGTACGTGTAATGACAGCAACATCCCTGTACCATAATTTGACATTTTCTCTTTAAAGGACTTGAAGTGTTTTCTCTTTTTCTCACATTTCCATATATGATAGTTTGAATAAAAGGAAAAAACAGAATAGCAAGTGTTTTGATTTTAACTCAAACAATTTTTCTAGGGTAATATTTTCAGCAGCATACACTTGATTTCTCAAAGCTTTCAGATATTAACGTTCTAAATAGAATTAAAATGTGACACAAAACAAATAAAGAATATTCCATTTTAATTAAAGATGGAAAAAGAGCTGAAGATTATTTTTAAAAATACTCCATCGAGTTTTGAAAGGCCTGATTATTCTGTTTGGATAAAGAAAACAAAAACAGAAAAAGAAAACCATCGAATAAAAAGCACAAAAAAACCATGAACACTTATTTTTGTTTATTTGTATTTTTTCCAAACAGTTCTAGGAAAGGATTGATATAATTCATTTTTATAAAAGGATACAACCAGGTTCAATTTATCATGAGATCACAGACCTCAAAAAAAAAAAGAACAAGTTACAGCTTTCCTGAGGAAAGAACATAAGGTATCCCAAAGAACACACAAACTCAGCCTTCTGTCTTCAATTTTCGTGGGACTGTTAATGTCAAACCTACAGAACTGCTCATTTTTGTAACTGCCAAAGAAATATGAAGTTTTTCTAGGCTGTCCTGGTAGATGAATATTATCCTAAGTATCTAAGTAATTTCATATCTCATTTGGGAAAACAAATACATTCTATAAATAAATGTATTCTATAAACTAGTTCTCCAGAAAGAGACTACATCACGTAACTTACTATAGTTTTCTCAAACAATATATACTGAGCAGTAAATGTACTCATACATACTTCAATTTAGTCTCTTTTGGGGCTTCTATTCTGATGTAGCTGGGCAAGAGATTCCATGCTTTTTTCTCAAATTTGAAAAGATGCATAGCTGACCAAAACTATCCCTTTTAGGACTTAAAGGAACTGGTTTTGCCTTCAAAAAATCATTAGACAGAGTAAAATAATTTACAGGAGCTAGTTGGAAAAAAAATTCTATGTGATTGCTGTATTTGAGAGATTACATCCATAGCCTTATGCTGAATTTGCTTTCATAAACAAAGTTGAACAAAATGTTGAATGAATAATGGTTTTAAATTAATTAAACCTAAAACCCATTTGTAGTAATTTAAACTTATAGCAAATATTTCCTTCATTACTTTTAAAGATTTCCTGGATACATTGCTTGCAACATTTTTATACACTTTCTAAATCTTTTATTCACATCGGTTCATCTCTGAATTTGAAACAGACTATTTCGGGCATTACTTAGTTTTCCACAGGAGCAGAAATGATTGGATTTGATTTTCTGTTTTATTTGGAGTTTTGCTGCTGTTTAGTGGTTTGTTTGTTTTTTTAGTTGAAGTGTAAATACTTCTTAGATTTCTTTAGAGAATGTCAATAAACTTTCTTTAAAACAGAGAGGAAAAAACCAAGTTGCTTCCTGGGCCTTTGTCAGATAATCACATTTTAAATAGTAGGCTTTTAGGAAAGAATATTCATATTTCTTTAAATTCATATTATTTTAATTCACCAGGGAGTAAATTAAAATCACATTTTTTACTGATAGTTCTTCCACTTATGTTTCAGCTTCCCTGCACTACATATTTTGTTGCAAAAACTCCTAAGAAGTTGGGTGGAGCAGCGTGTGGCTACAGTGATGATTGTGATCCAAGGAGGCCGCAGTGGCAACAGAAAAAATAGATGGGGAAGGCTCCACAGTTAGGTTCAGAGCCTGACAGAGCCTCTCTTCTTGAAAAACTCATACTAGTCCCTCATTGTAAATAATTCATTCATGATAAATAGAAATAATTTACTGTTGTTTTACAATTAGCAGGAAAACAGTAAATTTTCAAACAGCTTAATTATTAATGGCATAATTAAAACATAAAAAACCCTACAACTATAAAATTGGAAATTTCAGTGTAAGGCACCAAATACTGAAGAGAAAGAGAAGGTATATGGGCTACTCTTCTGGAATATAACTTGAATGCCTATCAATAAAACTGCATGTAAGAGTCCACTGCCTAATGTATTTTTTGGACTAAAATATTAGCAATTATAATGCTCTCTTTTATGTAGTGCAGATGTAAAATAGTGCAATGCCCAGCAGAAATTGTTATAGAGTATATTTTAATTTAGAAACACTATTTCTGAAGTATATTAGTGTAAGGATTTGGAATATGTCTATTATATATATCAGCTATCTTGAAAAGTCAAAAGTAAATTTGTTGGTTAGGCACATTTTTGTATTTTATTTTACATTTTGGTTACTTTGTAGTGTTACATATTGGTTTTTGTTCTCTTTTATGATTCTTTCTGCTTTTTGAGATTTGCACTTCATGTTAGCTACAAAGAGATGGCTAGGATGGATATTTGTTTTCCTGTGATAACTACCACTGTGATACAAAAGATAAGCATTGCTATTTGCACCTAAGGAAAAAGACAACACCTTATGCTAATATTATTTCTTTTTTTTTTCTTTTATAGCCTTATGAAAAGGGAAAATAACCTCTAGTCATAAATAAAATTTGTTAAATTTGTTAATAATGAATCAGGCATATTATTTTGTGTTTTAAGTTTTTTGAGATAAAAAAGAAAATTCATTTTTGTTTTCAGAAATTATTTAACAAAGAAGGATATTAACAGTAAAAGGAGGGATGATTTCTGGTGATGTTAGCAAGTCATCTTTTTATTAAAAGATAAACTCCTTGAAACAATTTAGGATACTAAGTCTGAAAAAAGCAATTATCCTAAAAAAAAATCTATACCATTAGCAGTTTCACAGCACTGGATTAAGTTACTATTTGCAAAGAATTCTAACAAGAAATATCTAGAAATATCAGGAAATATCAGGTTAAGGGAAAATAATAAAAGAATGATATAAAGTTAAGATAACCATTTCCTTTCATTTTAAATTAACCTTACACTACTTTTGTATATCTCATTGAAAGATTTTGCAGATTTCTAACCAGTGATGTACTGAAGGGAGAGCCCCAGGCTACAATAGCCCCTAGTACAGCAAGATGGGAATGGGTTTTTTTCTCTTACCCTTCTTTCTGTAGGAAGGACAAGCCCATTTTGGAGGTGACTAAACGGGGCCTTGGGGAAAAGAAATGGTCACTTACTACACAAATGCATTTTGACAGAAACGCACTGGAGTTAGGGTTTGAAGAGGTAACTTGTCTATCTTTCTGTCCCTGTAACTCAAGAATAAATAAAAGATAAGCATGTGATTCCTATAATGAAAACATATTTCAAAGAAAAGAGATCACAAGTGCACACTGGAAAAGTGCAATATGGAAGACTTGTTATCACTTCAGCAGAGATTAAAAATCTGTAGTCCCTCAGGGGAATGCCAAGCAAGACCAAACATTCTTAACTTTAACAACATCTCAGAATAATTCTCATTATTTGTTTTACTAACTGCATCAAAGGAAATATGACACATAACTAGATTTGTTTTGTCATTAGTAAAAGAGCATTTGAATTCATTATATAGTATTTTTTGAAACAAAGTATACTGGATGAACTAAATACTAGTATGTGAAAAGAAATTTCAAGTATGTGATTCAAAAAAGATAAAACTTGCTCTTTGATATTTGAATTCTTTATGCAAAAGCTACAGGCATTCACCACCATATATTGACACTGACATTTTGCAAGATAATGCGTTAAAAATTTATGTAATCCCACTTTGTAATACCATGGTATGTACAATTTATATACACATTACTGAATATGTATATCTAACTTAGTTGTGAAATTATTGTGCTTTTGTTCCCAATGCAGGATTTTCTTATTCAAAAATTTAGAAAAATATACCATCGTATATTTCACAGAATCACAGAATAGATGAGGCAGGAAGGGAGCACAGGGAGTCACCTGGTCCAACCTCCCCGCTCAAGCAAGGTCATCCCAGACACGCTGCCCAGGATTGTGTCCAGGCAGCTCTTGAATATCTCAAATAAGGAAGGCAATTTGTGTAACTTTTGCTTGCAAAGGCCAAGGAACCAGTGTTAGTATAATCATCTTCAGGTTTGCGTGCCAAGGTTTTGATAGTGGGAGGACTGTGCCCATGAAAGGGACCCATGGTAGAGCACATTGGAAAGAACTGCAGCCTCTGGGAAGAGCCCATGTTGGAGAAGTTTGTGGAAGACTGTCACCCGTGGGAGGGACCTCGTGCTGGAGCAGACGAAGAGTGTGAGGAGTCCTTCCCCATGAAGAGGAAGCAACAGCAGAGACAGCATGTGATGAACTGACCAGTCCCCATTCCCTGTCCTCCTGTGCCACTGAGAGGGAGAAAAGAGAGAATTCTGGAATAAAGTTAAGACCAAGAAGAAGGGAGGGGTTGGGTGGGGAGGCACGAGGAAAGTGTTTAAAATTTTAGTTCTTTATTTCTTATTATCCTACTCTGATTTTGTTTGGCAGCAAATTAAATATATCTACATGATTTTTATTCCATAATTTGTCTGAAGCTTTCTACTACTAGCATAATATATTTCATAACTACATTTTGTTATATATTTTAGGTACTTATAGACATTATGGATATACATATTCCTTCTTTTTCTATTCAGGACTATGTTCCATATCTAAAGTTGAGTTATTTCCTAGTCACCCAGAAATAAGATGGCTTGGCTAACGAATGAGCCCTGTGGGGTTTTAGATAATAACCACCTCCAACAAAATAAGTTACTCTCTTATTTTAGGTTTAGAAAATGAACTGTTATGTAGAACTCTATCCACACAATTTAATCACACCATGAGACATCTCATTCATATTAAAAATTAACAAAAACTGGGATATTTCCTAAATTTCTGTTGAAATGCTGTTAAATCATAGTATCTTGTTAAATTCCATATTTGCTTGTAAAAACAGCTGGTATTTTATCACCTAAAGAATTTCAGTTAAAATTGTGAGAATTAGCAACAATATTTAGGCATATTATATAAGTTCTATGCTGCCTCAAGAGATTTGTGTTGTCTTCATAACTATACTGTCCCAAGCCCTGTCAGTTTGGTCTTTCTCCTTCAGTCATATTGAGGTAATACTTGCCTTTATTTCAGTATAATTTTGAGTTGAAGACGCATGGCAAGAGAGACATTGTGTTCTTCTGAAACTGCAGTGTGTGTATATATATCCTTATATTCCTGTCTGCCTTTGTAATCCCCTTTGCTTCCCAAACATTATAGATTTTAATAAATCACATGATTCTTCTTCAGCTAATCTCCCTCTACCAAGAACCTAGACAATGGGATGGAAGAAGGCATATTATGTTTGCTTTCATTATGCAGCTACTTCAATCTGGAGCAACTACATTGGGGCATAGTAAACTAATTCATGATGACTTTTCCTCAGTGTACATGACTTTAGCTGGACGAAAGATGGATCACTGAACAATTTGAAGAACATTTCATGTAACTTTTTAAATTTAAAACTTAGAACGCAGTTTGACATTCTGGTGTGCTATATCACATAGTTAAACCTCAAAAATAAAGTAGTTTTGTTTAAAGAGACAAAATATCTATGAATTTCAGCATTTCTCCCTTAGTATAACTTTTAGTAGCAGACAACTACATTATTAGCTTTCCTTATGGAACTATAGACCCTAGGCACTCTCAAGGAAGAATAGATAGAAAAGTAATGGTAAGGAATTTTATCTAAGTCTTCAATCCTTTACATGAACACTTTCAATGTGAATACACCGAATATTCCTTAGACCAGCAATTACTGCTTGATGTGTCAAAAGGAAAAAAATGTGAATGGGTAGTCACTATATACACAAATGTCTGAAGTAATTTTCAAGGTAGCATTAAGACTAAAATCCATTTATTAGCAGTTAAACAAATTCTGTAATTTCTGTGTCTGAGTTATCTTTATTTAAGTGGTGAGGCCTTTCTTATTTTAAAATAAGACTGGTTTTCTTCCATAGGCTAAATAAAATGTAAGCATGTTGTTAATCGTCCTAAAGAAACTGAGCTGTAGAGAATGTGTTTCTTTGATGTTTATGAAATATTCTAGGTTATGATAAGAACATGCAATATCATGTTTTAATAATATAAGTAACAGGAATCTCATTTGTGTCATTGATGATTTGACTAAGGCCTTTCACTCCACTTTAGAAAACCTTTAGGAAAATAAGATTTTTCACTGGGCTAAATAGCTCCATTTCCAACTCTCAGTATGCTTTCGAAGAACATATAAATGAAAATGAACTAATTCAAGGAATATTTTTCTGGCAATATGGGAGTCAGCATTGTACAGATAATTTTGATCCTTTTGACATAAATAGTGGTCTTCTTTTTCATCTTTAATGGCAAACGTGTACAGATAGAAGTCCACACCTGTTGGACTTCTATCTGTTGAAGCTAATATCAAGAATGTATCTATGATACATACAGAGTTAGTCTGTGACAACAGTGAATCTATTTGCAGCTAGTATATTATCTGTTGAACCTTTTAAATCTATTGATCAAGACAACCTTCACCAGCTCTGCAACTCTTCTTTAATGGCAATCAATAGATTTGTCCTCTGATACCTTTCATAATTGTTCCATGTTCTGAATATACATGTGACTATAGATCACTACCAAGGTTTTAATTTGGTAGCAACTTTATTGTCACTTAAACTTTTTCAGTTTTGCTGAGCTAAACATGAGTCAAGATGTAAGACAGTTAGTTCTACGTTGCTTTTGCCTTTTTCAGAAGGTCATAGAACAGAACAAAAGGGAAAGTCTCTAGAGAAACAGTTACCAAGACTTACTTATGTGGCTTGTTTTCTTTCCCAAGCTTCTGGTCCAATGATCCTTCAACCTGCTTCTTTCTAGTTCAATCAGTTATTCCCTTCTGAGACTAGGCAACTATATCTTTCCAAAAGGAGGCTACAACAGACTTAAACCAAACACACAAAAAACCTCAATCCCAAAATGCAGAACAAATACTGTTCTCTGGCAAACGCACACACACACACACACAAGAGGTCCCAGATCAACTCGATGAACACAAAGCAGGGCTTGCTCCAAAGCTCATTTAATACGTTTGTACTGGGCTTAAACAACAAGGTTTTGGTAGTCAGGGGTCTGCAGAAGTGACCTCTGTGAGAAGAGGCTGCTCATGTTAGACAGAGTCAGCTCCAAGAATGACCTACTTCTGGTCAAAGTTGAACCCACCAGAAACAATGGTAGTGCCCTTGCAAAAACATATTTAAGAAAGAGTAAAAAATGCTGCAAAGTAACTGTGACAGAAGATCAATAAAAATATGTGAGAAGCAGCCCTGCAAACATGAAGGTCAGAGAAGGAAGGGGAAGAGGCGCTCCAGGTGACAGAGCAGACATGCTCCTGCAGCCCGCGGTGAAGGTCACAGGGAAGCAGAATGGCTGGCTGCAGCACATGGAAATCTCTGCTGGAGCCTGTGGATGATCCCACGTTGCAGCAAGTGGATAAGCTCTGAAAGGACCTGCAACTACTGGAGTAGCCCATTCCTGAAGGACCGCACCCCATGGAAAGTACTCATGCTAGAGCAGCTCTAAAAGAACTACAGGCAATGCAGAGGACTCCACACAAAATCAGGGGAAGAGCATGAGGAGGAAGGAGTGGCAAAGACCAAATGTTATGAACTGGCCACAAATCCCATTCCCCATTGCTGATCCACCCTTACTGCTCAGGTGAAGGAAAAGTTAGAAGAGGTTGGAGTAAAGGAATGAAGTCTGGTAAAAAGAGGAGGTAGAGGAAATTTTTAAATTTTGTTTTCAATTTGCAGTATCCTACTTCGTTTTTATTTGGCAATGAATAAAATTCTTTTAGTTGAGTCTGTTTGTCTATGACAATAACTGGTAAGGTATCTCCCATTCTCATCTCAACCCATGAGTTTTTCATCTTATTTTCTTCCTTTGTTCTGCTGATGAGGGAGAGTGGGAGCAGCTTTGTGGACATACTGCAGTCAGCCAAGGTTATCAAGCACACAGATGCATATAAATTTCATCTAAACCTGGCTGTTGAATATGGACTTTTTCCAAGTTAGAAATGCAATGCTCTTGCACTCCCTACCCCCCAATAAAAAAGTAATAATAAGAGAGAGAAACCTTGCTAAGAGCACTGATAAGACTGCAGCTTGGACTAAGCTCTGGAGGATTTCAGTTTATATAAGCTAAATCCTCTTAAACAAGTGAGTAAGCCTATGCAAATCAGAATTTTACAAACTGAATCTGGATATCCCCTTGCCAAATTTCAGGTCATTGATTCAATGTGCAAGAAAGTTAGAACTTATCAAAAAGCTTATTGGTTGTTTTTGGTTTTGTTTTTTTTTTTTTTTGTTTGCTTGTTTATTTACTGGTCACAATGGAATGCATTTTCCTGAAATCATGGTCTTTAAAGCTACTAAGTGTTTTGTTTGAATTTACTCATAAGCACTTCTAGTGAGATACTTATTGAGTACAGATGACTTCAGTCCAAAAAACCAGTTAAAGTTCAGATCTCTAAAGTGAAAAAAATAATTAAATCAGTTCTTCTCTTACTTCGGAAATTATGATTCATCCTCAAAGTAATTAATTGGATTTGCCAATAATATTTTTTATTTTTTCAGTCTCAGTTATGGTTAAAATATAAAATATACAAATTAGAGAAAAAAGTTTATTTGCATATGGATGGGAGAATAATAACTAAAATTTAAACAGGAACTTCCCCTCTGCACCAGGAAGATTATTACTATGACTGTGTTTCCAATATGTAATATTAAAATATTGGAAAAATGTCAATGTGATGATGAGAGTAAATTTTTCAGTCCATGTATTGAAATAAATTTATCTATAAGTTGCATGTGATCTGCTTTAAGTGTATATTTGCACACAAAATAAAAGACTAAGAAATATCTAAAGAGCATGAAAGTGTAGCATTCCAAATTGCATATACATCCAATTTAATATCAAATTTTTAAAGATAAAAATCACAAATGATTGAAACTAAAAGTGTGGCTTCTAAATTATAAAGATACTTAATGGATTATTTAATACTTAGCTAAACTATAAGCTTTAGATCAACTACAGGACATGGAACATAACCATGTAAAAAATACAGAAGAACCTCATTTCTTCTTCCTGTTGTTTTTTCTTTCTCATGTCCACTCTCTTGCTGTACTAAACCTTACTGACAGCTTATACAACTTGGAATATAAATAGTAATGTTATTTATTGAAACAGAAATATAAAAAAAATTAGGATCACAAACAAAAGGACTTATTCAGACTGATTCAAAACATATTCAACTATAATAGTTCATTAATATTTTAATTTTTCTTGATACACAATACAATGTCTTTGTTTTAGGTCTAATGACTTCATTTTTCGTAGTCTCGATTAATGGCATTTCCACTAAACATGATAAGAAAGAGAAAATACAATTCATGTAATTCAGGAAATATCAAGCTAAACCATTCTTTGTTAGTAAAAAAAAATTTGTATTTAAAGGAGTTATGTCAAAGCACTTGAAGATGCAATAACTTTTATTCGAATTGTGCATACATCACTTGATAGCTGAGTTGAAAGGATTGAAGCAAATGACAGAATTAATAGCCTGATAGGCATAAAGTTTACTTTATGCTGCCCATTGCCATTTTCATTTACTTACAAAAATAAAATACAGATGATGAAGTGAAAAAAAGGGAAGTTAAACAGCACTTAGAAATCTGTTATCTTTCTTAGAAGCTTCATTGATTTTGAAGCAGTGATTAATATTATGAGTCAAGAGAGCAGCTATAGTTTCTTGTTTACTGTTTCTGACTCAAAGAGCATGATTTCCTGGCAAGGTAGCTTAACAATCTCAAACAGCTTGGGCCACTTCCACTGTACCACTATGAGTACAGCATTTTTCCCCACAAAGTAGATGGAGATAATTATAGATTTATTATTCCAAGTGGGATGCCAGCAAATCAAATACACCTGGGCCTCAGCAAATCAACAAACTCTTAGAACAAAACAGCAATTATGCAGCAATTAGTCTCATTGTCAGAACTCAATGTTCAACCCGAAGCTGATAAAAATTGCTGTTTATTTTCCAATCTCATGCAAGACCTATAGCTTGCACTGCCTTTACAATCTGCTCCTTTGCACTATCATATTTAGGGAAAGTTTTTAACTAGCATTATAGGAAAGTTTTATCATTAAACCCTTGATTATTCCCCACCATAAATGGTCAGAAGTAGTACTTCTGTCACTAAATCGTCTGCTATGTCCACCCTTCTATGTATTGTATTCAAAAGAGCCCATAGTTTCAATGATTCAAAGATCACTTCCTTAGACAGTTTCCTGAAAATAAGAGTTGTTCCTGCAAAAATGTCACTATGCTACTTTTAAGCTAACAAAGAGATTGAAAACCTCACAAGACATTTGAAAGAAAGCTTAAGAAACAAAAACTCGGAGAAAATATCTTTGAAGGCATTCACTACAAGCTGGTATTCTATAGTCTCATGGTCTTCTTGTTAAATTACACATAGGAATTTCTTCCTCCACTAGAAAAAAATGATAAGTCAAAAAATATTCTTACGTTAGAAATTGTTTTTAAAATGTACCTAATAATTAATGAATAATATTTATATCCAACCTTAAAATTTAAGTTACAATGGAGTTAGGCTGCTGAAGGTCAGCATAGTGACATTACATAAAGCAGTAAAAGAATGCTACCACTAAACTAAAATTAAAGTTGTGCACTCTGTGATAAAATATTTATGGAGATGCTCACAACACAAAGAAAAATAAACATAGTCATACTTTATCCTAAAGTAATACAAAGGTTGTCAAGCAAGTTTTAGGCTAGGCTTCTGGAATATTCACTAAGTGCTACGAAACTGCAGAGCATTTTAAAACTCTTTTTTTCCTGAAGAAAAAAAAAGGTGTTACATGATTTCACCTGCAGTGATTAATAATCAGCAGCAGTATGGTTTGTTTTTTATTATGTAAGACAAGAACCAGAAAATTATTTGCTTCTCCTATGAGCTCATGCTTTTCAGAACAAAGAACCTTTTTCCTGTATATTTCTCTTCCAGGAAGGAATTAAATCCTCTCTTAGCTATCACTTTGGTGCACATACTCCAAAGAGAATTGTCTAAGAATGTAACCTGAGGACAAAGAGTTTTCTGGTACAGCAGAATAAACTAATCTTAGTATTGACATGGAAAAATCTCAGGAGAAAAAAGTGCAAGACAGACTTTCTACATCAACAGTGAGCAGTGTAAAGTGTATTGGGTATGGCTGGAATGGAGTCACCTTTCCCCACAGCAGATCTCATAGGGCTGTACTTTGCGTTGGTTGCTAGATCATGCTGATGACACACCAGTGTTTTGGCTATTGCTAAGAGGTCCTGATACATCATCAAGGCTGTGTCTCCAACCAAACTGAAGTTGGGGACTTCAACTTGCCAGATGTTAACTGTGAACGTTACACAGCTGATAGAAACAAGTCCAGAAAATTCCTAGAACACCTGGTTGGTAGCTTCTTGATACAGGTACTAAAGGAGATGACTAAGAAAAAATGTTCTGTTTGATTTGTTTCTTCTTAATAGAGAGGGGCTCTGTGAAGATTTAAAGAGCACCGTGAACTGTCTCAAGTACTGTCAAAGAAGGACGTCTTCATAAGATAGGCCACCATACAAGAATTTAAGGGCAGATGGCAAACAGAAAGGTCTTAATATCAGACCTAACAGAGGAGAAGGTTTGGAATTAGCACACAAGACAAAATTTTACTCTGCAGATTGTGGGGAAAGCACAGATGGCAACAACAGGAAGATGCCAGGCCTGGTGAGGCAGATCTGAGTATCCTATCTGGACAAAAATTCCCATCATGGCAAACTGTGAGAAAGTAAGCAAGTCCTTATACACATCAGCCCAAGCTGTGGGAAAAGCATTTACACTCTGTGGATACTTGAGACTCAGACTGTATAAAAGTGCCTCTCCCTCCTTCCTCCCCTCCCCATTGAGAGGACCAGAAGAAGAAGGGCTGATGAGATGTTGCAAGAATTCACGTGGTGGTGTCATTTGTTTATACACTCTCTACCTCTCTTCTCCCCTTCTCTCCTCCTTCCCTCCCTCCCCCCGACTGTCCTCCACTCCCCTTCTCTTCCCCCTACCCTTTCCTTTCCCCTCTCCCCTTTTCCTTTCTTATCTTCCTATCTGTCTTGCCACCTCTCATTTACTGTTAAATAAAATCCATACTATTGACTTTGGAATATGATCTTGTTTGCACTTTAATTCAGGCAAAGGCATCTCTTAATAATCTTATCCTAACATTGTTTGAGAGTCAGAAGTGGGATCATAACAGGCTCATGGGTCAAGTTGTGATTGATGACCATATTTGCGATAGGAACAATAAAGCAGTTGGGTTTATAATCTCCAGTGACAGGAGGAAAATTGTCAGGAAAACTTCATCTCTGGATATAAGAGAAGCAGATGCTTTTGAAGCTGCTGTGATTCATCAGTGCTGGTCACTTTTTAAATGCCACCTCCTTGGTGTACAGGAGCAGGCAATTCCAAAATGTCAAGCAGGCAAGGCAGAGGGATGACTTGGTTGAACAGGGATCTTCTACGGTTTGGGTGAAAAAAATAAAGTGTATTTCCTGTGAAAGCAAGGTTGAGTGACATAGGAGGAATACAGAGAGGCTGCTCTTCACTGCAGGGAGAAAATTCATGTTTCCAGAGCTCAGTTAGAGTTGAATCTGGCCAGAACTATATGGGACAGTTAAAAGGGCTTTTTAAAATTCATTGCTAGCAAAAGGCAGCGAAAAACATCATCCTGTTACAGCATGGGGATCACCTGAAAAACAGGGACATAGACAAGACAGAAATGGTCAATGTTTTCTTTGATTCAGCCTTAAAAAACTGATTATGGGGCATGGGTTTGCCATTGCCCCAAGCTGGAGGAACTTTACTGCAAGTATGATAAACTCCCAGCAAACTCCAAACTCTGCTACTACATCTAGATCCCAGTTGGATTCATCTGAGAAAACTCAAAGAATTGACTGATGTAATGAGGAAACATCTCTAAGTGATTTTTGAATCTTCTTAGGAGTCTGGAGAGGTAAGAGTTGACTGGGATCTGGCTAATACATCCCAGTTTTCAAGAAAGGCAAGAAGGAAGACCCTGTAAGATACTGCCAGTCTCATTTCAGTGCCTGGTAAAACTATGGAGAAGACTGTTCTGGGAGTTACTGAAAAACACCTGAAGGACAACTAATTTGGGAGGTGTTATCAGGACAATATGTTACTCCTTGATTAGGTAACTGTAAGCTTGGTCTGAGAAATAAGCATATAGGCAAACTAACAGATACCTACAATACAAAGAAAGTAGAATTCCTTTGGCTCTAAGGGTTACTGCTCAGCAAGAAGATCAGTATACTGTTAGATATTAAATCTGTATAACAAAAAAAAACATAAAGGACTATTGTAGGGAAACTGTGGATGGAATAAATTTATTTATAGCAGTTGCTTTTATGGATGAACACTGTTTCATTTGTGTCTGTTCAAAAAGTTAGACTATGTTTTTAAATCAGCTTGATTAAAATTTTTGAGATATTTTCTACAGGGAAGAACTAAATAGTAAAATGTCCTTCTAGACACCTGAAGACAAATGCGCACTGTTGCAGTTAAAAATGTGATGAGAAGAATCTAAGAAGGAGGCTGTGATGTGATATAAATGTTAACGCTATTAAATTGATGATAATAATTAATGTATAAGCCTGCAAAGAATGAAAACCCACAATTTTAACATGTCATAATCTTTCATGTGTATTTCATTTTTGGAGTGTCTAGGCTGAGATCTGGTGCCTGAGCAATAGAAAATATCAGGAAAGTACATAAGAGATAAAAGGCATCACCTAATATTGCAATTTGCTTAGGAGCAATAAAGTCCGAGTTATACATAATGCAATAAGAAGTTATAACAGTAGTTTTGCCACTAATACTGATTTATTCTTATCCCATTTTCTCCACATAAAACACTAGGATAATTTTTTTTTTTCTCTTGAAGTGGAGAAGAAATTATTACAATTTTTGCAATTATTATAATTGTTGTTATAATTAAAGCATAAGATCATACATATGTTAAAACTGATAGAGAATAATTGTGCACCTATTTCAGGCTTCAAAAGAGTGTGCAGTAAATAAGGCAAAGGCCAACACTTGAATGATGAACTTAAAAATATTAAACAGCTGCCACATACTCAAGACACCATTCATCCAGTGCAATGAAGGAGGCAGGGAGCCTAAGGGAAATACTGTGTGACTGTGTAATTAAAGACTATGCTAATGAATTTGTGCACAGAGACTGAATTAAGCTTTCATGAGTAACTTACATACTGACACTTCCTAATTTTTAAAAAATCAACTTTGCAGAAAGACTGCCTTCTATAAAACCCATCCACTGGTTTGTTTTTTTTTTATTTCAATCCACTCCATAGGTAGATTAAGTAAAGACAGAAATGTCACATATTGTTTAAATAAACTTTTCACTTCTATCACACTATGTTTCACTACCAGTTTTTGAAAAGAGCACAGACTGAGTCAGAGGTCTAGTGATAAACAGGTTGTGGAGAAATCCTAATTCCAGCACAGCGGAAAAAGATCACTGTGACCTGTGCTGGTGCATCACTCAAATACCACCCATTCAGGTGCCAAAATAACATAAAAGCCTTGAGAGAATAAAGAGGTTCCAGATTCGTGCTTTTCTTTCTACAGAAACAGCTCTGATTTATAAAATAGCACTCTTCACTAAAATGAGGAGGTCACTTTAAATACCTCAAAGCTGTAATTATGGACTCTGTCAGAATTTAAAATATTAATTACATTTGAGCTTGATTTTCTAAACAGAAATAGGATTTTTTTAAATCATGAAAGAGATACTCAATTCTATATCAGAAACAAATCTAAAATATGTGAATTTTAAGAGAAGGAGCAGACAGCCAATCTCACCTAGGTTTAAAAATAAAATTTTTTGGTGACAGTTATCTAATGAAGAAATGGTCTTGCTTTCAAAACACTGCTATTCAATTAAGTTTGTGTATGCTTATGTTAGATATTAGTCACACATCTAGTTAAGGCCTGCAAAGTAATAACATTTAGATAAAATCAATAGTCGGGGTTTCACTATGCTTTTTTATGGCAAACCTATTCAAATATTTCTATCAAAACTAAGGCTTAAAGATTAAAAATATCAGAAAAAGATGAACAGTTATCAGATAAGGTCTGCTTAGATTTTGTAGTAATATTTTTTGTTATGTGGCAGGATATTACCAATTAAGATATTGCTATTTTTAATAGATCTAAGGACTTAAAGAGCACAGTTGCCTCTCTCAAAACACTGTTATGGCTATAGAAGGAACCTGCCATAAAATAAGCCATCACAGCAGGAACTTGTGTTGAGACCAGAAGAGGGAAATTTGCAGCAGGAAGATGCTGATTCCAGGCCTGACAGAGGTACAGTCTGGTTAGTACATCCTGGTTAATGTATTCAGGCAAAAGTTCCCACTGTGGCAAAAGGTGGGAAAGAAATAACAGCTCATCCATAGAATCACAGAATATCCTGAGCTGAAAGAGCCCACGAGGATCATTGACTCCAACTCCTCAGTGAATGGCACGTACAGGGATTGAATCCGCGCCCTTGGCATTATTAGCACCAAGTGAGGTAACCCAAGTTCCAGAGTATACCTGGAACTTGGACTGTATAAAGGGGGTACCCCCAGAAGAACAACTCCGGGAACACCACCACCGAGAAGCCTAAGGTGAAGAAAGGATGCTGCTGGATCCATGGATGGTAACTATTTTCTGTATTTTGGCTTCAGCATTTGGTCTTTTTTGCACCTCAGTCGGGCAGAGGCATCTCTCACTAACTGGATCATACAATAGTTTATGGGGAAAAAGATACCAAAACTACTGCCAGAATATTTATTTTATCTTTAACTTGTGCTGTCAGGATTTTTTAAATGAATGTGATATTTATTGATGTGCATAATGTGGTATAGACAGTCTCTTCAGTCATGTATAAAAAGTTTACTACAATAGGACAAAATCTCCCTCATGGATTTGAACACAGACTGACTAAAAATAAAGCAGCTGTTGCTTTTCAATAATAGGCAAAATTCAGTTGTTAATTTTTTTTCAGAGAATCTCAATTTTGCAATAAAGTTGTCAGGTAAGACTGTTACCAAAACTAAGACCTGTCAGAGAGCCACCACAGTTTTTCACTTTTCCATGTTTCCATGGAAGTTAAGTAGATTAAGTAGATTACTTTATAAGAAGGACATGTGAGGTACTTTGGAAATTATGCAGCCTGCAAACCTCCTTCATTTGCTAGAACTGCAAAATCATGGGTCATGCATTTTTCAGAACAAAAACCACATGAAAATTGTGTGCCTAATTTTTGAGCTACCACAGAACATAAAATCATTTGGACCTACAGTAAGAATCAGGGAGGAAAAAAGTTTGACATAATTATCTCTACATCATTCCTGAAATTTCAAGATCATTAACATTTGTGACAGTTATGAAGTCATGACAGGAAAATTAAAAGCAGACAATAACCTCAAAGACAAAGCAAGGAAAGCATATAAAACAATTAATTCCAACAAATAGCATGTGCTCCTCTTCAACTTACAAACAAAATTACTCCTCTCATGATCACAAAGAAAGATATTTAAATTCAGATAATTTAGACTTCCTTGCATCCATTGGAATTCCTTGTCTGTACTCTTTCTAGTGATTAGAAACTCATGCACACAACCAAAATAACATATTTAAAACCAGCCAGAAAACATCAAGTGCTGAGTATTTCATATAAGTAACACCTTAAAACATTCTATTAAAATTAGTTTTATTAGTGACAGCTCTCTATAATTTCTAGATACAGAAAGTAAATGGGGGTTCCTAAGTCTCATTGAATTACATTCACTGGCCCAGGAGGCAAAGTGTAAACTGGGTTTGCCATGGGTTTAGGTACTAAGAATATACCATGTATATGTCCACTGTCATCCAATGGAAGTCTGAAAATGAACTAAAGAAATAGAAAATGAAAGAGTGAGAGAAAAAATGCATAATATTATTGTAAGTTGGCCTCAATGTCACTTACAAATTCTGCAAGACATTATTACATTCCCTTTGTGAAGACGAGTGTTTTAATGAAGCTGACAAAAGAACTAAGAAATGTCCTTTGTTGAAAGGAACCTCTATGGAGAGAAAGGAATCAAATTTGGGACTCTTTGTGTTCTACAGCTGGAAACTGTTTTGCCTATTTGAAGACTGACAAATATTAGAGAAAAAGTAAAAGTCAGATACATTCTAGCAGATGCCAGTTTCTCAAAAGAAAGTTCAGCAAATCTAGCTGAAAAAAAACCCCATATTCCTACATATTTATTTAATTTCATAAATGCAAACTCATGATGGCATTATTGAACAGGCCAAACTTTCATTTCAAAGGTCTGAATAATGTAAATGACAATGGAATCTCTGACAAAATTAGAAACCCCTTAGCAAGAAAAAAAAAATATTCACTTCATCAATAATCAGCTCAATTCTACTACTGAAAGTAGTGGTGTAAGTGGTGCTTAAAAGTGGGAAGTAGTCAAAATGAAATAACACAAATCAAGAAAAATTAAACGTCTAAAAAATGACATTTATTCTTGGGTCATTTCAGAAGAGATCTAATGGGATGTTACCCTCACTTAATTATTTCACTAAAATACCCAGTAAATTTCATTTCTGCAAGATAGCTAGACATGGAATGCTTCTCTGCACAAAATGCATTTTACTGAGAATTCACTTTGTTCACCTTGTCACCAAATAGCCTTGTGGCTGTTCCATAGCCACACTATGATTTTGAGAGTTTGTGTTTTTCTCTGAGGTGCCACCCCTGCTTCTCAATAGACAGTTCTATGAAACTGCTCAAGATCTAAAGTTGATTGTTCACACCAACTCCATTAGTTTCAGAGGAGTTAACTTTCCTTCACACTGACCCTCACTTTCTATCAACAGTTTTAATGAAATTACAGGAATTTGAAATTAGGTCTTACGTCAAATGTTCATTATTTCTCTAAAACTTAGTATCTGCCATTAAATATTTCCATTCACAGAAAAATTCTGAAGACAAGTTGCCATAAAAAGCAGAAAAGGATCTAAGAAAAACCCAACAAAACAGCTACCTCATTTTATCCTTTAGTCAAGTGACTGAAGCAGTTATCTCGTGGAAACTGTATGTATACATGCATTTCACTGAACAAAAGAAACTTGGGTACAAAGTAAATTTATACTTGAAACACACTAAAGCGATCTGCTCATTAAAAGAGTTTTCTGTGGCAACAAAACCTAACATTATTGGACCACATTCATTTCTTAAGTACTCCAAGTATATTACTGGTAGTTTAATAACGGTGGAAGAGGTACAGGAGTAATGTGAAATTGCAGCTGCACTGGGCCCTGATCATGCCATGTTGCTATGATTCATCTTCACTATCAGCTTGGGTCACAACACAGTACCAAAATATTCTTGATCTTTACCTCCCCCCAATAAATCACTCTAGGGTTCAACCACACCCTAGAATTTTGACAATTTTATAAAAGGAGCATTTAAATCCAGCAAGAATGCTACTTGAAATACCCCAGAAAAATAAAATAAATAATGTGTCAATAAGCAACAAGAAATCTTCCCTATTTACAGTAAATGTGGCTTTTCAGAAATATCATAACTAGTAGAAAAAGTGGGAAAATTACTTTTTGTAAACAGATGCACATCATAGATGACAATAAGTATCTCCTTTAGCATTGAAATAGCAGATTTATATACATTAATTTTGACTGTGTTAACGATTGAAACTAGATATAGCAGTGCTGACTTTATGACCATGGGCATAAAGTCAACCAGAATTCTATTGAAACAAAATTACCTTAGGTAATTATTTATCTTATTGTTGTGTCTCTCCAAATGTCTTAAGAATAGCCCAATTTGGGCAAAACCTAAATCTTTAGGTTTCTTTAGCTTTTTCATTACTATCTAAGTCTGAGCTTCCTGCCCCACACTCCTCCCCACTTGGCAAATGAAAGGTATAGCTAAACCCCATATTTTAAAATAAAGATGAGGTGTTAAGTTTTTCAGTAGTATTGGTCTCACTGGAATCAGGAAGCTTACAGTCACTGAGGAAGACTGGAATGGTGATCTGTTGGAATCCTGGATGCTGAGAATTTTAAACTTTCTGTGCTGAAAGGCACAGGAAAGTGCCTTTGACCTGAGGCTATGGAGAAGACTTCCAAAATTGATTAATAGCACTGGGATTACAGGTGTGTAGTTGGTAGACGTGTGTAATATCACAGGGTGGAAAACTTGAAGTTTAGATTTTTAGAATATAGTTACAAATATGAAGCAAGATGGAGGTTTTAAGGCAGAGGCAGGTTGTTCTTTTCCACCTTTTCCTTCTTCTTCATGGGTTTGGGTGGTATCTTGTAATTGGACAGAAAAGTCCATATTGTGGGCTTTGAGGCATCAGTTATTGGGTTAAAAGGGAAAATAATCTAGGTGTCATTTATTAATTGAGTAGTTTAGCTTTAGATCAGCCTTAAAAGACCTTGAAACTGTACATCTGGGGCCATTCCCCTGCTATTTTCCTGCACTCAGTGTCTGGTGTAGACTGAAGTTTTGATGTCTGCTGCTGAAGTTTTGATAAGATAACAATAAATAAGAAGCTAAAGATTAAAACATGCATCTCTTGTTTGTGACACAGAACTGCTCCAGGAGGGCTTCCCCCATCGGGAGACCCCAGGGAGAAGCCCAGCATGGGGCCAGCAAATTGATAGTGATCCTTCTGGTCAGTTTAGCTCTGGCTTGCTAAAGACAGAGATAAAAGCAATAAGCGAGTTTTGTGCTGGCTGTCCATATATTACCTGCACAAAGCTTCACACTGACAGAATATAATACTTTTCTGGTTTCAAGTCTTATTAGACTAATATTTAAATGAAAGTATTTACTCCAGAATTTGTTCTGCTTTAGTAGACATACCTATGAAAAAAGAGGGCATCTTCAGGAAGAAGTGTAGTCAGCATTGGTGAAGCCTCACTGCAAGTACAACATTCAGTTTTGGGCCACTCACATTAAAAAGGACAATGTGGTGCTGGAGTGTGTCCAGAAAAAGGCAACAGAGCTCTTGTAAGGTCTAGGAAATATGTCTTAGCAGGAATGGCTGAGAGAGCTGTTTTTGTTTGATCTCAAGAGGATGCTCAGGGGGGACCTCATTGCTCTCTGCAAGTACCTGAAAAGAGGGTGTAGTGAGGTGGGGCCTGTCTCTTCTGCTGCATCTGCAGTGGCAGGACCAGAGGAAATGGTCTTAAGCTGAGATAGGGGAGATTCAGAGTCGCTATTAGAAAAAAAAAAAAGTCACTGTTAGGGTTGTCAGGTATTGGAATAGGTTGCCCAGGGAGGTGGTGGAGTCACCATCCCTGGGAATGTTTAAGAAGTGTCTGGATCTGGCACTGGATGATCTAGTTTGGTAGTTTAGTGTTTGCAATGGTAGCGCTGAGTGAACCGTTGGATTGGGTGATCTTGAATGTCTCTTCCAAACCTGATGATTCTCTTCTAAGCAAATGTTGTCCTGGCATGGGAGGTAATAACAAGTTACTACTTCGAGAACAGAACAAAACTCTTAACAATTGAGAACACGCCATAAATGTAATGATTTTAATTATGGTTCACATGTCTAGCCAGATATCCTAAATATAGCCATTGTAAAATTATTGCAAAAGACACTTAAACTGTAGAAATTATGGAGAAAAGATTTCCAGGACCAGGCAGTTGGGTAATAAGGCCATGCTAAAGCAAATTAATTTTATAATCCTTAATAACTGGTTGAAGAGATCAAAACTAGAAAACTTCCAGTCACTACTCTATATCTTTATATGACTATTTCTAACCTACATCTGCATTTTGAATAGATAAACAGAAAAAAAAAACCCCATGATACTTGTAGAAAAACCCAGAAAATAAAACCAGCTTTAAATACTCCTTAAAACAAGGGTGGAAATGGGAAGGAAAAGCAAGCAGTTCTATAAAGGCATTGACAATTTTTTTCAACTCCCTGCAGGGTAATATGAGCATATCACCAATAGGTGTGGGACCTAAAATTGTTGAAAGTGAATAAAATTTGACCCACCATCTGTTTTTCTTAAAAACAGACAATTAACAGTTTAATTGACTTGGCACACCATATATTACAGTACATATGTCACACTAGATGAAGAGATTTGTTTTCAACAAAGTTGTAGAAAAGGTGCCTTGAAGCTTTTAGATTATTATTTCTTGGTTGTAATATTTTAGAGACACTTTTTTATTTTGAGAAAAAACTATGCCCAGGGCTTAAATTCTGTCATGTGCAGCTTTTAGTCTTTTTTAAATACAATATTAAAATAGGAAACAATGCACCATACCACTATGCCAAATGTCATTTATTACACTGTGTCTGTGCTTTCATTTTATGAAGCCTGCGGCTGGACTGTCAGATTACAGGTGATTCCTTTATGTTGAAATAAAAAGTTAAGAGTAGTAATTGCCATGTTAAATTTTCCCAGATTTTAAGTACACTAACACAATGTACATTTTCAGGATTATTTTTGATTTAATTTATATGTTTCTTACTATACATTTAAGTAGTTAAGCACAGGGAGTAAAATAAACAATTTGAGGGGAAAATAATATTAACACAGTACACTTGAATAAACAAATTACAATGCAGTATCTTTAGATAGCCATAGTACTCAATGGTGTTTATCATCAAATATTAAGTTATATTTTAACCTAAATATGATCTACAAGTGTCATGTAGAAAGTAACCATAACACTTATACTCTAAGGTTTTTTTTTTCATACTTCTTACAGTTAGGCTTATGATAAGATTTATTATTGCAGCTATGGGCATAACCTACAGCTATTACATTTCTATCTGTTTTAAGTAATTGCAAGACAGAATTCTAAAAAATTCATAGTTGTATGCAATAAATAATAAATTGGTGACAGCCTCAAGGTCTTATCAACAAGAAACTTGATTGTATTCAACAGCAAGCTCCATTTTTGTCACTCACAATTAAAGCCATCACATTTTGTTTTCCCCTCAGTTTAGCCAAAATTTTAAACTGAAGGGTCTTTTTTATTTTTTTTTCTTTCATTATTACTGATAATACTACTATATATTTTTATATAATTCACTATTTTTCAGAAAGTCAAGTACAATTTCTTCCCCTGTTTGAAATTCCTAGTTGTTAAGGCAATCATTTTTCTATGCACCTGTATGTATTTACTGTAAATCTGGTCTATAAAGGCAGTAATTTCTTTAGTTATAGTGAACTTTACCACTTGTCTGGCTTTTCCCTTATCTCTAACTCATCATATGTGAGGTGCTGATTACTTTTTTTTTATCCTCTTAGACTGAAGAAAGAATGCATTTAACATCATTTTTCTCCATAGAACTATTTCAGACACCTATATGTTTCACAATTTTTAATATATAGCTACTATATATATACATAAATTATATGTGGCCTACTTGTTAGCAATGCATAGACAATAGACAGGAGAGAACTCTGGATTCTGGAGGCCAAGTTTTAAAAGCATTTAAAGTTTCTTTTTAGGAAGGTCACTTAGTGTGGTTACTGTCCCATTAACATTAAATGGCCACAAGTGTTGCAATGACCTGCCATGGCAGGGTTCAGTGTTTGGCTGGGTTTGCCTTGGCCAGAGCTGCTTTTAAACTGGTTTGAGCCAAAACAGAAGCTTTTTGGACATGATGTGACCTATTACTTATCCTGCCTGAGCTTTTGTGCCAGTCATGTGCAGGGAAGCTCTGACTAATGGGGGCAGATGCTGTATAATATTCCACAGCCCTTGGTGGTTGTGGAAATAGGGGTGCAAATTGGAGGAGTGGATTCTGCAAATTCAGAACATGTAACTGGGAATCAAAAAAGAAGTAAGAAAGAATCCAATAACACAAAAACCCCAACCAGAAACAAGCTGGCTGTTTCAAGTAGTATGTAAGAATAGTTGCCTAAGGAGACCCAAAGGAGAAGGGAATCCCACCAGGATCATCCTAGCAAGCACTCCCCACTGCCCTCTGCAAGTGGAAGGCAAATCTTATTGTGAGAGCACAAAAAACTTTGTGAACTTTAATCCAGGGAAAAGGAGCAGATACCAGCAAAGTTATGTGGCATCTTATCTGTATTATTAATAAAATTCCTCTGTGTTAATTAGACAATCTGAATGCTTAACTTAAAACATGAATTAGACAAAGAAAAAATTCTTAGTTATTTTTATATTGTGTTCCCTTTTCCTTATGCTTAGACCGAATGTATCACTCCACTGAAGTGTAAGTTGCTCTTTATCCCTTCCTTTTTCTGGATGACACAGCCTTCATCGTCTTAGATGAGATGATCTTCAGATCACCTCCTTGAAATACCTCCTCAAAGAGGAAGAATTGAAAGCCCCTCGAGTTTAGGAACAAGGTGCTGAAAATTTCACCAAGCAAAAAATTTTGAAATTCCTTCTTTAGATTTGGAATAATAGTTTGTTTCCCTACTTCCAAGAATTCAGTTGAGTTTTAAATAACATCATTAACAGACATTTTAATTTCCATTATTATTAAATGCCTACTTAAAGCACCTTCTAAGGCTGACTTGTGAACTCGTTTCATGTCATCTAATTAATTTCATCAGGTTAACTTCTGTATTTGTTCAATAATTTACATTAATACTCAGAGAAAATTGTCATAATATTACTTTAATTACCATTTAATTAAAATATTGGTCATGACACCTATTTAGTAAAGTTCATTTTCTTCACAGATGGGTTTCTGTAACAATCCAAACAGTTCAACTTAATAGTCTTAAGTGACTAACAAAAGCAGTAATCAAGATTTGTTAGTTTAGAGGCACATTCTCATATCTCGATATTTTCCCTGAGTTTAAGATGCAAATTTAATGGATATTATACTCTATGGTTTCATATGTTTTTCCATATTATTTAATCATTAATAAAACAACTCAAATCCGCAACCATCTCCAGTTCCATTTAAAAAGAAAAAAACCCTATTATCTACAGAAATTGAAACAACGACCTTAAATGCCTTTCTGTATCATTGAAGTTTCTTGAAACTATTTCAAACTTCCAAGTAATTTTAATTTCAAGTGCTTCTCTCCTAAGCCTCAGTTATAAGTAGTTCAAAGCAGCACCCCAAAACTCTGTTTAGCTGAGAAGTCAGCTGAGGTCTTCTTTCATTAGCTCTCTCCATCACCTGTTAATCAGCATTATTAAAGTTTTCTCCATAGAATTACAACCTTGTTCAGTTTTGCTTTCACAATGCAGTTGTACTTTCACATAGGTAAAATAATTGAAATTGCACATACATATTAGATTATTCAACTGTAAAAACATTTCTCTATAAGTATTTTAATATAGAATTTTTTATATATTTTAAAATTAAAATTATTATTAATTTTTTAAATATCTAGTTCCCACTGGAGGGAGTCTAATTTTTTTTTTTTTTTTACCATGGTAAAGGAAACTATAGAACTCTGATTGTTACAAACCATAAAGGAATGGGTATTTTCCTGGTAGTTTTCGATGTGACAAAAGTAAACCGCAGAAAACTGTCTCCAAGGGACAACGGATTGATATAAAATGTTTTTATTGTCAGTATTATAATAAGTAATTTAGAGCAAAAAAAAGCTGAATATAATTTTTTAGAGGAATGACATAAAAAGAAGTGCAAGTTTATATTCCATAATCCTCATTTTTTACTGCTTAAAAAGATCAAAAAAATATTTGTTTCCCAGATTATTTCCAGAATTACATAGTATATAAATATTGACAATTCTACTGAACCTGAGGTTTGTGATACCTAAAGTTAAAAATAGAGTAATAAAAGAAGCTATCATGGAGATCTTAGGATAAAAGTTTTTTACCCTCCCATTACTTTTTTTTTCACTTTAACTTAGAGGTTCTAGAAAATAAAATTAATTCTGATTATTCACTGTATTTTTAGAATGAATGGGACCAAAGACTGCATCAGAAGCACTAAACTCCACAGCATGTTGTCTGGAAAACTGTAACATTTGCCTAGGGATATCACCTTAGATCTTCCTAGGGTTTCTCTGCCACTCACTTTCTCAGGTGTTCAATCAGACTTCATGAATATTCCTGAAGTTACAAGGAATTTCAGATCAGCTACTCTCATCTTGTGCTACTTCAGCTTAGAAGATCACTTTTTACATGATTTGCAAGAGTTTCAATAGGCAAATTATTTCAGCCTAGAGGAAGGGCAGAGGAAAAAAGGAAAAGACAGGGAGAGAAGAATGTGATGGAAAGAGAGAGTGAGAAGGAGTAAGAGAGAAGGGGAGATTAAAGGAGAGAACAGAGTGGCCTGGCAAATAGACCTTCTTGTGTAAATGGAAGGACTTTTCTTCAATACCTGGAGAAGCCATTAATTGCAAATCCTAAAAGACATGGCCAGATACTAAAACACGGAAATGTAATAATGACAGCGTTAGATACTTTATGCATAGAAATACACCACACAGGACTAAAAGAAAGGGGAAAGAAGAAAAAGCATTATTATGGATTTTTATTTCGTTTCCATTTCTTACATTAAATATAATGATAAAAGGAGACATTCAGCATATATTTTAGATAACCAACATGAATTACCAGTAAATGTCTTCTTTTAAGTTAAAATTCTCTTTGTATATATAATTCTCAACTTAAAAAAAAACTAAAATTAAAAAAATATTAAAAAAAAAAAATTAAACAGAAATTCACGTAATGTCCCCTGTGGCAAAGAAACTAGATTTTAGTAAACTGTTGCTTCATCATCAAAAAAAAAAAAAAAGATGAAAACTTAACGTAGTAAAATTTTGGCAATAACACCAATTACTGTGAAAGTACAGGCTCATCAGTTCAGAAAAATAATAAATTAATTTAAAGCAAGGTAATTTAATTATTAGTGCACTATCTGTGCACCATCTTTGGAAGTAAGCTGGTGTAAAAGTTTTGTCTGGTGTAAGGGGTGGTTTTCTTCCCAGAGGTTCGTGGTGCAGTTTTGGATATGTGAAGAAAATAGCATTGATGAGACACTGATGTTTTACCTACTGCTGATCAGTGCTTGCACAGAACCCAGGCCTTGGGTGTTTCTCACCCCCCTAATAGTGAGGCTGTAGCAGCACAAGCAGGAGGGGTCGCGGCCAGAACAGCTGATCCCAGCTGGCCCAAGGGTAGCCCAGACCATTTGATGTCACACTCAGCAAGAAGAGCTGGGAGGAGGGAGACAGGGACCTTCAGACACACAGAGCTTGCATTCCCAAGTAACCATTATGAATTATGTTGCTAAACATCTGCCTGACAGCGGGAGAAGGAAAATTACTGCCTTGCCTAGTTTTGCTTGCATGTGCAACTTTTGATTTACTAATTAAACTCTGTCTCAGTCCATGAGTTTTCTCACTTTTTTTCAGTTTGGATTTTGCCCCCCATCCTGCTACAAGGGGTATGGCCATGTGGGATTTAGGTGCCTGCCGGGGTTAACTGCAATAGTCAAATATAAACAGGCAAATCATTACAGCATTAAAGCTCTTAGGCATTTTCTCTGGAAATGTTACAGAAAATGCCAATCAACAGCAAACTGAAATAAATGCCAGCAATAAATGCAAGATACACTCTAATACAATATAAGTAATTAATAGAAATTTCTCAGACTATGAAAATATATTATCAAAAGTCCTGCTGATGTAGTTGTTTTCTAGCATAATGGCACTCACAGAAATTAATTATTGACTTAGAGGAAAAAGGGGAAAAAAATATTTTCAGGGCATATGCTTGGCAATATGGAAAACCCAGAAGTCCAAGTGAGAAAAGTGTAGTATCTTAATCAGTTATTCTTTGAACGTTTCTTCTGGAAAAACTTTGAAAAAAATCTATACATACATACACTTTAAGTTCTGACTGTATTCTAAATGTAGCGCTGACCTGCTTGCAGCTACCTGACATACTGAAATATACAAAACAAAACAACTCGCTTCATTCTTTACCCAAGCAAGATGCATTTTCAGCCCTCTGTTCTATGCAATGCCAACAGATGAAGAAATTTAAGCAACTACTATGCCATGCTGTTACTTCAGTAGATAAACAGATGGAAATCTTACTTCTGTCACCCTTTCACAGGCTGATGTAGCAGGAAATGCATCTTAGTGTTTTGAAAGCTGACATCTCCAGAGACTGCCAAACACAGACCTTCACCACTGCAAGGAAATTGATGCAGTGCAGCCAGGAGGGGAGCCTCCACCCACTCAAATTCAAGTGTAGTAAAAGGCATGGCAAATTCTGAGTGTTGTAAAACGTGTGGAGAAAAGAGGTTTGAAATCAGGAATCATGGCCAATTGGTGAACACAAAAATCATGGACTGCAAATAAGGAGGTAGATTGACTCAGAGATAAGAAAGGTATTAAGTATGGACAAAGACCTCTATATTCCTGCCACTTTTTAGAGTTCTTCAGGTCAAGATATCCTAACTGCTATTCTATCTTGTTGGGCTTTTAAATTCTACCCTTTGCTCAGGAGAATCTTTGAAAAGCATGAATTGCTTTATTATTTGTGTATTTGTTTTTGCTTTCAGTTACAGAGATAAACCTCAAAAATGCTTGTAAAAAAATTCAAACTTAAGCTGCTTTGAATATATTTTTTACTCCCAAATCAAAGACAAACAGTTACTTTCTTATAACATACATGCTTAACAGAGAAGACAATGAAACTGATTGCAGTCAAATACACACTGAAATGCTGCAGAAAACAAATAAGTATAACACCCACTTAGCCCAGTGTCCTGGTTTAAGCAGTAGCTAATTCTTAGGGCCATAGCAAAAGATGACCTTTCCACATGAAATGTATTCATATTGCCCAACAGACTAAGGTCAGAGCACTGAAAATCCTTCTGCTTCTTTATGGATAACACTATCACAAAAGGTTGAATTGCTAAATGCTTTTAATTAAATATTGTAAAGCTGAAAGAGGACCTACAATTTTATTGAACAAAATTAAAAAGTCGTGGGAGTCACCTTCAAACAAAAACTTGTCTGACCAGTTCTCCACTGACAAGAGGGGAATTGTAGAAAAGGATCATAAGTCACCTTCCTTTTAACCAAACAAAATTAAGTACAATCATGAATATTAAATTGACTTGTTGAAGAAAAATAAACTCATTTTTAAATCAGCTTGGAGAATATAATCTTAAACAGCACTAATATAAAGAATCAGAATAATTAGGGTAGGAAGAGACCTCTGAAGATGGCCTAGTCCAACCTGAGATCATCTAGTCCAATAGCCAAATCAGATTTAAAATTCAACATTCAAAGAGAAACTTATTTGCAAAAAGCACCAGTAAATAAATCTTTTGGGACATAGAGAGATGATATGGAGAAAAGGCATATAATTTCGTTATCTAAGAACTTATTTTTAGACCAAAGAACTATTTTCACCAATCTGGAAATGTGAACAGAAAAATGAAAGTTTCTCAATATCAAAAAGATACACCTTCCAGAAATTATTTTAAAAGACATCCAAAAAACATCACACAAAAAATACATTCTTATGCAACCACTTTTAGAGACACAGCTTGTTAGTTTTAAATGACCTGAAACCAATATATTTGTTTTGAAAGATTACAGACTTACAAGAAGTACTGTTAAAACTTTATTGAGAAGCTAGAGTCCAGTGGTTGCATAAAATGTTCTAATTTTTTAACCCTCTACTACATGATATTTTAAAGACCTTCCTCATAATATAACCTGCATAGGCTTTTAAGTATCAGAAATACCACTTAAAGTATTATGAAAGATCATATCTGATGCAACATTGATTTATATTTGTCTCTATGAATTTTATCAAGTATATAATTTTTAATATTTAAAAATTACAGATTACATTGTAACATTTGACTATTTGTTGGATTAAAAGTACATTTGTGTATATTTAAATACACATGTACACAAACAAATTGCACACAGTCTCTTGATTAAGGGTAGAAAATGGCTAGTAGAGCAACAGTAGTCTTTTTATTCAAACCCAAAGGCAAAACTTATATCCTGATAAAGATAGGAAATTCCTTGGTTCAGCAGTACAACAAACATTAACTTTTGTAATAAAGAAGATAAACTATTAAAGATTGAAATGTTAAAAACCTGTTGGAAGAAATTAGTAATTAAGAACTAATATCCCAATAACAACAAAACAAGAAAAATTAACAACAACAATTAAAAATAAACAAAACCCTCCAAAAAACAAACAAAAACCCCAGGCAAAAAAAAAAAAAAAAAAGAAAACTAAACCAAAAACACATCACAAAAGTTGTTCTGAAGGTATGCATCAAAATTTTGGAATAACTTATTTTCTAGGGAACAACACATGATTATTTGTAAACATCCTTCTCATAAACCCCCAAAGCTACCAACAACTAGTAATTAAATAAGACAGGTACTCCAGCAGAGAGAAGAACAAAAACTTCCAATTTGCCTAGCTGCCATAATGCAATAGCAGAAAATCTATGTCATTTTTCTATACCCATGATTCTATGAGAAGAATTTGGGTTGTGACTTAAATTGCAGGTCGAAAAGCCTAAGAAATGTCCAATTTCTTAAGGTGATTTTAGTACTGTAGGACAGAAATGCAAATACAATTTCTATTTTTAGAAAGAGTTCCAAAGGACAGCTGAAAAGTACAGAGATGTAAACCTGAGATATAACAAGACTGTAGAAATTATAATTAAGCTTAAATTCAGCTGACACATGGATAAAAATTACATCCACAAACCATCATGTTTTTTTATTAAGCAAAGTCTTGCATTATAAATCCACTAATGCTTTCCAGAAAGATTAGCTTGCATAGAGATGAGAGAAATTCAGTTTAGGTATACTATTTGCAGTTCTAAAAGGGCATTTGAGGAAGCCCAAATGGAAGGTTCTTGCAGAGATTAGGAGCTCTTTCATAAAATGACAGGCTTTTTTTCTGCATGTCAGCTTAAAATGTAGTCAGTTGATGGTAAAAGTAAATGGTCAGTTCTGCCAGAGGAGAGAAATCACCAATGGACTTCTTCAGTATCTAAACTGTTTCACAGAGTCACAGAATGGGAAAGGCTGGAAGGGAGCACAGTGAGTCATCTGGTCCAATTTCCCTGCCAAGAAGGGTCACCCCAGAGCACAATGCCCAGGAGAATGTCCAAATATTGGATATTTCCAGCTCTTGAATATTTCCAGTGAGGGAGATTCCAGTGCATGGTCACTGCACATTAAAGAAATTCTTCCTCATGTTCACGTGGAACTTCCTGTACACCAGTTCTTGCTCATTGCCTCTTGTCCTATTGCTTGGCGCCACCAAGTAGAGCCTGGATCCATCCTCTGACACCCTCCCTTCAAATACTTATAGACATTGATGAGATCCCCTCTCCAAGATCTTTTCTCAAGGTTGAACAAGACCAGCTCCCTCAGTCTTTCCTCATAAGAGAGATGCTCCAAGCCCTTAGTTAACCATATTGCTTTCCACTGGACTCACTCCAGGAGTTCCATATCTCTTTTTTTTCACTGAGGATTCCAGAACTGGACAAAGCACTCCAGATGTGCTTCACTAAGGCTGAGTAAAGGGCCAGGATCACGTCTGCTGATCTGATGGCAATTTTCTTCCTAATGCATTCCAAGACACCACTGGCCTTCTTGGCCACACAGGCACACTGCTGGGCTCATGGTCAGCCTGTTTTCCAGCAGGACCGCCAGGTCCTTCTCCACAGAGCTGCTTCCCAGCAGGTCAGCCCTGAGCCTGTACTGGGACATGGGGTTATTTTTCTCCATGTGCAGGACCCTGGACTTGCCTTTGTTGAATTTCAAATTCTTCTCTGCCCATCTCTCCAGCCTCTTAAGGTCCTTCTGAAAGCCTGGACAGCCCTCTGGGTTGTTGGCCACTCCTCCCAGGTTTGTGTCATCAGTGAACTTGCTGAGGAGACATCTGCCCCTTCATCCAAGTCATAGATGAATAAGTTAAACAATACTGGGCCCAGTATGGATCCTTGGAGGACACCATTAGTGGAAAAACCTTCAACTAGGTTGCCACTGATTATGACCTCTGGGATTTTCCATTCAACCAGTTCTCAATCCACCACACTGCCCATTCATCCAATCAACAGTTCCTGATTTTGTCTATCAGGATTTTGTGAGAGACAGTGTCAAAAGCCTTGCTGAAGCCAAGGTAGACAATATCCACTGCTCTCCAGTGGATATTGATCCAGGTGGTTGTTTCACTGTAGAAGACAATCTGTTTGGTCAAGCCTGATTTAGTGAATTCATGCTGAATATTTCTAATCTAATACTTCTTGTCTTCCATATGGGCACAGATGGTCTTCAGAATGAGGTGCTCCATAACCTTTCCAGGGACTGAAGTGAGGCTGACTGGCTAATAGTTCCCCATGTCCTCCTTCTTGCCCTTTTTGAAGACCAGGGTGAGATTTGCTTTTTCCAGTCTCCAAGCACCTCTCCTGATTGCCCTGACCTTGCAAAGATGACTGTGAGTGACCTCGCTATGGTGTCCAGAAGCTCTCTCATGGACACTTCCTGCCATGGGCTTGTGGATGTCAAGTTTGCTTAGGTGTTATCTAACCCAATCCTCCTTCACCAAGGAAAAGTCTTCCTGCCAAGGCTCCTTTACCCTGGTCTGTGTCAGAGAGCCCTGAGGGCTGATCAGGTCAGTAAAGATTGATGCAAAGAAGGCATTTGATAACTCTGCCTTCTCTGTGTCCCATGTTACCAGGGTCCCCTCCATTTACCAATGGGCCCACATTATCCTTTAGGGGTTTTTTTCTGTTACTGATGTATTTTAAGAAACCCTTCTTGCTGTCCTGGACATCCTTGGCCAGATTTAATTGCAATTGGCCTTGGCCTTCCCGTTTTCATTTCTGCTTATTCTGACAATCTCTCTATATTCATTCCAAGAGGCCACTTCCATCACTGCTTTCATCTCCTGTGTATTTTCTGTTTATGTTTGAGTAATGACAGGCATTCTTGATTTATTCACACACATCTCTCCTCTCTCTGATTTCTTACTTGTTAGGATGTATCGTTCTTGTGCAGGGTTGGAAGTGATGTTTGGATACCAGCTCTCTTGGACCCCATTTCCCTGTGGGGCCTTTTTCTGTGGGATTTTTCAAGGAACATCCCCAAAAAGACTGAAGTCGTCTCTCCTGAAGTCAATGGCTGCCGTCGTTCCTCCTCACCCAATATTTAACTTCACAATCTCATCGTCACTACAGCCAAGGCTGCTCCAAACTTTCATATCACCAAAAAGGCCTTCCCAGTTCATTAGTATGAGGTCGAGCAGTACACCATTCCTTGAGGGGTCTTCCAGTACCTGTGTCAGAAAGCTGCCATCAAAGCTTTCCAGGATCCTCCTGGATTGTTTCTGCTTTGCCATGTTGCTTGTCCAGCAGATGTCAGGGTAGTTAAAGTTATTGTCTGACAAAATATTAGAAGACGGAAAATAAGGCAAGCAGTGAAATGACAAAGCTTGCTGATGATACACAAAACAGTAATGAGGACAGTTACCTGTGAAGAAATAAAGGTCCTGCAAAACCTAAGTAAAGTAAGTAGAGTAAGCAGTAAAATGGAAGATTAAATATATTGTATTGTCTGAGAAAAAAAAAATGAAAAGGCATCAGATAAAGCTAGTAGAACTACAGTGAACAGAAAGAAATACTTCTTCACTGAAATCACTATAAAATATTTAGAATACTAAAATTATATGTGAGCTTGAGAGGAAAAACAGATGAAATAATGAATGAAAAAGTCCATCAAGTTTTACTTTAAAAACACTGTTTTAGGAAGTGTCTATGCCATAAACTGTTAGGGAGTAAGAAAACTTTCTGAGAAGTATGACTTGCTTACTCTTTTTTCCTCATGTTGTACCCATTTAAATGAATCTTTATTATGCCTCTCTACAACTGCTCTCATATTCTTGTAATCTGGGGATTACAAACAGGAAATTTTATGTTGAATGCATTGTTTGAAAATTCGATAAAAATATTAACATATTTGGATAATGCTGACTGAGTAGGGTCAGAAAAAGTCAGTGGTGAATTGTGGCCAACAAAGCAGGAAGAACACAAGAGTAAAATACAAACCAAATTACTATCTTGGCATTAAGTTAACAAGGGGAACTACCCCAAGTTTCTGAAATGGATGCATTTTTGTTCAATATGTTCAAGAAATATCTGAAATAGAAATGGTCTTGAATTATAAAACTTGCAACAACTTTCAGCAGACATGGAATTAGTACGGAGAAATTTTTCTTGTATTAGTAAACAGTTGATAAGTAGTGTTGCACAAAAAATAAGTCTTCAATTTTTTAAAAAATACAAAGCAGTATTTGCATTTAAGAATTTGAACTAATCATGAGACTTACATGGATTAAAATAATTTGCATGGATTTTTACTATTAGAGTGAATCTCTGCATGTCATTCTTTCTGGAAAATGAAGTTATGATGCACAAGGAATAAAACTGGGGCTAGAATCCAATTAAATAAGTAATTTATATGATTCTGTCTAATAAATGCACCACAAAACACACAAAGAGAACAAGCACATGATGAAAAATACAGAGAAGAGTGGATAGTAAGGCAACAGAAATCATCAGAACAGTGAAAATACTACAAGAGAATATACACTGAAATTTATAAAATTGAACAATTCATAAAGTAGAAATGTGTCATAGATTTAATTATTGATTCTGGTGTGCAGAAAGCAGAAAAGTTTACTTCCCCCATCCTCACAAAACAGGAATTTCATAATATTTAACTAAAGAAACACACCAACTGTCTTGTGAAACCCAAAACTACACAATGAAACTGTCCATAGCCTTACTGAGGTTTAGGTTCCTTTGCTTGTTTTTTTTTTTTTTTTAATCAATCAATAATAAGAACAGCAAGAATTAAAGATATTTTTTTCTCTTGGTAGAATGAACATGAAGGCATATGTTTCATAGATAAGCTACTTTAGCAGTTTGTCAAAATGAGACCTTCCTGAAGTGAAGTCTGTGTTATGGCAAATGTTTCTTATTTCACACATTTGAAATTCATGTTTCTAGACATGGGGGGCTAACAATGGATTCAGATAATTCCGTATTCTGTCACCAATAGAAAAACAATCACTGTTGGGCAGTTAGTAACTGAAAAATATCTCTGTGCCATCTGCGACAAAAAAAAACTCAGATGTGTCTGAAACTCAGTGCTTACTGCTAGGAAAATAAGATGAAATGTGGACCACAAACTCCAGATAGCTTCACTAGTATCCCAAGAACTCAGGGACAAGCCTTACTGCTTGAAGCAAGATGAACGTCATGCTTTAAGCAAAAAGAAATCTGAAATATTGGATGTCAGAGTGTAAATCCCATATCCTAAAGTTAGATAATCATTGTGGAAAAGTGAACAAGCAAGTCTATTTTGCTTCAAATTCACTTTTTATCTACACTGCTATTTAGCTTAGCATCTTAAATAATCCTCTACTTAGACCTCTCATTGCACTTTAGTCAATATAACCTTCTTCAACTTTATTTCCTTTTGCAATTAGATTGGAGTATATCTGATGTATGAATAAACAGTTTTTGTCCTAATGAGAGGCAGAAATATCAGGAGAATCTGCTGATTTAAGAGTTTTTGAAAATTAGAGAACAAATAAAACAGATATACCAAAAGAGAAAAAGAATCCCTCAGATTTGGCTATAGCACAGAAACTGTGGGTGTGATATTCGGACCTAAGAGAAGATGACTGCCCTGAGGTTAGCTTTGGCTGTTTCAGAAGACTCAAATCTGACCTAAACAGAAGTTCAGCTTTCCGACATGATGCTGATAAAGCCAATTTTTACTATGTTTACCTTACTGATTTAATTCCCCACTACATCTTTCCCTACTAATTTACACCATGACTATTTACATTATTTGTTAATCCCAAAAAATTCTGTCACACAGTTTATGTTGAAAGACTGTATAAGGAATATCTTGTATTTAATCTTTCATACGTGTCCAAAGTTACAAAAGGAGACATGTGTTTATGAAAACTATTACACTTTATATTCTCATATATAATTTTCTAGGAACTACAATATTCAATTGCTAGATTTTAAAATTTTTTTGTGAATCAAAATAAATTCACAATTCTGCAAAATCTTATCTCAGAAAGATGGGTTTCTTTGAAGGCTCTGCCATAAGTTTGTCTTATATTTTGTGCAACAGTTTTTTACTCAATTATAGATGGAAACCATTCGGTTCCAGTGTTTGAGTATGTTGGAGATTGTTTCTCTAATACTACTGTTTCGTTAGATACTTCTTTCCTCTTCACCATAGCTTTGAGAATAGAAGTGCTACTTTGACAGTATGGCACCATTTCCTAAAATATTGAATGATCCTAAGTATTCATGAAACACGTAAATATTTAAAACTATTAATTTGTGGTTTCTTTTCATAGTAATGATATGGGAAGTCTGAAAATAATCCACTTTATTTGTTTTACTTGGTAATTTTACAATCACCAAAATCTGATCTTATTTCTAAAGAAAAGTTTTCAAATCATCTCTACAATTATGAGGTGAAAATAATTCACTTATAATTTCTAAACATTCCATCTTTTTACTTAATAATGCTACACATATATTTGAAGCATGAAACAGACCCAAAACAGTTTATACTACACTGGATAACAGATGAAATATTATCTACAGTGAGGCGGTGCTTGTATTTCTGTCCTGTATAATCCCTATATTAACTATTCTACCTTTTAAAGTAGTGTTATTTTATGGGAAACTGGAAAAGGGATTTCAAAACAACAGTGAATATTTATTTACTTTAAAATAGTCTCACAAATACTTAATTTTTAATACTTAAATATTTATAATGCTATCCAGCTATTACAAACCATAAAATAACTCCATGTGCAACACGTCAATGTAGAAGTAAACAAAATTTCACAAAATCTTACTAGATTTTCTCAAATGGCAGATACATGAAAGAGGATCATCTGTTAGTTCTTGTAATAACATAACAGAATTACTCAGCTAAAAACTGATACAGATATATTTAAAAATTAATTTGTCTATTTCTATCACTAGAATATGTGGCATATTCACTTCTATTCCAGTCAGAAAGGAGGTGTCCTCCTATACTTGCTCTGTAAGCAAGTATACTGTTTTGGGGGACAGTGGGGAAAGGGCACTGGGTGATGACATCCCATAATCTTTTGTTCTTCATATTCCATTTAGGAATTGGAACGATCTTCAAAATGCCTGGCAGAATCAGATGCAAATGTCATTTAAATTTAAGAATGTCTTTATGAATTTTGATAGGATGAGGCATGGATATCTCCACTACATCTAGTAAGTTGAGTCTGAGAAGAACAGAAGCAGATACTGAGCCATCAAAATCTTTTAGTAGTAAATTATTTTACTACTTTAGTACTTTTACTACTGTTAGTAAGTACTGTTATCAAGTATAATATCAAGTAATTAACTCCAGCATAAGCAGATCAGTAAAGTGAAACAATAAAGTACCCATATTATCTATGCATTTCATTGTGTTTTAGTGGCTTTACTTTGAAAAAGCTTTACAAGTTCCCGAGAAATGCCCATAGCAGCTGGAGCACCAAAGGAATGCTATTCTTGATGCTATTCAATCGCATTTTATGAATTACTTCAAACTAATGTAATTTAGGTCTTTCAAGAATGCTCCATGATGAAAACTAATCAAGAGCAGTGGGAGTGATCAGAAGATTCAGTTCAAAAAATCAATGGCTCTAATGTAAAATGCTAATGTAATTGTACCTTTCACATAAGCAGAAACATACAAGCCTTAAACACATAATAAATACATGTAAAAATAAATACAGTATCAGCCATAGCTGGCTGTCTAATACTGGAATTTGTGAGGTGGAAGAGGTCAAGTTAAAGTAATACATTTGGTCTAGTCAAGAGATGAACAAGCAAGTTAAGCATACATTTTAAAGAATTAATGAAACAAACTGAAATTTCCTTTGACCCTGACTTCTAGAAATCATCATTCTCTTAAGTATTTCTAAAAATTCTCTAGAAAGGGAAAAGTCTTTGCAATTTTTTGATTATAGTAAATAATTCAGTGTTATGTCACAGCCCTGAATGCATTATTCTAATGCAAATTACTCAGTTTATCTCACTGGACTTTCTTTCAACTTCCAATTAATAAATTTCAGAACTTAAATTGCAGAAGAGTTGCTAATCCAAAATACTACCCATTGATGCATCTGTTTTCAGTGCCTACCATCGTTACTAGAAAGGAGTCACACAGTTTTAAAAGCAACAGAAATAGCAACCCCTTAAGACATGACTTGCCTTTGATACCCTTTCCATTTTATTTTATGACCATTGCCTGATTTCTGAGATTCTAATGAACACACAAAATGAGGGCAACTAAGATTAAAAAATTATCAAATACTCTGGATTGGCAGCAAGGTGGTGATGGGGAATCCCACAAATTATACTCAAACCAAAACGAGAAAAAAAATGTAATCCCCCCCGCCCCGCCAATGACCACCACAGAGCACCTATTCATTGAGTGTTTACTGCATTCAAGTGCTGTTTAGAGAACTAAGATAAATTACCATTGTAGGGCAAGAGAGAAATAGATTCAATATCTAGGCATACAATTACAAGGTTGATTATATGGAGATGCTCTTGTGAATGCTCACCCCTTCTGTACCCTTCTACCTATTCATATTCAATTAATTTTATTCTTGCAGAACTATAGCTTCTAAGAATAAATGTAACTCATGAATAAAAGAAGACATAGCATATAAGAATAGACAATAATCCTCTGTCTTCTTAAAATGAAAACTATTGCAAGTCAAATTATTTTATCAGGAAAAAACAATGTAAATAAAAGAATCGACAACTTGAGCTCTACAAGTTAGAGTTCAGATCTAAAACTCATCATTTTCCGCTCCAATATGGTTCTAGTTTTGCTGTATTAACAAATTATTAAACTTGTTTATAGTAATCATTCTCTTGCTTCTTTCAATACTCTGAATGTGGAAATCCTAAGTCTTAATGAATACCATGCAGCAAAGTACTAAGACCTTCCTCTCTTAGTCCACTAGATATGCATATCAAGAGTGCACAAGTGCACTTGTACCATACCACTATGGAGCTTTACTTTACATTACAGGAAAGTTATGGACAAAAACAATATTGCGCAGGTTTATTCACAATATTCACAATGCCGATTCTCAGCCACAACAGCTCTATTTCTAGCACACACAGTCACTGGTTTACTTTTGCCTCTCCTCTCTCATTTTCTGATGAATAATCATACTTTCTATTATCTGTTTTTTGTGCTAGACAGAAACCATACAATTAATATAGTTCTTGTAAGAAAGACATATATCTGTGTTAAAAGAAATATTTAAAAAACCCTAATTTTTTAATAATACAGAAATGAATCTGTATGTATATATATGTAGTACTTTAGCTTTTTTTGATTTTTCTGTTCATAGTCTATAAAAAACTGTATGTCATTCCAGAAGTATCAAATAACAGATTGTTTATATAGTGCATTATGCACATTAAGACCATAAAGGACAACATTATTAGGTTTTTCTTTGTCTTGGCTCAAAACTTAGCAGTAATTCAAGTTGTTCACTTCCAGTGCTTTTTTTGTTATGATAGGCATTAGTTTTCAAAATAATGTAGGAACTAATAAATGTTTTTTTACTCATTCAGCTGTAAATAATCACAGAATTATTTCACTTTAATAGTTGTCAATATTAAATAACAGAAAATAAGAATAAAATTCTATGTCAAAACTCAATTGCTGTAACAAAACATCAAACAAAATGCGTGCAGTTTCATGTAACATAAGACCTTTAAGATAATTTTTTTTTTTTTACAATTCAGCTTATATTTTCCTCTTTTTAAAACTGAGAGAAGTGGAAATAGAATGCATGCACTCATTAATATGAAAGAAAAACATTCCATAATATTCTCCTAATATTTTTGGTACACCATTACATTTGCTTCCAGTGATGTCATTACCTTTGTAGTTAACCTTGAAACCAATTGAGCCCACACTTTCATCTGTTTGAAGATGCAACCACATCTGATTGCTCATGCTCACAATTAAGTCTGGCACAAAGCTCCCGGTTAACCTACAGATAGAAGAAAATTTCTGTAAAGGCATTAAGCATTAAGTAAGGAGGTTTTTGTTTTTTGGTTTTTTTTTGGTAAGAAATCTAAATAACTGCCAAGCATTTTTTTAATGTTTACTTTAAAATTCATTGCATTCAGCTCACACTTAATTAGTTACTTACTGGCTGGCCAGCCAAGACAGCTCTCACATTCGCAATGACTGGAATTTTGATAGTAGTCTATAAACACATGCAGCTATTATTTATGTTGTATTGAAATAGTTCATCTCACTTTCAGTTGCTACTCCAGAAAGAAATACAACTTCCCTAATCCTTAACCTTATCTGACAATCCAGTGTCCACTACTCAGGCACATGAAGGCACAGCATTAGAAGCCCAAAATGAGGTACTAGAGTGATTCTTTGATTTTTCTAGTATGCAAGTACCTACCTTGAAATACATGCCTTCCATTTTTAAAAGAAAGCTGTTATTTTTAAGTAGCAACATTATTTTGAATGCTCGTTTATTCCCTGCACTCTCTTACTTCCTCTCATCACCTCTTCTACAACAAAGGACAGCCTGACAAGAATCAGCTGTTGTCTATTCCTTCATTAAGAAAACTAACAAATATCACAACTTTAAAACCTTCTACTGTTACAGGGTGCTAATTAATAGAAAGAAATAAACTGAATTTTCTTTCTTTTCTTTTTTTTTAAATTTTAATATTGTTTGCAAAAATTTGCAGACGAGAACAATTCTAAATGTTGATTCTATTTGCTGAATGAACAGTGTGATAGCAATTAGGAAATGTTGTGAAAGCTGCAGTTTTATATTATATTGCATTTTATTCCCAAAATTTTGTCTCAAATTTAGTAATAGTTTATTATCTGAAATGAAATGCTGAAAAGTTTCCAGCTATTTTTCATTCTTGTAAAGTGGATCACAAGCACAATAGTGTATAGCAGTGAAAACTGTTCATTTTTTGCATTTCTAACCATTCTTTAAAGCTAGCTGAAACTTAAAATGGACTATTTAAAAGCATTTTACAGTTAATTTTAGTTCTTCCCTCTGGTCTTTTTTAGCTCCCTTCTATATTAAATAGTCTGCTGTGGAAAAAAAAAAAAAACCATGCCTGTTTCCCACATCTGTGTTCACAGATGGAGCTACTAGAAAGACTCTTGCCAGAACTGAACAAGTAAATGCCTGGCCAAAATAACATATTAACTGCTCATTCCTGCACTAAGGGAAAGTGCCTTCAGTGAATGTAGTCTTTGCCAAATTAGTGGATTAACAGGATGTTTCTGAGAAACCACACTGATGTAATGGCTAACAGTTTTGTAATTGTCACTGGTGTCTGACAGTATGTATTTTGAATATTAACGGCATTGAGAATATTAATCTCTCTGTTGTGTCAGACAGAACAAATTCTATGATCAAAATGTTCAGCATTTCTATTATCTGAAATTAATTATAAATATTTTTATTTCATCCATAATTTTTACAATAAATACTTTCCAAATAAATACTATAGGAGGGGAAAAAAATCTGAAAATATATTTTTGAAAAAAAAGAATAAATCAAGAGAACATAAAAATCACTTGTTGATCTATTTCTAAGTCCTTAGGGATCCCTGTAAAACATTTAGGAATTGGCCACAGACCAATAAGATCCAGAAAAGAAAAACCATTATTATATGAAGGAAGATATTTAAGAAAATAATGAACATCTGCAGTGTAGAATTATTCTTTCTGTCCTTCTGGGGGTTTATGTAGGTTCCTCTACCCTGAATTCAGTACCTATATTCCTCACCTGGAACTACATTTTTTCTTTTAAGAGCTGAATAGTGAACACTGACAGCAGTAGAAATGGAAGTATGTGATTATGATATCTCCCTTTTTATTAGACAGCTTAACAGTTACAACACTCAGCAGGGTGTTTTCCACTTCTTCCTGTACAACTCCAGAACTACCCCTCCCACATCCTAGTGACAAATATTCTCCCCCTGAGAGAGTACGCTGAAGACTGGGTTTGAGGACATTCAGAAGATTGTGACACTCCATTTGCTGAAGACAACCTGTAATATGAGATTGGACACATGCACACCCACAACAGCAAGCATACTAAAAGATTGAATTTCACAATTTTTTATGCTGGATTTTCAAAAGGTATTTTACAGGAACCAGTGCCTAGATGGATATTGCATTAAAAGTCACGTGGAGCAATTGTCAGACCAAGCTGCTGAAAGCAATCCTGGAAAAGTGCTGTGACTGGTGTATGGAGTCACCATTTATTTTCCCTCTTCCCCTCTATCCCTTGGTAATAACACTCAACACTCCTCCACCTTGCATTTTAGTTTCATAGGAAAGCACTAAGAATGCCATCATATCAGTCATCTTTTCAGACAGACTAAAAGTATTATAGCAATCAGGTTTAAGTTCACTTGGGTGCCAGGCTCACCAGGCTGGAGCAGACTGTCACATTGCTGGGTGCATGGATACACAGGCTCAGAATCACAGGCACCCAGGGAAACTTAATGGTAAGTACTGAAAAGGTTCTGAAGTTTAGCTCCTTCTGTGATTAACATCAGAATAGCAATAATCAGGACTGCAATTATCAATTTAGGAAGCCTAATTCTATTGAAATGCCACTTAACTTCTGTTTTTTGCTTCTCAACCTTCCTACCAAGCATTGCTCAGTAAAACTAGCAGATTAAACACTTGGATAAGTTTCTTGATTAACCCTGATAAATTGGAAGATAAATGTTTTCACATTATTAACACGTAAATGAGACATATTTAAACAAATGTCCTTTAGCAATTTTCCAGGGGGAAGATAATTATTTTAAAATTTAAAACCCAAAAATTAAATGATACAACAACTGATTTATTAGCTATTCATCATATCTCATACAAAGTCTGCATGACTCACAGGAGAAAAGATTTACATGGTTTTTATAGTACTGTTCTGTTCGAAGTTTTGCAATTACTAATATAAATGAGGTAAAATTAGGACAGAAAAAGAGGCAAAGCTTGGGTTTAGTGTACTCAAATGGAACTAATTCTTGATATCATTCTTATTTATTTATCATTCCAATAAATATACTGCAGGGAATATCATTCTAAAGAATCCTAATTTTGTTTTTATTTTGTTTTATGATTAAATATATTTTGTATTAAACTTGTATCATATTCTTATCTGTGTTTTTATTATTAACTCATTTGAACTAATTATAATATCAGGTGTTTGCTGAAAGGTCAATTTATTTAAAATTAACAGCTAAATATTATTTGGCCTTTAAAAAATATTTTCCAAATAGCAGATAATCCCTTACAGGCAAATTACATTTTTTAAGCATTAGATCACTTTTTTTTTTAATAAAATTGACTCAGATTTGAAAAAGAAAATTCAATGTACTTTAAAAGACATTAATTTCTCTTACATGCCTGATTTATTCAGACTAGAACTAGAGTTATATAAAACAATTCATTATAAGGCCTAATTACAGTGTTCTTCATATTTTCAAGTCACTGTGGAACAAACAAAATCACTGAGTTATAACACTGTCTCGAAAATTTTACAAACTAATAAAATTCTGGATTTGTCTTCTTGAGACAATTGTTAGTATTATTGCCACAAGGTAAGTATTTGAGAAATATGGATTTTAAGTTAATCAATGATTGCTAAAAATATTATATATCTGGGCTCAACCATTCTAGAAAAATATCTTTGAATGATAAAAATCTATTCAATACTCAATGCTGGTTTGTAAAATGTGGTTTAAGTAACAACCAATTCAGCCTTTCTCTGTAGTAATTTTCTTCACTATGTTAACTTGCTTTTATGAGTTATCTATAATAGTCAGTAAGCAAATTAAGGTCAAGACATTGTAGTACATCTTTTTGTCATGCTAACCTTGCTAGAGGACTGTAAAATTTGTGCACAAGTTTTCCATATATCTATTTGCAGTTATGTTCATATGCACTTTTAATTTGAGAACACACAAAAGGGAGCAAAATAGCTCCTAAAATTTACTAAATATTAGTGTTGACACCATGACTTTCAAACTTCTGACTTAAGTTCATCTTTTTCTTATGCGATGTCTAGGTAATCTCTTTCTGACTTCAGAATAGTAAACATAAAGCAATATTTTTAAATGGTCACTTTTAATAATTTTAGAAGCTCACTTAGTTTTTGTTCAGATTTATCTGATTTGAAAAATTATTTATTCTCACCAAAACACATTAATGACATTCTTCAATGTACACAAACTGCAAATGCCAAAGACTTACACTTGAAGTACAGTTTTAGGGTCACCCACTTCTCCTCCATCACCAATTGTCAGTGTGTCATAGCCAATCTCCAGATCAAATTCTTCAAAATTTATCTGAATAACCTACAAAATAAAATAAGTAAATATATTTTTGAAATAAATGTACTTGAGAGATGAGTCTGTAAATTAAGCTTTTTAGCAGTGTAAATAAAAGTGATCTTCCAATTAATAATTGCATGTAAGTTTAGCATATTTCACAATAAATTAGTGTAATTAACTCCAAGGTTTTGATTCATGAGGTGTGAATTATAATAACCCTTTAGGTGTCATCATACTGCTGACCTCCTCAAAGCACCATGATTTCACTTATTTATGTAGTTGTTACACGTTTATTACAGTTGTGGGTAATCACATTACATTTTGATTAGTATATACTCAAAGGACAAAATAACTAATTGCATTATGTACAGTACTACTGTCTACAACTACCAACTAAATAATTGTACATCGTTGAGTAAATGCAGTGAAGGTGAAGAATATAATTTAATCCTGACATGTATAATCTTGCTCAAGTAGGATAAAGAGGTATGAAAGTTAAAAGTAATTATCTTAATTCACGAAGCTGAGTAAAATACAACAATCAGAATGATGGTTACTTTTAATATCCTGTAAATTAAATTGCTCTATGCATATTTCTGCTGGAGGATAAAAATTCCATCAAATTTTTAAGAAAATAATGAGAAGAGAAGAGAAGAGAAGAGAAGAGAAGAGAAGAGAAGAGAAGAGAAGAGAAGAGAAGAGAAGAGAAGAGAAGAGAAGAGAAGAGGAGAAGAGAAGAGAAGAGAAGAGAAGAGAAGAGAAGAGAAGAGAAGAAGGGAAAAAAAGAAAGAAAAGAAAAGAAAAAAAAGAAAAGAAAAGAAAAGAA